>OY728155.1:233302083-234552083 GCA_963277665.1 Viscum album | reverse complement strand
TGGGATAACTCTTGATTTTTGAGTTCATATAATTTATTTAATCATGTTGTTGATTAAAATTATGCTGAAGATATGGTTGTGACTATGTATGGATGAAAAAAGTGTCATGGTGTCCTTGATAAATTTTATTATTAGAGTTAGAAGATGTTGGATTTTATGAGTCTCTTAATGGAGTGTCTATGTGTGGTCGATATCCATTAAAAGTACTGAATTATAACTATTTTTGTTCTATCCTAGTCTCACTTGAGGAGGAGAAAGAATTCATTTTTCACAACAGAAGTTAAATTTCATATCCTCATTCCCTCGACCTCATGTTGGATGATATTATAACCTGAATAAGTGATTATTTCAAGGAATATAATAATGAGGTGACTAGGAATTATAGAATCGTGGAGGGATGTTCTCCAAGGTTTACTATGAAAGCTATTTTATTTTAATCATAATTATCATAGGATTAAATCCATTCTACTAGGGAGGCACCTCAACCAAAAAGGTATTGAGGTACAAAATAATAAGAAATCAATGAAAGATATAGAGAAGAATATACTATTTGAAGAACCAAAAAATGGTTAGGTGGGTGAAGGATAGTTTCTTTGTTTAAATTCAAAAAAAATTCTTTTTTTTGACACCAATGTTGGTTTTTCCAAGAAGGGTTGTTTTGGTTCACCAAGGTGGCTCTAATGACAAGGATATTTCGAGTTCTCAAGATGGGGTAGATGTTTTTATAATAAACATTGGTGAAAAATATATTTTTAAAAACATGATGTAGTGATTATTCATGAAATATTGTAAAAATCTCATCTTACTCAATAGGAGAAAGTTGAAGTGGATATTGATTTCTTAAACAACTTTTACATGTATAAATAAGAGTAGAAATAGAATCATTAATCTATGAGCTTGGAAATGAAAATTTTCTTGGAATAAAACTAAATTAATATTGAGGATTAACTTGAAACTATACGTTCTTGTATTTATACACAGTCAGTCAGTTGAAATATAAGAGAGGACATATAATTCTACACTATGAAATTTACCAGTGTTGTTTACATAAAATTTTAAATTTCTATATGAAAAATATTGATCAATAGAATTTGTTTTCTTATCAGACCTCCACTTCCATTAATCTGAATTTCAATTTTAATTAAAAATGGTAGTTATAGTTTCAAACATTTTCTATAAAGAGAAATAAATTTAATGATTAATGGAAATAATATTTTTCCAAGAGACATTGATAATGGTGGAGATGTTTTGCAAGGAAAAAATGATGTAGTACACAATGATGATAGGGGAAATAATGTTTTTCCATAATTTTGTGTACTTAATAACGGTGTAGAGTGATAATATTAAAAACCATATAATACTAATTTTTTTATATAAATAAAAGATAACATATACAAAGAGTTGTATGAGAGAATTTATATTACATTATAAATTTTTAGGAGTTCATTGATCCAATTGAAATCATTAAAAAAAATAGAGATATGAAAACAATAGTTTTTAACAAATAACAAGGGGTGATGTTAGAAGACATATAACTATAATAGTAATGATTTCTTGAATGATGTGAAATTGTTATTGTTTTTATTAATTTATATTAGTGAATTTTATATGATTAATTTAATTATTTATATATATTTTGGTATTATGTTATAATTATTAAATATGTATTGTTGAAGATTTACATCTTGTTCTTGGTTTATCATCATGTTAGAAATAATAATTTTAGTATAATGGTGAATGATGAATTTGGTTTTCAATATTTGACACCAAGTGACAATCAATGTCATATTTTTCAAACTATTTCATACTTATAACATTTAGACTCTTGTATCTTAGTGTTCTTAGTGGGGTTTGTTTAGAAAACATGTTATATTTTAGGGGATTTAGAATAATAATGATTCAGGGTGTGGATAAATTTTTATTTTATATTATTTTTTCATGAAATGGGTTAAGAATAAAATAATATCATGATTAAAAAATATATTAATTAATATGATGAATATTGGATAAATATTTTTAAACAACTCTTTTTCAGTAGTTGTGGATGATTATATATAACAACTATGTTTTTTGAATAAAAACTTATTTCGGGAAACATCAATCCTTTAAGGAATAGGTTTGATATGAAATATATATATAAATACCTGAGTATGATTAATGGATAATAATGATTTCATTTCATGGTTTTTTAATTCATTAAAATGACTAGGATACAATGTAATGGTTATGGTGTGTATGTATTGTATTTGAGTAGATTTCTACAATTTTCATATTTTTCTATCATTTTAAAATTTTAATGTTTTATAAATTTTATGGAATATTTAGATTTATCCATTGTGGATTATTTTAATAACTATTTTTATAGTCAAACATGAAATTCAATTGTAGAAGAATATGTAGTATTTATCGATAAGATATTAAAGGTTAAAAGATAAGGATTACAAAATTCCTATCAATAATATGAAATTATTAAATCCACGAGGGATAGAGGAGGCTGATTTTATAAAATTAATGAAATTATGATATATGAAATATTAAGAATGAAACAAGGAAGATATGTAATAGAGAACCATTTATATTGGATTTGGTAATTTTTTATATTGAATATTATAAAACAATGGCCCAAAATATAAAATTTTATGCCCTTGTATTCATAATATATTAGAAGATATATGAAATGGTTGTGTTACTTAAGAAAGATATTAAATATAACATTAAAAAATTATAGTCATGTTACATTAATTCAATCACAAAAAAGTTATTATTAGTGGGTTATTAGTAGCAATTTTATTTAAACGGCCTCTAAATCATTAAAAAAATCCAAATTTCAACAACCCCTGTCCCCCCAATCCCATCACATCAGACACAACCCCACTCTACACACCTCAGTAAACCATGGACCCGACCCCCATCTTTAAAGGCAACCACCGTGAAACAAACCCCCCTACAACAAACAGAGAGCACCTATCTCCATGAAAATTCCCAAAACCCAGAATCCCAACCCATGGATATGGTCATCCTCCCTCTAATACACAAGACCATGACCCCTATCTCTTTGATGAGAACCTTGTAACGACCACCCTAATATAATATGGTGACCCCCAAGGCCTCTTATACACTTTTTACAGTGACTGAAACCCTTGAAATCCTTGAAGGTATGATTGATTTAATTAAAATAAGGTTTTTAATTAAATTATATAAAATAAAATGTAATTAAGTTTTTTTGGGTGTTTTTTTGGTATGTTCTGAGGGTTTATTTCATTCCATCCAGAGATTTCTTGTCTATGTTTTATAAAGTGAGTTCACCTCAATGTTCTATTACGTGAGTATTTCTATTTTTTAGATTTTGAAGAAATAATTTTAAATTTTTATAATTAATTATTTTTTACCTACTAGGTGATACATGTGCTATGGATGTTGCCGATGTGTAGTGTAATACTTGAAGATTTTACATTTTCATAAAGTGTTAGTTCAATCTATTGGTTTCTATACTCCCTATTTAATAATAATTTAAATGTTTTTAAATTGATAATTTTCCCGTTGAGGTACACCTTATGGTCTATTATTTGTTGTCTTTGGAAGAATAGTTGTTTTAGATGATTCATAGAGGGTTTTTTATTTAGAGAACCTAATTATTTAGTCCAAAGTTTATGAAAATAATTCATACAATTTACTACACATTATTATTTAATATTATGATGTTATAATATTAAATAAAAAATAATATTAATCAGAGTACAACGCATAATGATTACTCTAATCCATATAGCCTTATATTACATGAATATGTCTATATATGAAAAAATATTCATGGAGAGTGTAGATTTTCAAAATGATTCTAATAATGTTATGAAATTATATATTCATTAAATTCTATGATGCATATGCAAGAACATGCACCAAATATCACAGTGCAATATTCATGTTTTGAGATACAAAAAACAATAATTTTAATATTTATCAAAGGAAAATATAGCTATATTGACCCTCAGGAATATATAACATAAAATTAAAATTCATAATATAAAAATTATAAAATTTAGATATAATTTACGAGAATATTTTTGTTCATGTGTTTTTGTTGAAAGCTAATACTACATTCTATATCACAGTAATCTCTCCCCTTGTCTTGAAGAAATTATTCCATGATATTTAACTGCATTATTTTGAGGGGTAATATTTATTTATTCACGTTGGTTATGTTTTTATATTATATTGGATCATTTTTTTGTTGAATTTTTATTATGCTGAATCAAGACCCTACGCTGGTAAATTTTGAAGTTGAGTGGTGTATAATTTTGATTATACAAGTTTGATTAAACTTTTATATGTCTATATATCAATGTAAAGGGAGAAGAGTGACAATCCAATACCTATGGATATAATTTGGATTAATCTACCTTGAAATGAACCTCGGTATGATACAGGTTTGAAAGAATGTTTGGATTATAAAATTTCAAATTGATATATAGATAACAGAATAAATTGTCTATGTCTGGATTATTAAATCTAGTGATGGTTGAACCGAAAGGAATTATATAAACAATTTATATTGAAACAGTTTTGACCTAGATATTTATATTGTATTTTTCATAGTTAATAAAATGTTATAGAAGGTGAAAACAACAAAAATCCATATAATGAAACAAAAAAAGAGACCCACAAGAGGAGAATTTAGCTCAAAATATGATGAATGATGTATTTGACAATATAAGATACAATGTAAAAAATTATTAAAGTTCAGTAGAACATTTAGTTGATCCTCAATTGGTTATTATTACTAAGAACATTATTGGAAACAAAAATTTGTTTTATTAATTTGTTAAAGAAGAAACAAAATGATTGAAGTGTATGGAAAGTATTCAAAGTTGCATTTACTATATAAGTTCTTCCATATCAAGTATCTATTTGTAATTACTATCAAAGAAAGTTATATGATTTTGTTGTTTCTTCATGATGAATTTTTTCAAACTTATATCCCTTCATCATTATATTGGAATAAAAATATCATCATCAAACTTGGACTTGATTATACATAGGGACATGCATTGCAAAATGATTTTAATCATTACTATGGAGAAGAGTCTGATAAAGAAGAATGCATAAAATGTCATAAAATAATATGGAATTTAATTAAAAATAATGAGATTTAAAATAAATTATACTCGTGGATCAATAAAAAGAAGAAAACTCTTACAATGTTATTGCAATACATTTCTCTAAAACCATGCTCGAAATGATTATTCAAGTCATCTAAGATTATATATTACATGTCCTTTCATTATTAGGATATTATTTACGAATTTATGAGACATCCAAAATATAAAAATGGATTATTTGATTCATTATATCAATAATTTTTATTGGATCTAAGGAATATACATTTTGTATTGGATTTCGATGGTTTTAATCCTTTTGGTACATTAAGTACAAAATATAGAATTTGGTATGTTGTTTTGATCCACTATAGTCTACATCCATGTATGTGCATGAAGAAGATTTTTTTAATTATTTTTATGATTACACCAAGAAATTATATACATGGAAATGAGATTGATGTATACTCACATCCTCTAATTAATGAATTTCTAGAATTATGGGATGACGGTATGGAAAAAATAATTCTTCAATAAGAAAATGATTAAAAATGTTAGTTGTATTGATGTATAAAATTTGTGACTTTTCAAAAAAAGGAAAATTATCTTTTTGGAACACTCATACGTATTTGGATTGTCCAATTCGTAATTTTTATTTTCAACCTTAATGATTACATTGAAGTAGAAAATGATGATTTATGTGTAATCGTCAATTTAATGATGCTTCTGATAAATTCATGTTTAACTAGAAACAATTAATTGGATATATCTAATTAATCATGTCATATAAGGTGTTATCTAGTTATTAAATATTGGGATAATTAGTGAATGTCAATAAATAATTTGGAAAATGTACTCAATTTATGTAAGGGAAAAGGGGGAGAGGAATGTAACTGAAGAAACAAGAACAAAATGATAGAATATAAGGAGAATAATATTCAAAATTATATATTGGGATATGAATTCGATACATCATAGTCATTACATAATGAATATAGAGAAGAAAATATATGAAGATATAATTTTTACATTTCTTAATGAGTAGGGTAAATCAAAGGATCACCATAATGCCCATTAAGATTTGGGGTCAATGAATATAAGTAATGGTTTGTGGGAAAATTATAATTAAAAGTATCCTGCAACTATATAAACAATGAAAAATAATGAGAAATATATATTACATCGAACATTAAATAATGAAAAATTACCAGATGGATATTCAAGTAACATATAAAGTTATGTTGACTTAAAAAATCAAAAGTAACATGGGTTGAAACGTATTTATTGAAAAACAATTAATGTGATTTTATTTCCATTTTCACTATCGAATACATTACCTGAAAAAAAACTCTATTTTAGTTTAGTTATATAACTTTTATAGATATCTTTGAGGAATAACAAAAAATTGAACCAAAAATCATGAAATATTAGTTTTGAAAATTTTCCATTTAGAGACATTATTTACCTCTTAATTCTTCACATGAATGATTCATTAGAATATTCATTTGGTAGAAGTGATTAATCATGGTGGATCCGTACAGAATCGATGGATGTATCCAATTGGGAGGTATATTGAAATTATTTTCCTTTTTATTGGTCAATTCAATTTTAGAACATCATTGCATAATTTGTTTAATACGTTTCTTATTTTTGTCATTTTTTACAGAGGTCATTTGAAATCATATAGGTAGAATAAATCTCAATAATAAATCTCTACTACTAAAGGTTAAAAATTGAAGTGTTCTCAATATGTGGATGAAGTTATTTTTGTGATATTGATACTATATTCAATCATTTTTTGACGTGTTGGGGAAATCTCCACTAATTCTTGTTCTGAAAACCATTCACTGGAAATTAATATTGTTTGATGACTTGTTGGAAAGGTGATTAATTTAAAAGTTATTGAATTGAAGTTTCTATAAGCACAAAGATATGTGATGCCCATTAGTCTTATTGAATATACATTTATTTATAGATTCATATTGAAAAACAAGAGGCGATGAAGGGTTCTATCTAGAAAAAATATGGAATTAACAAAATTTGTTAATATGGATATTTTTTAATGGTTCCCCCATAATGTAATTATATACACATATTTATATTATTGATATATGGTTATTTTTTATATGTTAAAATTAACACCTCATATATTCTTTTCTAGATAATTAATGTTGAAAATCAAGGGAAAATATCAAATGATTTGATGTTTTTGGATCTGATACCTCTAAGGCAGGCTGAGTGATCTGATAAATACAATAATAATGGATTTAGGTTGAACAAAATTTATCAACAAAAAGATTAAAAAACTCAAAATATTAGTTTATATAAACATTTAGATATGATTCACTATGGAAAACTAAATGATATAATTGAATTAAACTATCATGTTCAATTTTCCATTGTATAAATAAAATTAAAGTGAGAAAACATTAAAAATAGTATAATGAATGCTTTTATACATTTTAATTTTTTCTAAATCTATTTCTTGACCCATATTGGTGAGCATGTAGAGTACGATCTATTTATCATAGAGTCACAAGAGATGTTGGATTATTAATTGGATGATGAAATATATGAAAATTGAAGTGTTTTTGTACACATAAATCATAGAAACTAATAAGATATGGGTGATAAAGATCTATTGGTACTTTATGATAGTGAACCTCTTAAACTATAAAACATTTAATAGTTTTTTCTAAAAATATTGAAATAATTGAACTAGAAAGTGGTGGTCAAATTGAATCACTCATTACAACGGTGGTTTATAATGATGAATACAATGAAAAACAATGTTATTTAATGTATAAATTAGTAATGAAACTATATTACAATTTCTCATTTATAAATGTTCCATACATATATACATTTTTTATATTTTTTATTTTAATTTTTGGAAATATTTTTGTTTTTATTTTGTTATAAATTTAATGAATCAGAATATTTTGAAGTAAAGGAATGTTGGGAATTTTTTTTGAGATCCTAGAGAATCAAAATCTAGAAGAACACCACCAAATACATCAACTTCAGGAGATCCAAGTGACACTTATAAACTCAATACTACCATTTTTCCAACAATTTCCCTAGAATTTGTTGGAATCCCAACATCAAATTCACCTCTAGTGATGTAGAAGGTGGTCACTGCCCCATCTGGGGTACATTTATGAGTTACCAATATAGTTATGTATATCATTATATTAAAAAAAATCCATATATTTTATTAATTTTTTAATTCATTTTTCAATTATATGAATGTAACAATAAATAGGATATAAATATGAATATATAATATGTATGTAACATGAAGGACATCATGATTATCATTCCATTTGACATGTTTCGTTTTCTACTAGTGATTATACTAGAATCTATGGTAAGATTCTTGGGTAGATTTCTTTCAAGATGTTAACCTTTCTCAATAAATATATTGATTGGATGTATATTACCACACAATGAGAAAATTTGGTCATTGATAATCAATTGAAGGTCATATTAATATAATATTCACTAATAACTAATTTAAAATACATGATTAATATTTTAAAACATAATTATAAAGTGTTATATTTTTTATTTCTTGATTTTCTTTTCATTTTGATGTCACCAACTTTGTTTCATTCCAAATATAATATTGAAAATTAGGGTATGAAATAGAGAGATTTAAAATATAAATTATTGAATGAGATTAATTAAGCATCTATTTACTAATAACATATTTATTAGAAAGTGCATAAAGGAATTTAAATTGAGTAATGGAAGCTATTTGTTGATATTAACTGATATGTAACACATAAAAAATTATATATTTTATTGTATTTTAATAAGATGAACACAATAAAATTATTATTTTGTAAATGTTACAAAAATATGTAGGATGTCTCTGATGAAATATTGTTAATCCTGAGAAACAATCCATTATTTTTATCCTTAGGTGTTAGTGTTTTTCAAGAAAAATAATTTTTTTTGTTTTCTATCAATTATTATTTATATAATTTTATAATAAGTCAAATTTTTTTTAAAGTTTTAAAATTTTTTATAATGTATAATAAATTAGGTTACTTTTTTGGCCAAATAAGGATATTCATTAAAGTTTGTAGGAATCCTGATGACTATTTTTTAAATTTCACTACCAAAGACGTTGGTGACAATAATTTTTATTAGTATTTCATATGGTTTAATTTCAATAAAATAAAATTAATAAAAATTTTGTTATGAAACAAAAAATATTTAAACAAAATTAAATGGGTTAGGCTAAATTTATCAAATTATTTTAAATTGACCCCATTTGATTCGTCAAGCCATCTCCAATTAATTTGGATTAAGACTTGTTTTTTTGTTATAATTAAATTTTTAAAGTTTTGATTTCCTAGTAATGAAATAACAAAAAATAGTAATGAAAAATATATTTATTTTATAATATTATGAATTTTATATAATTTTAAAATAATTTTCTATATTTTCTATTAAAATTTTATTAATCAATAAATATGGGATGTGAAACCATTATAATTGTCATTTTTTTTAAATAACAATGTCAAAAAATCATAATAGGGAAGGGGCATCCCAAACGTGTACGAGGGTTGTGTTCTATTCCAACTCCATAATTTGTCTTTGGTAGGGAATATTCATTAGTTATTAATACAACCATTGAGGGGTTTCAGTAGTGTCTTTGATCGAGAATAATGATTGGAAATTTATATGTTGAAAGAAAAAGTGCTAGAATATGACCCTTATAGACAATCAAAGGATTCGTTGTCTTCAACCAAGGAAAATGATTTGTTTTCTATATTTTTGTGGATGTCTGACATGATCCCCAATTAAATTTATAACCTTATTTCTTATCCTTCTAGGGTAAATTCTAAATTCCATAAATCATTCACAATTTTGTTAAGAACACATACAATTTCCATAAATAAAACTAAATTGACACTTTTATATTAAGAACATGTGCTTCGAGTCATACCAATCATATCATGTCTTGTATTGACACGTGGTTCATTCCAATATGTCAAAATTGAATTATGGATATTTTTTATAATGTCTGAAAATAATCAGATCTCGTTTTCTTGGTTATGACATAGAAAAAAATTTTTATAGGAATCATTTCCTTTATAAACATGTTCCATGGGTCAAAAAAAAGAAAAATATATCTAATTTCCATGAAATCAGAGGAAAAGGACCTTAAATTTATTTTTGAAATATAGTAAATGAGGAAATATCATTCTGTGTTACGGTTTACCCAATATGATTATAATGGGTTTTAGTGTTTTGGAACACCTAAACATGTGTGTTACATTCAAAACCATGAAAAAAGGACATTATGTTATCTTGAAACCATGGAAAAAACACGGATAAATTATTTTTGATGTGAATATATTGACAACCCATCAATCTTACATTCCCTCTTATTGTAATTACTTGGTAAATAATTTTTAATAGTACGTATGGATTATAAAATGGGTGTTGGGGGGTCAAACTAGGAAAAGGATGTTGGGTTCCCATGAAATAATAAGAAAAAGACCATATTATAATTTGTCAAATTTATGAATTGATGACACATTATTAAAACTTACAGTTTCCCTAACATTCCTGTAAAGACATTTTTTCTATTTAAAGACACTAAAACATGCATAAAGGGGTAAAAAACATTGAAAAAGACCTCATATTGATGTAAAATCCTTGTAAAACCACCATTGATTTAAATTTTAATATCTAAATAAAAACAAATGTTACTCTAATGTGTGGTGTGGTCACAATGTCTCGGTAAACAGATTTTAATGATACAAAATCATTTAAAATTGTTTGTTGGGGGGGGGGGGTCAAAACTCAGGAAAAAACCTATTTTTTCATAAAATCATAGTTAATCAAACATTGAATGATTTTCTAAAAATATGAACTGATAGAATTTCATTTTGAGTAATAGTTAATGCATGGTACTGGTAAAAATGATATTTTTGTTTTAAAACACTAAATTATGTGTGATTTTCCAAAGTATAGAGAATGACCACACATTGATGCAATATCATGGGAAACCCCCATTGAGATAAATGTTTTAAATATATTACACATTTTCAAATTAATGTCATTAATTTTTTTAACAAATATATTTCATGGACACCACACATCGATTTAAAAGTCAATTAGATTGTTATATACTGAACTATATTCAGTTTCAAGTGTCTAATCATATAATAAATAGATAAGAATATTCTTTAAATGTTTTTCCTGATATATTATTTTTATGATAAAATATATTTTTTTGATTAAAAAAATAATAAATTTTATTTTAAACATTATGAGTATATTATGTTTCATTTATCTTATGTATTTGGTTTCATAAATGTTATGGTTTTTGTTATTGGTGACATATACTGCTAATAAGTATGGGTTTGACTGTTCTGATCCACAAGATTCATCATAAGGTTATCATGATGATTCCTAGTTCATATTTTATGGATTAGTGTAGCTTTTCTATCCCTCCCATAGAGTTCAATAATGCTTCATCTCTTTGTTACCTTACATAGAGAGACCAGTTCAAACATCATCACCCATTAGTAGATTCATTCAACATATTTATTTTGAGTTCATGGGGATTACATGATCTATAAATGGGAGGTCATATCGATAAATATCACATCATGATTCAGTTTTCATAGGAGAATGACCAGATATGGGCTTAATCAAGTGCTCATCACATCTTCAACAGATCCATATTTTTATTATTTAGGTGGAATGATGATTAATATATGAAGAATGACAACCCTAACATAGAAATTGGGATAATATTTTCCAAACACTTACTCCCATTTCAAAACCCATCAATTTTTTGATTTTTATGGATGTTTATAGATATATATTCTTTTATCTAATAGAAGAACCCCATCATATTTTCATCATATTTCCCCATGAATATTTTTTGAAATTGATGTGCCTAAAATGCCGAAGGAGTTTGTTTGAATTATTTTTGGAGAAGAGTTTGGATACAAGAAAACCATTATTTTTTAATCATGGGAGGGAATATTTTATTCATGCATGAAAATGAGGCATTTGATTTCAATATGTAGGCATAGAGGATATGGAAATATTTTTTAATCTACATACGGGACTTGGAATTTTGGTGTCTGTATCTAGTGTAGGTTTGAAAAATTTGGCTGAGATTGATGATACATATGATCAAAGCATGAACTCAATAGTTGTGTGGTTTTGATTTCTAGTAGATGGGAAGTCGAAAAAGTAAGGTTTCACTATATTGATTTTAGCTAAATAGTTATTTTCTAATCGAGCAGAAAATGTTGTCATCATATAAAAGGAGTCATTGTGTTTTCTACTAGATTCAAATATTGTAGGCATCATTAAAATATTGAACCATGACATGAAGGATGTGTTTGAAATATGGACTCTGGATATTCGAAAAAATTACAATCCAATAGATTAAAATATAAAGGATGTGGAAGATAATGATGGTATTACGGATTAGAATGTGTCTATTGAAGAAGGTGAGGAATAAGCAATGATATGTGTTTCTAGTGGAGGTTGTAATGGTTGGCTGAGTGTTTCAAGAAGGTATAGGTGGAGATAGACCAATAAAAATATTGAGTTTAGTAATAATTTTTTGAAACATAGAGGTTGAAGTTAGGACACATAATCAAGAGGATGATAATTAAGTAAATATCCAATCTACAATTCCAACAAAGAACCACTCGGATGTACACAGCTTTGATGGGAGGGATTTAAATGATAAAATTTCTAGACAAGTTTCATTAGAAAATATTGATGAAAGGAGGCGAATTGGTCTTTATAATCCTAGGATGAAGAAATAATGGATAGGGAAAAGGTGTTTATAAAACAATATTATTCTAAAGGGAACGAAGTCTAAAGGCCGAAAGGACTAATCTTACTTATCGATACTGATAGAAACTAGGTTGGAAAAAAATAATAAGTTGGTAGAAAAAAAACCATGGCCCATGTTCGGGAAGACAAATAGAGTTTAATCGCTTCTAATGATAATCGGATGATGGATTGTGGAGATGTTAATAAATCAAAAAAACTTGGTTGTCGGATTAATGAGGTCTGTGAAGAAAGGGAATCATGGGAGATAATCATTCATTCTAATGATGAAATTTTATAAGAGTAATTTGAGATCAAAACCACATAACAGTACTATGATTTTGTTGTTTAATGAATTATTCAAGTGAACATACATGTGGAATAGTTTGTATGTATTAATGAGAAAAATCACATTTTGACACGTAACTTCAATGAAAGAATGATTAGTGTGGAATAATTTATCTGGCCTACAGTTTTTAACCACTCAACATGGATAACCTGGACATAGAGGTAACTACTATATGATGGAGTCTTTATAGAGGTATGGATTCTAGCAGACTAAATCTTGATTTCAATCATTTAGTAATTTATTTTTTCTTCATTTGATTTTATATATCAAACTAGAATGGTTCCCCATTTCTCAAAAATAGATCGGTGAATAATAAAAAGTTTATTTTCAGTCATGTATGGGTTGACTAAGGTTATGAGTTGAGTGAGGTTATGTTGAATAAGGTTATTTTAACTAAGGCTATATGAATGTGTGATTATGGATTTATAATGTATGTATACTGAGATTACTATGCATTTATATTCTCATTTATATGATGTGGGAGTATATATTTATATATTTTTCATAATTATTTGAATAAAATATAATTTTAATAAATATATTTAGTGGAGGGATATAATAAAATCCACTAAATAAATTCCATAATATTTTTATTAGTAATGGTATATATAAACTGAAAATACATATATTAGTGGTGGTTATTATTATTTTAAAATTTTTATTTTTTCGGTCATTTTTTTGAAACCACATCTAAAAAAATAAAAACATTCAGTAAATGATCCAAAAAAGACATATAAAAAACCCCTGATAAAAATAATAACCGCCAATAATTGATTTATGACTGTGAAAGATGAAGCTATTTTCGTAGCTTCCACCAAATGATTTAAGTGTTATTTAAACTACCACATGTAGAAAAAAACCACCTCTAAGACATTTTTTTAAATTAAATGGATTATTTGTTTACTAATAAAATATTAATAGAATTGTATATATACATTTCTTATTTGGGTGTGCTAAATTTAATTAAATTTCTATAATGGATTATATTCATTAGTTGTACAATTTGTTTATTATATTTTTTGACGTATTTTCATTCTTATAATGTCAATATAATACCAATTATTTAGTGATAAAAGGTAGTCAAGATAATTTACCCCCTAATTTATGGTTGTTACTATTTTAGTAGTTGGAATATTAACCCCAAAAATAGAGATGTTCGAGTCAGGATATGTAATCCTTAATCAATGGATAATAATGGTATATAGATGATGAATTGTCAATAAAAAATTATGAATATGTTATTGAAAATATTTCTTAATTATTATTAAAACACTATAACTCAATGATACAAAAGAACATTATTTCAAAGGATTTTCAAGGTGTCAATATTTTATAGAAAAATTTAATCGAAAACAAAGGTTGCCTCAAACATATTTTCATTAATGTATAATAAATAAAAAATCTACCCTTTATTTCGAATTCCCTCGAGGTTGACTAACCCCTATCTACAAAATATTACCAATATTCATACACACCTTAACACCCCCCACATTTGTATATATAATTAATTTAATGAAAATATGATTTTATTCGTATCATGTTTTATAGAATGGTATTCAAAATGAAATTATCAATTTTAATAATTGATAATATATAAAGGAATATAATTAGTGGAAAATATAGAAATGATTAATCCCAATTAAAAATAATAATACGTAAAGAATATAAATAGTTATATAAATTAGAAATAATGGATGAGTTTTATGTTTTTTGGGATTATTTCAGTATAATAACAATTTATTAAAAGGATTCTTTTTGAAGGAATGGGTAATCACTCAATCATAATATAAAAAATCGATTACCTTAATTTTTAAAAGGAATAACTGATGATTATGAAATTTATATCTAAATGAGATCATAAAAAATGACTATATTCTAAATCAAATAAACAGGAATAAGATAAAATCTAATAAAAAACATTATATTAGTGTAGGATTACACCATATTGATGTAAAAATTAATAAAATCCACTCGATCCCAATTAATTTATTTTCCACATAAAAAGTCATATTATTTGAATATTATTTATTATATATTTTTTATTATTAATGTTATTAAATATATTATGTTAATATTAATATTTTTTCAAAAAATTAACCAATGTGATATATTATTATAGTTAATAAGATTAATAATGAAATTAATTTATATTATATGTGATTAATAATTAATTATAATATAATATAATATCTTTATTTAATAATATGAATTCAAATATAGTAAATTATTCTATATTTTTAATCAACATTTATATAATTTATTGTAGTTATAACTACATGTGTGAGATTTGTATAATTAAATGGGAGTGATTTATTTAATTAAACAATTTAAAAAAAATAGTTAAATAATATATATTTATTTATATAATTAAAAAAAGTTTAATACAATAATAAAATTAACTACTCTAAAAAATAATGATTAAGTTAAATTAAAATTGTACTCACTATTTAGTAATATAAAATTAACTAAATAATAATTTTTGTTATTTTAAATGATATTAATTCAAAAAATTACAATGGATACGAAATTAAAATTAATTTTCAAAATCACAATATCTCTCTCATTGATGATCAATTAACTCATTATAGAGTGTGACATTAGAATATTTATTCTTTATTATTATATACTAACAATGTTTGTGATCAAATCTAACATTTTCATCTACTACTAACTAAAAAATTGGAGTTGGCACATCCATCATATTTATAATGGGTTAATTCAAATCTCGTGCATTTACCATTACATAGCTTTATTTTACCCCTACATAATATTGTTTTAACCCTATTAAACACTATTTTACCCTTATATAACATTAATTTTCTCTTATATTTAGTTTAATCATAATGAGCTTAGTTTTACCCTTACACAACCCTAGTTTAACCGTATATAACTTTTTTTCACCCTTAATTTTATTTGGTTTACCATTAACATTAGTTTACTTTTACCATTGTTTTACACTTACATACCTTTTCCATACCCTTAATTTTTTCACCCTTATATATCATTAGTTTACACTTACATAACATTTTTTTACCCTACTTAACTTTATTTTACCATTAATTAATTATCTTTTACCCTTATATGCATTAATTATACCCATAGATCCCTTAGTTTACCATTACTTATATTTAGTTTACAGTTCCTTTTCTTTTTACCATTAATTAACTTTTTTTTTGAAAAATAATAAATATCACATCACCTTTAATTAACATTTTTTACATTTTCATAGATTTAGTTTACCATTACATAACATTAGTGTACCCTTAAATAGATTTAGTTTTACCCTTCCTCACCATTTGTTATATTTTTTCTTTAAACTTTGACATCCTTAGTTAACATTATTTTACCATTAATTTTTGTTTATCCTTAAAATTTTCTTACACTTAACATTGTTTTAACCTTACTTATCTTTAGTTAACAATGTACATAAATTTTTTACCCTTATATACAAATAGTTTACTATTATATTACAAAATCTATAGTTAAATTTCTTATTTTTACACTAACTTATCATTTTTTTTCATTCGTAACATTTTTTCAACTTTACATAACTTTTTTTACCTTTACATAACTTTTTTTCACCTTTACTCAACTTTAGATCACCCTTAATTAACTTTAGTTTACCCTTACATTAATTTATTTTACACTAATATAACTTTTTTATCCTCATCTTTGTTTTAACTTTACTTACCTTTTATTTAATCTGTAACTTTATTTAACACTTAAATTATTTTAGTTCACCCTCAAAAAACTTTTTTTTAATCCTATATAACATTATTAATTAATTATTAAAATAAAATAGAATAAAATAAAATGTAAATCTATTTAAACTAGCATAAATTCAATATATAATTTCATATATTATTAATGTGATCTAAACTAATTATATGATTATAATTCTATAAATTAAATTTTCAATATATATAAATAACCAATTAAATAGAATAATTATGAATAAATAAATAATTTATTTTATTAATTACTGGAAAAATAATAATTTGAATGATAATAATATTTATCATATATTAAGAAGAAAATTAATAATATTGTTGATTTTTTTAATAATAAAATAATAAAATATAAAAATTATTTGAATATAATGATGATAACGTTAAGAACAAAAATAAATATAAATTATGTATTGTGATGATAAAATAATTAGAATGTAAAGAAAGAGGATAAATATATAAAGTGCAGAGCCTTGTATGGAACTGCACTATAGCAATCCTCTTTTTTTATTTTGAAAATATTGATGGGTTAGAGGTTATTTTTCTTGTAAAATAGTGTTTCCAACCTGAAATGATGTTGGGTTTTAGATTTTCTAATAACTCATTCCTTAACTAACATTCAAAGCTTCAGACCATCCCATAGAACATCTGAAATTCATTAAAATTAATCAGTGTTTTGAGAGGGAATCCTCCAGGGAAATAAATTAAAATTTTAAAAATTTGGTCTTTGGATAAATGAGAGTTAGGGTGGTAATTTATTTGAATACAGTGAGTGGAATAAAATGTAGAAAATTAAAATTTTATTTTTATGTCATGTGTGTTCAATACTACAACCCATTATACTCATCATCCTTAAATAAATATATTATGTTCTTTATGTAAAAAAGATTGTTTTGTGGAGATTAGTATAATCCCATACAAGGAAAATAGGTCATTGGTCATCTGGGTCACAAACTAGCTCTATGTTTACCACATCGAACCCCACCCCAAGAAACCACTAGAAATCCTCAGACCGTATGCCTCACACAAGCTCATGGTCTCATCATTGAAAATTAGGAACCAAAAAATTTTTATATATCATGAAAACAGTATAGTAAATGATGATGGGAAAATTTTTTTGTCTATTGTTTTCTAAAACTATCTAGTTCAATTGTTTGAAAAATGTATCTGAAAGGCAGCAGGGGCGATGCCGCCTTTCAGTAAAGTCAATTTGCAATAGAGGGCCTGCCACATTACATGAAGAAAAAATATTTTACTTATCTATTTTATTATTTATAAATATATAGGATTTTATATTATAATATATATTGTTTTTATTTTAATCGATTTAGAATTATGTCATTAATATTTGAAATTGAAAATATTAGTCATTTATGCAATAAATAATGTGACACATTTTTCTTATTATATTTATTATTATTATTATTTCAATTATATTCCCATATATATTATTACATGATAATATAACTAATCTAAAATTTTGTTTCCAATGTATCTTGTTTGAAACTACTTATACATGGTTTTATTCTATAATTCTCACTTAAATACTTATTTTTTTGTTATTATATAACTATAATTATATTATTAGTTATAAATGTATATGATTCCCTAATTTAATCAATTTAATATAACTTTATAATATAACTATATTATGTTACGGTAAAAAATAATTTGAAATGATGTGGTAGAAGGTATTATACAGTTTGAATGGAGGACATGTGAATACTATATTTTTTATACATCTACTGTTTTTATACAACTAGAAGTTATATTAGCATTAAATCCTTTACTATTCTATTAATGACTATTATTATGTTATATTACTCTTTTTTATGATTTCTTATGTCATTCTACTCTACAGATTTATAATATACAAGTAAATGATAGAGCTCGAGTTGAAAACATTCATTATAGTGAGGTTCAGTATCTATGGTTAATTTGAATCTATAATGTTCTAAATTAATTAATATTATATTGTAAAGTAATTTTACTAGGGTAATATATATATATTATAATGCATTACATTTTTTCATTAAAATATTTCTTACATTTTTTTTATCTTCAATTATTTACCATAATTATGCATGTTTTTTTATTGTCAACAACATTGTAGATTGTTAGTTATTGTTTTATTTTTTATTTATATTGTTTTAAAGTTTATATTTTATTAGATTTTAATGTGAGATTTCTAATGTATAATCGGGGTTTCTATGTTTTACGTAGTCATATTTTAATGTTATAAAATATAAATTTTAACTAAAATATAAAATAAAATTAAAACTGTGGATAAAAATGTAAAAATGTATTATTGTAATTATAATTTCTCCGTTTTAATTGATAGAAAAAGTTACATGATTGAGTATAGTCACTTTCTGTGGTGAGGTTCCATCCCACATGATTTTTTTCAATGGGGAATCATATATCGAGATCACCAACCTCTTTAATAGGGTGGAGTATGGTGGACTAGAGTGGGATAATCCTCAGGAATTTGAACCTCAACTATAGGATGATTTGTCTTTGTCTTAATGGGATGAGGTGTCCAATGGATGTAAAATTGTGGACCTGATCTGTATCCCATTATGGTTTTAGAAGGACCACCATAGTTATATAGGGAAACCATATAACATGTGAAGGATATAGCACAACATCTGGAGGAATGATAAATGACCCATGATAGAAGTTCAGATAATTTTCACCTAGAGGTAAATATTGATACCCTTCCAAAACTAATGGATCTCATGCCTCATAATGAACTCCACTAATTGGATGGGGATGGAATGTTAGAGGGAAAACCTCTTCCTTTGGAATAAGTGAGGCCTCATTTGCAATGTGATGTAGTCTAAATTATCATCATCATGACTCCTCAACATCTGTAGTTATTGGAGGGGATTTTTGACTAAGAACCTTGAATCCCAAGGTAGGAACCTCCAATATTTATTGTGTAAGATAAAATATATTGTCATAGACCACATGATAAGCTATAATTAGCTACTACATTACACCATAGATCACTTTCAGGATAGAAAAATGCTCCTCCATTAGATCAGACATGTCAATAATCTTTTGCACTTCATTTTACTGTAAATAGATTCAAATTGAATTACGAAAGTGTAAAATAAAAAAAATAGAAATTCATTGACGTAAAATATATTAAATCTCTCTAGTGTGTTGAGTAAGATACAATATAGAATTAATGTTCTACCATGTATCATACTCGACCTACTCTAAAAGGAGAAATCACATTTTATCTAATCCCTCGATTAGAAGCGATGCTTATCATCCCTAGAGGTCAAGATACGGGGAATGTTGTTGGTGATTTTCAACATCCTTCTTCCCATTTAGCTAATCATAATGAAGATAATTTGATTATCTTGATTGTAATGGAATGCACTAAACTCAACCAAACTGGTGTATGACTCTATCAGGCTATTCCCACTAAATAATATGAAAGTTAATGAGTGGTACTACTACCGTAACATCATGAAGGACAATATTTATGTATGTAGTAAACATTTCCAATAAATTAAATTATGGAATTGATGAAATCTAAAATGACATGTGAGATTTTAAAAAAAAATACCCCTACTAAAAAATGATGATATTATTAAATTCGTTAGTCAATTAAAGGTTGTATATACTTACCTAACTGGGTATGATACTATTCAACAAGAGATGGTATGCACCCAAATAGTGTGACAGAACTCTATTAGAGTTGTGTATCTGACTCCACCAATAAAACACAACATAGAAAGTTTTAAATAATAATAAATTAAATTCAATAACATCGACTAGCATCAGAAACCAATAGAGATGAATGATCATACTAGCGTTCACGTGGAGCATCATACAACACATATATAGGTAGATTCTAACCAAAATCCTAAATGGAGAGGGAGAGAATAAACTTATATTCCCACAAGTGAATAAGGTTTAAATATCTACTGCGATTCATGTGGTTACAGTAGAATACCATGAATAATTTTCTGTAAGTGTAATCCAAGCACGTAGATCATCATATGTATGTCCCAGCCTAATCAAAATCATAAAATATACCATGATACCTCTTGTAAACATGATTAACTGAGTGCTTAGTGCATAGTGTCCCTCCAATGATCCGTTAGATATACATATTTGCATAGTGCATGGAAATATTTTTTTCAACATCATCGGGTAAATGTTTAATGTGAATCTAAATACAACTCTTATATATTCACCCTCCATCTATAGGAACAACATTGGAAAAATGTAGAAACCTTCTAATATTTGTACCACCTCAGGCCAATATGCATTGGTGGATCCAATAAATGAATCCTGTGGATAGAAAGAACATGATGGACTGCTACATTCTCGTCAGTGATGGTCATCTCTCCCTCAGGCATGTGAAATGTGTGTGACTCTGGTGGCCCCATCTCTTGGTGGGCCGCAAGTAAGTGATGATCAATGATTGTGAAATCAGATACTACAATATCGTAGTTTCCATCCAAACACATGTATGATATAATGGAAACTATAGGTAGAATGTGATGTAAATGGTGTTATCGACACACCGTAATCCGTCAAACTGGGGTACCCTCTATCAATGTATTAGAAACATGCATATCCTACTCAACGAGTAGTATATTATCCTCCATATCTATATAAAAAATGAAATAATAATTAAGTATCCAGTGTAAATCTGACATTATGGTCAGAAGAATGTTATTATTGGTAGCATATAATACATGACATGTTTATTCCCATTGTTTTATTATAATTGTTTTTTCCAAAAGAAAAGGCAATGACATCATGTTTCCCAAATTATATTTATAAAGTGTTTTCCAAAATGTGTTTACATAGGAAAAGGTGGATTGTACGAAATGGTTTTATATATATATATTATGTTCATTATCTTAATTTTTATTATAAAATGTTGTGATTTGAAATTTTTGTATGATTTCTGACACGATGGTATGTTTCATGATTATTTGTTGACATGATTTTTTTATGGTTTCTCCATTTATAGTTTGATTATAATTTCATTTTACCTAACACATAATTTCCAAAATCCTTTTATTAGAAACTTGAAAAGATTATTGTCATTTGATATTAAAAGTATTTGGAATAGTGAGAAAATTCTAGATAATGATGGATCTTATATTAACGCTATATAATTAAAAATTTTAGAAGAACACATTAGAGACCATACATCATTGTTCATGAGAGTGTGAAATTGATTTAACAATATTTCGGAATCATTTTGAGTTATGGAGTTCTTGAGTAATTATGTTTCTTCTAAAACCTTTCCCTTATTCTTTTTTCCATTCCATATTATATTGTATCATAACGGACTTCAGTCTCACTCATTAACACAACCTATTGATGTAAGGTATCAATATATTCTGGTCTTTGGGCATTTACAAATATCAAAACTCTTCAATAGGTTTACATGGTGTAGTATAACAGTTTGTAATGGTGTCCACTCAATACATTGTATCTTGATATTCTTCCCAAGATATGTTCATAGTGGCATATGTTTTGATGGATTGATAACATAAAAATCATAATTATTAAATGTGTCTACATTGACAATGACTCACTTCCAGTATTACCACCATTTTTCACCAATGCGACATGTGATGGGGATCAAACACTCTTAAACATCAAATCTTGATTCTTCTTAGAAAAAAAGGCACACTCGATAAAAAGAATCTTCATCAATGTTCTTTTCAATATAATTTTTAATGATTCTTCTATACCTTATCCCCTATTGAATCACATTAGAGGATAGATTTTTCTATCACCAAATTACATCATACAGTAACAAAATATCTTCTGAACTAGGGAACTTATAGATAACATGATAAGACCCATGAAGACACCATTGATGCACTACACAATATTTGTGGTCATGTTTCAATACCTCTTCCCCATCATATTATAATATGAATTTTTTATTTCATAATCCACATTATATAATCATACACGTCATGATTAGCCTTCCATATTTATTATAAATATTTTTCAAACACTTTTTCATCTGGATCATTTTCTACATAAAGGTTATAATATTTCACATAAAGTGATTTTACCATTATTTAAAATTTTATAAAATAACAAATACATTGCATACCAATCCTCAAAATTTTCTTCTTCTTAGGTTCATTATGGAATGTTTTTCATATGTTTATAGAAATATGTATGATACAATATTGATGATTTAAATTTGTTTGTATCTATATTAGTATTGTAATTCATGGCCTCATTGATTGTCTGATGATGGTTGGATATTAAACCGACACCCCAAAAGTGGGTGAAATGGTTGTTGATAAATTGAAAAAACTAGCTCCATGATTATTATTTTTACTTCTCCACAATGAATAATGAATCTGTATAAGGTGATATTTTTCCGTCTTGGGTTACCGAAATCAATAATACATTCTTTTATTTTCCATATCAAAAATGTTCCATTAGTCTGTGTGAACTTTTTGCTAACATGAAATGTTGAAATACAGGTGTGGAATACCCTGAACAACCGTTGAAATTGAACACAAGATGGATCAAGTTGGTTATCTTGAGATATATGTTCATTCATATAAATATATAAGAAATTGTGGTCATTATCTCTCTTTATAGCAAGAAATTATGGAAATATCTGTTATGAGTCATCCGAATCACCATAGACCATCGCAATCACTATCCTTTTTTACCTCCATGCCTTATTATATGAAATCATTTAATTTAATGTCCTTTGTGTTCCCTTTTTACCAAGGGATATAAGAACATCATGGTAGGTCTGAATCATCTCAATAATAACAGGTGACACAAATTCAGAATCCAATGAAGTACAATCTTATTCTAGCTTTGGTTAAACACGTGTATGAGTTTCCTCAATCTTTGAAATTATCTAGCCTCCAAATGCATTGTCTGGAATCTCCCTCAAGAGGAATCTACAGTCATCCCTATATTTATCACATTGTATGATATATTTTTCGTGACATATTCTTGAACTAAATATCTACAATGTCCATCTATATTAAATATTTTATGCATGTTATTAAATTCATATTTACATGGAATTATATATTTTAATATATAATTCTTTGTTCAACTCACAAAACAAATCCACTACAAATCAAGAACAAAACATTTCAAGTGATAGAACATTGTAGTTGAATTCTAGAAAATTTTACCTTGATTCTGACCAAGATGTGAAGAGTGGTGGATCATTTATTGTGGGATGAGGCTGTTATTAAACTACTAAATTTCTAGAAACATCCTACCTAACTTATTCTTGCCTCTCCTCATTAATGATTTTGTCTCTATATTTTACTTCATTAACAAAATCCTTATCAGAAGTCAAACTTACATGTAAATCTAAGTGATCATATTAATTTTCCTCTTCAACATCATAGGGAGGAGCCATTATTTCTTAGGATGGATCATCTTTAAAAAATCTTGTATGTTTATGTATTCGTTCAATTAGACTTTCTTATTGTATAGTATAAACCTAAGTATATAACTCTATCATGGAACAATTTGTGTAACAACCTATAATTTTTTCAATTAGATTTATCTTATTAGAAATATTCCATATAGTGTAGATCATATAAAATAACTTATAGAACACAATAAAAAAATGAAAAATAAATGAAAAATTAATGAAATAAGATGTATTTGTAGAAGTTAAAAAAACCTATACCGATGAAATACTAACTTGACCTTAAAAAGAGTAATATGATACTTTTGGATAGTAAATTAGAAAAATGAAAGGTAACCTCACCCATTAATGTATAAATAAAATTTAGGCATCTTCTAAATGAAGGTTTGATATAATGATATCATAATATAAGTAAGTGAATATTTTTAAAATTAATATTTAAATTTTGGTTGTTTTTTATAAGTCATAAATATGATATCATAATATAAGTAAGTGAATATTTTTAAAATTAATATTTAAATTTTGGTTGTTTTTTATAAGTCATAAATATTTAATTATAAATATATAATTAATAAAATGATTTATAAGAAAATTAGTTTTTATAAAATGTATTTTCATCAAATGTATTCATAAGTTTAGATTTTATTTTCTTATAATTTTAGGATAATTTTAGGAGACCATACTTATTTTTTTAATGTGCTATAAAATCATTTATAAATTTAAAATCAGTATTTTTGAGTAAATGATTGTTTTAATGAAAAAATAAATTTCCCTAGTTAATAAAATTTTTTCTATAAAATTATGGTAATTTTTTAATTATACAATTCAAAAAACATTGGCGTGAATTTATGGGATTTTTTCTAAAATACATGATTTTTTGTGAATATTAAAATACGATATTTTATTATAAATGTTAATTACATTATTTATTGAATATTAGGTGATTTATGGATGATATGCCCCAATAATTTTGAACTATACTTAATTATTTAAATTTATTTTATGATAATTCTAAAACTATTCATAATCTAAAGAAAAAATAAAAAACCAATGAATAAAATATTCAAAAAACACCCATGTCCTCTATTATAAATAGAACCCCTCATCACCACTTCTACCCACACTTTAAAGCATTGATCATTATCAAATTTATACCCTATGATCTACACAAGACAATCCCTTATGTCTAGGATCTCTTTGTCTCTTCAAAAGAGAAAAAATTATCCTCATAAAGAGGTTCCCAATGAGGGGAATTCAAGAGGTAAAAATCCTCTTTGTTTTCATTTTTTTTCTTTTCATGTTCTTTTATTTTATTTTTCTATGCTAACCTCCCCCATCCAAATAGAATGGTAAATATATGACATTAAATATCTTTTAATTTTTTCTTCTTAATGAATAATCCATCATCAATCCCATTCTCCTCTCCCTTTTATTCTAAAAATGGAAACATTATCTATGAGGTGTTGATTTATCACCTCCATGGATGAAAAGTTCTCATTTTCATTCCCCATATTGAATTATATTCATGAAACAATTTTTATGGTTACAAAATAGTGTAAAATTCATACTAAAACCCTTGTTTATGTTCTATATGTGTCATCGTTCCATAATACTAAATGATAATTAAAAACGAGTCTGTTGTGATCTAATATCACTTAAATTAATCTTACTAAATATCATTAACATATTGTATAATGATTCCTCCACATATCTAGACACAAAAAATATATAAAACCAATTAATCTATTATATGTTTATTAATAACATATCATTAAAATAATATGGAATTATACTCATTTTATATAAACTGCACTACTTATAAACAAGCGAACCGATCATGAAGACCGAGAAAATTATTGCTCCAAAATGATGAAATTAAACTAAATAAATCATTAATTAGGACATAAATGAACATAATAAAACTATAATTAATCTAATAAATGTATATAAATAAATAAATTATTTAATTAATGTATTTATTTTGATTATTGAGGACACTAATGTCAAGTGTATAACACATTTTGACATAAGGTAAGGGTTTTCTTTCTGAACCTCCATTTTCATCATATTAATTCTTTCTTTAAATATACACCAATTTCATTCTTCATTACATATATATAATTATTTTAATATATATATATATATATATATTCTAAAATATTATATACAGATGATTTCATCAAAAGTATATGGGATAATAATTTTTTTACAAGGTTCCCTACTCACTTTTTCCCAATATGCAAACATTGTTAAAGGGAACATTTCGATTTTTTACCCATTTTCAATTAACAACTATAATATATGTTAAGAAAATATTATTTATATAAAATAAATATGTTTTTACTGAAAAACTATATTAGTTCATTTCTATTTTTATACAATCAATCAATTAAAATATAAATTAATTTTCCAAAATAACTATTATTTGAAAAGTAAAAATCGTATTTCTCTTAAGAAATCGTCAATGATTTTATTAGAGTATTTACATGTATTTAAAATTTATATTTTATTTAATTATTTATTGTTGTTTAAATATTATTTTTATCATCCAATATATTATATTAAATGGTTTATGACCATTTTGAATGTGGATGTGCTAGGTTGATACTATTCACCATACTACTCAGAATGGTTTATGATTGTATATATAGATTTGGGAAAGTTATTTATATGTAATATATACTTGTTTTTTATGTTTATTTACATTAATATTAAGACTTAATTGGAATTATTATGTGATAGGTGGGTCACACTATAGACCCTCAATTCATCAGTATGTCTCATGACACAAACTGGATCGGTTTTTTACACATTATGTATGGTTCCTTGACTGAGTCCTTGATGGTATGTATATGATGTATAGCATTATGAATTTTCTCATTATTAAAATAGTAATATATATTTCGTAGGATTATTTAACTATTATAATATCCTTGGTTAGGTTTTAATATCGTATTATTCATTCACCTATAATTCCTTCTATTTTGTGCTCAAGATTATGTTTTAACAGAATATGTACTTTTAGTTTTCACAATGCCTTATATTTATGATTCCACTATATTACCTACCCACAATAATTATCTATGTTAACCAATTTCCTATGTTTTATTTTTCCCCATGATGTGAAGATGAATAATATGAACGAATTACAGTAATAATCATGGATTTATGGATGCTTCAAATTATATCTTTATATTGTTTTTTATTTTTTCCATAGGATGTGATGAAGAATATTATGAATAACTTACAAGGATAATCTAAGAGTTATAGATATTTCTATTGGTATCTCTACGTTATTTTTTTGTTCAAAATTTTAATTTAAAACATATGTTTTTCTATGGTTTTCTAAAACTGCTAAACTATTTTGTCATTCGGGATATGACTTACTTGTTTGTTATAGAAATGTAATAAGGTAAGGCACTACCACTGAGAAACTGAGGTTGGGGTTTCTATAGTTGGTATCCAATGATTTTTAGTAGAAACCTTGGAAACTAAATTTATAAATAATACATTAATAACATAATCTTAATATAGACTTTGAAGACAATAATAGAAGATCATCGTTAAATTTTTGTATGGTAGATATTATGTGGCTCTTCCTAGAAATACATCCATGTATGGATACTACAAGAGGAAAGGGTTCTAAGAAAAGATATTCATAGGTGTAACAACTCTAACAAGGTGTCCAACATCTAAATTAGGGTAACTGGGTACACGAAAATATTCCTTACTATTCACCTAGTTTGACAATCCAAGGGGATATTCTTTTGGATAATTACAATTTTATTTATAAACCATTATAATTGATATAAAAGTATATTTTTCCCAAATAAAACACCTTTAGTACTAGCATATTAATTTGGAATAGTCATTCAATTTATTTTTCTGTATTTTACTAGTTCAAAATTATTCATTATGTTTCGTAACCTAATTTTGTATATGAAATTTTATGGAAATATTGCATAGTTGAAGTAATGGAAACTGTATCAATATGCGTATCCCATGTAGGTATTTCCCTACTGTTCAAGATAACGATGTTGGTAGTGGATTTGTGACTTGTGATGAGAAACTTCTATCTACATTGGGACAAGTGAATCAGTTTTTGAATAATAACCATACCCATATAGAGAATACTAATCCATAACATAATAAAGAAAAGTCAGACCTCTTTATGTGCCAACTACCTCCATCATTCAATTGTACTACAAAACCATTCATAATAGCATAGTGGATAAGTTCCTTATAGAAAATATTTCTCTCTTTGGGAAGCAATAAATGGGATATGTTTACCAGAGTAGTGTATCATATCTCAGGATATGGTTATAAATGGTCCTCGTTGATTCAATATAAAAAATAGGTGGAATAAATTGAAAATATCACATTGATGGATTTTATGGAAATTTTCCTAAAAAATGTTTTCCTATGGTATTAACAAGTGGATATGGAGAGGAAATTATTGTGTCTAAAATAGAAAGAGGATGAAAAATGTTGTTAAGTATAAATACAACTTTACATGGCTATAAATGCATAGTGTGGACTTTATACCTAATACATGTAACAATATTGATCGATTATTTAAAAGATTAAAACCATTCCTCCAAAGGAAAATGGTCTCCCAAAATATCTCATCATATATATATATATTCTCATGTACTATCAAGGAAGAAAAATAATTCCCAATTTATTATGAATTTAATTGAAAAAAGTGACATGAGGGCTGTGGAACACTCTAGAAAAAAATAACGAAATGGGGAAGAAGGAAAGAGTAGAATTTCTATCACAATTTAATTGTTGGAAAAAACACCATGGTACATTCATAAAGGGTATAAGTGATTTTTAATAGTGTGGGGAAAAAGGTCACCAAGACCATGATTTCAAGGGGATTAAAGAAGATAACAATATTTAATGCTCAAATAGTAAAGATATGGGAAATTATACCAATTATTATCCTAATAATCATGGAAACATTCCCTAAATAAGGCCAAGGGAGGAAATCCGTGATTATGTTATCATAACTGATGAGGTTGGAGTTCTTAATTATATGGTGGAAGGTACGTTAACCATTTCCTCAAACTTAGACAATGCTTTATTTGATTCAATATCATTGAATTATTTTATATCTTCGCATTTTTGATGAAAATTATTCATTTCCCAATTTATTTTATAATTATTTTTTCCATCAAAACTCATAAGAGATGTATCATTGCAATAATGATGTGTCAGTCAATCCCATTGGTGAAACATAATGGTTCCCTAGTTTATAAAATTTTCATTATACCTATGATTGAAATTGACATACATTTTGGTATGTATTAACTTCTAAAATATAATGGAAAAAAATATTTCAAAGAGAAGGAAATTACAATTGATGAGCGGGATGTGGAATGGATTATCTATATAGTATAAACATCATCATCTAATTCTTATCTAGATCCATACCTAGTAGCTATACTGAATGTAATTCTTGGGGAGTAATATGAAACATCATATATGTATGAAGAAATACATTTTCAAATTTAATATGTATATATTTTGCAAGAGAAGAATAATGAATTTATAGATGATTTAATTGGATATCCTCTAGAGAAAGAAGTTGAGTACCATATTGATTTAATTTATGGTGGAAAACCTATATCAGAAAATGATTATATAATGACCAATATTGAATAATTGTAACTAAAGAAACAATTTGTGTAATTTAGTGACAAAATATTTATTCACCCTAGTGTTTCTCCATTGTGATATAATATTCTATTTTTTAAAGAAGAAAGTTGGGTCCATGAGGTTGTGTATAAATAATAGTGAAGTTAAAGCAATTAAAATAAATAACAATTATCCCATTACTTAGATTGATGATTTATTTGATCAAATTCATGGATCTCAATACTTTTAATAGGTTGAGAATCAATATGGATATCATCATTTCCATGTATGGAAAGATGATATTATGAAAATAGTATTTCAAACTAGATATAGACATTAAAGATATACAATAATTCCATTTGGAATGTCTAATGGACCCTCTATCTTTATAGATCTAATGAAATGGGTTTTCAATTAATATATTGATGAATTTTTTCTGTTATTTATTATTGATATATTGATACGTTCCAAAATCTATGAGGAATGTGAGAAACTGTTTTGGTTTGATCTAGAGACTCTATAAGAAAAGGGCTATATGGGAAATTTGGAAAGGGGGTATTATGGATTCAAACTATTTATTCGCTTAAACATATTGTCTCTAAATATGGAATGTCAGTGGATGCTATGAATACAATGGAGATTCAGAAATTTCTTACAAAAACAAACATAGTTGAGGTATGTAGTTTTATTGGTTTATTAGATTATTATCGATGTTTCCTTTAAAATTTTCCCTATTAGCTATCCCATTAACCAATATTAATCATAAAGGGGTTATGTTCTTATGGAAAAAAAGAATATGAAGAATGTTTTGCAGAATTGATGTGGATATTAGTGAATTACATGATCTTAACTCTACCATCATGAAATGTTTGATTTTTTATTTATAATGATCCATCAAAGAAATTAATCAATTTTTTCTTAATTGGAAATGATAGATTCATTTCCTATTCATCAAAAAATATTTAAATTCTATAATAGAACTATTAGACTCATGATATATAGTTAGCATATAAAATTATTTCTTTAAATATATGGAGACACTATCTCTATTAAAAAATATGTGAGATATATAGAGATCACAAGATCTGGAAATATATCTTCTCATAGAAATAACTCAGCATGAGGAAAAGGTTATGGAAAAAACTACTCAATGATTTTGATTGGATAATACACTATAACCCAAGGAAGGTGAAAAAGGTAGCAGATTTATTGAGCAGGAAGGATCATGGAGTTTTATTCTGGATGATAATTGATAAGTATCTCAGGTATATATATATTTATATATAAAATATTGATATTGTGATTATCAAGGAATAAGAAACATCATAACTTTTTCAATTGGTTTCTCAACCATCATTATTGTAAAGGATTAAATGTTCTGAGACTGATGATGATAAGTTTCAAAAGAAAATTAATGGTGTAAATGATGGGATGTTGAAAAACATCAGGTATAGATATGGAATTTGAAAACTTGAAAAAAATGATTGTGTTCCCTCAATAATCAACCGAAAAATTAAGTTATTGGAATATTCACATTGTTTGAATTTCTCTATACACTTTGGTAGGAATAAGATGTATCTTGATTTGAAGGAATATTTTTGGTGGGATATCATGAAGTGGTAAATTTCTAATTATATATCAAAATTTATAGAGTTTAAAGAAATTAAGTCTAACAGATAAAATCTTAGTATAGTAATGTGTCATTTATCTATTTCTACATGGAAATTGGTTGACATCATCTTCTAGTTTTTCACTGTCTTAAGAAAAATTCTCAGAATGAATTATGCAATATGGATAATTTTTTTTTTGAGTTACCAAATATGCACATTTCATTGCTATAAGGGAATATTTTCTTTTAGAGTTCCTTGCATGACTCAATATTTATTATGTTACAGGACATAATGTATCACCTCTCTTAATTGTTTCTTATCACGATCCTTGATTTACCTAGAAATTTTGGAAAAGTCTCGAGAAATATTTGGATTCTAAGAATCATTTGAGTACTGCTTATGGCCCCCAAATAATGGACAGTCAGTATTGATAATCCAAGATTTAGAATCCATGTTGAGATCATGGTCACTTTATATTCAAGGTATATGGAAAAAATATTTACATTTGGAAGAGTTTTCCTACAATAATAGTTCCCATTAAATTATTCAAAGGTCCTATGTGACGCATTTTATGGAAATAGAAATTGTACCCCAAATTATAGAGATTAAATTCTTGAAAGGAAGATTGATGGACTGTAAATTATAGATATAAAAGAGGTAAAGACTATTAAAAACTATATCAATTAATCTCAATGAAGTTAAAAGAGCTATGACGATAATGGAAGTAATTATTTTTCATTTGATGTCATAGATCGTGTTTTGTTGAATGTATCTTCATGGAATGGTGTTTTAAGATTTGGGTGGAATAGAAAAGTTAGCCACATATACATTGGACCTTTGGAATTTATTTTGATAATTGGAGGTGTGACATATATATTGGTAATGTCACGTATCCTTTCTAAAGTACACAATGTGGTCCACATCTTCTTTTTAATGATGTAAATGCTAGACCAAACACATTTAGTCAATTATAAATGAATCAAATTGAAACATGATTTATCTTACTGTGAAGAGGCTATTAAAATGATGTACATTAAATAACTGGTGTTGAGGAATATGATTACTCATATGGTAATGATAATTCAGAAAAATCATAAAATTGAAGAGACGATGTAGGGCCTTGAGGAACGTATGATGATGAACTACGTGAATATTTTTATGAGGTAAAAATTTGGCAATTTTTTATGGTGAAATTTTTGTAAGAGGTGGGAATTTTACACCCCATAATTCTATAAATGAGATTTCCCTTATTATGTTTATTTAATATAGTATAGATCACCTAAAATAACTTTTATAAAACAGTAAAAACATCATAAATGAATAATTAATTAAATAAGAAGTATTTCTAGAAGATAAAAACCATATGATGATGAAATAGTTACTTGATCATAGGTATAGTAATACGAACCTTTTAAATATTTAATAAGATAAATGAATAGTAAAATCACCCATTAATTTATAAATAGTATTTAGGAATCTTATAAATTAAGGTATGATTTAATTATCTCATTGTATAAGTAAGTGAATATTTTAAATATTAATAAGTGTTGGTATTTTTTGTAAGTCATAATTTTTTGATCATAATTTTATAAATAAATAGAAGATTCATTAGAAAATTTATATTCAAAAAATTTAAACATAAATTATCATTTTGTTTTCTTATTATTTTAGGATAATTTTTCGATACCATAGTTAATTTTTTAAAGTGTTATAAAATAAGTTATAAATTTAAAATCTATATTTTTTTGAGTAAATGTTGGTTTTAATTAAAAATTAAATTTATAAATTTTTGAGAATTATTTTAATAATATGTAGTAAATTTTTGAATTCTAAGTTGCAAAAAATGGTTTGGGTGAATTTTTTGGATTTTTCTAAAATATTTGAATATGTGGTGAATAGTAAAATATGATAATTTATAATAAATGTTAAATAAATTATTTATTGATTTCTAGGTGATATATGGTTGATATAATCCCATAATATTGAAATATATTTAATTATGTTAATATATATTATTATAATTATCAAACTATTCATTTTTTTAGATAATATAATAATCCAAATAATAAAATATTAAAAAAACACCCATCTCCTCCATTATAAATACCACCCATCACCACCCCTCCTCCTCAAACATTACAAGCATTGTAACATTTAAAATTTATAGCCAATACTCTTTCCAATACTATCCCTCATGTCCATTTTCTCTTGGTACCATCAAAATAAATAAAAACATGTACCCTTAAGGAGGTTCTCAAGGAGGATTATTCAGGAGATAAAAATCCTCTTCCTATTCATTTTATTTTATTTTCTTGTTTTTTTATTATTATCTTCAAACCATCCCCCCCCCCCCCAAAATATGAGGATAAATCTAGTACCATATAAATACTATATTTTTTTATGCTAATGTAATAATCCATTATAAACCCCCTTCTACACTCCCTTTCATTTTAAAAAGGCAATCATTATATGTATGGTGTAATTTTATCACCTTAAAGGATGGAAAGATTTAATTTTCCTTCACTATTTTAAAGGATTTTTATTAGACCATTTTAATGGATGAAAATATTTTAATTACAACCATTTATATGTTCTATAATTAACATATTTACATAATACTAAATGATAAAATAAAACATGTTTTTTGTGATCTAAACTCGCTTGAATTAACCTACTTGAATATCATTAACAGGTTATCAAATGATTCATCCACATATCTCCAAAAAATTAATATATAAAAGAAATTAAACATATTAGTGTTAATTAATAACATATATTCCCAATTCTGGATATTTATACCCATTTTACTTGAACTCCATTACTTATAAACAAGTGAATCGATCATGAAAATGAAGAAAATGAAAGTTGCAAAACAATGAAATTAAACCCTATGACTGATCAATAAGGACATTAATAAACATAGTAAAACTATAATAAATCCAATACATGTATAATAAGGATTTGAATTATTTAAATTATGGATTTAATTTTATTCTCTATGTCATGATGGTCATGTGCAGAACACATTTAGACATAGGGTAAGGGTTTTCCTCCCAAACCACCATTTCCATTCGGGTTATGTTTTCTTCCTCTACCCAGCAATGTAATTATTACTTATTTTTATTTAATTATTATAAATTATATATATATATATGATCTAAAATAATATATTTATATTAGTTAATAAATTTTTGATGGTATAATAACTATTTTTTAAGTTCCCTTCTCATTTTTTCCCGATACACATGCCCGATTATAGAGAAAATATCGATTTTTATCCATTTTAATGTACCATCCATAAATGTTTTAATGGACCATTAATTTTATAAAATAAATAATTTTTTAATGAAATTTTTTATTTGTTCATTTCTAGTTTTACACATAAAATCAAGATAAATACAAATGATTTTTCTAAAAGAAATATATATTTAAAAAGAAAAAATGATATTTATCTTAATAATTCCTCAATGATTTTATTAGAGAATTTATATCTATTTAAAAAAATATATTTAATTTTATTCCTTATCAGAGGTTATGTCTTCTTTTTATCAGTAACTATATTTTATTAAATGGTTTTTTATTAGTTTGACTCTATATGTGCTATCTTGATAACATCCACCTAACTATTCAGAGTGGTTAGTGATTTTGTTAATAGATTGGGGGATGTTATTTATATTTAATGTGTATATGTTATTTATGTTTATCCCAATTTATATTAAAAATGAATTTGACTTATTAAGTGATAGGTGGGGCCTGATATATTCCCTCAATGTATTAGTAGGTCTCATGAGACAAACTTGACTGGGTCTTTACACGTTATGTATGGTGTCTTGGATGAGGACTTGAAGGTATGTTTATGATATACGATACTATGCTATCCATCATTGTAAAACTAGTAATTGATTGTACATGTGATAATTATACTAGTATAATATCCATGTTTTCTTATTATGAAATTATTTAATCAAATTTTATTTCGTTCATTTTAGGCTCCGAAATACGTTTTAATGACATGTATACTTTTAGTTATTCAAAATTCATTATAATTATGAATATGTTGTATTACTTACCCTTAATGAGCATATGATCAGACCTCTTTATTGTGGTTTATTTATAATTGGTATGTTAAGATGAATATTATGAATGAATTTTAGGGATAATATAGGAGTTAAATATTTTTTCAATGGAATCTAATATTGTTTTATCTCTAAAAATTGTAATGTAAAACTCATGTGTGTATCTAGATTAAAAAAAACTCTTTGGTCCATCAGGACATAACTTACTTGTTTATTATTACAATGTAATGATGTAAGGAACACGATCTGGGAAACTGGTGTCAGGGTCTTTACAATATGACCTCTGTGAAAATGAATGTATTTCTTGGAACCAATTCTCATTAGAAACCAATGGACAATATAGATTCCATAGTGTGTCCTTCAAATGAAAAAGGCTTTATCTAATCGACTCAATCTTTTGATCAAGACTCAAACTTAAAAAACCATTAATTTTGTCTTGATTTCCACATATGGTTAAACAATATGTTTTTCTAATCATTGTTATCAGTTGTGTACTATAAGAATCTCATTTCTCATTTTTATAAACCTCCCCATATAAGAATACAGAGGAAAACACGACTCTCTACGTTAAAAATGTATTTTGATCTTGATTATGATAGTGTAAATATTATTTGCATTGAGGGTTGAATATAAAATAATTATGATACTAAAATTTTAGTAAGTCTTTTTATATCCTAAAATATAACACTAATATTTCATTATACAAAAGTAAATTTGAAAATAAGTAACATAATTGTTTGGAAACTAAGGTAAAAAATAAGATAAAACACCACATCAATTTATTTATCAATTATAAAAAGAAGATTATTATCATATAAATATAAATGGATAAGATAAAACATAATTAAAAACTCACAAATGTTTTAAGAATGAAAAATTCAACATTGAATTTTTCATCCAAATAGGATTTGGATGATATTTTCTTAACATTAGAATGGATGTAAAATCTATATTATTTCTATGTGAAGAATTAATAACTTATTCCAATGAGATTTACATAAATTTTTAATTTTAATAAGCATTCATCCATTTAAGTAAATATCTTAGATGTTACCTTAGATTTCATTATAAGGTTGAAATATTTTTGGAAATTCAAATGATAAGTGTATCTCTTTGGAAGATATTATTAATCTTCCAATTGAAAATAATCTAGATTCTATTTCACTTCAAAATTTAGACTAATCACATTCAAACTCTGTTGTATTTAAAATTTGAAGGTATTTCTTGTCAATTTTAATACATTCATGTGTTATTTAACGTTTTTTTATCCATTTCACATTTTATGATCAGAATTTTAATTTTTTCATGGATAAGTAAACTGATTTGGTGTTTTATCTAATTTTCTCCCTCTATTTCCAAAACATTATTTGAATAAAATTGATAATGAGGGTTGACCATATAATCCTTATGATATAAAATTTTTAGAACATATTCTTATATCATAAAGTATGATACTAATTCATTTCAGTACAATTTATAAACCTTATAATGTTATTTTAGTATTTTATATAAATAGGACTCATCTAAAGCATATACCTAGGGATTGTCAAACCAGGTGTGTGGAAATACCCATTGTCATGCACCAATTCCTAATCTAGTATAGATCAATGTAGTTTTTTAGAGTAATACCCTTAGTTACAACTGTTCCAGATCCATATCCACTTGTAGTATCTAGAGAAGGATTTGATTTCTTAGAGAACCCCATAACATTTATTCTACCAAAATTTTATTTTTTTCCTTAGATACTAAATTATAGACCTAATGTTTTTCAGTGGAGTTTTTACCTTTAATAATGATTTTTCAATTGTTTATAAAGATAATGTGATTCATCTAAAAAATATCCATTGACATTAATAATTCTTTAATCATACCATAATCATACATTAATCATTCCTTAATCACACTTTAATGAATCTATAATAATTCCTTAATTATTAATTAATCATTACTAAACCATTAATAATAATTACTTAATCTAACCTTAATAATTTCGTAATTAATATTTAATCCTTACATAATAATTACATAATCTTACATTAATCATTATTTAATCATTAGTTTAATCTTTAGTTAATCATTACTTAATCCTTCCCTAATCATTCCATAATCATTCATTAACCATTACTTAATAATTACATAATCATTAATTAATCATTACTTAATCAATAGATAACCATTACTTAATCATTATTCATTACTTAATCATTATTTAATCATAACTTAATAATTACATAATAAATTCTTAATAATTATTTAATCCTTAATTAATCCTCACTTGGTCATTACATTATTATTACATAATCATTAAAAAATAATTACTTTACTATTACTTAATCCGGCCTTAATAATTTTTATTATTTTATAATCATTAGTTAATAATCACTTAATCATTCATTATTTATTAATTAATAATTAATTAGTCATTCCTTAATCACCAGTTAATAATTACTCTATCATTAATTAATAAATTTTTAATCATAAATTAATCATTATTTAGTAATTATTTAATCATTACTTAATCATTCCTTATGTATTGATTAATCAATACTTATATCAGTTTATCATTACTTATTCATTAGTTAACCATTACTAAATCATTATTTAATCATTTCTAAATCCCTAGTTAATCATTTTACAATCATGACATAATAATAATTTAATCATTAGTTTGTCATTTTTTAATCCTTTAGTCTTTAGTAAATAATTGACTAAAAATTACTTAATCGTTAATTAATTTTTCCTTAATAATTATTTAACCATATGATATTCATTTGTTAAATAATATTACCTAATCATTATTTTTAATATTTCTTTAATCCAAAGTAATTCATTAGTTAATCTATAAGTAATCATTTGTAATAATCACTGTTATTTCGATACTATATATATCTAACTAAACAACTAATTTAATTGATAATTTAGAACTAAATAAAAAAATAATTAACTAAATAAATTTTAATTAAATAAGAAAATACCTCTAAATAATGTATTGCAAAAAATTTAAAACTTATTTTAGGCCACCATAACCACCTAGAAAAAATAAGCCTTATTTTGGAGAGATATTTTGTCGAATCGTGAGAGAAAATGATTTTTTTAAGAGGGGGGGGGGGGTTCTTTTATTGAGAATTAATAGAATGACAGCATTGGGGTTCCACCTCTCACTTTTACATTAAGAAAAATGTTTAACTCCTTAAGAGACCTTTCACATTATTTTCGGAAAATGACAACACACCCTCTATCTCCTTTTCCATTTCATCGATTCAGGTTGATGAAATGAAAAATATTGTAGTGGGTGTGCTTCCTTAAAAAAATGGAAAGATACCAGGTCCTATTCCACATTTTATCATCATTTTTGAAATAAAATAACCTAGTGGTATTTAAGTTTTTCCAAAAAACATATAACATAAAAACTCCCAACGATCAATATGGGAAACTGATAAAGACAACCATTGGATCTAGGAATCAATGTGAGAGAACCAATTAGAACCCAACAAAAGAGATATATTCAATATAGTTTACAAATACTCTAATTCATTCTTTATTAGAGTAATGACTTAAAAGAGAATAATAAACCTCTCGTGTGTTCTATACATTCCATAATATTTTTATGGGTTTCGTATTATGTCAAATATAATTTTTACATGGAAATTTGATTAAAAAACATTAAAAATTCAATAAGTATATGCTATTATAAAAAATAGAAATTTTTTTATAAAATCAAAAAAAAATTAATCTAATGGAAGTGTTTCTATTGATGATGATTTCATTTTCACATATGTAGAAATCCACCTTAATATTATAACACTTCTAAAGATAATTTAATTTATTACACCATGGAGTATCATATAAATATTGTTTCATTTATATTTATTTACTAAAAATGATAATTTTTCAACATTAATGATCTAAATATTTCTATACTTACATTCCTACAAAACCAAAAAATAGGTTTGTTTGAAGTAGAAAAAAATAGAAAAATAATTAATTTATTTTATCTTTAATTGAATTAGTTTGAATCATCTATTGAATAATATAAATTTCTCTTCATGTGTAAAAAAAATATATTTTTTAAGTAGTATAATGCATTGTAAAATCTATTAAAAAATCACAATTTTTCAAATAACATGCTATTATTTATTTTCTCTCATGTAATTTAAATTTTCCCTTTTCTATAGAAGATTTGAACACATAATTAAAGGATAAAATATAGAAAAAAACAAATTTTCCCTCTCATGGTTTTATACTCGAACCCAAAATTCATCATGTCACTATTGTATTTATATTTTTGTATAATGAAAATAATGTGGATCATAATTTTGATTTTTCTAATTTAAATAGATACAATAAATTAAACATAAATTGAAATAATTATGAAAAAATGGTCCATGATATATTTTCCTAACACATTATATAAATTTATGACACAAGGTCTATATTAATTTCATCAGATTCAAATACCACTCATTATTTAATCATTTGAAAACAAATAATCTTAGTGAGTGAATATTAATTTTTTATGTGTCGGATAATTCAATACATTGATTAATTATTAATAATTCAATAACACATTACATTTTAAATCCCTAAATTATCTCATAATTGAAAGATGTATTTACAAAAATCAAATTCAAAAAAATACACCATGAAATATGTAAACAAAGTTCTGAATTAAAGATTAATTGGTTTAATAAAATAACCCATAAAAATAAAAAATCAATATATGGGGCTTTCTTATCATTCATGTTATGAAATATAATATTTTAAATGTTATAATATTTAGATTACATTGATCACTAATTATACACACAAAATCACACAATAAAATTCTGTAATTTAAATCAACATATTTAATAAAGATACCAGACATTGAATCAAAATAATATATATATATATATATATCTATTTATTTATTTCATTTCATATTAACAAACATATGAATGTTATACTTTATTATAGTTATAATATAATGATAGATGAGTACTAAGAAATATTCTATAGATTCAATTATTCCTCCCGATTCAATCATATATATTTTTATTTTCCCAAATTTGTTTATCGTAATATTAATTTTTTCCTAACGTCCCATATTTGACCTAAATTCATGTGGGTACAATAACCTTCAATTTTATTTAAAATAACTAAAAACATTAAAAATAATAAAAATACTAATCTTGACTCCATGATTCACTAAAATATTTATATTTATTCAGTTATTATTTAAATAATCTCTTTCCCTCTATTTCTATTAAAATAATTCCCATTTATTGAGTAATTTCACTTTTGATTGAATCCGTGGTTTATCAAAATTAATATTTTACACTATATAAAAAACACAATGATTTTGATTTTTTTCCTTGATATATATTAATCAAGGAATACATCCTCAATAATCATTATATAATAAAGTAATATGTTAATTGGAGAAGAAATTTTATAATGGAATAAATTAAAAGATCCATATGACAACAAACGATACGTTGAATCATATATTTATATTGATTATGTTTTTGTGATATATTTATCATATACTCTTACATGAATCATAATTATTATTATGATGAATCATATTCTATGATATGATATTCTGTAATGCAAATACAATGTCTCTATTATCTTTATTGGATGTTTTATTGTCTAATTTATTATTCCCACTGATTTTGGACTCCAATATAACCATATAACTATTAGAGAAACCATTATAATGTTGAGGTTATCTACTATAAGATATGGGAAGCCTTATTTATATAAGAAAACAATCTAAAGTTTCATAAACAGATCAAATCATAAAATATTATTTTGTTGATCATTTCGACAAATCATAACACTTTAAGAAATAAAGTTCAATCCATCTCAGGTAATAATATAATATCACGTGACACTGAATGTCATCATCTGTATTCACAATTTATAATAAAATAGTGACATTATTTGGTTCAAATATTTGAATATCATCATTTGGTATTAATTCATTACATACGAAAATTGATTGTATATCCTTTGATATCAATATTTCATAAAAGGATTAATTTAATGTGTTTTATAAAATATTATCTTCGATATTATAATTTGGTCATTTATTATGATGGATTCATATCATATGATATTATTTTTTATTAGAGAACAATAATATAATAACTTTTGTAACACCCTGACCCCAATTATCCAGAGTCGATGCATTATTTTAATACATTGTCATGATTACAAGGAATCAAGTTCCGAAGTACCGGTCAGTTTAGCAGTCTTAGAAATAGATTACATACATGAATGTTACATTACACTTTATAACATACCAAATAACATAAATAATCCTTTATGAACAGCATTATTCCCCTAGATTAACCCTGCATATCAGTCACAATAAACTTCTTGGAATATTGGTAAAATAAAACATAGAAAGGGGTGAGCTCAAACACTCAGTAAGGGTAAGCAATACAGCGGAAACATTAAAAAATAAGCATAAACATTTAAGGAAATGTATAAAACTAAAAAAAAGCATTTTAGACTTGAACTTTAGCATAATATGGAAGAAATAAAATTAAATAATGACATTTACTTATTCACATGGAAATTCTACTAATTTAATAATCACATGAAATATCAATAACCACATTAATAACGATGGAATGCATAATGTCATACTATCATAACCACGTAGCCAAGGCCCCTTGCCAAGACTACAAATAAGATTTTGTCAAGGCCTCATGTCAATACACTAGTTTTCCTCATGAGACCAACTGATGCATCAAGGAGATATAGCGGGCTCCACCCGTCACTTACTATATCCAATTCATTCCTCATATGAAAAGGTCAAAACATAACATAAGCATTCGTATTAAAACTAGCATACGAAATGTCAATAATTTACCCATAAACCATGAATGGTATAAAAATAACACATCCATAGTCACAAATATCACAAAACCTTCAACACAATATGGAAGATTTGAATCCTGATAAATCAACTTCTAAACATTTTTAAAATCTATTAAAGCATTTTGACGTTGATGAAAATGATTTGTAAAACTCTTTGAGAGAAATATCCCTTTTTCATGAAAATATTTAAAACTCACACAATTTGGGAAAGAATTCATTTAAAGACATTTTTGAATAAAAGTGTCCTATACAAATTTTAAACTTTTGAAAGGAATTGAAATTTTAAAAACATTCATGTCCATATAAATAAATCCTTAAAATCATTTTAAAAACATGGACATTAATTAAAAATATTTAGAAATATAAATATTTAAAACATCTAAAATTATGATATTGATAAATATTACCTTTCAAAAATCCTCAAAATATTCATTTTGAAAACATTTTTATGAAAAATGGAAATGGATGATAAAAATTTATCAGTAAATACTTACACATAAACAATCTCAGATAATAATGAGATTCACGAATTAACCGTTACCAAATTGGTAACTTACGAAACAAAAACCCCATGAAAGAGGTATCATACAATAAATATGTAAATACACATATATTAAAGTTTATTGCACAAATAATACAACTATGGGCAGTGTATACACCACAAAAAATGTAATATTGGCAATATGGCATGAATCTCATGGGAATAAGGAGTGAGATGAAAACCCCTTACCTTGCACATTCCATTAGTCGAGGGTATCTTTAGCCACCTGTACAAAGACTACAGTATTTTATTAAATTTTAATAAAAACATATTAATATTTATGATATCATACATTATTCAATTATGACTTTATACTACCCTTTAATAATAATTTCTATGTTATATTAATATTTTGGGTAATAATCGCTTTATTTATCAAACATGTTTTAACTTGTTACCCTTGATTTTATCATTTTGGTCATGATTTAAATACTTAAAGAATATAGAACATGCTTTATTTATCATATATATTTATAATATAAAAATTTATAATAGACGCATATATGAAATGGAAAACACCGTTTATAGAGACGGTTGTCTGTACGTATGCATAAACGTTGTTTCCGTTTGCATATAGTATTGAACAAAAGTAAGTGAATAAGATATATGTAAGTACATAAATACTTATATATATATAAATATATATATATCTCCAGTATCATTATTAGGTCATATATTACATACTTATTAGTAATATATGTTTTCATAATCGTCGATGGATGGTGAACATGGAAATGAATCTCATCGCGTTGTGGAGACGGTAATCCGTACGTACGCATGAGCGAAAATATCATTCTTTTGATATTACTATAATATATAATTGAATGGTATATAATATATAGAGGATCCTTATTATGTTATATTTATTATTTACATCAAATAAACATCATTATTATACCCATCCAAATAATAATGTATTGAATAACAATTACACCGCAGCGTGGAGACGGTAAGCCGTACGTACACACGTATGGTGACATGTCATTCAAAGGGTGGATAGAATAATGAATTTGTTTGTACCATAATGATAATAACATCACAGTATATATAATATACTGGATTTATTATTTTAGAATGGAAACAACAAAGAAAAAGGAAGTGGAAGAAGAAAGGAACTTGAAAGAGGGTGGTGAAATCATTATCTCTTCTTTGGGTTATTCTTTTTGATTTGATCAAAAGGGCTCTTTAGGGTATATTTATGAACAAACTATGGCCTCTAGGATGAAGTGTGGATATTTTAGAGTGTATTTGGGAAGGGGTTGTCCGATAAAAAATGGATTATAAGGTGTGAATTAGAGAGAATGTGGATTGCCATTTTATAAGAGGGGTGAGGGGAACCTTAGGAAAAACATAAAATATTATTTTATAATAAATTCATTTTCGGTCTCTAATGTCTCCAAAGTTTATTATTTAAAGTCTAAGATGGGTATAGGTAGAACAAAACTCTGTTGGATCGAATATGTAGATATGTATGTCTATTAGATGGTACAATACAAGAGGGGGGTGAATTGTAGGTTTAAAAAACCTTTGAGTTTTAGAAACTAAGAGATTAGTTTAAATGATCTTAAACTAATACAAATACAAACACCCACAATTGTATTGAATGTAAAAAAGGTATGATGTATTGTAATTCTAATGTATTGTAAAACAATTGTATTAAAGATGAACACAATAATCAGAGTAATACAAAGTTGAATGATTCAACCTTAAAGTGTATTGAATCAATCAACACAATATGTAATAGAATGATTGTAATTGAAACAATTACAATTGAATATGTAAAGAAGAAAGGAAACAATAAAAATTCCTTTCTAATACAAGTAACAGCGGAAATGTAAAAGAATTACAATTCCTTTAACCCAAAGAGAAGGGTTATCCTTTCACCTAGGATAAAAGGTCTGTCTCACCAACACTTTGGTGAGCCCTCGATACGATGATCGGACTGTCTGTCTGCCTATCCCTAGCAGCCCTCGATATGATGATCAGCATGTCTGTCTGCCTATCCCCGGCAGCCCTCGATACGATGAACGACACGTCTGTCTTCCTATCCCCGGCAGCCCTCGATACGATGATCGGCACATCTGTCTGCCTATCCCTGGTATCCCTCGATTTTGTAGGTAATCGGCACCTCTGTCTTTCAATCACATGAAATCCCTTGATATGATGATCGGACGCACAAGGCAGATGAGAGAAGTCACAACATCTCTCTCTAGAATCTTGATCGTTCACAGAGTCTCTTCATTCAATTCTACATTCATCGTTGTCCTCTTAGCTTCAAATGACCTCCTATTTAAAGGCCTCGGGTTCCAACGGTCATGTTGCCTCCAACGGTCATATTTCTCTGAAAAACTCGGAGGGACTTGGACACCTGTCATCCTAACAGTCATATTGAAACAGAAAGAACGGCATCATTTTGATTAGTTTGTAACTAACTCAACAACATCGTATTGGTTAAAACAGGATATATATATTGATAAGCAATTGTACAATTCATATGAAACAATTGCTTTTGACAAAGTACCAAAACATGTAATGGACATCTGAATAGCAGAGTCAGTACGATACGATTGACAGAGTCAGTACGATACGATTGACAGAGTAAGTATGATACCATTGTCAGAGTCAATACGATACGATTGACAGAGTCAGTATGGTACGATTGACAGAGTCAGTACGATCAGTATTGTACGATATGATATGGTCAGTATGATCAACATTGTACGATACGATAAACATGATAGAAGACAATTGTAATTTACAAAATATGATAGAATACATTTGTGATTTCCAAAACATGATATATAAGTCAAAAGAGGACTTTTGACTCAACAATCATCCCCTTTTTGGAAAGCACAACACATAAAGAAAATGTAACAAGAAATACTTATCTCCCCATGAGTTATTGGAAACTCTTCTGAAAATGAATTTGAATACAACTAACTCCCCCTTAGGTATGGACATTCCTAAGGATTTTATTCGTAGATTTTCCTTAAGAGTGTTATAAAGCATTCTCCCTCTTTATAAATAAAAATTCTCCCCCTTTGTAAACATTCTCCCCCTTTGTGATTTACAAAAAGAAAAGAGTAATCTTGAATTTTCTAAAGGAGTTAGAAAAAATAAACACAAGAAAATGGATAAAAGAAAAGGATAATAAAAGTTATTACAAAACAGATACAGCTTTCAAAGAAACGAATACAAGTCATTTGTTTTCCCTTTCCTTCTCCTTCATTATGAGCTCATGAAGAATAACTTTCATCCTTTTGATTTCTTTCTTGTCTTCAGAAATAGATTCACCCTGAGTTCTGAGAAGTTATTGTTGATCTGCAAAAATCTGATCTTGATTTTTGATAGTCTCTTCCTGGACTCTGATTACTTCTTCAAGAGTATCAATTCTGTTTTGAAAATTCTTGTTATCTTTAGATAACACAGAATTTTGATTCTTCAACAAAACCATTTCATCCTTGAAAGATGAAACCATCGAGAATTCAGATTGGAAAACATTCATTCTCTCTTGAAAATCTTTTACTGAAGGAACATCAGCTCGTTGAGAAGATAAAAGATTCAAACTTTCAACCGTTTCTCTATCAAGATTATTGAAAGCAACTGCAAGCTCATTTGACGACCTTCTTATATCTTCAATAGCTATTTCATGATCATTGATTGAGCTCTCTGTTTTGTACGACCACTTAGTCATCTTATTGCATGCCTTCTTATGAGCAACTGAACTTTCTGAAAGAACTTTCAAATCGGCTTCTACTGAAAAAACATTCTTCCTCAATTCTTTTACAGAGCCAAACTTCTTCTTTTGATTTTCAGTAATAAAATCAATCTTCCCTTCCAGCCTCGGAAAATATGGAATGGTCTTCTCAACCCTTCTTAAAAGATGAACAATGTAATCACTCTTCTTGAGAGAGATTGTAGGTTATGAATCAATATATTCATCGTACAATGCTAGTTCATACGATCTACTTGAGTCAACAACTAGCTGTTTTCCTTTTGCTTTTTCTTTCAGCTTTATTTCTTCTTCCACTTTGTCACTAATGATAACAACTTTATTAGTGTGAGAGGATTGAGCACCTTACTTTTCGTGAGATGACATTCTGTCCAGAGATCGTGCTTGATCGGCCTGAGGAGTTTGTTGAACACCTTCACTCAGCTTTTGAACTAATTCCTCTCTACTCTTCTTTGAACTTTGAAGAAATTATAAAAGAAAATCTCCTTCTTCCACTTATTCTATTTCTTCCATCACTTTTTTTCCTTTTTCTTTCTCAGGGAGACACTGTACGATGGGCTCTTGATGCACTTTTGTGGTAAGATGAGCACTAGCTTCCTCAACTGCTTTCAAGACTATAGAAATATCAAACCCCTGAGCCTTTCTTTTCAAAACAACTTTCTTTTTCTTTTCAGCCATAAGGGTTTCTTCTACCCTTATTCTTTCTGCAAAAGCCTTAGTTGGGTCAAGACTGAACTTTGGATCACCTTCCTTTCTCTTTTCCTTATCCTTTCTCCATTTTTCTACAACCTCCTTACTGTACCTCGGCTTCTTCTTGGGCTTTGAACTGGTTTGCGGATCAGAATTTTGAGTAACACTAGTAGACTGAATGTCTTTGGCTGGCATAGGTGCCGATTGATTCTGAGCCAATTCAGCTTCTACATCTCTGACAAAAAGTTTTGAATTCGGATCAAAACAAACATTCATCTTCTTCATAGTACTTTTGCTAATCCACGATGGCTTCAAATCTATGGGGTTTCCTTTCAAAGGAATGTTACAAAACTTTATACATTCAAGAATGAACTTCGTAAGGATGGCTGGATACATAATCATTTGGGACTTAATCCCTCCTGTCATGACATTCTTAATGGTTTCAAAAACATACCCCATTAGATTCACTTTTCTCATATTCACAAGATAGTCAAGCATAAAGATATCAGAAACATTCATAGTTTCTCTATCCCCTTTCCTTGGGATAAGAAAACCTTACATCCATAAAGTGACAAACCGATTGTCTGGAGATAGATGAGACACTTTTCTCTTTTCTTCATTAATAACAAACAAAGTATTTTCAGCACTTTCTCTATTAAACATACCAACTTCTTCTGGTAGTTTGTGAGATGGACAGAAAGAATCCCCTTCTATTGGGACATTCCAAAAATGAGCCGCTTGTTTCACAGACATAGAAAATTTTCTATCGTATACAGCAAAATTTATGGTCATGTCTTTGTCGAACGATACGGTTTTATAAAACTGACAAACATCATAAAAAAGAACCGGATCTTGAGAAACAGGTATTTCAACACACAAATGTTCCCATCCTTGAAAGAGAATGATTCTTCTGATTGTGGAATCATACGAATAAAAAAAGTCCTGAGAAACTAACCTTTCTCTATTAAAATCATTCTCTATAAAAGTCTTCGAAGACATTTCGACATGAGTGTTAGCAGAGGATTGAGACATAAAGACGATGACGATGATAGATCGTACGATGATTTATAACCGGTGGAGCAGAGCTTCGCCTCAAAACCTGAAAAAAAAATGTGGATTTCGGGAGGGGGGGCTATTTATAGGTGAAAAAGGAGTGACTGTTGATCTTCTACGGTCAGGATTAGAGAAAAAAAAGTCAATGGTTAGGATTAAAAACGAAAAATAAAAAATAAAAAAATGGAAAATATCTGCCGGAGAACGTAAGGTAGTTGTTGGTTTTAGGATTAAAGAATACAAAACCGTATGAAATAAAATAAAATAGAAGTATTAAACGACATGCCGATGGAAAACAATCTCATTTCTATGATATGACAATACGATGGAAAACATACTCGTTACCATGAATTGACAAGCCGATGAAAAACAATCTCATTACCATGAACTGACAATACGATGGAAAACAATCTTGTTACCATGAACTGACAATATGATGGAAAACAATCTCATTATCATGAACTGACAATATGATGGAAAACAATCTCATTACCATCATCGGTCAACACAATGGAAAAGAAAATCATTACCATCATCGGTCGATACGATGGAAAAGAAAATCATTACCATCATCGGTCGATACGTTGGAAAAGAAAATCATTACCATCATCGGTCGATACGATGGAAAAGAAAATCATTACCATCATCGGGCGATACGATGAAGTAAATAATAAGATTGTCAAGATGTTAAACAGAAAAATAAATGATACGATAAAACTGTCAATACGATAAACAGAAAAATGAATACACACATTCTATGAGTAAATAGTTAACGAACATAAGATAAAAAGAAATATAAAAACATAGAAAGAAATGTCATCCCCCTTTCAAGAAGAGTTATTTACTGTAAGGAGATTTGTAAAACATGAAGTAGAGAATAACCACTATCCATGTACCAAATATTCTTATTGGTATACTTCTCGTTTTCCTGAAAAAGAAACAATTAGTTTTTCGGAATCCAAACTTGTTTGGATCCAGAAGGGTTAGATAAAAGATTTTTAGGAATACACATTTGTTTTGCAAAATGAGCTTTATGAAATCCTAAAGATTGAGTTTTGTTAAGAAAACAATCTCTTCTCCAGTGTCCTCCACATTGACACTTAGAACAAAAAAGAGGTTTTTTGAGGAACAAAATAGTTGTTACTAAAAAACGGTTTGGAGTAAGTATAACCAAGACCAGAACAATTTCTCAAAGGTCTAATTTGAGAATACATCCTGTCAAAGTATTCCTTCCCATGTGTAAAATTTGAAAAACATTTATTCAAGGATAAAATCTCTGACTTTAGTCTTAAAAGCAAATTCTTATTTTCCAAAACATTTGAATTTGAACTAGAGTTAGGCTCTAAAATAATTTTCTTTGAAATTATAGTTTCAAGATCCTTAGAAAGTTTATCCTTATCATATTTAACATTCTCAAGGGTTTTTAAAATACTTTCAAAATCAGAAGTTTTCATATCAAGATCTTTAGAAAGATCTAATACTTCTTTAGTCAAGATTGAAATTCTAGAATTAGCTTTTTCAAGCCTCTTCTTGAGTTTAGAATTTTCATTTTCAAGTAATTTAGCAAATATAGAGACTTCTTCAAAAGTAGGTAATGTATCATCTTCTGATGATGAAGATTCATCATTTGAAGATTCATAATATCTATTATCAGTATAATTTGCATTCAAAGAGACATTTGTAATAGCTTCATCATTATGTACCTTAGCCATGAGACAATGATCTTCAATAGGTAATCTGGATAAGAGTCCGATATTCCTCTGTCCTGATGTCTCATATTCTGAAGAATCATCTGAGGAATCACTACCACTTGCACTCCACGTATCATTTGCTTTCAAGACTTTCTTTGTCTTATAAAACATTTTCTTGTTTCTTTCAGAGTGTTTCTCCTTTCTATATTTCCATTTTAGTAAAGGACAATCAGGTCTTATATGTCCTGCTTTCTTGCATTCATAACAAGTTACCTCTGAATCTTTCTTATCCTTTCTATCTTTCTTTTTTGAATCTATATTGAAAGTCTTTCTTTCCCACGATCTTGTTCATCCTTCGAGAAAGATTATCTACCTCATTATCTGAAAGATTACAATCACTTGAATCAGATATAATAACTTTCTTTGATTTAGACCTTGTAAGCCTTTCAGGCGTTTTAGCTTTAGAAGCAAAGGCTATACTTACATTCCCATTCTTCTTCTTGTTGAAATCAGCATCTCTCTTCATTCTTGTCTCGTGCTGTAGAAGAGTTCCAAAGAGTTCATCAAGAGTAATCTGGGAAACTTTTCTATTTTCATCAATAGCTGTCCTTTTTGACTCCCATTCATTTGGCATTATATTTATAATCTTGTCGACTAGAGATTCATCATCAAGACCTTTTTCTCCCATAAATTGTAAACTGTTGACAATTGTCATAAACCTTTGTTGCACTTTACACACTAGCTCTCCATAAGGAAAAACAAATCCATGATACTCTGCTCGAAGCATTGCTCATCTTGTTTCTATAACCTTGGATGTACCAAAATGAGTGACTTCTAATTTCTTCCAAATACAGTTGGCTGCTTCACATGAAGATATCTGACTGTATATATTCCTGGTCATAGAGCATAATAAAGTATTGCGTACCTTATAATTCAGTTGATATTCTTGCTTCTCTTGGTTGGTGAAAGTACTGATTTCTTTGTCAGGAATTTTGTAACCTCCAGTAAGCATAATAAAATTGTCTACACCAGTATTAATAACGAAAGTCTTCATACGATCTCTCCAGTACTCATAATTATTCCCATCAACGATTGGTGGTCTAGAAGGATTCAGATTGTCTATTGACCCAATTTTCATTCCTACCATATAATACAAAAAAAAAACTTTTCCACTCCACATGTTAGTGTAGTAAGTATTCAAGATAGTAATAAGAAAGAAATAAAGCTAGTATTACAAATCAGTGAAAACCCTCCTTTGATACCAATTGTTGGATCAAATATATAGATATGTATGTCTATTAGATGGTACAATACAAGAGGGGAGGTGAATTGTAGGTTTAAAAAACATTTGAGTTTTAGCAACTAAGAGATTAGTTTAAATGATCTTAAACTAATACAAATACAAACACCCACAATTGTATTTAATGTAAAAAGGTATGATGTATTGTAATTCTAATGTATTGTAAAACAATTGTATTCAAGATGAACACAATAATCAGAGTAATAAAAAGATGAATGATTCTACCTTAAAGCGTATTGAATCAATAAATACAATATGTAATAGAATGATTGTAATTGAAACAATTACAATTGAATATGTAATGAATAAAGGAAACAATACAAATTGCTTTATAATACAAGTAACAGCGGAAATGTAAAAGAATTACAATTCTTTTAACCCAAAGAGAAGGGTTATCCTTTCACCTTGGATAAAAGGTCTATCTCACTAACACCTTGGTGAGCCCTCGATACGATGATCGGACTGTCTATCTACCTATCCCTGGCAGCCCTTGATATGATGATCGGCACGTCTGTCTGCCTATCCCCAGCAGCCCTCGATACGATGATCAGCACGTCTGTCTGCATATCCCCGGCAGCCCTCGATACGATGATCGACACGTCTGTCTGCCTATCCCCGACAGCCCTCGATTTTGTAGGTAATCAGCACATCTGTCTTTCAATCACATGAAAGCCCTCGATACGATGATCGGACGCACATGGAAGATGAGAGAAGTCACAGTGTCTCTCTCTAGAATATTGATAGTTCATAGAGTCTCTTCATTCAATTCTACATTCATCGTTGTTCTCTCAGCTTCAAATGACCTCCTATTTATAGGCCTCGGGTTCCAACGGTCATGTTGCCTCCAATGGTCATATTTCTCCAAAAAACTCGAAGGGACTTAGACACCTGTCATCATAACGGTCATATTGAAACAGAAAGCATGACATCATTTTGATTAGTTTGTAACAAACTCAACGACATCGTATTGGTTAAAACAGAATATATATATTGATAAGCAATGGTACGATTCATATGAAACAAGTGCTTTTGACAAAGTACCAAAACAAGTAATAAACATCTGAATAGCAGAGTCAGTACGATACGATTGACAGAGTCAGTACGATACGATTGACAGAGTCAGTATGGTACGATTGTCAGAGTCAGTATGATACGATTGATAGAGTCAGTATGGTACGATTTATAGAGTCAGTATGATCAGTATTGTACGATACGATATGGTCAGTACGATCAACATTGTACGATACGATAAACATGATAGAAGACAATTGTAATTTACAAAATATGATAGAATACATTTGTGATTTCCAAAACATGATATAGAAGTCAAAAGAGGACTTTTGACTCAACAAACTCAACCAATATGTTTTAGACAAGTTTATGTTACCATTTTAACCTTATCATTTAGATTTAACTCTATGTTAAATAATTTAACTTTTACCGTGTCTTCTTGTATTCTTACACTATATGGTTGATAGACATACTATACACTACCAATACAACCCCAATTGGTTAATTAGTGTCATATATATTATTATATAAGTCTTTTGGCCGAACCTTAGATTTTTAGGACCATTATGTCAATTAATAATATAATATTTGTTTTAAAAAATATTTTATGTCAATTTTGACACTATTTGGTATTTTTTTTTAAATAATAAAAACATGATTAATTCAGAAACAAATACATTGAATCAATACTAACATGTAATATTCACATATAAAATTCGTGGATGTCATAAAAACCTTGAAATTATATTTATTGTAAAATTTATAACACCATTTATTTGATTCTATCATGAATAAGGTAATTATTGCATCATCATTGTGTCATAAATAAATTTATTTATATATTTTCTAAAAATTATAAATAAAATACCAAGATTTAGGAAATTGTTTTATCTTTCTAATGAATATTTATAATCGAATTTATATTACGCAAAACCCTATATTAAAAATGTTTTAGTTATTAAACTTTGATTTTTAATCTTTTAACTCTTCTTTGAATTAAATAATAATAAATGTCCTAATCTAATACAAGTGGACCTAAATGATAATATTTTATTCCTAAGTTTTCTTTTTGTCGAGATAAACTTGTCCAATATAATTATAACACGTGTGAGGGTAATATTAATATCATTTTTACCCATAAATATCCTATTTACTTTTAACCGTGGTAAATAAAAGAAAAAAGTTACTATTCACCAAAATATATTTTCATCTTATTGAACCAAATTTTAATCCTTGATATTAATGTTGTTTCTATGATTTTCGAAATTCATCTCACAGAAGTGGTAAAATTATGTTTTATATGAATTGGCAAAAGCTCCTAAGAGGTCGGTAAAAGACGGTGAAAAGTACAATAAAATATTTATATATCTAAAATTATTATAAACCAACTCCAATGAATTACATTAAACATATATAGTTATTATGTATCCATTTTGACATTAAATAATTTAAATAAAAAAAATAATTATTTAAATAAAAATTCGGTTTTAAACTATAACTTAGTGTTTTTCACTATTCATCAAAAATAAAAAGTTTTCAGGAAATTATCAAAAATTTAAACTAAGATAATTTTGTCATTCTGAATTCAATAATGAAGTCTATTTTAGCAAATTCAAAACACAGAATTTTCATTTATTAATTTAAAATTTATTCCCGCTGTCAAAACAAAAAGCATGTATTTAAGAAATAATAACTATCAAAAGATTGACACTTGTTTATGTCCGGTTTAAATGTAAAATTATGTCCAATGACCAACATTGGATTAAATAGTAAAAATATATTCTAAATATAATTTATAACCACTCAAATTCATAATTTATCACTATTAATTATTTTGATTAAAAATGTTGTTTACAATTAAAATTTAGTAATTTTCAATCTTCATCAAAATATGAAAGTTATCAGAAAAGTACCAAAAATTCACCCTAAGCTAATTTAGATATTCCAAATCCAAAAATGAAGTCCATTTTGAAAGATAAAATGTATAAAATTTCAAGAAGTGGGTACTACTATTCATAATGGCTAGTTTAATTGGTTGTGGTGTGTGTTAGAACTTGAAGTTGCTTACAACACATGCTACTATATTATTCGAAGAGAAGTGTACCGTGGAAGCTTGGGGTATCAAATTCTCCCCTACTTCAATAAATTTCATCCTTGAAATTTATGCTCGGTATTGGAAACATGGGGTTGACATTTCAAAATATCTTAGTTGAAATCCCACATTGAAAAATGGATTAATGAGGCCTCTATTTAAAATAAAGAGTGGTAAGTATGAAGGTTATCGAAACTAACACATACTAGGGTTCCATGTAAGAAAATATGGATATGGAAGATAAATATAACCATAAATATCTGATCGATAATGGTAGAGAACATGTCTATGAAAAGGCCAATAATCCCAAAGCTATAAATTTGTGATGAATTAAGGTACCATCTAGGAACACATTTTTGTTATAAGTTCCTTTTATTAATGTTGAGGAATTTATTTATTAGATTGTCTAATATCATAATGAGATATACTTACTTTATAATTTGTGTTTTATCCATTAATAAATTTCTACCACAAACTCATCTTTCACTACAAAACATAATACAACTCAAAAATACTATATTCATCCTAATCGTATAGGGTTACAAATATAATTAATGTATAATTCACATATCAGACCCATTAAAAAACTACATTATACAATCCAGGGACTTCACGTAGTCTAGTGGTAGGCGATAAATCCCAATTTCACTATGGTTGTGGGTTCAATTCCCACAGCTTTGTCCGACGCGACGGGTTGTCACACGGTCTGCATGTTGTCCTTTTATAAAAATCTAAAAAAAATAACCTTTCAAACTTAATCCATTCCATCCTTTAGGCTTATCTAAAATACTACTTTCCAAACTCACAGTACAAAATTCATAAGGAAGTTAAACACAATTAAGATCCTTTTCCATATAATAACATCTGAACACATTCACCATGTATTATTTTAAAACATGGTAACATACTGAATTACCATAAAACCTTATTGATTACATTCATGATCCCTTATTCTTTATAGAATACTGGATATACTCCTTCTATCAAAAATTTTGTAAACTCCAATGATGAAAAATCATTAATCAGTTTCAAGGTTTTCAAAAATATCCAATATAATTTTCCCAAATCAACCATATCTTATTCCAAAATTAGTACCGCAATATTAACACCATATTAAGATTTATCTTTCCTTAAACCACGTAATTTCCAAAAAGTTCAACTCACTATAGAGTCACTTTTCATAGTACCATAAAATCTCAAATCCTCAATGAAATAGTACTACAATACAATCGTTATTTATTTTCAGAACATCATTGATACAACACTTAAATGAAATAATTCCAAAATAACAACATAAAAACACTAATCATTTCTTTTAATTTGTGGTAATATCATAACTTTATTATTATCCAATAGAATCATTTTCGGCGTAGTCTGCTAAATGGTACATTCGTTCACGTAGTGTCCAAACTCCTTGAAAAAAAAAGCATTTTACATTTGAAACCTTTTTCTTACACTTGCAGTCACATACTTGGTGTCCTTTTTCTCCACACTTAAAATATACTCAGATTCCCTTCAGGAATTTTCCAAGGTGATTCTTTCCACAGTTATAACATATGGGAAAATCCTTTTTTACATTATTCACATTATCTTTCCTTCTCTCTACCATCCTTTTCTTCTATGGCTTCCCTTCAAAGCCATAGGACTCCTAGAATTCTTTACTTATCTTATCAACAAATGATACTATTTCTTCATATGATGATAATATGTGGGAGACTATTTACCTTCTAAATTCTGGCTTAGGACCATGAAAGATATGATCCTTCTTACTCTTTAGATCATGTGTATTGTTGTAGTTCTCATTCCTTCTATTGGGCGCCATTTCTAAATAATGGCATACACGAGATTAGTTTATGAACAGAAATAACTAGTCCCAAACTTGTAAGACACTTAACATAAATTAAACAGTTTATGGATATAATCCATAATCATAAAAAAAATTCTTTTAGTAAGTATATACTCATAATCCCTTCATAATGGTTTGTAAAGAAAATGAGAATTATCCTAAGCATATCCCCTGGGAGTGTTGTAACCATGAGTGCAGTAAGGCATGTTGTCGTGCACCAGTTCCCATTTGAGTCTAGCTGAAAGTGGTGTTTTTGAGTTTTACCCCTAGATACATCTGTGCTAGAGCCACCTCTACCTTCTCGTATCCAGACAAGGATGTATTGCTTGGAAAACTCACAAAATCACTACAATTCCAAAATTCTAGGTTGTTCTTCTATACTAATCCTCAAAGTCTATCTTAGGGAGATGTGCTCTAATCATAGTTTATCTAAATCTTGTTTCCAAGGTTATTGATAAAATTCCTCTGATACCAACATTAACACCCCAACCCATGTTACCTAGAGTCGATGCATTATTTTAATACATTGGCATGATTACATGGAATCAAGTCCCGAAGGACCGATCAGTTTTGCAGCCTTCGAAAATAGACTACATACATGAATGTTACATTACACTTTATAACATACAAAACAATATAAATAATCCTTTATGAACTCCATTATTCCCCTGTCTTAACCATGCATATCAATCACAATACACTTCTTGGAATATTGGGAAAATAAAACATAGAAAGTGGTGAGCTCAAATGCTCAATAGGGGTAAGAAATACAACGAAACGTTCAAAAATAAGCATAAAAATTTAAGGCAATGTATAAAACTAAAACAAAACCCTTTTAAACTTGATCTTCATCATAATATGGCAGAAAAAAATTAAATAATTCCATTTACTTAATCACATGGATATTCGACTCATCGAATAATCACATGAAATATCAATAACCACTCTCATTACGATGGAATGCATAATTCCAAACTATCATAACCACGTTGCCAAGGCCATGTGCCAAGACTAAAAATAAGATTTTGTCAAGGCCCCATGCCAAGACACTAGTTTGTCTCATGAGACCTACCAATGCAACGAGGATCTATATTGGGCTCCACCCGTCACTTATTAAGTCCAATGCATTCCTCATATGAAAAGGTCTAAACATAACATAAACATTCGTATTAAAACTAGCATACGGAATGTCAATACTTTACCCATAAACAATGAATGGTATAAAAATAACACATCCACAGTCACAGATATCAAAAAACCTTCAACACAATATGGAAGTTTTGTATCATGATAAATCAACTTCTAAAAAAGTTTAAAATCCATTAAAGGATTTTGACGTTGATGAAAATGATTTGTAAAACTCTTTGAGAGAAATATCCATTTTTCATGAAAACATTTAAAAGTCACACAATTTGGAAAAGAAGTCATATAAAGAAATTTTTGAATCAAAGTGTCCCATACCAATTTGAAACTTTTTAATGGAATTAACAATTTAAAAACATTCATGTCCATATAAATAAATCCTTAAAATCATTTTAAAAACATGGACATTAATTAAAAAGATATAGAATGATAAATATTTAAAACATTTATATTTATGATATTGATAAATATTAACTTTCAAAAATCCTTAAAATATTCATTTTGAAATGATTTTTTTGAAAAATGGAAATGGACGATAATATTTCCCAGTAAATACTTACACATAAACAATCTCGGATAATAATGAGATAGATGAATTAACCCTTACCAATTTGGTAACGTACAAAACAAACACCCCATCAAAGAGGTATCATACAATGAATATGTAAATACACATAAATTAAAGTGTATTACACAAAGAATTCAATTGAGGGTAGTACATACACCACACAAACTGTAATAGTGGCAATATGGCATGAATCTCACGGGAATAAGGAGTGAGATGAAAACCCCTTACCTTGCACTTTCCTTTAGTACAAGGTATGTTTAGCCACCTTTATGAAGAATATAGTATTATATTAAAATATACCAGAACCGTATTAATATTTATGATATCATAAATTATTCATTTATTAATTTATACAACCCATTTAATAAAAATTTCCATGTCATATTAATATTTCGGGTAATATTCGCTTTCTTTATCGTACGTGTTTTAACTTGTTATGCATGATTGTATCACATAGGTGATGATTGAAATACTTCCAGAATGTAAATCATGATTTATTTATCATATATATTTAGAATATAAAAATTTATAATAGACGTATATATGAAATGGAAAACACCGTTTATGGAGATGATTGTCCGTACGTACACATAAACGTTGTTTCCGTTTTCATATAGTATTGTATGGAAGTCAGTGAATAATATATATGTTAGTAGATAAATAATTATATATATTTGAATATATATATATATATATATCCAGTAGCATTATAATGTCATATATTACATAATTATTAGTAATATATATTTTTATAATCGTCGATGGATGGTGAACTTGGAAATGAATCTCATTGCGTCGTGGAGACGGTAATCCGTACGTACGCACGAGTGAAAATATCATTCTTTTAATATTAATATAATATATAATTGGATGGTATATAATATATAAAAGATCCATATCATGTTATATTTATTATTTACATCAAATAAACATCATTATTATACCCATCCAAATAATAATGTGTTGAATAACAATTACACCAGGACGTCGAGAAGGTAAGCCGTACGTACGCACGTATGGTGGCATGTCATTCAAATGGTGGATAGAATAATGATTTTTTTGTATCATAATTATAAAAAAATCACATTATATATAATATACTGGAGTTATTATTTTATATTGGAAACAACAAAGAAAAAGGCAGTGGAAGAAGAAAGGAACTTGAAAGAGGGTGGTGAAATCATTACCTCCTCTTTGGGTTTTTCCTTTTGATTTGATCAAATGGCCTTTTTAGGTTGGCTTTATGATCTAAATAAGGCCTCTAAGATTATGGGATGATATTTTAGAGGGTATTTGGGCAGGGAGTTTCCGAGAAAAATGGATTATAGGTGTGAATTATAGAGAAGGGGGAGTGCCCTTTTATAAGGTGGGTGAGGGGCACTTTTGGAAAAACTTAAAATATTATTTTATAATAAATTCATATTCGGTTTCTAATTGCTCTAATGTTTATTATTTAAAATATTCGGTGGGGATAGGTCTAAAAAACTCAACCAATAGGTTTTAGACAAGTTTAGGTTACCATTTTAACCATATCATTTAGATTTAACTCAAAGTTAAATAATTAAACTTCTGTCGTGTCTTCTTGTATTCTTACACTATATGGTTAATAAACATACCATATACTGCAAATATAACCCCAATTGGTTCATTAATGTCATATATATTATTATATATGTCTTTTTGCCGAACCTTATATTTTTAGGACCATTATATAAATTAATAATATATTTTTTGTTTTAAAAACTATTTTATGTAAATTTTGTCACAATTTGGTATTTGTTTTTTATTAAAATAATAACAACATTATTACTTCAAAATAATACAGTGAATCAATAATAACATGTCATATTCACCATGAAAATTTGTGGATGTCATAAAAACGTTGAAATTATATTTATTTTAATATTTATAATACAATTTATTTGATTCCTTCATGAATAAGGTAATTACTGCATCATCATTGTGTCAAAAATAAATTTATTTATATAATGTCTAACAATTATAAATAAAATAAAATGATGTATGAAATCTTTTTTATCTTCCTAATGAATATTTATAATCTAATTTATATTATGAAGAAGCCTATATTAAAAATGTTTTAGTTATTAAACTTTGATTTTATCTCTTTTAACTCTTCTTAGAATTAAAAAATAATAAATATCCTAATCTAATCCAAATGGACCTAAATGATAATATTTTATTCCTAAGGTTGTTTTTGATCTATATAAACATGTCCAATAGAATTAGGACATGTGTGAGGGTAATATTAATATAATATTTACCCTTAATTACCCCCATTTACTTTTAACCGTGGTAAATAAAAGTAAAAAGTTACTATTCACCAAAAAAATATTTTAATCTCATTGAACCACATTTTACTCCTTGATATTAATTTTGTTTCTCAGATTTTTAAAATTCATCTCACAGAAGCGGTAAAATTATGTTTTATGTGAATTGGCAAAAGCTCCTAAGAGGTGGGTAAAAGACAGTGAAAAGTTCAATAAAATTTTTATATATCTAAAATTATCATAAACCGACTCCAATGAATTACATTGAACATATATAGGTATTATGTATATATTTTGACATTAAATAATTTAAATAAAATAAATAATTATTTAAATAAAAATTCGGTTTTAAACTATAACTCAGTGTTTTTCACTATTCATCAAAAATTAAAAGTTTTCAGAAAAATACAAAAAATTTAACCTAAGAAAATTTTGATATTCCGAATTCAATAATGAATTATATTTTACAAAATTAAAAACATATAATTTTCATTTATTAATTTGAAATTAATTCCCTCTGAAAAAAACGTGTTTTTAAGAAACAATAACTATCAAAATAATGACACTTGTTTATGTTCAGTTTAAATGTGAAATTATGTCCAATGACCAAAATTGGATTAAATTGTAAAAATATATTCTAAATATAATTTAAAACCACTCAAATTCATAATTTATTACTATTAATTATTTCGATTAAAAAAGTTGTTTACAATTTAAATATTGTAATTTTAACTATTCATCAAAATATGAAAGTTATCAGAAAAGTACCAAATATTCACCCTAAGCTAATTTCGATATTCAAAATCCAAAAATGAAGTCAATTTTGAAATATAAAATGTATAAAATTTCAAAAAGTGGGTTTTACTATTCATAACGTCTAGTTTGATTGGTTTTGGTGTGTGTTAGAACTCGAAGTTGCGTACAACACACGCTACTGTATTATTCAAGGAGAAGTGTACCGTGGAAGCTTGGGGTGCTAAATATTTATTTTAGAAATTTATGTTTTCATGTTTTTTTATACTATGGTCTTCTAAACCCACTATTTCAACTGAAAGTATTGTGGAATATTGTTTCATAACTTTTGATACCTGTTGTCCCAATATGTGATAATAAAAAACTCCTTTTACATCAGGTGTAAATTCTATTTTTCTATCAATTAAATCCACAATATTATTCATCCCCTCATGAAAATTTTGAATATATTATACTCATTTTATATTTTTATAAATCCTAAAAAATTGTAAATTATTTAATGAAAAGCATCAATTGAATTTCTTATAGATTAATATCATCCCACACCATTTTTTTTGAAAAACTAATATTTGAAATTATTATTTTTAATTTACAATACCAGTTAATTAACATTCCCTCTTCATGAAATTATTTATTTCCCTATAATAAAAATAAACTATGTTAAACTGTTTAATGATTGATGCTCATCTTCACAAATATATATTACAACAACTTTGTAATTCAATTATTAAAAAATAATAAATAATTATGTAATGTTAATATAACCAAGCATACATTTTCTTACACATGGGAATCATCTATGAGTTTAGTAAATTAGTATTTTTACTAATATAGATCCTAAATACACAAATGAAACACATAATTTTTTACTTGAGCATGTGATTTTTGGGTTAAAAACACTTTAATTGCTAATTTCATGTTTTTTTTATTTTTATCAACACAAAAATTTTGTTTCAAAATAATTTAGTGAAAAATAACTTTTGGTGCGGTTCATTAAAATATTTTCTAGTTGTTTATATTTATATTTCCTAGAGCGTATATTGAAGTTTTTAGGTTTTACTGCCATATATTTTTTAAATTGTTACACAATATTTTTTTTCGAACTAATAAATTTTGTTTTTGTGATTTCAAATTAAATGTTATTTATTTACTAGGTTTGAAATATTACTTGTTTTTTTACTATTATTTTAAAATAATAATATTTTTTTATATTGTTTATTAAATGTTACAACTCGTGGTTAATTGTTTTAAAATGGGAATATTTATTTGATTGATTTCTAAAGATTATATATAATATAAACTAAAAAATAGTGCACTTTTTAAATTTAGAATATTTTTTATATGTTAAAACATTTACTGAATTGTGATTTATAGTAATTAGAAGATTGTATATTTATTTATAATATTCTTGAGAATCATCGGTGAATGTGATTTAAGAGTGTGGTGTTATTACCTTTATTATTGGATGATGATTTGGTGTGTTCTGAAAGTGATCACTTTGGAAGCCTCGTAAAAATTATAGAGTTAATATCCTAAAAGATATAGTGAAATGAATCATACTAAGATACCATCGAACTAATACCCTACATGGATTTTCCCCAGGTTTTGTCAGGGTAACCTATCTCCACAGGCAATATATAAGTTCTAATGGTACTAATATCCATTGAAGGTAATGATTTCATCCGTAGATAATAATGTAATTAAGTAGTAGAAACTAAAATATATATGGTGTGACTTACCAAATAAAATATAAAGAAACAATAAAATAATAAAACCAAACATAGAATAGGAAAAAATACCATCCAAATCCTCAAACCATATTCATTAAAATAAAATATAGTGGAAGAAGATCAAAAGAGGTACAAAATATAAAATACACAATGAGAAACTCAATGATACAGTATCCAAAAAGAAAGTGGAACTAAAAAAAGATCAAAATAAACCAACACATGACTCACGGTAACTCCCCAATACTCAACATGTACATCCTAAAACCAAATAATGAAGATAAAATATTTTTCATTTGTAAAAAACAGAAGAGATTCATATATAAGAAAAAAAGTATATGTTCACTTTGAGACAAACATTCCCTTATTAATTTAACAAAAGTGTTTATTCAAGTCCATTCATAATATATTCCATTTATTCTAGATTGATTTTTTTAAAAAATATAATTTCCACATGAGAAATCATAATGAAAAAATACATCACGCTTTGTTTCTTTCATTCAAAAACATGAAAAATTCTTTTTAAGTATAGAGATGATTATTGATCCTAAAATCATTTCATACTCATAATATTTTAAAAGTTAAACTATGATCCATATCATAAAAAACATGTGACACATAGCTTAAATGAAAAATGAAATATTATTATTTAAATATGATCATTATAACCAACTTGTTGAACTTGTGGGGAATGAATATTATTGACGACATTATAATATATATATATATATCTGTGTGTGTGTGTGTTTGTGTTTCTGATGGAAAATCATTTTGAGTTTTTAGTCATGTGATTGGAATGAAATGATCGAACAAAGAGTGGTTTTGTTGGCTATGTTGGAAACACAAAATGACTCTTATATCTATGATGAATCGTGGACCTAATTTTTTATGGAATGAGTTCATTGGAGGACTTTTAAAATGACAAGTAAGAAATCAAAATGGTTGATAGGATTGGATGTAAATCTCATCGCATCCTTTTGGGGGGAACTTTTGATTATTCTGGAATAGATTTATGATATGTTCATGAATTTTTTCTTCATTCAAAAGTTTGTATAATACTAATCACCTAAAAAATGATAAATTATGAATATTTATATTTCTAGAATCATATATATATATATATATATATATATATCCTAGGTCCCCCATCAATGTAGGGATATATATGTATCTAAGTTTCTCTGTTAGAGGTAAACTTTTATATAGGGATTAGAGAATCTTTGGTTGTTGATTTGTACAATGATGGTTTTAAGCCATAAAGTGGGGAACTCTAGAGTTTATTACTATCATGTGAGAAAACCTTTCCATTGATTTAATGAATAACCCCAAAATATGGGCTTCCTATATATCCTCATGAGAGGAATCATACCCCACATTGTTCAGTGCCACTTAATAGGACACATAACATTTTAAGGTCATGTGATGAGGACTAAATTGTGAAGTTAAACATCATGTTGTATGAAATTCCTAATGAAAGGTTCCCATTCAATATTTTGTGTGTAACATATGATTAGGTAGTCATGGGGACCCGAAATAGATGTAGTATCCTAGGTGGATATGAATCATATGTGAATGTTTTCTGAAGTATATTATGGTGAGTTTGGGTGTTGGGTTTGGACCTTAGGAAGTCTTCCTATGCATCCAAGTTAGTTGGTTATCAATGAAAACATAGTTTGGTAAGGGTTGGGGATTACAACATATAATAAGACAATTGGAGGTGACATGATTGAGGATTATACCGGGTATGATCCCCTTATATGTTTTGGGATCTAGCGTAATTCATGATCGCCACTAACGTTTAAACCCACATGAGTCATGATCGATGTGACAAACAAGTTGAAGTAGTGGATTCTAAGATCAAATGGTAAAATTTGGATACAAGTGGAAGAAATCTAGGCTCAAAGGGACAGAGAACTGGTATTGAAGTACCCATCTCCCCACTTGTTCTAGTACCATAGGGAGCAGAATCAGAGAAAGGGTACCACCTCAAGTAAGAAATATTAGTGGATTTATCATGGAGGGATACTAAGGAATGGTTCCTACATAAGAGGAGAGTGTCCAACACAACCCATCATCAAAGGGAAAGGCCAGTGGTTTCCCTTAGTCCCTAGAATATTTAGGTTCACATGAGAACCTACTAGGTTGTGGTAACATCAACAGTTTGGACCATCATTACCATAGTAAGGTATTCTTGAAGTAATTCCTATTTTCCACCATGTCACAGAGGCTTCTATTAAAAATCTGCCTACCAAGGGTATGTAGACTTGAGAGGATACACTTATGTGCCCGATTATGGGATCATACATGCCGTGTTTCTTGGGAGAGGCCTCACCATGATGCGGTTGGAATTATTCAAGGAGGATCCAAAGTGGGGACTAATGGTTCAATGGAAGTGAATGATGGGAGGTGGAGAGTAGAACACCATAGGATTACCCAATCTACATATCTAGTTATTATATGGGATTGGATTCTATTCATGTAGCATACTGATATGAAGGTGAGGGTAATATCTATGTATCATTGTGCTACATTGACCTCAGTACCGCCCATGTAGTGTTTTTCTACACAAGTTAAACTTCCACCATCATAGAAAAATTCCACATAGGGTAGTGTTCCACAAACATATAAATTTTTTATTTAGGGTGACGGTCTGAAAGGGACCATCCATTTATTCCCCATATAATTGTTTCTTTAAATGGATTTTAGGTTTTTTCATAGGTGTGTGATTATTATTTTCTCCTCAATGTTCTCTGGTGGGATTACCTACTGGGAACCTATGGTTCTCTCCCAATTAGCATTGTTCATTTCCTATTTCGTTCCTTCTTCCTCAGTACCCCTCCAAAAATGATTTAATTTTTATGATGGGTGGGGGATAGTTATTTTACTGGGAAAAATCACCTTCTTACTCCAAAAATTAATGGTTTTATTTTTTTGGCATCATTGGAATTATCTCATCCCACAAAATATTTCTTTCATGGGGGATAGTTGTTCGTGGGGGGGGGGGTTACAGTTTGACCCCATAAATGAATTTATTTCATTTTTGAGAGAAAGAAGTGAAATCCAATACAATGAAAATTTTTATTCATGGGGTGTTTAACAAAGTGGAAGAAGTCCCTAAATAACGGTAGTCCACATAGCGACATTTAATACACGGACCAGAACCTTTTTTATAGCTTTCACACATTGAACATTTATCTTAAAATTCCTCTTTTTGTATAACTTCTACCCTTTTTCTAGTATATTATGTTATCTTCTTCTTATATAAATAATTTTCAAGACCAAAAAAATCCCCCCCCATTAGAATGGATTCTGATTGGGATAAATGGAATACTTTTCTGATATTGAAATTGGTCTAGTTTGGAACTAGTTTATAGTACTCTTGTGGACCTAAAAAAGTGGACCACACCTCTAAATAGAAGGGCCAACACATTTTTCAATTACATATTTCTCTATGAACATGATCCATCCATGAACTCTTGATCACCAACTGCTTCCAAGGAGGGTTTCTCCTTTGTGAATGCCATTTTTGTGAACTAAACCTCATCATCCACAAATAAAAAAAATTTATATCCTTCACAGTAGCCATATTATTTTTGAATGGATAATCCCACATAATAAAAACATAGCCGGACAAATCTTTCCAGGGCCCCGAATTGTGGGCCAGCATTTCATGATTTAATTGTTTTCAATGTAATGGTTTACATGCAATTACTTCATGAACATGTGGTTCATTATGATTTTTACATTTCTATTTTAATGGATAATAACACCTTTTAATCCCTGACTTTTCTACCAAAAAAATAATGGAACCCTCTTAAGATTTTTTATATTGGTGGTTTTATTTCGACTAAAAATTATAGGAGGAAATCTATGGTTGATTGTTTCGAACATAATGATAAAATAACTACTAATTCATTCCAATAATCCCTAGTAGGAATTTTGAGTGAAAAAAATGAATATGTGATCTCTAAAAGACTACCTAATAATGGATTTAGGAATCCATATGATGTTACGATTCAGACGTCGTTCACAATAAATTAATCTAAAAAATTTATAGTAGAAAAAATATATATTATTTGAGACAACATCTTCATGAGTGGGAATTCATCCAGGAAGCCGACATTTCCATCTTTATCTTTAACTACACTCTTGGATCATTAGAAGATGTTTTTTGAGTGCTAGAATCAGAAATCCATTGTTATCACTACATCAAATGAAATTCCATTGAAAGCGAGCTTCTATGGTGGTCAACAACATGGAATCTTCACCCTAGAGAAACAATTAGCAAGGATTAGGGGTGGCCTATCGAGGTCTTCTAGTGTTATAAATAATTTATGGTTGAGTTGAAGGTTGTGGGGCTATACGATGCTATCATGGTTTCACAGACATACTTCCATGGAATCTAAAAGGATATCCTACAACTATATAGCATATGGAGCTTGAACACCAATACCTTCCCGAAGGTGCATGGGGAAGTCATCTTCAATCTCTAGGATGTCTGATTTCCTTTATAGGTACCCAACATTTGTGACATGTATGATGATTTTTGGATCCCCCCTTCATCTTGGGATAATGTGGAGAGGACCCCCCCCCCCCCACCTATTTCAAAGAATATTATTGACAATGTGAAGTATCTTTTGAAGAGTAAATGTTGTCTAAAGTATGACATTCCATTTTTTGATTGGATCAAAGCGTTTTCTAAGCTGTGTGTCTAGGATCCTTAAACAAGGAGGCTGAGGAAATTACTAAATATTGAAAAATTAGGTGTATAAAGGTATATATTATCACTCATTAGGAGGTTTAGTTTGATGAGTGGGGCTGTCAGATCATCCATTATTTTGTTAGGTTTTTACGACTGACAACATTTCTTTTCATGTTCCTAAGTTGTTGGATATTATCTTTGCATGAGTCTGGTATAATGGTTAAATCCAAGACCTCCATAATAGTAGCCCAATTGGCCATTGTCATGTGTATTAAACATCTTATCCTAGTGTTGTTGATGATTTACAATTTGTTGGGACAGATCAGTGAGGTGAGGCCACTATAATAGTTGTTGGGTACCGTACATGTTATATGTGATTGATTTTGATCCCTTATGAGAGGTTATAGATAAAATAGCACAAAAAATCATGGAATTAATCATCTGACCATATCTCAAAATCATTATTGTAGTGAATCCCTTAGACCAGAGTGGTATGGAAATGATGGATCAACTCAACTATCATGACCATTTAACCTATGCTCCTTATGTTACCCAGTAAAATACATGTGTAAATGTTGAATATAGGGACCACGTCAAGAGAGGGTGTCCTTTATCATTAGGATATGGCATCATAGTTGACAGTATTAATGAAGAGCTTACATTTGAGGGTTATGCACCCTACAAATTTTCATATAAATTAAACTGTGTTCAGATGATGTTTCCTCTTAACATCATGAGTGAACACCAGGATAAAATATTAATGGTAGTTTTGTTGCTTGGGTTGATTATTAATCTGAAGGAATCATGATACTTGATTGGGATTATTCATTTTTTGGATTTGAATAACACACTTACCAAATATTATCTCCATCTCTGGAAAGGACTCAACAAGAAAAGGAAGTACATGTTTCCCAATGCCAAAAAGTGCCTGAGGCCAGAGGGAACTAAAGGAAAATAATTTTTCATTATAGGCCCAAGAAGCAGCTAATAAAATAATTGGTTTTTTATTACCATGGAAGATAATGAAGGCATGTGTTTGAACATCATACAAAATTATTGCTTCCTTTCAAGGTCATGTAATCATCCCTCCTAATGTCACTTTTCTATCAGCTTCTAGATAATGAGATTATTTGAGGCATTCCCATTTGCCTCAGGCCCAATGGTTCATTTAGAAGGAGAAATTAGTTTTATTTATTATATACTGGTATGTTTTTCTTCCAAAAAATATCTATTTTTTTGATGACCCTATGTGGGTGGACGCATATCATTGACACCATGATTACTCGATCCATTCCTTATATAATGATCATCGATATTCAGGGAAAGTGGTATCAATGGTGAGATATGAGGATAAATAGGATTCATATGATGATATACATGCCTTTAGGGATTTGATGAAGTCGAAAGCCACCACATAAGGTGTTTGGGAAATTCCTCATACCCGCTGGGAGACTCATATGTGCCCATCCCAAGAGGGTTCCAGGGTAGTTGAGGCACCCATAAATATGTGAGGTGGCTAGAACCTACCCAACTTCCCATAGAGGATCTCTTAAAGTAATCCAGTCTAACAACAATGGCCTTTTATGAGGCTTATAGATAATGATATACCATGATAATAATAACACATTCCAATGATATTTGGAAAATTATTTAGGTAGAAACCATTGAGATTGGATGAATTGTATTGATCACCTATCCTTCATGGATCTCTACATGGTAATATACTCATGAAGGGGGTATATATTGGGAGGAAATTGAATCTTACATCCACTCATACTACATCATAATTTACTAGTCCAACCAAGTAGAGAATTTGGTTGTCATCATGGCCGAGTGAGATGGCACCAACAAAGTGGTAATATAGTTTTTTGTACAGACTCTTCTTTTTCATACTATAATAATATTGAATCCATAATCAGGTCTCTTGTATGTGTCTAGGGAGATTTGAGATCTAATTTATTCTCTGAATTAAACCCCAAAGAGAATCAGATATAGAGAGAACATCCCTTCAGATGTGGGAGTCACTAGAGACGGATCCCATAGGGTAATAGAGAATATGGAAGTAGTTCGTGTAGTTCCTACTAGAGTTTTCACACCTCCAACCCTTCTCACTATTCCTCTCATGGGATCATCTCCATGGGACACCAGGAATCATAGATATGAACTATTGCTATCAATACATCTACATTCATGGACAACATGTGAGAGGTACATCTATTTACATAACTGTCATACTATGTGCTTCCTTATGCTAACTAATCACCATATGGATGTATTTGTGGAAATCTAATGAGTAATTAGGAAAACAATTCACGGGAAATGCACCTCATTATTCTTTAGAGATGAACATGATACCTATAGATATTGTTCCTAAACTAGATCGGAATTCCACTAAAAATTGAGGTTATTAGGGGCATCCCAATGCGTAGGGGGAATCTATTTATAATCAAATGACATCATTAACATTAGAGGGATAATGGATGAGCATATTGAACCTGTTTCTATGGATGGAATTTTTGTGGAAGAGGTGAATACTTATATTCAAGAGGGGTGAGACCAATCTATTACTCCATATTCCATGGTTATTAACCCTTTGAGATCAGTATTGGTGACAAATCATCTGAATCTCAGTGAACATTCAGAACATGATCCAACACCGAAGGTGCCTCTAGAAGAATGTGAAGTCAACCTGTAGATTGAGGACGCAACATCCATTTTGTCAGGTGATTTAACAATAGTGGTTAAAAATGATGATGTTGCAGAGAATGATGGTGAGTTCTCTATTTTTTATGTCCTTTATTTTCCATTTTATATTTCATTATTGACTTTTTAAAACATATATCATTACGATTAATACCATAAGATTCTCTAATCACAATAGCTGAATTAACATCTCATCCTACTGGAATTGGAAATGAGCAAACTTTCATAAAATACAGTCATTCTAAGGATTCAACGTCATGAAACTTTATAGTACCAGTAATTATTGAATATATAATTCCATTTGAGAGTAATTCTATGATATAATGATAATCTTTGAATGACCTACATGTTTCCCATCATAAAATATTAAATGATACATAGATGCTAATTTCTTAGAACCCCCAGGAAACGTTTATGAAGAAAATATCAATATTTCATCTCATGTTTTCATTTATTAGGTATGGGGGATTGATTAAAATTCAATTCATAACAAATTAAATATGTGATAACTTATTGATATTGGACTAGCACACTCAAATATCACTTTTAAAACATAGTGTCTATGATCCATCTAACTACATCTAGATGGATCCATCATAATGAAGCTACTAAGCATGTTGGGATATCTATGGGGTGAAAAGTAGAAGTTGTAGAGAAGAGGATCTCGGTGGAGATTATTGTTCAAGAGGTGGAGTAGCTTATTTTGGAATTGAAGTGGCTTGATAAAGAATTATAATAAGGTGAGGTAGCTGTTGATGTAGGGAAATGATTAGTAGAGGTGGCTACGTAGTCTGAATTAAATGTGACAGAGAAAGTAAAAGAACTATGGTCTGATGCTAATGATGATGCTACAACCTTGTCCGAGCATTGTCAATCCATAAGGGATTTAGAGAAGGAACTAGTTCAACATTGTGAATCTGTTGAGCGGGCTTAGAAATATCAATGTTCTTCTCACGTGGAGAGGTTTTATGTTATGTATGTTCCTAATGTTTCTCCCTTTAAATGAAAAATTGTTCCCTCTTCTATTTCAATCCATTATTACAACCATTTTATGGTGCCAATAGATCAGAATTTTTAGTTTGTTTTGAAAGATAATCCCTCAGATGGCATCTATTGTTTTACAATTGGATATCAATTTCAATCATAATGTAGGAAAATAAATTAAACATGATCATTTAATCCATTAATTTTTCCTACGACAGGGGACACCAAAATAGTAGTTTTGATTATTTCAATGGTTACATAAAAAACCCGGACAGATTTTTTTTGTTTCTATTAATACCATAATGTTTTCTATTGTGAACTACAGTGTGGGCTTTGTGGGTGTAACAATTCTTTTTCTTATTCCTCCCTTTATAAGTTGTTAACCAAACAAGTTTTCTGTAATTTTATCTTCATTTTGATTGATCATTTTTTTGGCCTAAACTATGTGAATAATAGATCTATTACGTTGGTACACAACTATTACCTATGGTTCCCTTTATGGTTTTCCACGTAGTGTATTTTTCAGCTATTTTTATGGTATTTTGTCTGCATTAAATACCATACTACTACAACTCCTGTATTGTTTTGAACATCTTTGACCATTAATTAGGGTGTGAGGACCCCAATAGGGATTATTAGGCAAGAATGTACCAATTTTATTCAGTCATGAATGGGGAATTATTGGACATTGTTTTCCTGATTTAGGAAACCGATACATGATATGGGTCATGTATGTGAGGAGTAAGAATAATAACTATTTATAGGATGTTTTTGTTGGTGAATATATTGATATGAGAAGCCTCTCATATAGATGAATGAGACATTGGTTGATAGGTCTTTTTTTGGGAAGCATTTGGGGTTTCATCTGGGGAATATTATGCTTAGTCAGGCAAATGATATCCTAATACCCTTGCTGTCAATTTCAGATGGAAGGGTAATTTGTGTAAATTTAGCTTTCTCAAGACTGAAATGGGTGGATTGTAAAGGGAATGATGTCTAGAAATGATAAGTGTATCCATATTAGTGTTGTCTAGGAATGAGAATCCACTCCTATAAGAATTTGAATTGTGTTAAGGAGGGATGAAACATGGTGCAGTTTAATGTCATGAAACATTGACAATGACCATGCAGTTTAATATCTTATGAAATTAATGTTCAAGGTCTATGTTTTAGGGTCACTTAACTTTGACTAAGAGATAATTGATTTTCCATTTTCGTGATAATCTATCAACGAATGTTCAATAATCTTCTATCATGAATTCCAAAGGTTTTATGTAGAAATCACAGGGTTTCTTAAATCCAACGGGTGACATTGGATGAAAATGTCTTCGAGGTGTACAAATATTAGAAAATCCTCTCATGGGTATGAATTTTACTTTTGTTTATATGCCTTTTTTAGTGATATATAATGATCCAGTTAGGGAATATTGTCCATATTCAAAAAAAGGATACCCCATTACACTAACCCTCCATTTAAAATAGACTAGGTGGTTTATAGGGATTAATTCATCCCTATACAGAGTGTTCATTTTCCCAAAAGAAAGATCCATTGTATGAAAAGAGAATTTCATATCCATATTTCTAGAGAATGGGTCGGAAGTGTTTCCCTTATGTGGGTCCTACCCACATATAAGAAATAATTATTTATTTTTGTCTAATTTTTTATGATGGTTGGACCCATGTTATAATTTTCAGGCCTCACTACATATCTAGTCAAAATGAGAATCTATCCAAACATAGCTCCTGGAAGGTTTCATGCAATTAATTCAAACTATCTCATGGGGAAGTGGTATTTTATTTTTAATATGATCTCATAAGTGAGTTGAGACATGTATTAGAACTTCTTATTAAGATCTAACTCATGTATATGAGAGTGTGGGAATTTTTGTGTGTATGGTTGAACTGGAATATATGATTTGAGAATTGATACACATCCCCTCAATATGAGAATTAGAATATATGCAGTTCTCATAGATTTTTCCATGCAGTTTTTTACTATGAATAAGGAATATAAATTTTAACTTTTATATGGATGTGAAATATATTGGACGTGCGGGTGTAACTTTGTACCATTCGATGGTAGGAATCCAGACACATGTAGTTCTAAACATCATGTGGTTTAGTATCATGTGACTGGGACATTAGACATGTATTTTAACATCATATAATGAGGATAAATCATGTCTTGTTATTTTATGTCATACAGATAAGACCATTTTTTTTATATAAATAGTGAGTAATATGATATTCATAAGGCGTGGATATTCTAACATTACTTAAACATGAGGGAAATTAATGTGTAGAAACTTCTAGAAATAGAGGTATTTGCAACGGGCTATTTTCAACTAGATCCCGTCATAAATAGGCTTTAGCCACAGACCCCCGTCACAAATAGCCTGTTGTAGAAAATGACGTCGCAAATACTATTTTCTATGACAGGAACGTCCAAAAAATAGTATTTGTGATGTGAAAGGTCCATGTTGCAAATTATCCCTCGATTATATAAATTATATATATAAATAAACCTTTTGTGATGGTCCGTCACAAATACTATTTGCGACGGGGAACTGCCACGTCGCAACTAAGCCTTCAATTATTTACATTATATATAAAAACTATTTGCGATGAGCCTGTTGTCCCATCGCAAATACTAGTAATAAAAAATTATATTTATACTATTTGTGATGGGAGCCCGTCGGAAAAGGGCCTATCGTAAATACTAAACATTTTAAAAAAATTGATAAATTTTTTATTAAAGAATATATTATATTAATATTATTAAAATAATAAAAAAAATAAAAAAAATATTATTAGTAAAATAAACATACATTAAAAAATATAATAATAAAAAAATTATTTAATAAAAACATTATTAATAAAAAATTAATATTAATTTTATTAAAATAATTACAAAATAAAAATTATTAAAATTCTCAATATTTACAAAAAAATTATAAAAAAAGCATAAAATGTTATTATCATTAGTTAAATAAACAAATATTAAAAAATATAATACTAATAATAAATAATAAAATATTAAAAAAAATAATTAAATTATGCAATATTTGTACCAATATAAAATATATAAACTGTAAATAGTTTATTTTACAATAAATCTTAAGTTCAAATGTTTTTAACATAATAAATTCACTATGGGTCATCTTAAAGAGGAAATGGAGGAGCTGTAGGAGATGGTGGAATAATCTCTATCCTTAAACTACGAGTCAGACAGCGCATGTACTCTATCCGCTCATGATGCTACTGCTGCTGCTGCTGCCATCGATGCATCTCCTCCTCATGTTGATGCTACTGCTATAACCGACACATCTCTTCATGAAGCTTTTACAAAATCTTTATAAGCTCAGACAGATTTCAAAACTACTCCTGATACTGTGAGGCAAAAGATGATGCCTCTCCCCGAGCTCCTATCGAGCTAGATGCCGACATCGCAACCGTTCCATAATAATTACCAGGAGTCAAATAAATGTCGATACCAACTACTCGGCCCTTCTCAAACCCATACTACGTCACCTGCATCCAGGATTCCTAATTAAATTGGTGGGCACTGGTTTGCTCAGTTGTCTCATCCTGACTCTCAACCTGTATTTGAGAGGTCACAGCCACATATGTCTCCTTCAATTCTAATTTGAAAATAAAATGGTGAAAATATTATATGCAGTTAATTTTCAAACTGAAAAAAATAATACTTACCATAATCTGATGCTGACAATAACCTATAATCTCTCCAGTGGCTAGATCACTATACATCCTCCAATAAATGTCAAACTCCGTAATATCGGGATTCTCAACTGCCTAAAGAAATATAAAATAAACTATTTATATTTGAAGTCATATAAAATATTTAAAAAATATACTTACCAGATTCTCTTTATGTGTACTGAATGTATGACTACTACCTCAATGTGTCACCTCCTATCTGCCCTGGTTCTGTCTTCCAACTGATGATCTCCTCTAAAATCCACCACCCAACCATTGTAAACATAATCCATCCCAAACTTGAGATGAAATGTACTCTGGTTGGTGGGCTCTACGCAACTCATCAAATTCTATCGCTCCTACTTTTTTAATGGATGTTTTTCTCATATTGTACAAAAACTGACAGAAACAGTCACACATAGACACTTGCTATGCCATTTGGATAGAGTCATGCATGCTATCATCAAATGGATACCATAAACCCTAAAAATAATTTCTAATATCAAGTTATTAATAAAATAAATTTCAAAATAAATATTCTTCTTTTACATATCTTCCAATGATCAAACATGTCTCACCGCATATCAATGAGAATTTGTTCCCATGTGATCCATGGCTGAGAAACATAATTGCGCAAGATAGCACTCTCTTATCTAATAGATACATGCACAAAACTATAAAAAAGGAATAAATAATCAAAAAATTAATATATATATATATATATATATATAAATTAATGAAAGCTAACTAAAATATATAAGTTACCATACCACCATGTGCGTGGATTGATGCCAAGACATGGACTTCACTCGAAGATAGGGCCAGGAATCATCAGTCCCACAAGACAATTACCCCTCTGCGTACCCCCTGAACTGTCAGTAGGATGAGGGTTTGATGGTCCACAATCCCCTTCATCCAAAGGTAGATCAGCCTCCTGCAACTCAAGAAATATACCAGGATCCATCTGAAACACAAAATGATTGTTGTTAGAAAATAGATTAAAATAAAAATTATATATAGATATATATTAGTTATGAATATAACCAGAATTTAACTATGTTAATTTCCATCTTCATCCACATCTCCATATCTGTCCATGCCAATGTCTTAATCTTCATCCCCAACACCATGAATATCAATATGAGTTTCATTTTCATCGCCTCTTGTCATCTCAAATTCATTTGTAACATCATTAACATATTCATCATCATAAATCCTTAATTGTGTAGTGTCATCAACGATATTCACAACTATTTGTGAAAAAGATGGATTTTGAGCAGTCTCTTGAAAAATTTGAATTCTTACCTCTTTGGTGGAATGACATTTAGTTCGAGTAAACTGATTTTCCCGAGATTTCATTTATATTATGCTCCACATGTCACTCAATTCTCTTGAAGTAGAACAATACATTGCATAATAAATTTAATGTGCCTGTTGAGCCAGTAAAAATGGTTGATTTACAACAAGAATACTTTTATATTTAATATCAACGATTCCTTGAGTCAGCTGAACACACATGCCTATCTCAGTATCCAACCACTAACATTTAAACATCGTTATGTAATTCTATCATAGATAACACAACTCAATAATTTCATCTAGAATTCCATAAAAGTCAACTTTAGTTTTTCTGTGATGTAATCCTATCAAGAAAACTCCACTATTAATTGTTTTTTTGATTTCCCATATGCATGTGTATGAAATCGAAAACTATTCACCACATATGAATATTTTTTAAACCATTTTGGATGGTGGGTTACTCAATATACACAGCCACTTATCATTTTTATCACCATGTTGAGACACCTAAAAATTTGTAAAACAATTATTAATATGAGAAATAATAAAAGGAATTGATATTAAAACATCAATAATTTATGCTTCCAGTTTTTGAAATAATTTAGAATTTTCTTTTGTCTGTGTTCTTCAAGAGCTACTGCTGTAATTTGTGGAATTTGTTTCTGGATATGATTTTCATATATCCTAAAAATAAAATATTTTTACATATTGTAACAAAAATTAGAGAATAAGTGATAGAATCACTCACAGTACAAATGATTTCATTTCATCATAGTTGAGCAGAATATATGTATGAGCTCTATGATGTTCATCATCTGAAATCCATCGTTAACGAACTCCACAAAAACCATGATTTGGCTAATTAAACACTGATAATTGATTGTCCATTTCTTCATTAACATTCCCCTCATTTCTTCCCATGTGAAAGTGTTTTAAAATATATTAAGATTCAAAATAATGAGAAAATAAAAAAGCAATTTCATTTTGCAAATAAGCTTAAACAATTATGCCTTCAACTGATTCTTTGTTATGTACCTTTTTCTTCAATTTTTGAATGAATCTCTCAAATTGGTACATCCATTGAAACTGTAATGGACCTCCACATTTAGCATCATGTGGAAAATGTAATATCATATGTTCTATCGAGTCAAAGAAATATGGCAGAATGGTTTTTTCTAGTTTACATATAATTACAACAACATATTCTTCTGGTTTTTATTGATCATCGTAGTTTGTTGACGCTAAAAAAATGTCTCAAAAAAAATATGATATGTCTGTTATAGAATTGCAAATCATATAATTCAACAAAACATTGAATCCAATTGGCATAATTCTTTCCATTATAACATGAAAATCATGACTTTTATTCTGGTCATATAACCATTCATAATAAATCTTCCCAAATTGGAAGCATAGCCATATGGAAGTTTTAAATCTTCAATACAATGACAAAATAGTAAGGGAATCTCTTTGGATAGTGTATATGATGCTTTTGGCTTGATTAACCTCTTTGATCTGACATTTTTAAATAGATCATGTTCTGATCGCCTGCAAATTTGGGAAAGATCTAATAGTGCATTTACAGTATCTTTGGTCTTACCTGGTGTATCAAAAACTATATGAAATAAATTATCTAAATAGTTCTTATAAATTTGAATGACATCCAACAATATGCGGACCAACAAATCAGACCAATATTGAAGATCCAAAAAAATGATTCATTTTGTTCAATTTTGTTCTTTCCCAAAGCCATGAATTTTGTGTTGGTTTTCTGTTGGCCCAAATGTGATGGGCGGTAATGAAAATACAAATCATTTTAACTATATACCTGAGATCATTTGTGGAGGTTCATCCCATTCAATTGCGCCTTTTGAAAAATGAGAATTGTTCTTCTGAAAACTGTGTTCTATTGGAAGAAATCTGCAGTAACAGTCCAAATAGAACAGTTTTTTTTCACTAATGGGCATAAAGGCTTTGTTGTCATTCATATAGTACGGACATGATTTCGGACCCTGTGTACTCTATCTAGATAACATGCCATATTCCATAAAGTCACTAATCTTCCACATCAATGTATCTTTTAATATGAAATTTTGTTTCGCAGCAACATCATATGTACTAACACCATCAATCCACAATGCATTTAACACATTAATCAATTGTTTAAAATAAAAATCAATATTCTTTTTTGGATGTCCTGGGATTAATAAGATAAAAAAGATATATGTCTCTTACATCAACATCCATGAAGGTAAATTGTATGGGGTTATAAAGACATGCCAACATGAATACTGACTACCATAAGAACCAAACAGACAAAACCATTCACTAGAATGACCCAATCGCACGTTTCAGGCTTCTAAAGAAAAATACGGATGCATACGGTCAAAATTTTTCCATGAATCACCATCAGATAGATGGTTCAACCTTTTATTAGTTGAAATTGTGGTTTTGTGCCATGAAATCATTGACGTTGTGTTCTTAGACATAAATAAAAGCTACAACATGGGTATAAGGGGGAAATTTCTCAACTATTTTACTGGAATCGATCCAGATTTCCCGGGTTGAGCTTCTTTATACCTCTATTGTCCACATGTGGGATAACTATCCAATGAATCATATTCACCATAATATAAGATGCAATCATTAAGAGATGCATTAATCCTAAGATAACTAAGGACCATATTACGAACCATCTTCTTCCTCTCAGAGTAATTTACATGCAACACATTTCCTTTAGGTAATAGTGTTTTAACTAAATAAAATATCTGATAAAAATAGTTTTTTGACATTGCATTATTTGATTTAATAGCCATAAATTTTTAAAATGCTTCTAATTTTCTTATCTTTCAACCAGGATATAATTCATCCTCAACAGACCTCACCAACTCATCAAATTTAGATGGTTCCAACTTAGGAGTTAAATCAATATCATCAGGAGTTTCAGTTTGCTGAACATATAGACCTGCAACATCGTGTACTAAATTTTGAAACTGTGATGGATCTAGAATCAAGTTATTAGAATCTTCTCTATAAATTCATTCTCTCTGTTGAAACCAAAAAACACAATCTAGTTGAAAACCAAATCGTAATAGATGTCCCAAACATTTTCAAATGTGTCACATGTTCTCAGATCACATTTTTTACAAAGACACTTTACAATGCCTTCTAAAACATATTCTAGTTTTGATGATGCATATGATCATAAAGCTTCAACACCCTCAACATATTAAGGATTTAAACCAAACAAATTTGGATATCTACGATGATTTATCCATGTGGGATCATCTAATAATGATTTTTTCCAATTTCCTTATTCCATATTTTTCTACAAAATATAAAATCATTATTATTCTTGAATAATTGGAAATTATAAAATCACTATCTGAAAAAAAGATAAATAATTACAACTACTTCTTAATAATTACCAATACGTAGATGTGACACAATTTCTAGGGGATTGACAACAAATCTTTTGTCAGACGGCTCCTTTCCTTGCAACTTTCTCACAAAGAAATCACAAGGAATAATCTGCTTGCAGGTATGCATATTCATTCTCGTATGCACGAGAATGAATATGAGTACCTCCGATCAGATTATTCCTTGTGATTTCTGTGTGAGAAATTTGGTAGTAAATGAGGCGTCGGACAAAAGAGCCCCCTTTTCATTGATGAATCATCTTCTTGTAACTATCACCGCCTGAACACATTATGATAAATGTTTTCCTTCGAATGCATATTCAAACTCGTACATATGAGATTCCATAAGCATACATAGAAGCATAATTTTCATAATTTTTTTTGTTGGTGAACGTTGAGAGGAGAAGAGTCATCAAGCAAAAGGATTGCATTCAATCCACTGGAAAGTTTTCTTAGTTATTACAAGTTATTACAATTTATTTTCTTCCTAATTGCCACTAATTGTTAATATTTCTGAAGATTTATTACTATTTCTTACTAATTGTTACTAATTTTTACTAATTATTACTATTTCATACTAATTGTTACTATTTCTTACTAAGTTTTACTAATTGTTACTAATTGTTATTAATTGTTACTAATTGTTACTATTTCTTAATAATTGTTAATATTTCTCACTAATATATAACATTTCTTACTAAATGTCACTATTTCTTACTAATTGTTACTATTTATTACTAATTGTTACTATTTATTACATAGTGTTACTATTTCATACTATTTATAACTAATTGTAACTATTTTTTTAATAATTGTTACTATTTTTCTAGTTGTTACTAATTATTACAAATTGTTACTATTTGTTACTAATTGTTACTAACTGTTACTATTTGTTACTATTTATTACTAATTAATACTAATTAATAATAATTATTACTAATCATTTCTAATTATTACTAATTATTACTAATTATTACTATTTATTAATATTTATTACTATTTATTACAAATTATTATGAATTATTACTAATTATTGCTAATTATTACTATTTATAGCTAATTATTACTAATTATTAATAATTATTCCTATTTACTACTAATTATTCAAATTTATTACTATTTATTAATATTTATTACTAATTATTCTTATTTATTACTAATTATTTTATTTATTACTAATTATTCATATTTATTACTAATTATTCCTATTTATTATTAATTATTCCTATTTATAGCTAATTATTTCTATTTAATACTAATTATTACTATTTATTCTAATTATTCGTATTTATTACTAATAATTCTTATTTATTATTAATTATTCATATTTATTACTAGTTATTCATAATTATTTCTAATTATTACTAATTATTACTAATTATTACTAATTATTACTAATTATAACTAGTTATTACTAATTATTATAATTATTACTATTTATTTCTAATTATTACTATTTATTACTATTTATTACTAATTATTACTATTTATTACTAATTATTCCTATTTATTACTAATTATTCCAATTTATTACTAATTATTCTTATTTATTACTATTTATTCGTATTTATTACTATTTATTCCTATTTATTATTAATTATTCCTATTTATTACTAACTATTCCTATTTATTACTAATTATTCCAATTTATTACTAATTATTCCTATTTATTACTAATTATGCCTATTTATTACTAATTATTTCTATTTATTACTAATTATTCCTATTTATTACTAATTATTCATATTTATTACCAATTATTCATATTTATAACTAATTATTACTAATTATTACCAATTATTACTAATTATTACTAATTATTACTAGTGACTACTAATTAGTACTAATTATTACTATTTATTCCTAATTATTTCTATTTGTTACTAATTATTCTTATTTATTACAAATTATTCATATTTATTACAATTTATTTCTAATTATTCATATTTATTAATAATTATTCCTATTTATTACAAAGTACTCTTATTTATTACTGATTATTCTTATATATTACTAATTATTCCTAATTATTACTAATTATTCCATTTTATTACTACTTATTTATAATTATTTCTAATTATTACTATTGATTCTTATTTATTTTTATTTATTCCAATTTATTCCAATTTATTCTTATTTATTCCTATTTATTCCTAATTGTTCCTAATTGTTCTAAATTATTTTAATTATTATTATTTATTCCTATTTATTCTTAATTATTCTTAATCATTTTTATATATTCTTATTTATTCAAATTTATTACTAATTATTCATAATTATTACTAATTATTCCAAAATATAACTAATTATTCTTATTTGTTTCTATTTATTCCTATTTATTCCTATTAATTACTATTTATTCCTATGTATTTTTATTTATTACTATTTATTGTTAATTATTACTATTTATTTATATTTATTCATAATTAATTCTATTCATTACTATTTATTACTAATTACAACTATTTATAACTAATTATAGATATTTGTTACTAATTATTACTAATTATTCATATTAATTACTATTTATTCCTATTTATTTTCTAATTATTACTATTTATTACTAATTACTACTAATTACTACTATTTATTACTAATTATTACTATTTAATAATATTTATTACTAAATATTAATAATTATTACTATTTATTACTAATTATTCTTATTTATTCCTAATTATTACAATTTATTCCTAATTATTACTATTTATTAATAATTACTACGAATTACTACTAATTACTACTAATTATTACTAATTATTATTATTTATTAAAAAAATACTGATAAGAAAACAATTTTAATCTAATTTAATTACAACTAATCAACAATAATTAAAATTGACATTTAAAAATTAAATAAATACTAAATTAAATAAAATATAAATACCTTTAAACTTGATTTCCTATTGATGTAAGCGCCTTTAGAACATCTCCTTAAAAAAATTAACTGAGAGAAATTTTCACGCTAAAATTCGAGTATAGTGAGAGAGAGAGGAAGTGAGAAATGAGAGGATGTGAAAGAAAAACGGAGGGGGTATATATAGGATAGATTAGCTGCGACGAGACTATTTGTTACAGGATTACCATCACAAAACGTTCTTTTTATGACGGGGTCCGTCACAAATACCTTTGCCCGCATTAATTTTTGTTGGTAGTTAAAAGGGTATTCGCGACGGGGCGTGTCACTAAAAGTGACATGTCGACACACCTTTTGTGACGGGACAACATCCCGTCGCAAAAACTCAATTACCATCGCCAATATTTGCGACGAGACCCATCACAAATACCCTCCGACCGACACACTATTTTTGACAGGGGGATCCCCTCATCGCAAATAACATTCCCGCACTTTTGCGTGCATCTCGAGCAAAAACGCATGTTACCTTTTGTGGCGGGACCCCAAATCCCATCACAAATAACAAGTTATTACGATGGGACAAACCCCCCCTGTCGTAAATTACCCCTAGGACGGACTATTTACGATGAGAATTAATCCTGTCGCAAATACTCTGTCGCAAAAGATTGTTTTTCCCATAGTGAAATAATGATTTTACAGATTCTTGGATTAAAAAAATCATATGGGGTAAAAAAATCCAATCGGGGAATACATATATAAAAGAGGCATGTCTTGGGGATGAATTATTTTTATTGATAGTACTTTTGTGTTGAAAAAATATGTAGAGACTACTTGGTCATATTATGTATTGTTAAACAAAGGTGTCTTACAGACACTAACCATCCATTTCTGATGGCCACGTGAAGGTTGTGATGATCTGAATTTTACTATGGAAAAGATTATGATTAATGGAAGGAATGTCTTCAGGTAAATACGAGACATTTAGAATATGATTATCCACGGTGTGTAAAATTCTATACATAGATCTAACCCATATGTAGGGGATCATTTCTACTTACTTGATAGATCCCTGGATTATAAAACTAAAATTTAGATTAATTACATAGATATATGTTTTTATATAGGATATAATGATTTATTTACCCTTGGAAGAGGCTAGGGAATGAGGTCTAGGATTCACTATGTATCTCATCAAAATAATCAAGCCACGTGTAGTTCTTTAGATTCCATACGGTTAAATGTTGTGTGGTGAGGACATTATTTATTTCATTTTACACCATGATTTAGGGACATATGTTTTCCAATGTGACGATTAAATATTGAATCCATATCCAACATTAAAGACCCGTGTGTCATAATGTATACTACAATATCATGAATAAATCCATACATTATTCTCAAACTATTTTTGAAAACACAGTTTAATGTCATGCAGTAAGGGCATCTATTGTGACATTTAAGGTATTGCAATCAGGACCATGAAAACCCTGATGTGGATTGATACACCTTAATCATTCAGGGAATCCCTGGTCAAAATTCCTAATACCATGTGAGTGGTGATTAATGTTAGATAAAAGTGGTAAAAAGGGTTTATTCTTCTACAAAATGTTGAAAAAATGCTGGATAGAGCCATTTATCATTTGTGGTGGGTGAACAAAGATAACTACTATAGTCAATTATACATATATTTTGAAAACAATAATCAACAGTTTTTTAGTTCCCATAAAAATCCTTTTGACGTTCTAAACTAATCATAGGGAGGAAGGAATTTTTATCCATCATTGTGGATGCATATTGGATTGGAGATCTAGGCATCACTACATATCATTTGTGGATATAAATCAATTCACATGTAATTCTTATCACTGTATTTGAATGTGTAATTTTACAGTGTGTGATAAGAAGACATGGTTTTCTTTTTATAATGTTTCTACCACAACAATATCAACCTTTATGTGTGTTAATACACCTTAATCATGTGAGGGATCACATGTCTAAACTCTTAATATCAGATGAGTTATGCTTGATCTGAAAAATGAGGGGTGCCAAATGCTTATTCCACTATATAGAGGCGATAAAATTATGTATAGGGTAATTTTTAATTGGTAGAGGTTGTAATAAGATGACAAATCCAGGTGTCACTGTGTACGTCATCAATACAAGAATCAACACATACATAGTTCTCAAAAAACTCAATGTACTTATCTTACCCATACACATGGAGGAAGGAAGTTTAATCCTTTGTTGATTATAGACCCAATATTTCTGATCCTTTCATTACAACATATCATGTGATGACAGGAATCAAGCCACATATGGTTCTATACATGAATTCTCTACACAAATTCAATTTTTATGTAGAGTGGGGAATTATTTTTTCTAATCACTGGATGGTCATGGATGGTTTTAAGATAAGAGTTTCGGGCATCACTATATATATTGTGTGGATAAGAATAAAGACACACTGAGTTCTTTATTGGAATCTATCTATATATGTCTATCTCTTATATAAGGAAGAGAATTTTTTAATTATGTGGCTTCTAGACCGGGATGTAAAATCCAGGAATCGCTATGTATCATGTGTGGATAGGAATCAAGCCACACGTAGTTCATGAATATGAAATGGTAGGTGACATGTAGTTATTGGAAGGATGGTTTTATTGATAGTGAGAAAAATAATCCCAATTGGAAATTAACCCTTGAGGAAAATGATTGGTAATGAAATTTTCTTATGAATGGAGGGAAACTTGTGGTTAGGCCTAACACAAGAGGCATAGGTTTCATTACATGTTCTTTGAAGACAAGAATCAAGCCACATGTAGTTCTTTAATACTGCATGATAGATGATTATGGCTAAAATAAATATCCTCTCAGGTGAGAACATTATGGGTCTATGCGGTTTAATATCATACAATTGAGATAATGTTTTCATGTATATTACAGTCTTTTGGAAGGAAAGATGTACAATTTATTTTAACATCATCTGGTCAAGATGATGTTCCATTCCATTTAAAATCATGAAATAAAGACTATATACCATTTGTTTTAACATCATGTGATAGGGATGATGTACCTTGAAGTTTAAAATCATGAGATAAATATGATGTACCATATAGTTAAATTTCATGCCTTCTAGATTAACACGTCTTGCGATTACACAAAATACATCTTTAAAAACCATTTGTTGGTCGGGGATATGGTAAGCTTCTTGTGCGTCGAGATAAAATAATAGTCTCCATTGGGGTAGACTTTGTGTATGTCATGGGGTCCTTCCCACTGTGGATCCGAATTTGGAGGATTCTTTCTGAGTATCATCATAGTCATGAGGAACAACACCATCCCTACCTTAAGGAAAGACCATTGGTGAACTTTTATATTAGTGGGTCATTCAATCTGGTTTTAGTGGACTTCCAAATGATGAAAGGTCACAATATCTTCTCATAAACTCATTCCAATGCATCCATCCATTTTTTTGATTTTCACATCTATTGATAACTGATCACAGATGGAAATGCGGAGTGAGGGAGACTGAACTAATATCGGTAGAACCACCTCAATCCCATAATCATATAATTATAAGGTATCATGTGTGGGAGTTGGGGGTATTTTCCGATAAGCTCAAAATGCATGTATGATATTTTTCACCGATATATTTTTATCCATATTTACGATCTTTTGAAGTTTATTTTATTGGGTTTTAAGGTATTTATATGTCCATTAGCCTCTTCATGGAAGTGGGATGAATTGTTGGACTTTATTTTTAAATCATAATATAGGTTTTTCAATTTATAAGAATAAAAATTGGTTTCATTTTCTATTTTTATTATATGCGAGACTCCTATATTGTAATGATGTTGGATCTCACAACGATTAAAATATTCCATTCCCTAACCACTTTAAGAGGTATATCTTTTCACACAAGGAGAAGAAGTTTTTTTTTGTAGTGAGAATGTACTTATACTACTAGGATGTAGTGGGAGGATATGGTCCCATGAAGTCCATCCCCATTATAGAAAATTACTAGGAGTATTTTCATTGTTTGAAGCAACACCTGTGATTGGTGAATAATATTGGCATGATCCTAATTGAAATGGGAATTTCTGGGGAATTTAGTCAAGTCATGTGTTATAGTGGGTCAGTTGTACCCAAGATATCGTGTTTGATGGGAATTATTGGATCTTAACTAGTGGATGATATTGGATCTAGTGTGCATTTAATTAATTATATTAATACTTCTTATCCATCATTGCACCTGATAAGGACCCCATAAAATATTCTCATATGGAGTACCATTTGATGATTATTGTCATCTTATAGAACAATATTAGTTTCTTGTCTATATATTTTCTATTTACCAACTTTATTTGGTTGTAGATCTCCCTTTTAAAAGAAGACCACCATGGTATTCATCTATCTAGTGAGAAACCACAAGGTTCAGGGTTGGGGATAATCTAATTGATCACTTTTGTGTTAGCTTGAATTAAAAGTGAGGCCATCCGGAGATGCACAATATAGATGACTTTTTCATCATGGTTCGAATTAGCAAGAGATGTGGCCACATATTCTAATGCATCTACATGAGAATTATCAGACCGTGTAACGTGATTCAATGTAGTCTCTGAGGGTAATTCCTCCGTTAGTCCCAATACATTGTTTAATAGGGGGATTTGATCCTTTTTATGGAAAAATCCATATTTATTTTCATGAAGACTTATTTTTAATATCCTTTTATATTCATGTGAATGTATTTTATATGAATTTCCAGTTCTAGTCCGGTATTGAGATCCTGGTATTTTTCTTCATTATTTGTGAACCATTTTGAAAATTGGAGTAAATAAGATAGGATTGCCTTTTATAGAGAGATAAGCATTAATCACAACACCACTTCATAGAGCATGTTTTCTTCCATCCACTTCCCAATAAGAATTATGGATTCACTGTCAAAATATAGCTCCCATATCTAGGGGTTCCTATTGAACAAACAAAACCTCATCATCAAGTAGTTCAACATCTAATGAAGTCATTTATGTTGAGGGGTTATATTATAGAAAATAAAATAAAAAACTGATATTGTAATCTTTCTAAGGAAAAAATAAAACATCAACCTACTAAAGGATGGCCTCTCACCATGAAACATGTTTAGTTTATAATAGATGACTGATAATGTATTTGATTGTTTTTATATAACAGAACAAATAGACCTCATCATTCTATAGGTAGTGACTCATACTCTGGACTAAAAATATTGGTGATAGACTACTCTTTTATATATATGAATAATGAGTCTCAACAAATATTATTCTTCAATTGAGATAAAAAGGATATTTTCCCAATAAAATCATTTTTTTTGTGTGAGTAAGGGATCCTATGATTGATCTAAGACTATAAAATAAAAACTAAGAAACATTTCATTGATAAGTGGAATCAAAACAGGTAGGAGGAAGATATTTTTTTGAGAATATCAAATAATTTTTGACAATCATCAATCCATAGATATGTAACCCAATTTTTCATCAACCTAGGGAAGGGAATACGTTTTACTACAAGGTTGGATATGAAGCATCGAATGTAGTCCAATCTTCCTATAAGACCTATTAAATCTCTGATGCTTTGAGGAGGTGAAATTATATGTATAAACCTTGTCTTATCAAGGTTGAGTGTGATTCCCGGGTGGAATTTGTGAAATTCAATAAATTGAAATGAGGTAATGCCAATGCACATTTTAAGGGCTTCGTTTTCAAGTTGTGTTGTCATAGTTTATTAAAGATAGTTTCGTGATCTGTTATATGGTATGTGTGTTGTTGATATTTAACCACCAAGTCATCAAAATAGCAATCAAAAATATTACCTAGGATGGGATTGATTATTATATTCATGTAATGTTTGTATATACAGTAGATATTTGTCAAGATAAAGGAAATTAATTGATAGAAAAATATTCCATGGAGGACTAATAGGTTTTGGATAATTTATATGTCTAGGAAATTCATATTTGATTCAATCTTAAATAGAAATCCATTAATGATAGAGCATGATATCCAGTTGTTGAATCGATTAGTACTTTTGTGAAAGGTACAAGGAAATCATCCTTTTGGTAGTCTTGGTTGGGATCCATAAAATCAATATGGACTATGATTTTTCCACTCTTATTCTTAGTTAGGTATGATATTGTTCAACAATTTTGGATATTAAACATATAGAATAAAATTGGATTTGATGATATTTTCATATTTTGAATCAATTATCATAGCATGTGTCGGGTAACTCCTTCTGATTTCATGTTTATAGCTCTGATGGTCCTCTGATAGGCCAGTGTAGTGAGTTGGAACATTCTGATTGTGCTTCAAAAATTATATGTAGTTCCAGGATAAAAAATCCTAATGTTTCTTCATGATGCTGGTATATACCTATTTCTTTTTAGAATACATGGATGCAAAAATAATGGTGGGTCATGGGACTTCTTATATTCCTAGATTTATTTCTCTAAGCTCATCAATGGTGGTAGAGACACACTCCTAAAATACTGGAGGGGCGCTTCCCTAAGGACCTCCTCCACATCTTCTTCATATTATTCAAATTGTTTCCACTTGTTACACTATGGGATCAAGTAGTGGGATATGTTCTCTTGATTTTAGGGAGTAGAGGATATCTTCACATTCTAAAGATGAATAAACTTCCCCTAAATTACTAAAAAAATAGTATTTCCATGAATATCTGGAGAGGTTGGAGTGGGAGTTGGGGAAGGAGTGTCGTTTTCCTCTTTGGGTGATTAGGTAAACATTTTTCCTCAACTAGTGAGGAAATGATTTCCTATATCCCTGTTGATAGAATGTGGGAATTTTCATTAATGTTTTCATCACTTTCTTGGGTGTCAAGAAGAGTTTCAACACATCATGACTCTATGGCCATGATAAAAGTAATAAATAGTATTCATTATACACCAATATTTGAGCTCTAATTCTTGACCATATTTATGGGAAATACAAAATCATAACTGAGATGTTTGTATGGGTTATATTGTATTATTTCTAAACCATTTTTAGTGGTAACCAAAGAAGCTACATCTTCTTGGAGTTGTTTCCATTCCATTTGATAGAATATTCCATCAATTTAATGTGTCTCGTAGGATTATAATGTGGCCTTATCAAGATAAAATAACCTGATTTTCCATTAATGGTTTATTTAATTCATTGATGGTATGATGAGGAGGTTGATGCATGTTGATGCTACCAGGGACTTTCAAGAAATATGTTGTAGGTTGTGTTCTTCAGAATAACCAGAAATTCTCATTCAGCTACAATGTCTCCAAAATGAGCCCCAAGTGTGATTCTGCATAATGTATTCTACTCACATTCATCGTATACCTACAATGTTATAGAGGAGGAAACTAGGTTATCTTCTTCACATCCCTTTTGGTGAATATTTTATACTAGAATTAGGTAAACTCGACAACAATTTTCAATTAAAACCTTTAAAACATCACACGATTTATCCTAGGAAATATATATAAGGGTATGATGTGTCCCTTTATAATAGAATATTTACCTTAATATTTAAAGGAGATAACTATGTGGAATTTTATTGGATCAGTCTCTTTTTGATATACATCAGTATTGAAAACCACATCTTCAAATTCCCAAGGGATTATCAAAGCCTCTATGAGTGATTCTTTGAGTTCTATTGACAAACTCAGGGTATCCTTAATTGATTTCTTGGTCAGTACTAAGGACAACTTTTTTAGTATGTCATATTTTTTTTATAAATTCCTATATACACCTAGGTGTTTTCTCTATTTCTATGGCACTTTAGATTCCTGATAATTAAATTTAGATGGATAATCCACCAAAATAGGAGTTGGATGCGCTCCTGTCCTCAGTGGGTAGTTTCGTGAAAGTATTACTACCCACTCAAGGTGATCTGACACCTATACCTTCACTAATTTATATTCTAGAGTAATAGGGTCATGTTGAATATTGTCCGATGTACGAGAATTTTCATTCTCTTTTAAAACACACTGGATAGGTATTCTGTGAGTTTATACAACATTAAAAGTATAGGTAGGGATGTTTCTATAATTATTTTTCCAACCGCGTCTGTTCTTTCCCCAGTATCCTCATATCATATGGCCTCTTCCACTGGTTTCCAAGTCTATATGGGGAACTCAGGTTAATATCCATACTTATTTTAATATAAGTGATCCATTATGTTAATGACATTAATGGAATCGTAGAGAAACTCTATATCTAATCATTAATTTGTTTTGATAATTATTTTTGATGGTGTCATTTGGTAGGGCGGTTCCCTTTGAATCAAATATGAGGCAATAGAATCAAATAGTGGAAAATCCAACATTTAACAGGATGTAAATTCATTATCTTGTGGTTCCTTCCTACCTTTTTTCATTAAACGTATTTAATTGGTAGATTTTGGATGCTTTTTGGGGGTGTTGACGTCGACTGTATTGCATTAGAAGCAGAAAGAGGCATATCTGGTTGTTTCGACTATTCCTAGAAACTACCGAGAGTTTGGTTTATTTTATTCTGAGTCATCCAACCATCAGTATTCTATGACTTTATACTAACAAAATCTTTCACTCACCTCCTTCATTAGTAGTTCTAATAAAATATACTACACTTTTGCAGGTGTATATCCCAACATTACATTCCCAAAATCTTCCATTATCTATAATATTTGATTGAGGGTGAAGAATTCTTGAATAAAGCATCTCTATATCTAGTGAAAGTGGAAATAATTCAGAAGTTCATTGAGTATTACCTCATTAGTAAGCTTGGGATCTAGAATGTGGAGTAAATCATTTTTTATTAGGTCTATAAAAATCCACTGACTTGATCATACTCGAATGAGTAAAATTTATTTCTTATATCCTCAAACTGATTTCTTGTGGTTCATCTCCACTCATCTCATCAATGATATGGTTAGTGTCAATGTCTATGGGTATTTAATGAAAATAATTTGTATATGGAGCTGGATCTATCATGCAGGATAGCTTATGTGTGGTAGATTCTTCCACCACATTTTCCACCATTTTCCCCATGACTAGTGTAATTATCTAGAAACTAAGATTGCTTAATTTTATCGAATGTTCCAATCATTGTAAAATGTTGGAAAAATCAGGAAAACAACCTATATATTTCACTAAGGTTATCATTATTCACATATAATCATGAAGGGTTCCCAATGTTGAGAGAAATAACGTATTCTTAGGGAAGTAGTTGGTTAAGAGAGTATGTTATCCCTTTTCATCAGGAAATGAAATTCTAGAATCTCTAATTTTCTCACAGTTTTCAATTATAGTGGTCACTAATTATTGTCTTTTTCAATATGGAGATGAGTTGAAAGAGGAATTTTTGATGGAGATCCTTCCATCCAATGATTAGTTGATATGAAAAAATTATGTACCATAAGAATTTTATACATTTCAAGGATCATATGACGAATCAATTCTTCACTACTTCTTTTTTCTTAAGAGTACCCATCATCATATCACAATGGTACATGAATTGAATTAGACATTTTTTCATGTCACCTAATCCATTGATTATTTAAAATATAGGACTCGTGATGTTTGGAGGTGGTTTTGTTCCAATCACACAATTAGGGTATTGCTTCAATTATGGATATACTAGTGCATGCCACCCCTCCATGGCTACTAATAGAGATGGTAATGACTTAATGTTATAGATAATCACTTGAGGAGTATTCATTTGAATTAGAGCTTGAAAATGTGCAATGAATGGATAGATCCGGTGAACTAGTATTGTTCTGACTAAAGCGTTACATTAGAAAATCCAAATTAATTTACCGAAACAAGTATAATGCTAGTAAGGGATTGATCCACAGTGAAAGGGATTTTTATTTTATTTTATAGTTTGTGATTAATTTATTAATGATTTCCGAAATTTAGAGTATTTTTTTGTTTTAATAATATTGTGATTAAATTTTAATTTCTCAAATAAATTACTATAAAGATATAAAAAATGCAGAAACATTATTTTTGAGGATAAATGGAAAGAATTCATTAGGAATGTGTATTTTTTAGGTTATTATTAAATAAATTTTCTTATGAGGTTGTGTTGTTCATAATAATTCCTATATTTCAGTTATGAATTCTATAAAACCCCCTTGGTTTGGTGAGTATTATTTAAATCAATAGAAACCAATTCCTTGGTATGGAATTTTATTTCTCTTAATTTAATTAATTTTATCCCTTTTGAGACAATAATATCATATAATTATTATGGATGTTCATAATATTAATTCATTATAAGATCCCTAGAAATCACATTCTTGGTATGATATGAGACTAGTGATATATAAAGAGGATTATTAAGGAATTATGAGAGATGAATGAATAACACAATTACAATATCACAATTGAAGAAATACAACACATAATTTTCTACACCCTAACACATAGGGGATTTAGATACACTTTTAGTATCTAATAACTAAAATACTTATGATTCCTCAATTAAACATGGAATAATCTTTGGATTGAAGATCATTGGGGAGGTAGAAAAAGCACCTCCTTTTTTTCTTCTCTCCTTGGGTGTCTCTTGAATTTTCTCACTTGGTCCATCTTGGAATCAATCTGTCATATCTAAATTTTAAGTTTTTCCCTCCTTTTATGGGATTTAGGAATACATTGTGTGTACTAGAAAATAAACGGTGTGTACCAAAGTCAACATGGTTTTTCCCTCTTTTATTCTTCGGTGGGTGAGCTATCAGGCCGCCTTTGACTTAGAACACAATGTCGCTTGGAAGGTTTAAGTACACAACATTTAGTTCCTCCATACATGGAATTTAATATAAATCATCATCCACCAATCACTTCTATATGAGACAACACGGCGTGTATATGGGAAGAACACGACGTGTATGCTTCAGTCATGACATGGGCGTGTATCCAGTCATCCCAATCTATGTTATGGAAATAATAAATTGCATGTAGGATGAGTACATGACATATAGTTTTGAATTTTTGTTATATACTTTCCAAATTAATAAAATTGAATGGAAAACACCTGAAAATCATAATAATAATCAATATAAAGAATTTGATCGTCAAATTGGTTAATATCTGGTAAAAAACCGGTTTTTACTCATTAATATATATGAGAAAGTATACACAAATAGTGCATATCAAATTCCACCACACTTAGACATTTTATTATCCTCAGGAAAGATCTCAACATTAAATCAATAGAATCCGTATTAAATAGGGAAGCATTCAACTAATTATAATTGTAAATACTATAGCCATAGCAGAAGATTTTCTTCAAAAAGCACAAAAAATATTTCAATTCCAATGATATTCTAATCATGCATTAGATATATTTTAATTAAAAAAATTCAAACCCTTTCATTTAAATTGTATAAATTTTCTTAATTAAATATGCCACTTGATGATTTACCTTACCTAACCATACCTCACACATCAATCAAGATTATTTAATTTCATTTATGCTTAATATTATTTATATGAACTCTATAAATAGGATTTCATGTGATCTCATTCTCCACATTAGAAGTCAAAACATAGAAATCATGATGGATTTAAATAATAATCAAATGTTTTTTTGGCTATGGATTGGTAGGTAACGATAAAAAAACTCAGTGGTTTGAAAAGGAGGTACAATTATTAAACAATAATGAATGATATTCAAAATTAATCTTATTGAATGTGCACCCCAAATCCAGATATCTTAAATGTATCATCAACATGATATTCCCTTTCCAATATGGGCTTATAAACCATCAATGAATCCGGTCCCTCTTTTGCTATTTTTTTAGACAGGGACAACTAAGAATAAAATGAATAATGGTTTTTGAAACATTTCTGCCCAAATGAACATGTGATAAACTCCCCCACACTTAAATGCGGGGTTTCTCACAAACATATACCAGGAATGAAAAAAACCCCACTCTAATTCTTATGTGAATAATCATGAAAAATTATAAAATAATTAGGATATGAAGGGAAAATAGGCTTGTAATATAGCTTCCGATCGAGGAAATTATTGGTTTCTAAGGGTTTTATGAAGATCTGATTTAAAGTAGTTCTCAAGGATAATGGTTTTGAAAATGAATCATATGCCTCCATCATTTTACTATGAATTATAACTCTTCAGTATTTTACGAGAAAAACTAGCAAGTTCTGTTAGTTATGCAATTCCCAATAATCTCTCAAGAAAAGAGGGAATAAGAAAGAATATCTAAAAAAGTTATAGAATACCTCTCAAGAATGGGAAAAATATATGGGTCAATTAGTTTATGAAATGATTACAAAATGAACAGTTTAATAAATGTAAATGTGCAAGGCATAAAATCCAGAATAAAACATTATCAGTAATCATTTTAAAAAAAATTGAAAATTGAAATAAGAATATAACCTTTGAAAATTTTTTATACCTTATTATTCATAATTATAATTAATAAAAAATTATCCACAGTTTAATATATGTCAGCTGTTGGTGATTACTTTTAAATTTGTTCAAGGAAAGGACAAGTGTAAACAGAGACTCTCTCCCATACATAATACAAAATATGATCCCCCAAGTGAAATTCAATGGAAGTGCAGGGAATATGGGTAAAAAGTGGTTGTATGAAGAGGGAAAGCATGGAAGATGTAAAAACAATGTAAAAAAGAAAAAAGATACATTGAGAAATACTCCCCTCATGGCGAATCGACAAAATGGGGAAGTAGTCAAAATAGGGATTCCCATGTCCCTCATGAGTACCTATGTCTATATAGGGAAGGGAAGAAATAAATATTAATATATATACATCATGGAATACGAAGAAGATCACAGAAACAGATATATATATAATGGAAATAAATTTTCTTATAAACCAGTTAGGGGGTAACTTCAGAAGAGTCATCGTCTGCTTCAAAAGTGTCCAGAAATTCTGAAGGAGCCACAAAAGATACAAGAGGCATGAGCACGGAACTATGAGTAATAGGAATAAGAGGAACTAAAAGCTCAGTAGGGGAGGTATAAAAAAGGAAATCTGCCATAGGAGGCACACTTGTGATAGCTATCTTGATATAAGAGATGAGAATAGAATCTATGACCAGAGTTGTCAACGACGACTGTGTGGCAGGGGGCTTTAGAGAAGGCAGAGGAGTTATTGGTGGGGGATCCAAAATAATGAGATGCTATATAATGTGGCCCCACAACTGCTCAATCCATGTCGGGTACTTGAGGATGGTATGCCTCTAATGCTCAAGAATGGCCACGCGGAGGCTGGTGGGGAGATCGGCTGAGCATTCAGAAAGAGGTGGGGAGGTGGAAGGTCCAAAAGAAGAGGGGAGGGTGGAAGAATAATGAAGTCTAGAAGAAGGGAGTGGGTTTGTGGGGTATCATCCTTGGGTGGTTGTGGTGTGTCCTTCTCTGAAACACCAGTGAGAGTAATCAGGTCCACTCTCACCCCTAGAGGAGTTGGGGTGTCCGGCACAAGTTCATAGCCATCCCCCCATCAATAAACTATCAACATGAGGATTAGAATTATGATGTTGAGACAATATTAGGAGACAAAGAGGTCGTGAAGGAGATATTGCTAAAAAATCTCCCAAATGGTGGGTCATGTGGGTGGCATAGAAACCACCATTCATTATTTCTCAGATGATAGTGAATCATGCAGTTGAAGTAGGTGGAGGCATGGTAGGGGAGGTCAGAGAAGTCTATCCCAAAAATACAAGTAAGGAGATCCATGTCCCAGATTAACATGATACCCAGATCTTCGTTGTGTGGAAAAATAATGGCGCTTCAGCACCAGTGAAGGAAACAAAGGGATGTGTCAAGGATGAGCATAGTCTTCTGTGATGTGGGGGTGTATCTATGTTCAGGCCCAACAAGATGCGCCCACATGGAAACAAGGTCAGAGTGTTCGGGGTGGGTAATGGTATAAATGTGATGTGGGGTTGAGGATTGGGGTAGAAGCTAGCCCCTCAGTTGAAATCTGCTATGGTAAGGGAAAATGGGAGACCACCGAGCTGAAAGTGAACTGCGTGGGCTGTATCGATGGGTTTCTAATGGTAGGTAGGCCCATAGAACTCTAAAGTGGCCATGAAATCCAAAAATAAATCCTAGTATGTAGGAGTGCTAACCTAAAATTTGTATAATAGATGAGTATGCTCCAAAAAAATCCTCAATATCCTCCCAGATTCCAAGACATGGGGGAATGATGATGTTTAGGTAGTGGATTCTCAACTGAATAGTACAGTGGGAGAATCTCCACAATATCTCTACCACTGGATGACCCTCAAAAAATATTATGAATGGATGCAGTAGACAGCAGGAAACAGCCAGTGCAGGAGGCGGGGGAATGACTGGGGTCAGAGATAATGGTCCCGCTACTATTGTATGAGAAGGTTTAGTGGATACCTGAGCTGCCCCGGGGGGCTAGCCATTTGAGGGTGGAGGTGCCTGCTTATTTGGGGCTACTTTAGGCATGGAGGGTAGTTCTTAGTTGGTGAAGCTAAAAGAAGGAGTGGCACACCGGAGCTCTCGACCACAGTGGATGGAACAGATGTCACTGCTAGACAATCAACAGAGGATGTATAATGTGCCACATGAACTTTCAGATTATTAGATGTTTTAGATGAAGACTACACCAAAAGAGGAGGCAGAGTGGCCATTACTGGGGGTTGGAAAACCGGTAAATCCAAAGGAGGACACTCAGAATATCAAAGACGAATCTGATGGCATAGAGGCCACTCGACCTCAGTAGTCTAAGTGGGCCACTTCCTACTCGCATGATCTCTATCATCCATACCATGAAGAAAAGAAATAAAAAGAAACGAATAAAAAAAATAAAAAAAAATAAATTTGAGAAAACTAAAAATATTTTAGTACATGACTTGTTGATCGTGGGTTCATAGCATTTAGTAGGATTTGTAGAAGAACCCACGTAATCTGTATAGATAGGCCATGAGGTCATGTTCCATGTATAACCACTATACGACATGTAACAATGAGTACACAACATGCATGCCAACATGGACTGGTGCCCAGTTAAGGATCCAAACATAGCTCATTGAGGGCAGGGAATTAGACAATACACACATCGTGTGGAAAAGGGTTAAAGGTCATGTATTGAAACATGGTGTGAGAGGAATGGAAACCATCTACATGGAGTCCTCTAAATGGTTGGAGGACACATCGTGTCCCAAACATGAATTTCATGTATTGGCACATGGGAAGGGGATGTGTCCCAAAGGACACGGTCTGGGCTAGAAGGATAGGGGAGGCCCGGTACACGGCGTGTACTAAACGTACATCCCTTATACCAGCCAAATGGTGATAATGTGCTCTGTGTGGAAACGAAAATGATGTACATGGTGTGTTTTCTTAGTGAACCCCTTGTAATGTGTGGGCCACCTCTTTGGGAAAACACCCTAAATGAAAGTTAAATGAAGAAATAAATTGAAGAGGATGGCGTACCTAGATCATAGATCAAAATGTGAAATAAATGGAGACCAAAAACACTACAAATTGAGAAATTGAATTTGGGGAGGGTGGAGGTCATGCTAGAGAAAAAAATAGGGAAGGGGAGGGGGTATCACGACCTGGCCTGAGGCCAGGTAGGGCCTGACCATTATATCTAGAGTACATGATGTGTAGAAGATCGTACATGCCGTATATGTGGTTTTTTGAAATAAAATATATAATATAATTATTATAGTATACTATATAATAATTAATATTAATAATTAAAATTAAAATTAATATATATATTATGTACAATAAATAAATCTATACACATAATGTATAAGTAAATACACGTTGTGTATTCTAAAATTGAAAAAAGAGAACTACAACCTTTGGTATATTGCTTAGGGAGTTATTTTAACAAGTGATCGACAGTTCCAAACAGAATCCCTCAACCACTAGATAAAAGGTTGTAGTTTTGCCTATTTTTAATTAATTTTAATATTTATATAAAGGGTATAATTCAACATGGGATGAGGAAAATTCATGGCATGTGGTTTTAATTTGAATGAAATGGATGAAGTGGATAGATTATACATGTTCAACCCCAGGTCTCTTGGATCCACGGTCGAGAATCTTCCAATCATACAACTTCACCCTCATGTATGTTCTTATATCAAAATCTATTTAAATTATAATTGAAAACATCACACAAATGAAATATATTGAAATCTAATTTGTGTGATTTAATTGATATAAAAATGATGGAAATGGGCTGGTTGTCGGGACATGAACCCAGGTCTTTTGGAACCGGTTGATGACCCTATCCAACTGGTCCGTCCCCATCATGGGATTTTTTATTTAGAATAAATTATATATTATTTTGAAAAATACCACACACTCCATGTAATTAATCATGAGAAAAAAAGGATGAAACCCATGCCAAAGGTAGATATGGAGGGATTCGAACTAGTGACATCTCATATACACTCTAGTGACCTTAAGATCGGCACCAGTAACATCCCAATTTATTAAATTTTGTAATATGTATATTTATAATATGAGGAATATAAACTAAAATGATCCGTACACACCTTGTGTATAGGTGGTACATGGCGTGTAACCTCCTGGTTGCCTCCTAGGAAGAGCCTTTTTTTTTCTTTGTTAACTCGACCTTACCATAGAGTTGTGGTACCCAAATATTATGGTAAATTGTTTAACCACCATAGATTCCAATTAAAAATAGTGTTTAAAATGCTTCCCATTTACCTTGAATTGTTAAACGTTTGCTCTAGGCACTTCCATCACACCTTGGTAAAAACATAGTTCCCTTTGAAAGGTCTCGACCATTGTGACATGAGTTTACCTGGGAACAATAAAAAATGGAAGCTAAAAAAAGTTCCTCATCACTGGTGTAACAACCCGAGATTTTATGAGAATAATTATTTTTAATTTCACTGATTTCTTGTGTTGTACGCTTCACCAAATTTTGCTTTTGCTATAAGCAACACTATATTAGCTTGTAGTATATGTAACACTATTCTTGGGTCGTGTTACACACAATTTCAAGATCATTTTGTTGAAATTATTCTACACAAAATTAAGTATAGATTTTGTTTAATGTATAAATGAAATAAGTTTTAATTATTTAATACACAACAAAAAAGGAGCTTGCAATACACGCAACCTTGACTTGGCTTGCATTACACACAACGACGACCTTCCTCGATAGCATGTGTAGTACGCAATATCGGGTTTCACTAAAAAATGATATATTGTTATAATATTTTTATGGAATAGCCGTTATGAATATTATTAACTAAATTTTGATTGTTATAATATTATTATTCATCTTAAACATTTTCTAGAACATCGTATGAGAACAAAATAAAATTTTCGATTAAAAAAAGTATTTTTTAAAAAAATGTTGTTTTGTCGCCTTTTGATGGCGCACCCACTTTAAATCTAGTTTTTGACATGTTTATAAGTCCAATTTGAAAAAATAAAATTATTCCTTGGAATGAGGATATAAAAATTAATTTGGATAATTTTTTCATATTATTCTGATAACTTTCATATTTTAATGAATAGTAAAAACACACTTTATTTTAATTAAAAACAACTTTTTTCATTGCAATAATTTATCTGGTTAGATTATCTTTTTAGTTTTTTAGAATTTTAAATATAATATATTTTTACCATTTAATCCAGTGTTGGTCATTGAAATTAATTTCACTTTGAATTTGGACATAAACAAGTGTCGATCTTTTGATAGATATTGTTTCTTAAAAACACGCTATTTGTTTTGATAATGTTAATTAATTATAAAACTAATGCATGCCACTTATATGTTTTTAATTTGGAAAATAGAAATAATTTCAGAATTCAGAATATCAAATATATCTATTGCTGAATTTTTGGTATTTTTCAGAAAAAGCCTCAATTTTTGATAAATAGTGAAACCACTTAGTGGTAGTTAAAAACTGACTCTTTCTTTTAAATGAAAATTTACCACTTCTGTTAATTGAATTTAAAAAGTTCAACATATATGGTTGTTATCATGAAGTAAAATTTGGTTCAATAAGATGAAATTAATTTTTGGTGAATAGTAACTTTTGACTTTTATTTACTGCGGTTAAAGGTAAATAGGGTAATTCAAGGTTAAAAGAATATTATAATAATTCAAAATTACCTTAACACTTGTCCTAACCTTATTGGATGTGTAGTGGCCAACCATTTGCATCATTGGGTCGATTTTGGGACCACATTGAGCCACTTGGTAGTGATAATGACAATTCAGATTAATTAATTTAATGTATAGACAAAATTGACATTAACAAAACTCTTTTAGTAATTAATTTTTATAAGGGGTTATATAACATATCTTTTTGACTATAAATATTAATTGGAAGGCTAAAAATATTTCCTACCTGTTGGTGTTTTTTTTATAATATTTAGATATCAAATAAATTAAATTATTTATGACACAATAATGATGCAGTATTTACCTCATTAATAAATGATTTAAATAAATAAGATTATAAGGATTAAATTATTCTACAAAACATGTCCAATTCTTATTGGATGATTTATTTTCAACCATGAGTCATCTTATCTTCATCTTTAATGATTTTTTGACCTTTTGAAATCGAAGATAAGTTTATAATAAAATAATATTTTCTCCCTTTTCAAAGGTTCCCCTCTCCTCCCTTATAAAAAGGCACCACCTCCCTCTCCTCTTTACACAACTTTGAGCCTTAAATATCAGCCAAACCCTGCCAATTACTCTTAAAATCTCCCCTAGAAATATACTAGATGTCCTGGTTTTATTCAAAACCATCATTAGTGCCCTAAGAGGAGGTTTCAAAGAGGCGTGTCAAGTAAGAGGTAATATCCGTTACCGATTCATTCAAATTTATTTCTTCTTCAACTTCCTCATCATTGGTTGTTTAATTATGAAGTAATAACATAAATGTCTCTCATATAATTATATTTTATTATAAATATTAAACAACCCTATTTCACCTTCTATCCATCCTATAGAAAATGAAATCACCGCGCGTGCATACGTATGGAATTCCGTCTCCACGTCGTGGTATAATCTTTTTTCCATGACCACCTTACTTGGATGGGTATAATGGTTTAAAGAATAACTATATTTGGTTATTACAAAATTATACTAATTCTATGATATTATATCATCCACTCCAATTCAATTCAATAATTTTGGGAACGATTCCATCGCTCGTGCGTACGTATGGATTACCGTCCCCACGACGTGATGAGATTCATTCTCCATGTTAACCACTCAAAAATTATTATAATTTATATATAATGAATAATAATGAAATATATGACATGATAAATCTAATTTTTTATGTATATATATATATGGCATCTACTTACTTCCATTCAAGTCAATAAGGTAAAGAAAACAGTGTTCATGCGTACGCACGACCTACCGTCTCCATGAACAATGTATTTCATTTCATTTATCTATCTATTATATATATATATAATGAATATATAAGATCATTATTTAAATTCTATAAGTAATTAAATCATGATATAAGTAATAATAAAATCAATAACAACAAGTCCAAATATGTACGATAAATAAAACGAATTTACCGAAAATACTGCTTTAACATGGAATTTACAAAAGAACGGGTAATATAAAGTCATAAGTGAACCATATATGATATCATAACAATGAATATTATTCTGTAATAAGTCAATTACATTATCTAAATCATTATATAGGATGTTCAGATACGTACGAATCATATCGGACCTAAGGTAAGGGAAAATCTCACAATCTCATTTTTATCCGAGATTGTTTATACATCAGAATTTACTGGGGAATATTTATCATCCACATCCATGTTTCCACAATATGTAATATTTCTTTCTATCCTCCTACAATTTTTTAAATCCTATTTTACCCTTTGGTGAGTAAAATATATGAAAATAATCTTTTGTCGTTTTTAGTACGAGGTACATTTTGACTTTTCTGGCCAAAGTATGAGAAGAATATTTTTTTAACATATACGGAATGAATGTATTTTTATGATTTCATAGAACATTATTTCAATGAATCTTCCTTTACATGTTTTCAAGTTTATTTTTAATCGACTTCTTTTAGTTTAAAATTGTATGACATGTTAAGAAAGGTAAAATGTTTTTAAAGTAGAAAGGATATTTTCCTCAAGAATGGAGTTCAAGTGTTTTATCAAAATTATTATCCATCTAAGAAAATATAGGGTTTTGGTTCTATACCTATTTTTACATTGATTTGATTATTTTATGATGGAATTAATTTTATTATGTCCTTTTATCTTATATGGATTATGGTATGATGGCATGATGTTTGAGAATCCCATTTTTATTACATGGGTTATGTTATGATTTATGATTTTTTGGAACACATAAGAATGGTTTCATTATGAGATGAGTGGAACCTATATCTTCCTCCAATTCATTGGGTAAATATTTATATCTCATGAGATAGACATGGCTGGAACGACAAGTTAATCTGGCTCAAGGATACATGACTGGAACGAGGTGTGAACTCGATTCAGTAAGGGACTTTCTCCACTATAATGGTCTTGGAAGCAATTACTTTGATACAATGGAAATAATATAATGTGATTAATGGTTTTCCACAGTTAAATGTTTTATTCCCATGATATTTTATCATGATTGATGTTCCATTATGATATATGCCTTACGTACTGCCATGTTTTATGTCATTGCTCAAGACTTCTATGTTTAAAAATTATGCTCATGTTTTTTTTAATTTCAAATGTATATGATTTGTTTTATTTTTTCCATGCTTACCCTTACGGAGAATTTAAGCTCACCCTTTATATGTTTTCTTTTCCCCATGATTTAAAGAAAGGTTTTAGGTAAGAAAAAAAAGGTGAAGATCTTTATGGGATATGTTGGAGATCTTTCACCACGATTAAAAGATTATATTCCGAGTTTCCAAAGACACTAAACTATTACGGTCCTTGTGTGTCTGTTTTTGTTATGTATTAAGTATTTCGGAAAACTTATGTAATGTATATGTACAACCGACTTTGGGTCTCTAATGTTGGTATTAGAGGAAAGGTTTAGTTAACCTTTGGAAACTAGGTTGCCAAAACTTTAATGAGATCCCTAGAGATATTTCTATGCTATGTGTAGGATGTCCCTAAGGTTAAGTATAAGTATAGGTTATAGTCCTGGAATTATGGTATCAATCTTAGAATTAACTCTAAGATTTTATATATTGAAGGTACTCCCCCTTTATTATGTTGTTTTCCCTAACATGAGTTTTTCCTCTCACACTATTCTTTTTGGGTTTTAGACGATTTCTGGAACCTGAAGGAACCGTGTTAATGAATATAATGGAAAATGAAATGATTTTCCTCTTGAACAACCAAATGTGATGGGAGATGGAGTGAAAAATATTATTTCTATACTTACAGAAGCTATGAATCATTCTTTATTTACAAATGATCAGAGAAGGGAACAATATTCTATTGAGTCCTTCATGAGGCAACGTCCACAGTCTTTCAATGGGTCTTCTGATCCACTTGTTGCGGAACAATGGATCAGTACCATTGAAAGGATACTTTCCATACGTCGCTGTTCAGAACATGAAAAAGTCATTTTAGCTGTTTACCATTTAGAAGGTGAATCAGACCAGTGGTGGACTCTAATTAATAATAAAAGTCCCCAAGATGAAATTGAATCCATTGAATGGGATGAGTTAAAGAACTTGTTTTTATGTAATTACTTCCCTCGTATTCTTTGAAAAAATATGGAAAACGAGTTCTTTGATCTTATGTAGAAGGATGATGAATCTGTTGGTATATATAAATCGAATTTTACAAGGAATTCAAGGTATGCATATGGCTTTATCATCCAACCTGAAAGTAATGTTGATCGATTCTTTAGTGGCTTAAAACCAAGTCTTCGAAGGGCATTAACTATAAGAGACTTCAGTAGCTATGAAGAAATTGTGCGTTGTGCTATCAAGGTAGAACTGGAAGTTGGTGTAACATATCCTTCTCATGGTTTTGACAAGTAACAAAATATGGAGTTCAAGAAAGAAGCCCTAGAACAATGGTGAAAAGAAGGTGAATGTTTCTTTATTCTCAAAGTGTTTAATGAATCATGATGGAGATCTTTTAAAAGCTACTAGGAAATGTTTCAAGTGTGGAAAAGAAGGTCATCAAGCAGCTGAGTGTTGAAGTAATTAAAAAAGGTTTGCTAATGATGTGAATAAAGAAAAGACTGTAGAGAACACACCACCAACACTTCAATGCTTATAGTGAAAGGAAATGGGGCATTATGCTAATCAATTCCCTAATCCAAGGGTTAATGATGATCAACAAGAGCAATCTCTTAAGGAAAAGGATAAAGGGAAGTCACATGCGATCACTATTTGTGATTTTTAGTATGACAATGAGGTTTTGTAATGATTAAATGTTTATGTAATGGGATTTCAAAATAGTACCATGGAATCTCATTTATGGTATCGTGGAATTTTGGAATATCAATGTATTGGTTTTCAATAATTATATGGTACTAGTAACCATGAAAAGTGATTGAAATATTTTTGAAAAGAAGATGATATGCGCATAATGAAGGGGTATATTAAAAATTAAATGAGCTCATGACTGATATAAGGACAAAGTTATATCATGGTTTGAGTATATAGAAAATTTTGGATTTTGGTATATGGAAAGTGTTAAATTTTGACAGCATTCATGTTTTCACTAAGGATAAATGGGTATTTCAAGAGAATACATGATTAAGGTATTCACATGTTTGTAATGTGACCAACATGATATTTTGTATGATATGTGGGGGATAAATGATTGTATTCACTTTCTCGGAAAATGAAATTTCTAGTAATCGTTTTCTTTATACATTGAGATTGGACAGATGTATTTTGGATAAGTCTAAAGACTGGAATGGATTATGTCCAACATTAGTTAATATTGTTTAAGGCTAGAACTTTTCTCGCTATTATTTCTGTAATGTTATAATAGTGAAGTGTTAGAAACCAAAGACAACTTGCAGGACGAGATACAACCCATCGCGTCAGACAAGGTTGCGGGAATTGAACCCACAACCGAAGTGAGACAGACCTTTATTTCCTACCACTGGCCAATAGGACGTCCCTAGTTAGTAGAAACTAGTATTATTTTATTAACCGGTATGATAGATGAAATATATGTACCTTTTTGGAATCATATACGATTAACCTCACTATAGATGGACTTACATATATTTGATAACTTTTGTTATCCTTTTGTTTGAGACATATAGAATGACCCATCATTCTATCAAATGATCTACTAACACTTCACGAATGAAAAATTCAACTTCATTTCGTTAAGAGATTAAGTGGAAATTGTTTAAGGCACGAACAACTGTGAGATTATACCGAAATAAATTAAGTATTTCTTCTAATTCTTCAACATTCGGGAAATGATCTTGAAAACCAAAAATGTTCTCCTAGTGCCCTAATATCTGATGAATCAGATGGTACCTTAGATCATCGCAAATTTATGGCTTTGTGATTGTTGGGTTTTTCATAGCCATGTCCTCAACCACTCTCCATCAGAACTTGATGGTTATATTTTTCTTCCATAAGCATATTTCCACCTATGTTATCTTATTTGGAAACCTAGTGATGATTTAATTTGGGTAACCGTTATGTTTCATACTTCACTTTTTAAAATTATGTTTTAGTATTCCTTTTTACGATGTGGGTTTTATGAATGAAACATTCAAGTAGTAAACCATTTATAACCCCGATAAATTTCGAGGGCGAAATTCATTTTATGAGGGGTAGAATGTAGAAACCCGAGATTTTATGAGAATTATTATTTTTAATTTCATTGATTTCTTGTGATGTATGCTACACTAGATTTATCTTGTGCAACGCACAACACTGTATTATCTTGCAGTATATGCAACACTATTCTTAGCTCATGTTACACACAATTTCAAGTTTGTTTTGTAGAAATTATTCTATGAAACATTAAGTATAGATTTTTTTAATGTATAAATGAAATTAGTTTTAATTATGTTATACACAACAACAAATGGATCTTTCACTACCCGCAACCTTGATTTGTCTTGCATTACACGCAATCACGATCTTCCTCGATAGCGTGTGTAGTACGTAATATCGAGTTTCACTAAACAACAATATATTGTTATAATATTATTATGTACTAGCTGTTATGAATAGTATTAACTATATTTTGAATTTTATAACATTATTATTCATCTTACACATTTTCTAGAACATCGTATGAGAACAAAATAAAATTTACGAGTAAAATAAGTATTTTTCAAAAAATGCAGTTTTGCCACCTTTTGATGGCACACCCACATTAAATCTAGTTTTTGACATGTTTATAAGTTCAATTTGAAAAAATAAAATTCTTCCTTGGAATAAAGATATAATAATTTAATTTGGATAAAATTTTCATATTATTCTGATAAATTTTATATTTAAATGAATAGTAAAAACACTCTAAATTTTAATTAAAAACAAATTATTTAATCGCAATAATTTATATTGTTAGATTATATTTTTAATTAGTTTTAACGTGTAATTAGAATATATTTTTACCATTTAATCCAATTTTGGTCATCGGAATTAATTTCATTTTTAATTTGGACATAAAAAAGTGTTGATCTTTTGATAGTTATTGTTTCTTAAAAACACGCTATTTGTTTTGATAATAGGAATTAATTTTAAAATTAATTAATGCCACATATATGTTTTGAATTTGAAAAAATAGAAATAATTTTTGAATTCATAATATCAAATATAGCTTAGGCTGAATTTTTGGTATTTTTCTGAAAAACATCAATTTTTGATGAATAGTGAAACCACTTAGTTGTAGTTAAAAAACTGACTCTTTCTTTTAAATGAAAATTTACCACTTATGTGAATTGAATTTCAAAAATCTGACATACAATTTTTTTATCAAGAGGTAAAATGTGGATAAATAAGATGAAAAAATAATTTTTTGTGAATTGTAACTTTTGACTTTTATTTACTACGGTTAAATGTAAATAGGGTAATTTATGGTTAAAAGAATATAATAGTTATTCAAAATTATCTTAACATTTGTCCTAACCTTATTGGATGAGTAGTGGCCGACCATGGGCACCCTTGGGTCGATTTTGGGACCCCATTTAGCCACTCGGTAGTGATAATGACAATTCAGATTAATTAATTTAAAGTGAAGACAAAATTGACATTAACAAATATCTTTTAGTAATTAATTTTTATAAGGGGTTATATAAATTATCTTTTCAACTATAAATATTTGTTGTAAAGATAAAACGATTTCCTAAGTGGTGGTGTTTTTTTATAATTTTAATACTTCAAATAAATTAACATACTTACGACACAATAATGATATTGTATTTACCTCATTAATAAATGATTTAAATAAATAAGATTATAATGATTAAAATATAATCCAAAACATGTTCAATTCATATTGGATGATTTTATTTCGACCATGAGTCATCTTATCTTCATCTTTATTTATTTTTGGACCTTTTTAAACCGAAGATAAGTTTAGAATAAAATAAGATTTTTTCACACTTTCCAAAGGTGCCCCTCTCCTCCCTTATAAAAGGGAACCTCCTCCCTCTCCTATTTACACATATTTGATCCTTCATGCTCGGCCAAACCTAGCCCATTACTATTCTAAACTCCCCTATTAATATTCTAGAGGTCCTGGTCTTCTTCAAAGACCAACATTAGTGCCCTAAGAGGAGGTTTCAAAGAGGCGTGTCGATGAAGAGGTAATATCCGTTATCGATTCTTTCAAATTTATTTCTTCTTCTACTTCCTCTTCTTTAGTTGTTTAATTATGAAGTAATAACATCATTATCACTCATATACTGATATTTTATTATAAATACGAAACAACCCTATTTCAACTTCTATCCATCCTACAGAAAATGAAATCACCGCACGTGCGTACGTACGGAATATCGTCTCCACGCCGTGGTATAATCTGTGTTCCACCACCACTTTACTTGGATGGGTATAATAGTATAAAGAATAACTATATATGGTTATTACAACATCATAATTATTCTGAGATATTATATCATCCACTCCAATTTAATTATATAATTATCTGAATGATATCATCGCTCGAGCGTAGGTACGAATTACCGTCTCCAAGACACGATGAGATTCATTCTTTATGTTAACCACTCAAGAATTATTATAAAGTATATATAATGAATAATAATGAAATATATGACATGATAAAGCTATTATATATATATATATATATTTCATCTACTTACTTCCATTCAAGTCAATAAGGAAAAGAAAACATCATTCATGTGTACGTACGACCTACCGTCTCCATGAACGGTGTATTTCATTTAATTTATATATCTATTATATATATATATATAATTAATATATATGATCATGATTTACATTCTGGAAGTAATTAAATCATTATATAAGTAATAATAATATCAAGAACATCAAGTCCAAACACGTAAGATAAATAAAACGATTTTACCCAAAACACAGCTTTAACATGGAATTTTCAAAAGAACGGGTAATATAAAGTCATAAGTGAACCATATATGATATAATAACAATGAATATGATTTTATAATATGTAAATGAAATTATTTAAATCATTATACATGAGGTTCGGATACCTACGAAGCATATCAGACCTAAGGTAAGGGAAAATCTCGCAATCTCATTTTTATCCGAGATTGTTTATACTTCAGAGTTTAATGGGGAATATTTATCATCCACATCCATGTTTCCTCAAAATGTAATATTATTTATATCCTCCTACAACTGTTTAAATCCAATTTGACCCTTTGGCAAGTAAAATATAAGAATGGAATATTTTTTCGTTTTTAGTACGAGGTACTTTTTGACTTTCCCAACCAAAGTATGAGAATAATATTATTTTAACTTATACAGCATGAATGAATTTTTATGATTTCATTGAAAATTATTTCCATGAATCATCCTTTAAAAGTTATCAATTTTATTTATAATCAACTTCTTTATGTTTAAAATTATATGACATGTTAAGAAAGGAAAAAAATTGAAGTAGAAAGGATATTTTCCTCAAGAATGGAGTTCAAGTGTTTTATCAAAACTATTTTCCATCTAAGTTAATACAAGGTTCGGTTTCTATCACTATTTTTACATTTATTTGATTGTGCTATGATGGAATTAATTTTATGATGTCCTTTTATCTTATATGAATTATGTTATGATGGCATGATGTTTAAGAATCCCAGTTTTTATTAAATGGGTTATGCTATGATTTATGATTTTGTGGCCCACATAATAATGGTTTAATTATGAGATGGGTGGGACCTATATCTACCTCCAATGCATTGGGTAAAGATTTATATCTCATGAGATAGACATGGCTGGAATGGCAAGTTAATCTAGTTCAGTGACACATGACTAGAATGTGGAGTGAACTCAATTCAGTAAGGGACATTGTCCACTATGATGGTCTTGGAAGTAATGCCTTTGCTACTATGGAAATAATATATTTTTCTTAATGGTTTTCCACAATTACATGTTTTATTCCCATGCTATTTTATCATTATTGATGTTCCATTATGATTTATTCCTTACGTATGCCATGTTTTATGTCATTGCTCAAGACTTTTATGTTTAAACATTATGCTCATGTTTTTTTAAGTTAAAATGTATATGATTTGTTTTATTTTCTTCATGATTACCCTTACAGAGCATTTGAGCTCACCCTTTATATTTTTTATTATCCCCAGGATTTAAAGAAAGGTTTTAGGTAAGAAAAAAGGGTAAGATCTTTATGGGAGATGTTGAAGATCTTTCACCCCGATTAGAAGATTATATTCCGAGTTTCCAAAGACAATAAACTATTACAATCGTTGTGTGTATGTTTTTGTAATGTTTTATGTATTCAAAAAAATTAATGTAATATCAATGTACATCTAGATTTGGGTCTCTACAACTGGGCTGGAATGATTACTGAGAGATAATATGGTTGTGTATAGGCTTTGTATTTTTCGTATATAGCCTGACATTCTCATACGCCTCCCACCGAATCTCATTATGTTTCCTCAGTTGAAACCTGCACTTTTATACTGCATCATTGAGATCGTAGTTTTGGGTTTTCACATCTCAATATGCATTATGATCAAGCTCCAATGATAAATAAGACTTCTTCTCGTAGATCAATCAAAATTGAGACATCCCTAGAGGTGTCTTGAAGGTGGTCCTATATAGCCACAAGCCATCATCATGTTTCTTGGACAAGACCTTCCTTGAAACTCCCACCATCTTCTATAGGATCTTCTTTAATTAATAGTTTGAGACCTCCACATGGCCACTAGACTGGGGATGGTAAAGGGTCCCCTGATTATATTTTACACCATACTTCTAAAGCACATTTAACATCAACACATTTTCAAAATGTGTTCCCCTATCATTGATCAACATAAGTGGATCCCAAAATCTACTGAAAATGTTCTTCTTCAAGAAAGCCACAATGACCATTGCGGTATTGTGCATTGTGGCAACAAAATCCACCCATTTTAATAGTTAGTCCAGAAAAACTAGTATTTAATAGTTACCAATGTGTGCAGGAAAATGGCCCATGATGTCAATACCCCATACATTGAAGATCTCGACCATAAGAATGGGGCGTTGAGGAATTTTTTCTCGACGCCCCAAGTTACCTATCTACGAGCATCGATCACATCATGCCACAAACATTCTAGAATCCTTATGTATGGTGGGAATAAAAAACTATATTATGGAATTTTTTCCATTTTTTGTCTGGCCCATGATATCCCCCAGCTGCGATAGAATGACATAATTCCAAAATGTCTTGAATTTCTTACTCTGCGATGCAACATCTGATCATCCTATCTCCACATTAGGGGAAGCAAATATGGTATTCTCTGAAATGTCTTTTCACATCTAATAGAAATATCTTCGTTTTCTGGAATGTAAAATATGGTTTAATGACTCCCATGGCCATGTAATTGGATATGTCATGATACCACAGACAAGGTGTATCTTTAACAGAGAAAATATTCTTGTCTTAGAAATCTTCATTGATGTCTCTATCTTCTTCACATTCATAATGAGGAAATTATGACCTTAAGAGATGATTAAACACAATATTTTTACTTCCCTTATTGTCATGCATCTCCAAGTCATATTCATGGATAAGAGGAACCCTGTGGATGAGTCATGGTTTTTCATCCTTCTTGTTCAGAAAGTATTTTAGTGCAGCATGTACAGTGTATATAATTTCATTTGAAAGCACTAAATAAGAACATAACCTATTGAATTCAAAATATAGGGTAATAATATCTTTCTCAATAGTATGTTAGTTGATTTATGCCTCATTTAATTCTATTCTAGAATAATAGATCAGTCGGAAGATTCGATCGAGTCTCTACCCAAGAATTGCTCCCACTGTATAGTCACATTCATCACACATAACCTTAAATTTCTCTTCCCAATTTGGGGCAATCATGATAGGGGATTCTAATTTTTTTAGTTCAGATATTGAAAATATATGGGGCATTGTTCTTAAAATTCTAATATAGTGTATTTTGTAAGTATATTGGTTAATAGTGGAGCGATCATTAAAAAATCACAAACAAACCACCTATAGAAGCCATCATTCCCAAGAAAGCATTGGATTTCCTAGAAAGAAGTGAGAATAAAAAATTGTGAGTTGATTTCAATCTTGGCCGGGTTAACAGCAATTCCCTACTTTGAAATTCGATTTCCTAAGATGAGGCCATGTTTTGCATTGAAGTGGAACTTCTCCATGTTTGAAACTATATTGTTGTGTTCATACCATTCCATAATTATTTTGATATTTCATAAGGAAGTGTTGAATGATTTCCCATTTAAGAAAAATTCATCCATGAAGACTTCCATAATTTGTTCTACCATATCATGGCTGATGGCTAACATGCATGCTGAATGGTGGTAGAGAATTACACATTCCAAATGACATCCCCTGATAGGAAAATTTCCCTTAAGGTCATGTGAAGGTAATTTTTTCTTGGTCTTCATGGAAGATACATATTTGGTTATAACACGAATAACCTTCAAATAAGCAATAAAATTCATGACCTTCTAGGTGTTCTAGAATTTGATCCATGAAACAAATTTAGAAGTGGTCTTCTCATTTAGAATAATTTAGTTTTCAGTAATCCACACATACCATCTATCTTATGAATGTTCTGGTTGGAATAAGATCATTTTTATCATTAGTGATTACAATGATACCCCCTTATATGTACCACTTGCGGAGGACATATCCATGAGAAATCGGTGATCAGGTAGATGATCCGTGCAAATAGAAGCATGATTAACTATTTTTTTACTAACTACTTCATGAGAGGATTTAACCATAACTTTGGATTCCAAGAGGGATTATCTCATTCTTAATGTAACCCTTTGTGAGTGCAAATGGTGTGGTTGATCCATTTCAGATCAGCAATTGTCCACCCAATGGATTGTTTTTTTCTTCTCAGAACTTTTTGCAGAGCCTGTTCTTGTTCTTTTGTGAGAGAAGAATTTAGGATTACTAGAAAGGTGTTATCCTCACCCAAGTAACCATATTTTAAGGAGTTGTGAGAGGCTTGAGTTTGTGTTGAGTTGACTTAAAAACTAAGGGAACCATTGGTCATACGAAGGCTCATTTTAGGATATATATAATGATTTCCCATTTCTAATAATGAAGTACCTAGTTGACGATGAATTGCAACTATTCTGGTTCATCTTCAGACTGCATGTCATTGATTACTGTATTAGAAGTTATAGAATAATACTCTATGTAATCACCCATATAACCCAAGGGATTTTCCACCATCTTCGAGGAAAAAAATCCTTATTCTCCACCAATGTTACTTTATTTACTACTTTGAGGACGTGGTAGGATACTTTTTCATCTCCCACTCAAAAGATCAACTCACATTGATGTAAATTGATCATCACCTTCCAAGTATCCAATAAGGGTCTTCCCAGAATGAGAGGAGGCTCTTAATATTCTTTCATGTCGAGTATGATAAATTCACCATTAATAATAAGACATGCTACTTTGACGAAAACATACTCATGTAGCCCTTTAGGGTATTTGATAGATTGATTTTCCAGTTAAAGGGATAACCGAGTTTTTTAGAGATCATTTAGCCCTTGATTTCTGAAGGCTCCATAGGGGTTAAGGTTAACAGTTTCCCCCAAGACAAAAAGGTATTTTCCAAACACATAAGATCTAATTGTGCTGGGTATTGTGAAACTACTTGGATATTGTAACTTGGGAGGAAGTGTATTTTGTACCCATACTGAGTATTCTTTATTTATGGGAATGGTCCCAAAATCTTCCATCATTCCCTTATTAGAGATGATTTTATTTATAAAATTTGTATAGGTTGGAATTTGAGTTAATGCCTCAGCAAAAAGAATATTGATATGATGTTTCTAGAATATCTCCATGAATTTTGAGAACTACTGGTCTAGCTTCATTTTCTTCATTCGTTCACTAAATGACATGGGGGGTTCATATGGTTCATCCAATTCTTTTCCATTTACCTAAATGATCACTTATTGTGCCTGAGATGAGGGAAACTCCTCTATTTTGAATTCTTTTTCAAAATAGGATGTTGGTTATGATGGATTTTTTCCCTGATTTAAATATTTATTCTAAGGTATCTCATTCCAACATTGTAATATGACACCAGTGGATTCATCCTGTGGGTTGTTCTTAGTATTACCTAGCAGAGAACCAGGATGACATGAGGAGAGGTGATTGGAATGTTTCTCAATCTGATTATCATGGAATTGAATTAATGCCTCTTGATTTTTAAGACATGTTTCAGTAATTGTTATGAAATTTTTCTTCATCCCCTCTAGCTTGGATGGGGGCGCTTTCAGAGTTTTCTACATAGCCGGTTGAGATTTTGGTTGCCTTTATTATTGAAACAGATGAGGGTTTTGATAGCCATGTTGTTGGTATGGTCCCTACTCCTTTTTTCATGGATATGGATTCTTCTATTTTTCTTTCCTATAATAGTTTGTCTTTGGGGGTGGGGTTGAGGATTTTGTTTTTATTCCCCCATCCCATATATAAGTTCTCTTTCCATGCAGGGTTTTGGTACTGAGTGTACACATTTGTCCCGTCTATTCTACGATACATTTTTTACCTCCTTCATTGAAACACCAGAACTTATCCTTAGTCATTCACCCATGATGTGATTGTCACCATATTCATCGCATGTTGGGTTATTCACTGTTTGAGATCAAGATGCGTTTTTCATATTTAACTCATCGATCTTCTTGGAATTGACATAAAGTTGATTGGTAAGAATCATTATGGTATCAATGTTTTTCAAGCCTCTCTTCTAGGTTCCCTACACTACATACCATTCGAAGATGTTGACTGGCATGTCTTCAAGCAAGTCGAAGAGTTACTTTGGTGATTTCCACTTGGAAGTTCCTCCAATAGCTGCATTCACCATGGACATTTTGTTCATTGTGAGACCACCATAAATGGTTTATACATGAATCTGGAGTGGAAGTCCATGATGAGGGAACTTCTATATAATTTCATTGAATTACTCCCAACACTCATTTAGGGATTCAAAATCATGTTACTAAAAGTTATGAATTTCATTCTGTTGGGTCACCGCCTTTGAGGGTGGGAAATATTTGGATAGAAAAACCTTGGACAACTACTCCTAGGTGAGGATAGATAATTAAGGTATTATTTTGATCAAGTACTTCACCTTATCACTTAATTAAATAGGAAATAACCAATGTCAAATGGAATATTCAGTCACCCCATGGTAGTAGAAGGTGTCTCGTATCTACAAAAACTTTGAGAGATGTGTGTTGTGTCCTTCACTGGGTAAGCCTCCAAATTGCACTATGTTTTGAATGAGTTTCATGATGGCTATATTTATCCCAAAATGATGGGCCTGGACTGATGGTCTGACAGTTCCCATACCTTCCCCTCGGATTGAAGGGAGACTATTCTCTATAAGGGTGGGACATGGGGGTAGTTTCTCCTGAGGAGGCGGTGGCAAAAATTGTTTCTTAGGAATAAAATAAGGCTCTGAACCTAGCTGTAGGTATGGAAACCTCTCATGTTGGATCTATTGGAGTTGATGCGGGCCATACCCTAGAAAAAATGGAACTTGTTGGTTCTTATTGTCATCCAATTCAAACTGTTGTCCATCTTCTTATACAACAATTGGACCACCCTCTTCTATATTCAACATGGTACTGTTCTAGTTTCTCTTATCTATAAGTTCACATCATCTGTGCAAGATAATTCATTAAATCTCTTGATCAAATGTAAGGATGTTTTATGATTCAAATCACCTGGAATTCATGATTCTGCCACTCATACACGTTTGAATATACAGAACACTAAAAAATACCATTTGTAAAAGTGGAAAAACAGAATAGTGAAAAATTGAAATGTGATTAAGAACAAATTTTTTCTATAATTTTAAATTTTTAATCAATTTAATTAATAAAAACCGATTAATCAGAAAACCGTTAAAAAAATTCCCTAGAAATGCTTCCAAAATTGTATATCGTTCCAAATGAAGCTTTACTTTCGACAATCCAAATAAATTTACCCAAACATGTATAATTAATGTAAGGGATTGATCCATATAGAAAGGGAGTTAATGTGTTTTGTTTGTAGTTTGTGATTAATTTTGTGGTGTTTTAATATATTTATAATATAATTTTGTGTTTTAACCATATGGTGAATAAATTTTAATTTATTTAACAAATTATTTTAAAGTTAAAAAATATTAAAAAACATGATTTATGGTGAGAAATGGGAAGAATTCATCAGGGTTGTGGATTTTTAAGGATGTTATTAAATAAATTTTCTTATGTGTTTTTTGTGTTCTTAATAACTCAAATATCTATGTTTTTAATGCAACAAAACCCCCTTGGTATGGTGAGTTATGTTTAAATCAATAGAAACCAATTCCTTGATCTTGAATTTCATTTCTCTTAATTTCATTAATTGTACACCTTTTGAGATGATAAAAACATGAAAGGATCATGTATTTTTTAAATCTTATTTCCTTATAAGGTCTATAGAAATATTTTTTTGTCTGATATGATATTTCTAGTATTATATAGATTGTATTATTAAGGAATTATGAGAGAATAATGAATCACATGATTACAATATCACAATTGTGGAAATAAAATACATAATTGTCCATATCCGCAACACATAGGGGATTTATCTACTCAAAGATTTGCTAATAACTAAACAACTTATGATACATGAATTCAAAATGGCACAAAATTCCGATTGAAGATCATTAGGGAGGTAGCAGTAGCACCTAATTTCATTTCTTCTCTCCTTGGGCATCTCTGTAATTTTCCCACTTGGCCTCTCTAGAAGTAAATCAGTCGTATCAAACCTAGAAGTAATGAACACCATTAATCGGTTTTAGGAATACAAGGTGTGTACCATAAGGTACACGGTGTGTACCCTAGTCAACATGGTTTGGCCCTCTTTTCTTCGTTGGTGGGTGAGCTACTGTGCCACCCTTGACTTGTAACATAATGTCGTCCGGTAGGTAGAAGTACACGATGTGTAGTGCGCCCATAAATGGTGTGTAGTATATATAATTGGCCACTAACCGCGTCTAGAATGGACAACAATGTGTGTATATGGGAAGAAAACAAAGTGTATGATTTAGCCAGAACATGGGCATGTATACAGACTTCCCAATCTATGATGTAGAAATAGTACAGAACATGTATGTTGAGTAAACGATATATATGTTGAGTACACGACATGTAGTTTTGAAATTTTTTCCTTTCATGATTTCTGTATTTTAATGGAAAAAACATGAAAATCATCCTAATCATAAATATAAATATTTTTATCCTCAAAACGATTGAAATTTTGTGAGAAGCATGTTTTTATTCTTTTTAGTATATAAGAAAAAATGATCAAAAATTGGCCATACACTAAGTTCGGCAGATTCCTTGTCCTACATTTATTTTTTGGGATGAATCCTTGTTACTAAGGTACACTTCCTGTAATTTTACATGGAGGCTATTCCCACAGAGAACATTCTATAGGAACACTATCTCAGAGAAAATCAGTATTGATTCACCTAAAACTATTCATTTATTCCTCCTACCGGGTGAAAATGTTTTCAAGCATATTGAGATCATCCTCATCGAGAGAAGGAGGTAGAGTATATCTAAACTCTTCTAGATTTATAAAACAGATTCTCTAAGGAGGATGTATGAAATTGATCGAGGGAACACCCAAATTCAGTTATATTTTTTGGTTTTGGGTACAAACTCCTTTTTCATTAATCTCAATGAAGGAAATGTTCTATATAGAACATCCTCTAATTTATCATATTTATTTTCATAATTTCCTATGACATAAGTAGGTTTTACATTGAGAAGTTTACCAATTCATAATGAGTTGTTGACATCATACAAATAGTCAAATGAGAGGAGGTATATCAGCACCCTTTTATGGACCCCTCCTTTAATATCTAGGATCTGGAATGAGCTTCTTGGTGAATGGTGACTACAAGGGAACCTATATGAAACCTATTCCTATGACACCATTTTGATGGAAATGTGTAATGGGACATGATTTATTTGGAGAACTTCCTGATTTCAATACTCCTTAATTGAGAAAATATAGATTTCTGTTAAGGGTTGGTTAAGGTAAAAATTCCCCATCCCTATGGGGAATGGTTAATTCTTTTCTTTTGGTGTTGTGCCTCAAGAAAGGTATTTTTTGGCCTCAAGGGAATTTTTTTTAAATGACCGTATCATTTTAGGATGTAGCTGATCCCCTAGTTTTCTGAATTCTGATACTGTTTCCACAAAATTAATCTCTCTAATCCTTGTTTGATCATGTTCCAGGTACGATGCGGAGTCTATATGTGAACTGTTTTCTTTTTCGGAAATTAGTATTTCTTTATGAATGGATTTTCTTACTTGAGAAGCCAAATGAATGTTCTTAGTATTCTATTTTAGTATTTTTTTTATGCCTTTCTCTCATAATGTCTGATTCTTTTGAGTATTAATCAAGTATGATTCTTATTGAATGTGTTGTATTTCCTATGACGGGTTTTTTTAATAGCCACCATAGAGTAATCAAATTACATGATTTTATTTTCAGTCGGTTCTTCTAAAAATTGAATGAGGTGAAATGAAAAGATTATTGTTCTCCATATCCCCAAAAATGAGCACCTGGAAGAGTGTCTACAATGAGACTATGAAACTCTGACAACACAGTGAGGCATACATACTGAAGATCCTTTCATAGATTCATGTATTGTGGACATATTGTAGATTGAAGGGATTCCAATTAGATTTGACAACAAAGCTCTCCCTATATATTTAGATGGTCAGCATACCCATTGTAAGGAAATAATTTGTCTTTCAGGTGGTGTAGATTTGTCTAGATATTCTGACGGATGTCGAGTATGCATTCTTCTGACAATTCATCATTAATGTTGAACATAATTGTGTCTTAGGGACAAAACATTATTGGTATGTCAACATTGGGAAATTTCCATCTCACAAAACCATATCATTTTTTATTCTGAAAGAGACTCCTCTACTTGATCATATCAACATGAGTACTTTATTAATGGTTTTATCTCATGTAGCGTGGATTAAGTGATGTCTTGTTGGTATGGGAGTAGTTTGGGGGTGGCTCAGATGATTACTGTTTCCCTGGGCCATCATCTATTTTATAATGGATGTCAATTTTCATTTATAGGGTATCTAAATTATCTATACCCATCTTTCCAAGTGCCTCAGAATATGCGGGCTCTCATGTATTTGACTTAGAAATTGGAAGAACATTTAATTGACATGAAATGTTACTATTAGGAGGACCTTTACAATATGTTATATCATGGAGAGAACGACCATCAGATATTGATGTTTGACAGAAGGAATAATTTATGTAGCATATAGCCTAGGGAGGAAATTTTTGGTGGATGGAAACAAGGTTACGACCTTCTATCTAATTGATCTTATCACCTGGAGGAGTGATATCAATAACTCTTCAAGATATAGGCTCCTAAGATCAATTTATTTCACACAAAGGAAGCTATCATGGTAGATGATCTGGGGAGGACTATTAGAGCTGAATATAATAATGTTATATTAAGGATCTTCCAACTGCTACTGTCACTCCCATAATTTGGTAATGTATCATCAAGATCATGATCCACCACAAAGATATTATTTATGGCCTCAATAATTCCATCTCCTTCTAGATAAGGGTTTTGTGTATTATCTTTATTTTCTAGTTTTCTTTAGAAAAATATATTTTTATGTCTTCTCTTGCGGGAAAATAGGGATTATTTATATGAGTGAAGAATTTTACAAATGAGTGTATTTTCAAGTGGATCTTGTGGTCCTTCTGAGATATAATGGTATGGTTTTGGAATTTTGGATGGGATATATGCATGCCATCGATAGACCATCGTAGTGGACTGACGTACCATAGTTGGAATGAGTATTTTTGAATGTTCATGTTATGTATTTACCCTAGAATATTTCTGAATACCATCTTATATGGGATTATGGATTATTTTTTTCTCAATGGTGGCCCCCTATTCTGAGGATGATTCATCACAATTAAGGAGATGGGGTTGTGGTTTTGAATTATTGATATTTCCACAGATGTTATTTCATCTTGGAATGTATATATGATATGGTAAGTGGTTGATATCTGACACACCATGATTATTAAGATGAGTTGAGAGATTTTATTAGAGAGAACAAGAATATACACCCATTCTAGGGTCGAAGCAGGAATATGTGGCTGCTCTGGTCTTCTATTTCCTTCTTGTAAGTAATGACAATCTTCTTGTGTGTGGGAAGAGGTATTAGTCTACCCCTGGTTCAAAACTTGGATATTCCATATATTTTTGAAATTTCTTTTTTATTTTATGAGAGATATTGTTATGAATATATAGAAATTATCATCTTCTCATAATTATTTACTACTATATTTGGCTGATGAGATTCAAATGAATGAGTAAGAATTTTCATCTACTAATAGTTAATATTTTACTATTTTATTCGACTAATGGGATTTATTTTTATTTTTTGGAATTTTATTCTACTCATAATTAGTTGATTCCATATTTTCATGATGGTATATGTGTGAATTAGCCTGAATTTGTGTCTGCCTAAAATGTTTCACTATATTTTCATGGCAGGCTTGATGTGATTGATATATAATTCTGGTCTAATCATGTATTTTCGTCATGTTTGACTGAAATTATATTTATAGAGCATGAATTTTCATTTTCCCATAGTTTTCAATTATATTAGATGGATGGGGTTCATGTTCATTAGAAGGGTTATGTTTTTTCTTATAATTATCTATTGTATTTTAATTGTGGTCTTGATATGAAAGAGTGGGAATTTGAATATTTTCAAATTTTGAATCTATATTAGAATGATGGGTGTGATAAGGGTGATAAGAGTTATATATCTATCATTACGCTGACACTATATTTACATGGCATGCCTCTTCAGTAGTTATGAAGATGAATACATGTTCCAAATTGTTTGAATGTCTCTGTTTTTTGGGCTACCCTAGGGACATGGTACCATTTGACTTTGGCCAGGGCCCATGGGGGGATATCCTCTTCAATGTTAGGATGCTAGGTTACATGGAGTTAGAGGAAATCATTAATTATAGAGGACCTTGGATGAGACCCCTATCCTGCTGGGGTGAATTTTTTTGTAACAACTTAATTAGACACTATATGGTAAGGGAGGAACTTGTTATCTAATTCAGAGGAAGTCTACTGAAATGGTTTGACATAGCTATAATTTTCATCTATTTGTAGTCCAAAGACCACAATTGGGTGGATTATTGGTTGGGATTGATAGTCTAAAGAGCCTCTCAAGACACCATTATTTTTAGAAGACAACCATTATTGTGGTACTCTTGGTCTAATGCTTTTGAAACCCAGGGCTTAAGATGATGGGTGGGAAATTGAATCCTCTTTTTGGTTGAGTACCCAACCCGTACAATGGATGATGCTCGTGTTTTTAAAAACTAGTGAGATTCCATTGGGTTGAACATTTTTATAGTAGAAAGTGCCGGAAATATATGTGGTCAATACATAAAACAAAAACTCATCATGGTATAATATCATGAACACATGAGTTATTGGTGGTATCATTTCAAATTCATCTATTTTTGCTATGAAAGGGGCCTAATTTAGGGTAACACAACCCCAGTGGCTAAGGATTTATTTTACATTCCCCATTATATTTCTGATGGAAAATAAATTTTGGGTTTTTTCCCAATTGATGAGAATAAAACGATCACACAAGGATTATGATTACACCATTTTTATTGGTGTCTAATATGGTTTTTTCGGGGAGTCGAAAGCACTCAATGAATCTTATATACATGATGACTAAGGGACATACTTCACAAGGGTGACATTCTTAGAGGAACATGTGAAATAATACTTAGGAAATCCAATTGGCCAAGATGAAGGGAATTTTTTCCCATTACACCCTTTTGGGGGGAAATATTTCTTATTATGTTAATATTTTATATATTTAAGAAATGTTATTGAATCCTTTGTTTATTCACAAGTATGTATAATATGGATAACCCTATGGTAGAAATCAATTACAAAAATGAATGGGTTTGGAATCATTTGTATGAATCCTAGGTTATCTGTAAACCAAGGGATCTATATGTTTCCTAGGTTCTCTATCAATGGTATCTTTTTAGTACATGGATCATAGATTCTTTTTCTGTTCACTAAGACAATATTGGTTTTAAGCCATACAGTGGGGAGCTTTATTGTTTTCCATCGTTGAGGAGATGAAATTTTTTTACGCAGAGATAAAACCCATAAGATGGATTCCATATGAATCCTATTGATAGGAAGTATAACCCACATAGTTCGGTGACACTTTATATCACATATCACTTTTAAGGTTGTGTGATTAGGGCCAAACAACGAATTTTAATTTCAAGTCATAAGGATGTGTATGTGAAAGGTTATTGGTCAATGTTTAGTGTGGTACGTACTTTAATGAACCCTAAGGGACCTAGAATCGATGTGGTCTCCTAGATTCATATGACCCTACCAAGATTGTGGCTTTGAGAACATTAATATGAATTTAGTTTGTGGGTTTGGACTTCAAGGAGGATTTATTTGTGTCTGAGATAGTTGGTAATATATGACTACAATGTTCAGTACGAGATAGGTGTTACAATGTATAGGAGTCCCATTTGAGGTTTGAGATAATGTAAATTTTAGGAACCCCACTGACTTTTATGCTCACATGAGTCCTGCTCTGTGTGAGAAACAAAATGTTTTATTGGATCTAAAGATCACATTTCCCGCTTCATTCCCTTGTGGGTGTAATACAGGCCCAAAGTGAGAGACAACAAACATTGAAACACCAATATCTATAAATGCTTTGTTGCCCCAATGAGGAGAATAAGATAATGAGTTTGACCTCTCACATGATATACTAGGGGATTACTCTTGGAAGAATTTCTTGGAATGGTTCTTAGGGAGTAGAGGAGTGTCAAGAACAATACCTCATTAACGGAAAAGGTTAGTGGTACCACTAAATACCTAGAATAGAGAGTTTTAAGTGAGCACATATATGTACATGAGACTATCCAAGGTTGGGAGCACCATTACCGTTATAATATAGACATGATGAAATTCCAAGGGTACTCATTTTCCATGAGGATGCTGACAGAACTCTAATTACAATGTGTATTTATACTTGAGAGGACTCACAAATCTACCTAATGATATGAGCATACATGTCAAGTTTTTTTGGAAGTGGTCTTGTCTTAATGTCATTTTAAAGTTTCGCAGATGGAAGACAGAGTGTATATATGATATGACTAAATTATGTAATGGTATGTGGAGAGTAGAATGCCCTAGGATTCCCCAATCCATGTAGAATGTTATTTTGTGGGATGGGGTTCTCTCTATGTAGCATGTTGCAACACAAGTGAGGGTACCATTTGTGTAGAATTGTTCTATGTGGACCTCAGTTATTCCCATGTACTGTGTTTCTGTGTGGGGACAGGATCCTCTATGTTTAATGTTTCTATACGGGGTCAAGTTCCTCCTATGTAGTATTTTTCTACATGGGGTAGGGTTGCTCCCACTCAATGTTTTGTATTATCGGGTGTTGTTCATTAATGGTCCCATCCATTTTTTCTATACATAATGGTGTCCACAAAAGGGTTTTTGATTTTTGGGAGTTTGGATGATATTTATCTATTAATTATATGTAGTGGGTTTCAGTGCTAGGAACTGATGGTTCACACCCAATACATATTCGAGGATCCACTTTTTTGCATCTACATCTCATCATTATTATCATGTTTCATTCCTTTTTTACTCAAATACCATAATGGGAAAAATATAAAATAATGTAGGGACATAATACCATCATGGTTGGACATATGTGGTAGGAAAATGGTCTCCTCTTGTGGGATCCCATGGAGGACATCCTGACTCGTAGAGGATTCCATTTCAGGGGCAGTTATTCATGTTGGTGGATGTCACTATTTGACCCCGTAAACAACACTGTATAATTTTTAGGAGTTGATGGTTCTGTATTGTCCCTAGAATGATTTCTTTTATGGGGGCAGTCAATTGTAGCATTGAAAATCCCCATTCAAACATGAAAATTACTTGGTTTTATTTACAGGTCATAGTTCTAACATATCTACCGATGAAAAATTTCATTCATGGGGTTCTTCAGGATGCAGTGGAATGATATGAGGAGAAGCATGCCAGATAGAGACTTTTACTATGTGAACCCAAACATTCCATTATGACACTGTACCCTTTGAACATTTTTCACCAAATTTTTGTTATGGGTTTATTTATACCATTTTTCATGTTTTTGAAAATATCCCCTTCATTTATGTAGAATTTTCAAGACCCAATAATATATAAAAACAAGACATACTTAAAACATTTTTATTGAATAAATCTTACAAAATAAGAAATTATTTTTTAGTGAAGTCATCTTAATTTTAAAAACTAAGTATTCTTTAATTATTGATTTATTGATTTTTATGAGAAAATATTATAATTAAGATCTATATAAATTATAACATCTATTAGATTAAAAGTGATTAATTTCTTAAATCATATTATCAAAATTATCTTAAATTTAATTTTTGGGGATTTTTAGAAAAGTTTTATTTTTTAAGGAATGTGAAAAACATTGAATTTTATTGAAAAAAAATATTTTCATTTTGAGAATTTAAATTGTAAATAATTATTTTAAAATGGTTTCAAAGTAATTTTAGTTCTTTAATATTTTTAATAATCCAATTAACTTCATTAAAATCCATTTTAGGGTTTATGTTTGAATAAAAACAACTTAATACTTAAAAGGATATTTTTATAAAAAAGTATTTATCATTTAATTTTGTATCTTTATCTTAAATTAATTTCTACCACTTAATGAAATATAATTTGGAAAAAATTATTCAATATTTTTAATCATGAGGTATAAATTTATTTAATCTACCCTTTTTAGGTTTTGATCATTGTGAATAATAACCATAACAATTTTGTTTACAATGGTATAGTTAAAATGGGTTAGTTACGGTTAAAAAAATGTGATAAGGATTAAAATTCCTTCAAACAGTTGAATTTATTTCATCTTATGGGCCTATATAATCTATAAGGATAAAAATATATAAAATATATCCTTTTTTCCTTTTTTTATTTGGATCTTTGTAATAGTAAGTAATAGATGAAATAAAAAATTCCAAATTCTTTATTTTAAAAGCTATAATATTTTTTTCTAGGGATAAGTACCCCTTGTGTTAAGTTAATAAAAGTTATTTTAAAAATTAATAGTGTATTTATAAATTTTTTTTAAAAATTATTGATGAAATAATTACATTAAAGTTTATGCAATGAAAACTGAATTCCTATGAAAGGAGTTGAAAAATAAAGTAAATGATTATAAAAAATCTAAAAGTAATATTTTATTGTATATTATAATTTTACGTGAATTTTATAAAACAAAAATATAAAAATATTGATTTTTAATGGGTTAAATTCATATTTGATTGATTTTTTATATTTTTAAAATTAAATTATGTGAATAGTTGTTAAAATGATATTAATAGTATGTTATGTTAAATATATTTTATTAAATTAATTAAAATTCATAAAATTATTTTAATATGAAATTTAGGATGATAAATAGTATAAATGTATATAAATTTTACATTTATGTTCCATTTGTTACCTTATATGTAAAATTATAACCTTTTAATGTTAAAAAATTCATTACCATGATTATGGTTAAAATTGGATAACTAAGTATTTAAACTGAATAATATTTTTTAAAATAATATATAAACTTATAAAAACTTGTTTTGATTATTATATTTTGAATACATATTCCATATATTATAATCCATTCCATTATTGAACAATTTTACATGAGTTAGAAAAATATTATATTTTAATAATTAATGTATTTCCAAAAATTTAAATACTTATAATTTATAAATAAAAATATATTATTAAATTATTTAAAATCCATAAAAATATATACCTTGGAAAATTTAATGGTATATGGTTTGAATATCAACCATTTTCTATTTATTGTTTTTTTAATTTTATTTTATCTTTATTTACCCATAATGTGTTGGAAATATTGATATCGTAGTAACTGTCAAAAGGGTTGACGAGGAGTTAGAACAAAGTGATAAGTGTAAAAAAATTACGTAAAAATATAAATATATTATTATATGATACTATTTGTACTAATAATACTCTTATATTCATATTCTATTAATTTTAATCCATTTTTTTAGGAATGTTAATGTATATTAATGTAACACTTTATGTAATTCCAAGAGGTCACCTCCCCTCACATACAAAAGGGAATCTCCTCTCTTATTTTACTAACACTTAAAGATCCATTTGGTTTGGAATGAACCTGAAAAAATACCTTACTAAAATATCATTTGACATTCCATAGGTCTTAGTTACTTCATAACACCAACATTATATATCTTATAGTGTAATGAAAATGAGGTTTTATGAAGAAAATATATCATTCATAATTGGGTGTTTTCATTTTATTTCTTATTCTAACTCCTTAAAAAATTTTCAAACATGAAGAAATAAAAAAACAATTTGTTATATATATAGATATTTTTTTATTTTAACTTCATAACCAAATTGTACATATTTTTTCAATTAAATTGGAAATATATTCACCATTCATGTGGATAAAGGACTAAATACCTGAGAAACAATGTAATTTCTTTTCCATCACAACTTCTCAATACTGATTATAATGATGGATTCAATATATATATATATATATTATTCATGAAGTATTTAGAATTATGAAAATATATGATATTGTATTCTTCTTACCTTTCTATCCATTGAAAATTGATAACAAAATTCATGTATACACATTGATTACCACCTCTACAAGTGATGTGATTTGTTTTTAATGAACAAATAACTTGGATTAGATATAAGTATAGATAAAATATATATTTTTTATTTTGGATATAATTATTATAATTGAATGATAATATGATACATACCTTATTTCTGTCATGTCCTTTTTAAAAGGGTATCATTTCACCTGTATACTCACACATAACATCTCCAAGATTGTAACATATTTAATTTTTCATACAAATATTTAATGGTTGGTTTGGAAATTATAATTGATGTAGAAAATCGATAATTATTTTATGATTTTTTATTTGATATGATTGAATAATGGACCATTTTATCACGGTAAACATGGTAAATCCATTTTGAAATTGTGAACTGAACATCTTCAAAAAACCCAACATGGAATTAAATTATTATGTAATTAAATATGTTATTAAAAGAAATGTCAAATATTGTGTCATTTAAAATCAATAAAAAATTAAATATTCCTAAACAATTAAACAATTGATATAATTATATTATATATGTTTTAATGTACATACATTGAAAATATAGATTTGATGTAAGGGTTTTATATTTCATCACAAATTATTTCATCATTGTTTATTTTACATTAATGTTAGAAAGTGGTAAGGGATTTATTAACTTAATTTACATTAATTGAGTTATACATCTACTACATAGATAGTGTTACACCTATACAACGCATAAAAAATATTTTTTAGATTTATGTTTTATTTACAATTTTTTTTTGTATTTGAATTTTTTACACATAATCTCAAAATTTATTAATTCTCAATTAGATGATAGGATCTTCAGAAGGGTTTTCTTTTTCTCAGTCTTATTCTACAACGATATGATTCATATTGTTCTACATGATTCCAAAGTATTGTGTACATAGAACCTCATGAATTAATTTTGACATAATAAATCATGAAATCAATATGACTTATAGATCTATATAATAACCGTAATTTCAATTAAATTTTATTTTATTGTTTCCAAATATGTAAAGATTTTATGTTACTATCACCTATCTTTTAAAGATTCTTGCTTTTCAAGTTTACTTTGAGAAATGAATAAGTTATTATTTTTATAAACCAAATCTATTTATAAATCATATGGTTACGAATGTGACATAAAAATTAAATTCGCACTACCTCCTTTATTTAATAATTAGACATCAAATTTTTTAAGAGATTTTGATCTTGTATATTTTTTTAGATTATGAAATATTTTCATCCAATACATGTTTTCATAAATTTTATTATTATAAACCATGTATTAGGATTGTAACCATTTATTTAATTATTTAAATTATATAATATTTGGGTTCTTTTGAGAACGTTTGGAGGTGTTTTGAGATGTTTTTTGTGCTTTTTTGGTTGTACACGGGTTAAGCATGGTTAATAGAAATTGTGAAAGACCTCCAACAAACCATGTAAGGGAAAAAAGTGTTCACTGGGAAAGTGGTAAACCATGAATGTTTAGAAAAGTGGAAAAAATGGTTGTGACATGGTTCTTATATAACCATGTGATCCAAACATGCATGTGGGGGCTTAAGGCTATATCACCCAGATGGTTGGCGCACAATTTTTCATATCATGAGGCCTTACAATACTACATACTGGTGGCCATCCTTAAAATCCATATCATTTATGAATTAAAACCTAAAGGTAATTTTTCCCTTATTGGACTCTAACTTGAATTCCACTTCTCTCAAATGATGGATAGACATATCCACTTGATCCGAGAGTAATACTTTAGTAATTTTTTGTGCGTCGGAGGACAAGATTCCTAGGTAAGTGTTCATTTGTGGTAATTTTTCATTTTATTATTCTCATTACCTATCTTAAATTATTATATATAATCCATTGAAGAAAGATCTATGATTTTTGATTTCATTAATTTTAATATATAATCTTTTTTTGATATGGAATAATATATGAAGAGGGTTTTTAGAGTTTCAACTCGCTATGTTGAAGAATATACCAAATCGTTATTTTTACATAATGTTTTGAGGAAATTGAAATGACTCTTGAATCCTATTTTTATAATATGAATTACTAAAGTCAAATTGATTAAATTTTTAAAATTTTCTGCAAAGCATGATAGAAAACCACTTTAGTCACGGTTTGTGAAATGGAGGAAATTGGTTGTTATGAAATGTTCCATGGTTCATGATTTTAAAATAATTATTTAAATGTATGTATATTTTTTTATTCATAGAAATGGGATGATAAAAATGTTCTCAATAAAATAAATGTTTTATTGAAATTTATTGGAATGGTTTGTTTGGGATGGATTTTTTCTTAAATTGTTAGAATGTGTTCATTTTCACATATGTGACCCTATGGAAGAGTTTTGTTCCATTATGACACTTGGTGGATGGTTCTCTTGTGCCATCATGGAGGATCAAAGAGAGAAGTCTTATTAGTATGGAATTTTCACCTTGTCATGCATATGTGGATATTTGGAATGGAGTGGGTTATGCCAAATGAGATTTATATTTTTTTGAAGGATATTATTTGTTAATTTCCATTGAATAAGTGTTTTGGTTTGGAATTTTGTTTTTATTTTAAATAAATTCATTATTGTGATGAATTTTTTTAATTTTTTTAAAATTGTTTTTGATATAATTGTACTATCATTTTCGATCATAGTGGCATGAGTAGAGAAATAATTTTGGGAAAATCTAGTGAGTTTTATAATCACAACCTACTTGGTCACATTTTTTACATTAATAAATGTTTTATATAGTGACATAAGTAATAGAAATGTATCCCAATTCATTAGTGATGCATCATGATACATTGGGTAGGGATCGTTGTGTTTGATGTTAGAACTTTTTTGGAGTAACTACTAGAGTTATTGGTTGTCTTTATGTTTTATTGGCTGTTTATTTTTTATTTTTTACTCTGATACGTATCATGGATTCATTTTGGAATTTTTTAGTTGGTATTATATTATGTTTTATTACTTTTTTATCAAGCATTATATAGTGGTTTTTTTATTGTGTAATGCTTGGCTTGGTTGTTTTATTATTAAATGGAAAATCATCCCAGACAATAATGAATCCCTTAGCATTAATTTTCATCTATTGGTGTCATTGGGATGTCACATATGTCTATTCACAACCTATTTTTCTTCCCAAAATAAAGTGGTGAGGGGCATAACATTACCAATGTTATCAGTCCTGGCCAGTTCTCCTTTTATATTTGGGAAAAATGGTATTTTTTTCAGTCATGGTGTTGTAATATCATTTTTGTTTGTTACTTAAGTTATAATGGTCGCAAAGAGTAGTATCATTGATTCTTCAAATGTAGATAATGAAAATGTGTAGGTGACTTGTTTATATAGAAATTTAGGTTTCCATGGATTTTTGTATATAAGTGTTTTCAGCCAATTCTAGGATCTGTAAACTCTTTATAATGTGTTTATCCAATGAGAATAGAATGTAACGCATTGATAGAAATGACTTACCATTAAGAGTTAATATTTAATTTAGAATAATAATTTATAATTTTATGTAAAAGTGTTGTTTTTTAAGAAATAATGAAAAAAATTTCAAATATAATAATTTTAAATGTCATATTTGTGGTATTTTGGAAATAAGATGATTATCAAAATCACTGTGGAAATTGTAGAAATGGTATGAAAATATAAATGGGGGAATTTTGAGAAATACTTGTTGTGATCTGTGTAACTTATTGAATTTGGAATTTCTTAACCTTTAGTTTCAATATAGTGAGCCAGAATAGATTTGTTTTGTTATAGAAAATGGAACTCGATATGCATCACGTAATCCAACTACAATAAGCTGGAATGAATGTGGTTAAACCTAAACCACAGTTGAAGAAATATCTATTTGAATTAATTTTCTATTATTTAAATATATGGACAGAGGGGACCAAAGGGATGGACCATAGAATGTGTATCATTCAATTTAGTTCTAGAAGAATAATCCATGTATCTTTTTGGGTGATTCAGAAACAAAGAAAGAAGAGCTGTGGTTGGATACGATGAATCGAATAATTGATTTACAAGGAAAACCATCTGAGTTGAAAGTAATTTTGGAAACATACATACGAATGTATAATGATTTCAACTTTTGGGATTTAGTATTTTAATCTAAATTAGTTCATGGAATTGAATGGGAGGATTTTTAAGAAATTTTCAGCAAAAAATTCTACCCTTACAACTTTTGTATTTATAGAATGATATAATTTTTTTGATTGAATCAAGAAAAAATCACTAAGATAGAGTAAAAGGATAAATACATGAATTAATTCCAATTTTCACCTAAAGTCACTAAAATTGAATTCATAAAGGCACACATTTTTTAATTGGGTATGCAGCCAAATATTCTCTCAATGATTGTCATTATTTGTATAATTGATTATAGAGAGATGGTCAATAGAGTGACAGTGGAAGCAAGGGACATATTTGTAAGAAAGGGTAGAGGAATAATGTTTATACATATGGAAAACAGTAGGAAGTCTATTTTTGTGAATAATTGGAAGAGAGACCCCTATTTACAAGGTAGTGGAAAGACATAGAATTAAAAAGTTAGATCATTGAATCTTCCTCCATAACCAATGAGTAAACCAAGTTGTTTTAAGTGTGTATCTTTGGATCACATAATGTGATATTTTACAGAACCCCATATGAATAGGTGATAACTACAACCATATGGGGAATCATAATTTTTATTTTCATTGTTCTCTATGATCATCTTCTTGGGATACATCTCATGTCTCAAAGACATCATATGATTCAAAGGGACATGGGAAGAGAAATAATTATCATTATTAAAACCAAGGTATCCATATTGATTATAGGAATACCATAACTCATAAGATATCAAAATTTCACTAGGGTAACATAGAACAATGTACAGTAAGTAATAATTTTGAAGGAGATTAGCATGTAATTATGGACAATCGATCAGTACCATCGATGTAGAGAGATATAATTCTTTTTAATTATACCCTTATAAAATATTTGTTTAATATAGGTGAATATGAATCATTTAGTGCTTATAATTATTTTATATTTTTCATCTCCTTGTTGATATTATATCTTCTATATTTTAACTTCAAAATCTTATTGGTCAAAGAGAATGTTCATAATTTTTGTGAAAAGATTGTTCTATAACATATAATAGTGGTGAATTGTTATGGTAATGATATATTCCTGAGATTAATGGCTATACCATAATCCTGGAAATGGATTAGTTGACAATGTTCAAAACTCACGTCATTTTTTATACTTAAATACTTAGTTGTATTGTTGCAATAGATTTTTTTTGAATATCTCAAGTTAATGGTTTAAAAAATCCCAAAAAATATATTACAACAAATGATTATATAATATATTACACAAAATTCACATGGGGGTGCTTCATATATCATGATATGTGATGAATGATGGTTTTAATTATGAATTTCATACATTTTAAGTCTAAATAAATAGATTCAAACATATCCCAGATATTTAAGTAAATATTATTTATACATTTACTGTTATTGTTGTTCTATTGCTCTTTATAATTTTTTTATAAAAAATTGAGATAATTTATTAATTTGATAGTAGTTTAATGAATATTTTAATGGGAATTTATAGAAAAATCCCTTTGAAGATAAATTATTAAAAACTAGAAGTCAGGTCATTTTGAGTCATTTTTTATAAATTTACCATGGAAAGAGGACCTAAAATTTTCATTACTTCATTTAGAATCTATTTGTAGGAATATATTATGATAGTGATATCATCACTTCAAAGCCATTTAATAGTTTATAAAATATATCAAGGAAAATAGTGTGCTCCCTATAATAGGATAATAATTGAAAATTAAGAAATAATGGATAAGTAAATCGATTAAAAAAACTCGTTAATACCCTATATGAATATCTATAACATATATTTTATAGTTGGGGTTCATTAGACATGATATGTAATTAAATAATTATAAATAAAATATAATATTATATGGATTTATTGGTTTTTCTAAAGAATATTATAATGTAAATGACATGCAAAGGTGAATGATGATGATTATAAAAGAATAATTTCAAAATAGATATATTCTCATTCGTAAAGATCAATGGAAAACCCTCATAAGTCTTAGTATACATTTTAACTCAATTATTCTGGATATATTCAATAGGATGTGCTTTAGAATAATTGAAAAAATAATTAATTCTCTCAGAAACATAAAGAGGACTAGTGAAATTCATTACTATATAGACTTTAATTAAAGATTATACAGTCAAAAAGGTGAAAAATGGTATTTCAATGATATCATGGACATATACATTATAAATATATATAAAAAAGTTCCAATCACAATCCGATGATTCATATTTTTAATCTAAAATGACACTGATAAAATATATGTAATTCATGAAAAAATTGAAAATGAATCAAAACCAAGAAAAATAAAAGATTATCTTGGCCACACATTTATTTTATTTAATATATAATGGTTTTATTGTATCGATGATACATATATAAATATTTAAAGAAAGTTATTTTAATTCTTTTATTATTATACTAGGCTGGTGGAAGAATGTTCCAATAATCATATATATCAGTAATAGATTGTATTAAAAGATATTCATGGTGAGTAGAAATAACAGTGGAAGGATGATAAAAGCTCTGGGGTTTTGATAATTTCATAATATTTTGATTAAATTTAGTTCACATATAATATAGAAGGAAAATATTAATTTATAAGGACTAATCAATATTATAAAAAAATGTAATCGAGGGGTCAAATTGAGGGATTATATATTGAATAGTATAGAAAATTATATACTCATTAAGAGTGGAATAATAATAACCCCAAACCTAGTAAATATATTTTTGAGGAAAATATATTTGTCGAATATTTGGGAATGTGTTTTTTTGGATTTAAAATGATTATTTTTCTGTTTTCGGTTAATTCCTAGATTTATATGCGTAAGGATGATTTTTTTTTCTTTTTTGTTTTGTATGTGGCATGGTAGTTGTTTTGAAATTGTGGTAAGGTAAATTAGTTTTTGGTAGAAAACAAGAAAAATGGTATAGTTTTGTGTCCACTATTAGAATTATGGTGGAGGGTCATCTGATGTATGGTGGTTAACCAATGGAATTATATCTAGTAGAGTTCCATTGGTAATCCAATTGGGGAACAAATATCCTTGCATCTACATGTATACATTTTATTAAAATTATAATTTATATTATTTTGGTAATTCATCATTCTAAAATTCCAACCCTCAACCCCAACTCCTACCCACACAAATTTTCCTTAACGAAATGAAACTTGTAAGCTCTCATCCTCCTTCATTTATGTTCATTTCAACTTTTATCAATACCTAACATGAATTTATGTGTCTTTATTCTTTTTGAATACTGATTAACCCATATATTATTTTATCTTCTTCTCTTACCTATTTTCACTTTCTATAGGTAGGGTTTTTTTGGTTGTCATGTCACCATGTTATAGTGAAATCACATCATATTCTTTCCCTTCCATTTCTTTTTTTTCATGGACGAATTAGTGGGCTGGTTTATAACGTTGTTCATTATTTTCTTATGTTTTTTATTTCGAATAACATTTATTAGGGTTTTATTTATTTAGGTATTAGTTTTAGGGGTTCTAGGGTTAATTATAATTATAGACTATTTTCAATTTATAGTTATAATAAATTTAGTGATATTTCTCCATGGTTTTCATGAAGTTTCTAATAGGTTTTTATAGTTTTATGATATAATGATATCACAATTTATGGAATGATTATCTTTTTATTTTCGGAGATATTTTTTTATCGTTATATAATAACTTTAGAATCTATAGAAATCTGAATATCATCATCTATAATGTTAGGGTAGTCTCACCATACTGAATAGATTTCAATGCTATTTATGGGACATGTTTGCCACTATTTTTCAAATGATTATAATTCATTCTAAATGATATTTTTATGGATTTAAGTATTGATGTTTTTACATGAGTATATTTTAATATACTATGCCAATATGTTTTTTGAAATGATGTAAAATTATTTAAAATCCATACATAATCACAAAATATGATTTCTTTTCTCAGAAATATATATTTCTATAATGTTTTAACTATCTAACCTTATTTGTTATCTGTAACTCAACTAATTTATTTTACTTAATATTGATAAATACATTTCATTGATTTATTTTCGAAATTCCATAAACATTAGAATCATCTCATTGTTCTTTTTTTTCATTTTAATTCAAATGAGTTAATCCCGAGATATGTTATAATGTGACTATTGGTAGTCTCGTATAAATAGTGCTGACCATTTCGTTCCCTTATATGATTTCTTTTGGGAATATGATTTTATCTTCTCCTTAAATAATATTTTGTTCAAAAATTTCTTACATTGTAATATATTTTTAAGAATTTTCATGTTTCCGTATTATATTACCTTTATTTTACTATATTCTGAATGAGTTGTAAGTAATGAACTAAACATAACATCTAATGTGATTTTCATTGAATTTGAAATAACCACTTGAATCGCATATTAAATGATGTTACTAGGTTATTATTTATAAGTGTTTCCATATATTAGGTTTTATTTATAATAAAAACAAATTTTTATGTATTATAAACTTTTCTTATAAAGTGTTCAACCTTGTTTTGAATGAACCCTATACTTAAATTATCATGTTTTTATCATAAAATAACCCTATTTTATGGGAACTCAAAATTTACAACATTTATAAATTGTAATATTATGTAAACTATATAAATATAATTTATTTATCAATGGAAAAATAGGAACAATTTTCATGTTGTAGTGAACACATATTTAATGGATAATATTTCTAAATAAAATTTAATATGAGGAGAAACCCTCTTTTGAAAGAAACATTGTTTTGAACAAATTTCATATTAACACTTATATCCCACTGAAACATATTTATGGGACTCTCCAAGGAGACAGAGACTATATCGAAATGTAAACATGACTATCACATAGTACAACAGTATGTGACACTTTTAGAGATTCCCAAATATTCTATGTGTCATGTTTTTTATGAGATAATAAACAATAGGATGGACACTATATCAGTTTTTTTTTCTATATAGTGTGTCACAAAAACATATAAAGATAAAATAACTCCAACACATATAAAATTTATGTAATATTAATTGTAGATTTTTTCAGCATTTATTTTGTTGTATTCTTGGATTGTGTGTGTGTTATCCCATGATTAAATGAAACTTAAAATTTTTCATTGTTGAAATGATACTTAATGAAGTGTAAATACACATATTTCTACTTTACATATAAAATATGACTATGATAGAGGATCATAATTCTAGTGGATATATTAAAATATTATTGTTATATAATGTAAAATAAGCGAGTCTAACAATTGAAATACAACTTTCAAAGGGGGTAGGATACAAAATTTATTCACACATGATATGAGAAGGTTTCATAATGTCCTTACTCGTTATACCCGTTTTCATATTATATATAAAAAAAGAATGATTCCATAGACTTGTGCTACCTTATATTATACTCAAGGAATTGATGTTGGGACCCTATGTTCTTTTTAGAAATTTACTGATATGTATTGATGCGTATGTGTATATATGTAAGCTACTACAGGTACTAATGTTTCCTCATACAGGGTAGGGATCTACTTTATTATCTCAAACTCCATGTTATGCATGAAGAAGTGATGGCATGTATTCACCCTCCTAGTAGTGGGAGTTATAAATTATAGAAAATACTATTCAATGGATTTCTTTATAGTTATTCAAATAATTTAAGATGTTACTCTACTGCTAAAAACATTTTTTTAAATAAAAATTTAAATAACATTTATTTTTCAGTAATATATTTAATTATATAATAATGAGTTGAGGAACATTACAGGTTCCTTACTATGTATGTAATTTATAAAACATTTCAAGGAAACCTTCACAGATATGAAACTTCATGAGATTTATTTTTGGAACTTATTCATTGTGGGGTGGCTATGCTACTACATATCCATGGAATCAATTGAGTATTAATCACAGGTATAGTATCTTGTATTACCTTGATCATGTGTAGATAAAATTTATTAGGGTACTACAATATTAATTTCATATATTTATTTACACATGGGACCTCCTGTATTGGGTCATTGGGCCTTGTTTGGTTTTCCATATTCCTACATAGTGGGTTTCAATTTACTTATAATTATTTTTATATTTTATGTAACTATTAGTCTAATTATATATATATTCTCTCATTTAGCTGTTGAATGTTTTTTCACTTGTGTGTTGAGTTACTCAGGTACACCAATGGTGGATATTGGTACGTTTTTGGTTTTTTTGTCTGATGATCCTAATGTGTATGCATGTTTCACCTAGAGAATTCTACATTGTTTTGAAACAAATTATTCTGATAGAGAATGGTTATTACATTCATTTTATTGAAGGAAATTACAAATTTAAGTCATTCACATCGGGTTCAACATATTTTTTGTTTCCCCTGTAAATGAGAATCAGTTTAGGAATCATTATCTTTAGATGGATTCTAGAGGATTTATTTATTTAAATGGAGACAACCAATGATTTTGTATCAAAAGAGACATATTTTTCCAAGTTCGACCCTTTTTATGGATTTTTTCCTTATGAAGCATAAAAATTGACCTTCGTCCAGAGGATGAGATGTCATGCTCATCTCACCATTTTGAGGGTAATCATAATGTACTCTTGGACTATCCCATAGATTTAAGATATGTTCCTAAATCCTTATTAATTCAAAAAGTATAGGATTCCTATGATATTAGCAATCAATAATCAACATGTATGTAATTTAAGATCAATTTTATATATCCAAGGTAGATTTTCCATGGTGATATACGTATCTATCTAAGGATCTCTATTGATGGTATCCTCTTATATACTAAATAGAGATTCATGGTTGTTATTCGGTTGATGCTTATTTCAGAGTCACACAGTGGCTAACTGTAGAATTATTTGTCATCCTAGTAGAGTAAAGACATTGTAGAGTTTATATTCATCTAAGTAGATGGAAGGTTACTCTAGAATTTATCATCATCTTGGGATAAGGAAGGTTGTATTGATGTTGGTATCATACACAATTATTGTATACCTACATATCCTTGGAAAAAGGATCATAACCCACATAATTTGATGCTCCTTAATTGGAAACATCATGCATTTTTGGGTCATGTGATAAGGATATAACATTTCATTTTATCATCATGTGATAAGGATGTCTAGGTGGAATGTGCCTAGCCAATGTTTTGTGTGGGAATTTTACCGAAGTAGCCCAGGTAACCTAGAAAAGATAAGAGTTTCCATGTTGAATTTGATCTTATTATTAAAATGTCTTAGCAAGGATAAGGTTGATTCCGGGTGTTGGTTTCTACCTCAATGAGGCTTCCTACAAATCCAATTTTAATGAGAATCAAAGACCACATAGTTTAGGAAATATCATAGAAGAGTATGATCCATTGAGATAAATAGGTTAGGGATTACTCTTAAAAATGATGCCTTATAAATGGAAAACATGAGTTATTTATTGACTCATTGTAATATAGTTTACTAATTTGGGGCTTACTCCTATAGAGGATTCCCATTAAAGGTGTATGGTTTCTCACTTTATGGATTAGTTGATATGGAGATCAGGCCTTAGGAAGGATTTATATGTATCGTAGTTTGAGCAGGAATCAAAGTTATCGTAGTTCATTCATGTTTTTGATTGGGACTATCCCATCAGGAGGGTGACATTTTAGCTCAGTCATTATGTAGGCATCCTACGCATCCTAGTTAGAAAAAGGTATCTATGTTATTTTAGTACAATAAATGGGTGGGATTTTGCCGATGTTGTGATCATCACAAATCCTGAAGCCCATCTGATTCACTCTCAATTTGATAAAAATGATGATTTAAAATATTCAACAAAGGAACACACTTTTCCTCCACCACTAGTGGAAGAGGGAGGGCCTACGATGGAAGAGGTTGTGGAGATGGTAGTCAAGGGATCAGATAAATGAACCTTTCAAAGTGAAATGAATGTGAAGTTCATTAGATCTAGCATGAAAGTATTGTGGATTACTCTAGGAGGGATTCCAATAGATAGGCCCCAAGAGTGGTGGGAGACTTCTCCTTTTATAAAAAGAAAAATCATGTGTGATCATCACTCTTCCTCCTAGGGACCGAAGTCTCTTAGTCCTAGAGATAAGATGGGGTGGACATGGCCCGAACCATAATCCTCCAAAATGAGAACTCTTGAACACTATCGATGAGTTAAGGGTCCATGTGACTATTGATATACATACCTACATACACCCCATGAATCCTGACCCCCTGATATGATAAATGTGGGAAACCTCTTACTGTTGATATACAAACCCAAATGGGAGACACATATCGGTTCCATTCCCAAAGGTTTTGTATGTTTGGAGGTTTTTATGGATGTTTCTACATGATACATTTTAGAAAATGATTAGAATTAAATATAACTCTTCCACGAGTTGCTTTGAATATGATTTATTAAAGGCTTGTGTTGGATAAATTGATTATGTGAACCAAATAAGGGATCCCAAGTGGGTGGCACACAGGTATGTGGAATGCTAGTAGCCTTGGGATAATTGATGTTTCCTTAAGTGAAAAATACATGGATGATTAGAATTTGTTGATACTTGGATCAAGAATTGAAGAGTATTTATATGTATTCATAGAATTTGGGTGCTCAAGTTCATATCTAAGGAAGTAAGTTCATGATTGTATTTTTTATTAAGTGGGGTTGGGTGCTTGGGTCGCACAATACTTATGGATCTCAAAATAACGATGGAGTTATGTCTCACTACCACCTTTATTTTCATTACTTTTGGTGTTATGAATCTACCTTTTAGGTTTTAGAAGTCTTAGGTGATGTACTAAGGCAACTAGAGTAGAAATTGGGCTTTATGGAAATTCATTCATACAAACGATTCCCCACGGATCAATTTATAAGAAAAAATAGAACCCTGGGTGAATGATGATTTGGAACTAATGTAGGTTGTGTGCTATAAAGGTGACACTCAATTATACCTACATGTTGTCAGTGATTTGAATTAACTTGGGTGACTTCATGTTCATCATTTGTAAATCCAGAAATTCTCCATGAAGTTTCTCCTTTTATTTTAATGTATTTCCCTTTTTCAATTTTTCATCCATGTTATAAAACAATGCAGCAACCCCCCAAGGATTGTATCTGAATGAAAAATAAGGGAAAAATGTTGTGATAAAGTGATGAAATACTAAATTGTACACCCATGGTATGTAGTGAATGTTTGTGGTTTGCGTAAACAAGTGTGCTGGAAGTTTTTTCTATCTATATATAGGCCCGTTATTTCAATAAAAATCACAAAGAATTTTAGAAATCTATAATCTGCATAAAACAGTTATTCTGTTCAGACGCTTTTACTAAAAACTTTTGTCGTACTTCTTTTGTATGTTATTCAGTTATTCCCTGAATGTTGGGTGACACACTTATACACCAAAATTTTAATTTTTTCCATTAATGCCTTTGTCAAAAAATATTAGATTCTATTTTTTTCAAAAAGAACCTAATCTGAAATGAATTTGGTATTTATTTTCTTCTTCAATGGTTCCCAAGAGAATTTTAATAACTAATGAATTATCTAAAAAACAAATTAATGATATAATAAAGATCGTTAGACATGATTACCATGCTGTCTGTGAATATACCCTTCCTAATCTGGTTAAGTGACCATAAGATTTTTTGAAGTGTAATTATGTACCACTATATGGTTATGGTCATCTATAAGAATCCATCATACCAGATATATAAATCTATTTCCCAATTTATTGGTTCCAAGACCATATCAAAATTTCATATTCCAATTTTCCTATCATGGTCATATAAATTAATTATGGGAAAGAATCCATGTCTTATTTTTTAGATCCCAGATCTTGTGCACTATATTTGAAAGCATATTCACCCTAGATATATCCACACTTTCATTCGTCGATTTTTTAGATTCTTAGAAAGATAAATCGAAATTCTGTAAGAAGAGTGCGGACTTTCACCTAAGAGGTGGTGTTAAACCCTCATGGATGTGGGAAAAATGGGTGCGAAAACATGTGTGGATTTCCTAGATTATTTGAAATGCACACGATTTATGAAGCCATGTGGGTAGATAAATCCTGCATATATAGGTATGATGATTTTATTCAAGAGTTTCTGATCCAATTGAATAGAGAGAAAAATTCATTCCATTTGACATATGGAGAAGTATGAATCAGTTTATGTTTTGTTTATAAGATTTTCAGTGCTCCAATTCTGGGAGAGATGTGTGATAAATTCATTCCTCTAAAGAATATATTAATTTTATTGAAAAGAATCCAAAAATAGTGTCTGGTATATTGAATATAGCTCACAAAATCAAGAATGAAAAAAAACCATGAAATAAGTGATATTCATCCAATGGAATGGATATAATAATTCATGAAGGAGAAGGAGAATATTCCCACTATTAAATGTCCAAAAAGCTGTCTCAAGGAAGAAAAGAGAGGTGCTCCTAGAACCATATGGACAACATTATAAAAACGATAATTTGAAACTTGTGTGTATGAAGTCGAATCCAAACTTCATGCCAGGATGAATCTCCTGGGATTTTTTGTCCATGTGGATCAGAGTGTATCTATTACATGTTTGAGATTCCATGGGAATTGTAAGACCTGTAACTTTTTTTATTGTGGAAAATTTGGTATAAAGGAATATCGTGGGTTGGATGCCCTAATTTTGGTAATGATTCATAGGATCTTGTTTCATATACATGGAGGGATATCTCCATAATGAATAACATGACAATTCAATGTTTTTTGGGGATGTATCATGACTCATTTCAGAACCTATATCATGTAGAGTGGGATCTAGGTCCTTAGAGATTCATTTTAACCATCTGTTGAGGGTTTTTCTTGTATTTTCCAGTATCTTTGACACCTTTTGATATTAAGGCAAGGCTGAATATGTTCAACGAATTTCATTTCATTCCTTATGGGAATCCTTCCAGGGGATTCTCTTTTGATGATGGGATGACCAACTTAGAGATGAGGGAATATTTGATAGCTTGTAGAGATTTTTTATTGAAAACCAAGATTGATGGTGAAATCATATGTAAGTCTTATGATCCTTATAGGTTTTTATGTTAATTCAAATGATTGCAATAAATTACCATCTCTCCTCAAGTGCATGTTACACTAGAGAAACATCTGATGGTGACTTGACAATTATGGTTACTGGCAATTATGGAGAAGACAAGGGGTAGTGTTTAATTTTACTACCGTTGATGTAGAAATAATATTGACTATTTGGTCTCCTCACACATAGGATTAATCTTACCATGAAGGGGTACTAAATTTTTTTTCCTCTTATGTCAAAGTAATGAGAGGAATTAGGAAGGATTATTCTCATTTAGAAGGTGATTCATCGTCTTCAGTGGCTGATTCATCGAATTCAAAGGTTATAGATGATGAGGATTCTATCTCACCAAAGAGACCTCGTGAAAGATGTAATCCACCTGCTAGAGTTAAGTGGGCTACAACAGTGTCACCAATTGAACTTGTAGTAAGGCAATCTAGTCACCATCATTTAGCAGAGCAGTGGGTCATATTTTTTCATCTGACATCAATGATGTTAGGAATTGGAAAGGATGTCAAATCGATGACTGAAGGATCGTCTTCTTAGGGAGCTGGGATGTATTCTGAATCTGTAAGACCATTGGAAATTCAAGAATGGTAGAGCTTGTATTGTGACAATGAAACCATGTTGTTTCTTTCATGTGAGGGGTTACATATTCCAGGAATAGGATATCTTCAATCCTCATCTGACATTAATTTTGAAAATAATCCCAACGACATAAGAATTCAAAGCTGGGAGTGGGAGATTCTTATATATGAAAATGATAAATCAGTTCCTACTCTAAAGTGAGTAAATAAAATGATAGATCATGGTGTCTAAGAAGGGATTTTTTATTCTATTGATGAAGAGTGGTGTCAGTTTATCGATCATGCCGATGTAATTTTATTGCATCCCATATTATTTTTTTATTTGTCTTTTAAATATATCCAAATAATTATTACTCATGGGTCATATTATATTACATTGTAGATGGGTAAGGAAAAATCAACCAAATTTCCCTCAAAATCATATAACCCTAGTGGTACCACACTTGGGGTTGCTGAATCACCCTATGAAATGGGAGATATATCTACAGGATGATGTGAAATGAATGATGAGATGGAAAAGGACTTGTAGTCTCCAATACCTATCTTTGGAGATGATGATGAATGTCCTCCTTTGAAAAAGAAAAAGTAAAAATGAAACTGATGGTATAAATATATGTCTAAATGATATATCAGTACTGTTAAGGATTCTTGACAACAATAATTTTATCCTCATCCACAGAAAGAGTTTAAACTTATTGTAATTTCAAGATCTTATTATATTTATTCCCTCACAGAGGGTATGAATGAGCCCATGGGAACCATGTAGGGAATATAAAATCAAGAACATACTCTTACCAATGAATGGATCCTTTGACTAAATAGGCATCTAGGCTAGAGAAAACAACATCTCCTCTTGAAACATATCACATCCCCACTGCTCTGATAGGGAGGGCATCTGGTATGTCAGAAGTGATCCATGAGAAATTATGTGTAACAACAACTGACATCCATTTCATTAATATTTTAGGTTCACACCATACACTATGAAACCATATGAAAACTAATGCTAACACTATAGCTATCCCTGATGAGGCTTTCCATGGTCTAAAGTCGTCATAGGGTTGTCATGAACCAATCACTCCATGTGTTACCATTTGTGTGACTAAAAATGGGCATATGATTTCATGGGAAGCCATAATAAATATTTTTATGGATTTTAAAGAAATATTTGAACATGTTAATATGAACATTACTTTAGAATAACTTGATTTCCCTTATATCAAAAATGGACATGTGTTTTTATTTTCCATCCAGTTAATCTTCTTATTCCAGATATCTTAACCATAATTGGTTAGAATGTGTAGCCCCATCTATAGAACCATCTACAGAGATAATTCTGGAAGGAGACCTTGACATCAATCTCAGTTCCACTATTGGGGAGGTGTTGGATCAGGTTAACCTTCAATTGGAAAATCATCTTGAGGTTCATCAGGAAACCCTAACAATATTCAAGAAAGTATGCACTCCAAAGAGGTGACAACCAAAACTATGGAGGTTGGGAATGCTGTAGAGGAGCCTTCTCAAGATGCTGATCTATTATTACATATGGGTTACCTGTTATAGTGATTTCTCCCACTCTTGTTATTATTTTGATGCTAACCATTATTCTAAGTTACCATTTAAAATTATCAGTGTCCATTGATAGGTCTGATGGTGAAGCTTCTGCATCAGCTCAACCAATATCAAAAATCTATACAGTCACTATTTAGGAAGGAGCTGAACATGAATCTTATTAAATTCACTAATCCTAGAGTACATTACCCTTTATGATAGGGATTTTGAGTCAAATACAGATATGAATAATTATCTCCATATTTCACGCAAAAAAATCTTGGAATGATACATAGAAAATAATAGTAGAGATAGCTCTTGAGGTCTTCCCTTAGAAATTTCGACAACTTTAGGTTCTGTTTGGTATGTTTGTATTTGGCAGTTTTGATTACCATGTAATATATACTATAGTGAAATAGATAACCTGTAAAAGAGAGAAAGAGCATAAACTATAGCAAGATCTTTTAAAATCCCGGCTTCTAGTTAAAATTGATGAATTATGCGTAGCATTATCCTATATCGAGGCTAATCATACTGCAAAGATGAAATTATTTAGGCAACAAGTTAATGACAATACTATTCAAATGTCTCATCTTCAATAAGAGTTGTATACTATTGCAAGTGAACTTGACCAACTTCATTTATTGACATAAGAAGCTAAAAAATAAGGGGTCGAAAGCCATTGTAGACGCCAAAGAATCACTTCATCAAGATGGAGAGAATGATGATGGTCAGAATCCATGATTAAATAGACAACTATTGGGTTTCAAGAGGCTATCCAACAAATGACAATCTTTGAGGAAAAACCTTTTTAAATTGTGATAGACATAAACCATTTTATGGATGTTCCTATGAGTTCTTTATAGATTATAAATGAATAAAAAAATTTTCTTAATAACATATGTCTTCATCTCTGCATTTTCAATTGTTATGTTGAAGTTGATTTCCATAATATGACATTTTCATACTGGATAATCATGATTAAAATGATAGGTATTGAATGCACACTAATATTTACCTAATCTAATGGGCCTAGTGATCATAGTTTTATTCTTACAAGGGTCACATGGATATCCCAACAAACTTTCTTCTTCTGTGTCATCACCATGATTTTTTCCTTATCTAAAAATGGAGGATACATATTGGTAAATCCCTATATTTTTCATAGGTTTCCCTTTTCATATTTTGATCCCAAAAAAATTTATTCCTTTTAATTTTATCGCTCAATATTTTTTAGACCATATATAGTGTAGGTCTAAGGAGATGAGATTCTAATTTTTTCTAGAGTTCCTTTTGAAGGTTTTCAATCTGGGAAGTACTATGTCTTTTTTTATTAGAAGTTTATATTCTGTCATGTCGGACTAATAAGGAAAATGTTTTAGGTCCAACAAATTTTATCGCAAATATTGAGATTATAGCCAAAACAAGGCTTTGATGGTTGGGAATGTCCTGATATTCATATGAATTTTCCATGTGGAATCGTGACTCATGATTTTTATTGTCACCAAATAGAAAAACCTAATGCATATAAATAGAGGATCTATCATCCAAGAATGAATTTACCGTGACATGAAAAACCTATTATGGCTTTGTATTATGTAGGTCCAACTAGGGCTTGTGTTGCATAGTCAATAGTGGAATCCTTAGGATGACCAACCCATTATGGGGGGTTGAATTTATGAAAGGAAAACCGTGTCACATACAACATATTTAAGTAAACAAGATTTTAATAATTTTGAAAATCTATTGATGATTGACAAAGGCATTTATGGTTTGGATGTGTAAAGGCCACAATGTGAGGAATTTTCAAGGAAATATGTCTAAGAATAAAGGTTGTTATCTATGATAGCACTTGAGAAGAATGGGAAACCACTACTATACAAGTTATATGTGTGATAGAAGGTGTATTTTGTTGAATAAATGATATCTGGTTGAGAAGAATATTTTCTTACAAAGGATGGTGATGTTATTTAGTTTAAATTCACACCGTAATGATATTATTCTATGTAGTTTAAATTCATGAAGCCCGTACATTAGGGGGTTGTTAAGTTTAATGTCATGCGTCACTAACATTATTCTATGCTGTTTAATGTCATGTAGCAAATATATTATGTGATTTTTGAGTTTTATGTCTTTAGAATTGACTATATACTTGATGGTTCTCCAACTATTGGTAATTTTTTTGGGAAATGTGCTACCAGATTTAGGTATGGAATTTGTAAAATTGTAATATATTATTTGTGAATTTCATGATATGATGAGTGATATAGGAAAAAGTGGAAATTGTTTTATAAGAGGTATCTTTCAAGAATGAAGTTACCACTACTCGAAAAAACATTTATGGGGCTAGAATTATGTTGGGCCCGCTAGGAAAGGTACTTTTTAGTCAATATTGGCATACTTGGGATAAAAAAACACATTATGGGGGTTGAATTTATGCAAGGCCAACTAGGGCATGTTGTACATTGTTCAGAAAATCAGCTCTTAAAAATCTAGCATTATTTTTCTAAAAGCCAATGAAGGATTATGGATAATCAAATTTCCCAAAGAAAAATGTTTTGTTCATGGATACAAGTTATAAAATGTAAGATAATTCGATGTATAAATTTAAAAATAATAGGAAGAATAGATTCTCTATGAATGTTTGATCCTAACATAGGAAATATAATGTCTGTAGTTTTATTTCATATGACTAGGACCATAATATTATGGAAAAAATGGATGGTGTATGGTTGAATGGAACATGTTTTGTCCAATTTTTCATTGAACGTAAGAAGGGAGAAAATATAAGGCATTTATTATATAATTTCAGATAATAAGAAATGATATGGGAGAAATATGCAAACAATTCCCCCTTAAATTACGAGTTCCTATAGGGAATTCTTAAATATTAAATGGGAAAAGAGTTTTCTCCCAAGAATGAAATTATTATTGTTTTGACAAACCCATTATAGGGGTTATATTATGTTTTAACAGATAGGGAATATGTTGTATAGCCAAAAAACATAATACTTAGGCGAGAAAACATGTTATTGGGGTTGAATTAATGCAAGGCCAACTTGGGAAAGTATTGCACAGTCAAACAAAGGATTTTTTAGGTATCAGACATTCTACCACCAGATGTGAAGGAAAGGGTTATGAACATATGAATGTATTCAATATTAGTAGCATGACATGTGAAAGGGGAATTTTTCAATTCATACAAAAATTATTTGGATCAATATCAGCTATGAGTTGGATTCCCCGACATAGATCATATTCATTTCTATAAGGGGGCATATCTTGTTTCTATGATGGGTTCCCTAAGGTGAGAATACAAAATGAAAGTTCCTACATAAATTTTCGATTTTATTCAAAAAAGGGTTAATATTTTACCCCATGGTTGGGGCAAGGATCTAAATCCTAGTTTCCCACTATATATCTCAATGGAATGAGAATGAACCCATTCATAGTTCTCTGAGTAACATCTATTTTAACTTCATGTGGTGAGGACTATATCAAAGAATCTTAACATCTTATAGTAATGAAAATGGATTACCCAATGTGAAGAATGGATATAGTGGTTGGATCAAGGAATGAATCCTAGGTTTCATTATGTATCTTCCTGAGGAAAGAATCAAGCCAAACACTGTTCTTAAAAGAACATCGCCCACCATAATTGAATTTAAAAGTGGGGTTTAATGGGGCTTTTAATAACGGTATCAAACATAGTATGGGATTTTATTAAATCATCTCACATAGATCTGACTCGTACATGGGAGAAAAGATGTGTTAATTTCATCATGTTGTGGCTAGGTCCGAGATTGATATTTTTTATGATACTATATATATAATAAGGATAATAATAATGTCACATTTAGTTCTTAGTTAGGTTCCATGTGCAGGTCTGGTCTATACACATGAAGTGGTGGATTTTAAAATTACCCCTGAACCCAAAATATGTTATTTGGATTTCACTATATATCTAAATAAAATTTTAATCACGCCACATATAGTTCTTAAAATTATAGAAATTTAACATAATGCAACAAGGACGAAGTTGAAATGACGTGAAGTGATGAAAACATTACTATTTGGGCCTCAGAAATTAAATATTTATGTAACCACAATTTTTAGGAAAATAAGAATCAAATAACACTTATTTCATGATAAAATCAAGAATTTTATTATCATAAAACAAGGATATATAATGTACATTTTATATTCTTACAACTAGGACCATTGATACCCAAAATGGAAGTTGAGATACATTGTTTTTGAAGATAGCATATTTTCCAAAATTCCTAAACCCATGTGAGCTATGCCCGGTGTGAGAAACAAGGAGTGGTAAAAGATTTCTTTTACAAGACAAATGTAACACAACTGAAGGATAAAAATAGGAATGGTGGATGAACCAGGGTGTAAGACCTAGGAGTCACTACGTATCATGTTGGTAAAAGAATCCTACCATACATAGTTCATGAAATATTTCACTACATCTATCAGTTTTTAATGCAAGGAAAATGGGTTATTTATAATTCCTAAAATTATGGTTCGACACAATATTGGCTATCTTAGTGTCACTATGTTTTTCATTGGAATGAGAGTCAATCCCCACATAGTTATTGAAACAATACCTACGCTGGTTTGATTTATGCACATAGAGAATGAAGGGGCAATAATCATTGATGGACCATAATATGGAAATTCAGGTTTTACTATGCATCTCATTGGAATGAGAATTAATCCATAAATAGTTATTAATGAAATATTTACCACATCGACAAAATTGAACATTGATATAAGAAATGGGATTTAATAACTTTCATGATTATGGTTGAGTTCCAGACACAAAATTGAATAGGAATCAAGCTATATGGACTGGAAGAGTGCACTATATTGATTTAGTTCTTATACAAGAAAAGGATAGATTGTTACATTATTTTCACGATTGGGCCCATGATTGGAGATATGGGTGTATCTACAAAACTCAATGGAATGAGAATCAATCCATATGTAGTTGCTTACGAATATATTCCATATGTATATTTTACTCATATAAACAAGCAATAAATGATCTTTTTATCATGGATGGACCCAAGATCGGAGATCAGGGTGTATTTATGTATTTTATTAAAATGAAAATCATGTCATGCATTGTTCTGGATGAATGGTTTAGTATAATTTCTTATAGTGAGGTCATATGTCACCTGACATGAAAGAAACAATGGGGCTAGACAAGGGAATATTACCTCGGCATCACTACGTATATTGTTGGTACAAGAATGAATCCATACGTAGTTTCTGAAAAATTTACCTATACAGATATTATCCGTACACAGGGAGGAGTGAAGTTTATATGCCACCAAGGATTGGAAGTGGTGTGTGTGATATTTTTTCATGAAATCTACTCACCTTTTGAGGGACCATATGAAATGTATAATTGTGATATTTTGGGTGTGTAAATGTAAATTGTTTGAGACATTAACTATCAATTTATTGTCACATTGTGAGGGAAAATGAGGTTGTGGAGTTTAATGTCACATTCCAAGGATGAAGTTGCTATGCCGTTTATCATTATGCAACATGTACATATATGGTGTTATGTAGTTTAATGTACTTATTCTATGATGAGTATTGTGTAATCACACAAAGTATTTATTTATGAACCCTGCATTGGTTAGAGTTGTGGTGAGTTATCTATCTCTTGATATAAAGGATTAAGCTCAATTTGAGTGGAATTTATTTATGGAAAATGGACATTACGTCCTTGGTTCATGCTTTAGTGAAAATATTTATGGTATCATTGGAGTCGTAATAAAAAATAACAATTATACATGGAGTAATTAATAGAGGAAAAATTTCATGATGAATGTTCATGATATTAGGTTTTTATAGACTTCCATGTGATGCAAGGTTTGCAATATATTTGCATCTAGTCACTCTAACCCATTGCATCATTTATGAGATTTTTAACCTATGGATAATTGATCACAATTGGAAAATCAGAGTGATAGAAATTGAACTTCAATAGGAAAGACTACTTTTTATCCATATATCAATGAATACGGGGTTGACCATGTAGTAGTATGGGTGGTAGTCTAGTAAGCCCACAGATCATGCTAGTGCTTATCTGGCCAATACTTTTTATCATTATCCACCATATATTGGATTATGTTTGGTATGGTCCTGTTGAAATCCTATATCTATCCATTGAAAACTGCATGATAGTGGGACATATGGTGGAATTTAAAATTTTATTCCTGATATAACTTCTATACCATAGCATAATAGAAATTGGTTCCATTGTCTGCCAATATGGTATTAGGGACACCAAATCTGGTGATGATATTAGCTTTTCCAATGCTCATAATGATTTTGGCTCCAACTTCTTTAAGAGGTACTACCACAGAACATTTTAGTATGAAATTAGTAGCACTAAGAATATACATGAACTTCTTAGTCGTAGCTAATGAATAGGGTCATTCAACATCCATTCCCCATGTAGAATAATTCATGGAGTAATTCGACATATATAGAATATATGGGGGTTTATAGATGATGATGTAATGTACGTGGAAGAGATTTCATTTCTTAGTGATATATTTACAATCATGTATCATCGAAGGATAGAAGGAACCAAACCATTCGATTTGTTTAAAAAGCCTATACCTGACTGTTGGGTTCCATAAGCTCCTACATTTAATTATTTCGGGACAGGTTCAATCTCTTATACATCAATGAATATGAATAGGAATATGTCAATTCCTCAGTTGGAGATGATATTCTGATTATTTGGGTCATCAAAATTATGAATTTGACCAATTGTCATAAAATTTTCTCTTTTTTGGATTTATCTACTGGAAGTACTTTGTTTTAGATATATTCCATGATATGTGTCACCCAACACATGGTATTACCATATGACTTAGAAATAAAGATGATTTCATTAATTTCTCCTATCATGATTTTCTCAAAAGGTGATAACATATTTTTAAGGGAAATAATGACTGTTGTCTCATCCAGATTTGGACCTTCAAAAGACATGGATTCATTATCCAATGCATAAAAATTGACATTTTGTGATCACAGGATATAAGACAATCATGGCTTGGATGTAGATTTTACCATTAACCCTCAAACATATTCAAATTTGGGAATTATCTATTCTTTTCTATAGAATAATCCACATTGATCTATTTTATTACCAATTCTTCATCACATTTCACATCTACGTGATTCACCGGTACATGGACTGACAATTCCAATCCCATAATGAGATCCTCATATACTGCCTCATTGTTTGTGCCACTATCAAATAACTTGTAGAAGTGTGGAAACACTTCCATGTCAGGGGATATATGTAAAACCATAACCCTACTTTGTTGAGATAACTGTCTTCCTTTCTTTTCATTATTGGACATCTAAAGAAACTATCAAAATGTATTTCCCATATTTGGGGGCTATTTAAAATTGAGAAAATTTATTCATCAATAACTTCTATATTTAATGATTTTTCCTCTGAAGATGGATGTTCAGTAAGGAAGTCTTCCAAACCATGACCTGTCACTTATTTTTTAGGCATAAATTGTATATCAAACTGCTATAGGATAACTACCCATTGCGCAAGGCATCCTTTCATCAGAGGATGATTGAGTATATAATTGTGTAGATTATTACAAGAAACCAATTAAACCTTGTGATGATTTATATAGTGCCTTAATTATTGAACTTTAAATATTAATTATAAATAGTTCTTCTCTATATCTGAAGAAAGTGTATCTACATTGAGCATGGTTAAATTTAGAGACTAAAGGATATCTTCATTCCCTAAATCATTATTTAGTACATAGAAGGAACCTAGAGATTTCTCCATGTTTGTCACATAAATATTGAGTGGATTTCCTTCAACAGGTGGCATTACTACCAGTTGATGCAAGAGGTATTTATTGAGGGTATTGAATGACTCATGGTAGCCATCTGTGAATTAATATGTGGCCCCTTTCCTCACCAATTTATTGATGGTTATCCACTTTTATTTCAGATTAGATATAAAACATTGTATGTAGTCCAAGGGTCCATGAAGTACTCTCAATTGCTTTTGGTTTTGAGGAGGTGATATTCCAATGAATTCTTTGTCTTCTCATAATCCACTTTGATCCCATAATGGATACAAAAATGTCATGAATTTTTCCTATGGAAACCACGAAAGAACATTTTAAGGGTTTCATCATCAGACTATGTAGTTGAATCATGATAAAATGATATCTAGATAATAATGGTGGTTAGAATGTTTCTTCTACTTAAGTACTAGATCATAAATTTAGCATTTGACAAATTTTCCCAAGATGTGTTTGAAGATGTAACACATAGAATTTTGTTATGGAAATCTAGAATTTTTAAAGACAATGTGAATTAACCAATAGATAAATACTCATTTATGGGCTCTGAAGGATGTGGATTATTCATCCTTAGATGGAAATTTTTTTTATTGTACCTATAATAGACATCCAAAAAGAGAGATATTTGTATCCAACTTTTTCATCAATTAAGAGTTCAGCTATTAGAACCCAGAAGTCATATTTGGAAATTTTTTTGTTCATATCCTTGAAATCTATGCAATCTATGATATTATCATTATTCTTCTTTTTCACTGGGATAATATTAGATATATATGTTTTATATTTTCACTTCTGGAAAGGTGACATTTCCCAACACTTCTATACCAACAGTTCAAAGAACCGTTGGTATATGTTGTTTTTCCCAATGGTTTATATAAACCATTTGTAATGTCCTTGAACAACTCACTATTCCCAATGGTTTTATGAAACCATTGGGAAAAGTGGGGAAAAACCACATTTTCCCAACAGTTTCCTCAAACCGTTGGGAAGGATGGGAAAAACATATTTTTTCCAACGGTTTTATAAAACTGTTGGGAAAGATTGGGTTTTTCCAACGGTTTTTAAAAACCATTGGCAAAAAAGGCCCAAATTCTACAAATGCAGGCAGCGGCCTCCCACGATTCTAGAAGCCTTCCGCTCGTCTCTAAAAGCCATTCCTTGGAAAAATCACTTCTGAATCCCAACATCTTCCATCGGATCAGCAGTTACAAGGTTAGACTCCTATATTTTATCAAAGATATAGTTCCACATGTTATAAATAATATCCTTCTACTCTCAACGATTTCATTATTCCCAATTATTATGGTTTTTGTAAAATTTTATGTTTGTTCCATGAATTGTGTACTCAAATCCCTATATCGGTGTATGTACAATTAATGTTTTCATTACACATTTACGTTTATAACAGCATGGTGTCTCCTTATTGTGTTCTAATTTTGAAGATTCATTTTTTTAATATGATTCAAATATTATAGCATTATGTATAGGAACTAATAAATTTTTTTTGTAATATTTATTGATATTATTTCATGAAAATCACTCATTTCATTAAGATCATGCCAAACATGAAGACCTTGTTCATATTATTTTTTGTACACTATGTGTATTACATAACAATTATGTATCATGTTTCTATAAAAATCTATATATATATATATATATATAAAATGACACATTGTTCACTTATCCTTTGCACAATAGAACATATGGAGTATCTTCTTGGAAATTGCCAAATAGTATATGGTCCCTAATTAGTACTTCTTCCTTCTTCACGAAACTAATTCACAAAATGTCAAATTCACAATATAAGTGAATATTATTATTCTAATATAACCATTACTCGTTCTCCTTCGACATCATACATGTGTTAGTCAATCATCATTTTAAAAAAAATGACCATTTCCACTCATTTGGGGTTCATCAAAATGCTTGGGAAAAACAGAAAAATGCATGTACTGAATCGTGTTTCTAATATGGTTTCATGGATACAAGTTCATCTCGAAAGTCATGACTGCGTGGTTCAAATATCATGAGGACCATGATATTATTATTCTTCACACAAATGATGTTTTTTTCTACAACTATGTATTTTTGTTTTCACTTTTGATTTAGCCGAAAGGGGAGCTTTGTGGTCATTAATCATAGTTGTGGGTGGTCATTTAATATGTAAGATAGTATGACTTCATTTTACTTGATATATCCAATATTATTATTGATTTATGTTCAATTTTATTATCTTTAACAAGTGATGTTATTTAATAAGTTGTTATTAATGGTTGTAATAATGACTATATGGTATAAAGTTTCATATGGTGTGTATAAGGTTTCACATGGTGTGTATAATGGTTGACATGGTATCAATGAACTCAATTCATTAATTTAAGCCTTCATTCTCACTAGCATGTAAGAAATTGAATGATGTAAACCCATCCTCACATGATTTCTTACCTTATATAGTGTCCAACATATTGAATACGAGCTTTTGAATTCATCAGTTAACCAGGATCATATATTCCATTTCCCCCAAGATGACTATACTAACATAACTTTAGGATCAACTAAATATGGTTCTCATTGTACGTTGTATATTATGTATCCTTCTTGGACAATACTCAATTTTATGAGGGTGCGGTTCTTTTCACTACCCATTCTAGCATGTGTAGGCAGCCATAAAAATGTTAGATAAGTCACAAGTTTAATTCAGTAATGTTGTTATCATTGACATACTTTATTAAGAATTTCAAATTTAAAAATAAATGTTTTTGTCTATAATTAATGAAATTAAATATTTTTACAGGTTATAAACAACCTATTAGTGTAGATGCATCAAATTTATTCACCCATGGGGTGCGCATGACTTGGGGAAGTAATTGGGTAATGAAAGGTATGGCCAAGTGTCAATAATGAGTTACTGAACATGAGCGAATGATTTGGGATGCCTATAACACATTATGGTACCTGAGGCATGTTCCACTTATCGACCTAATGAAAATGAATATAAATAAATTTTAATTTAATTTATGAGTACTTGTTCTTTACATTATTTTAATAGTTCACTACATCGACTAGAAACTTCTTCCTTTATTGTTTACTTAAATGTATTTTCTATTAAAGGATAATCTTATTGAATTTTTTATGACAAAATGACTTATATAAATTATTTTTACAGAATGGAAAGAAGTTGGATGTATGAAACCGATCAGTTCTCAAGCGATTTTCAAAACAATTTGGAGAGCTTTATAGATTTTGAAATGCTTCAGATAGTGGTCGCATACACTGCCCATGTTCCAATTGTGTTGGTAGACCTTGGTTGAGCCATGAAGAAGTCAGATACCACATAACCAAAAACTGTTTTCAAGCAAACTACTTTGTGTGGTATCACAATGGGGAGAAAATGAAATCTCAAATTGGTGATGATCCAAATGAAAAGACTGGAATAGAGAATTTGTTAGATGATCAGTTTCTGTTTATTCGTCATCATGAAAAAGACAGGATTTTGATTCAAGAGGACTTCGATATGAGCACAGCTGATGCATCTAGTGAAAATGATGATATTGATAGGGTGAAAAAATTGAATGATGTTTCCACGACTCCATTATATCAACAATGCGATAAAAGGAAACAGCTGGAATTTTTAATCCGATTGTTTCATTGGAAAACTATGTATGGGATTTCTAATACATAAATCGATTACATTCTTACCCTCTTGAAGGATTTAATTCTAGATGATGCAGATATTCCCTCAAACCACTATATGGCATGGAAGTTAGTTGAGGAACTTGGATTTTCATGAAACAATATTCATGCTTGCCCAAAATATTGCAGTTTATTCTCGGAGGAAACAGCTGAACCAAATTATTGTATAAAATGTGGCACATTCCGCTAGAAGTCAAAATCTGAGGGAACACCATCCCATGTTCCACAGAAAGTAATGTGGCACTTTCCATTGATCCCCAGACTCCATAATCTTTTTATGTCTATTGAAATATGAATAAAAATTATATGGCATGATACCGAGAGAAAGAAGAATAATGATGAGTTGGTTCATCCTGCAAATTGATTTGCATGGAATAGATTTGATGTTCGACATCCTGATTTTGTAGATGACTTGTGTAATGTGAGGCTGGGTCTTTCATGCGACGGTTTTAATCCGTTTGGGTAGATGCTTAATTCGCACAGCACATGGCCAGTTTTTATACACATTTATAATCTTCCCCCATGGTTGTGTATGAAAAAACCTTTCACTTTCATGAGTATACTCATATCTGGTCCTTCTGATCCCGACATTGATATTGATGTCTACCTGCGAACTTTAATAAAAGAGTTGAAACTTCTTTGGGATGTGGGTGTGTGCAAATACGATGCATGTTTGAAAGACATATTTCAGATGCGTTCTATGCTTATGTGGACGATCAATGATTTTTCGGCTTATGCAATGATGTCTGGATGGAGCACGAAGGGAAAATTTTCATGTCCAGTTTGTATGAAGAAAACATGATCTAGAAGACTGAAACATCGCTGTAGTTTCAGTTTTATGGGACATCGACGATTCTTGCCAAAGGATCATCCATATAGAATGAATCATCGAATATTTTATAATACCATAGAGACCGATGATCCACCTCAATGTATGTCTGGAACTGACGTGCTTAATGAATTGAAAGATTTCAGTTTTTCATTCGGGAAGGGTCAAATGAAATATGGAATGATAAAGAATGTTTCCACAGAAACCTGTTACAATTAGAGGAAGAGGAGTATCTTTTTTGATTTGCCTTATTGGTCAACCAATTTGTTACGTCATTACCTAGAAATAATGCATATTGAAAAGAATATATGTGAAATGTTGCTTTCGATTCTTCTAAATGTCAAGGGGAAGACAAAAGATGATTTACGATCTCGGCATGACTTTGTGGATTGGGGGATCAGACTAGAATTAAATCATGTGTGTATTAGTGAAAATAAATGGAAAGTTACATGTTCTTCTTCTGTGATAAAACCTACGAAAAAAACAATTTCTAGAAGTATTAGAGACTATTAGAGTTCCTGGTGGCTATTCAAGCAACATATCTAAACGGGTCAACAGAAGAGAGTTGAAGCTAAAATATTTGAAAAATCATGATTATCACGTTCTACTGCATGAGTTGCATCCAATAGCAATCTGTCATATTTTTTTCCAATAATGTAAGGGTGGTTATTATTTGGTTGTGCCATTTCATTAGATATCTTTGTTCTAAGAAGTTGTCCAAGTCTTTATCGCAAAAAATGTTGACATATGCCCCATTAACTTTGTCTGAGTTGGAGAAAATATTTCCTCCATCATTTTTCACATGCATGCTACATCTGAATGTCTATATTCCCACTAAATTTCTTCTCTGAGGACCTGTTTCTTTTCGTTGGATGTATCCAACTGAAAGAAATATGTTCACATTAAAGACTTATACCTGAAACAGAAATCATCCCGAATGTCCTATCGTGAACGGTTACTTGGCTCAAGAATGTATGGATTTCTGCTCGATGTATTTGTCTGATCATACTACAAAATAGAACAGAACAATGAGAAATGAAGAAGAAAAGTATGAGAAAATTGAACCCAGTTTTCCATCACTTCCACAAACAGGATGAATTCCTGAATCATATGCATTGAATACATTAATCCACGAAGAGAGGGAGATGGCACATCACACAGTTTTGTTCAACTGTGATTTTTTCGATGACTATATTAGGTAACTAAATTGATTATGTATATCTTACATATATATATGGTAAACTATTCATATTTTTTATCTATAGGGAACATAAAACAGTGATAAATAGGAAGCATAGTTCTTTATCTTTGAGAAGGAGAGAGACTTTTCATAGAAAATTGTTTTCTACGTGGTTAGAATTAAAGGTATTAAAAAATTAATGTTTAAAATAATTGTACCAATATTTAATTAAGTTTAATAGTCATTTATATTGCAGGTATTGAGTTTTTCTGCTGACTCTGTCTCAGAGGAAATAAGATCTTTGGATTTTGGTCCTAATATCATGGTTTTTTACTGTAATTCAATTGTTTTTAATGGGTACAAATTTATTGTCACTGAACGAGCAAAGAACATGAGAACACAATATGATGGTGCTATGGTTACTACCACAACAGATTGTTATGCCAGTGCATCAGATAGTAGACTGTGATTTGAAAATGTGGGTTATTATGGAGTTGTTGAGAAAATAATAATATTGGATTATTACTCTCATGGAAGAGTCACAATGATGATATGTCATTGGTTTGATTCGATGACGAGACATGGAACATTTATTGATGATTGTGGATATCAAGTAATTAATATGACTCGCACTCTTGCTACCAAAGAACCATATGTTTTGGCATCAATGGCTAAACAAGTTTTTTATGTCAAATACCAACATTGACCTGAATTTGGTGTCATAGTTGATGTAATTCCAATACATATTTTTGATGATGGTGATGATAGAATTGACACTGTCCCTAGTGCCATTAAAACCAATCCATTTATTTATTTTGATGACTCAAATAGATCAATTGTCAGAGTTGATTGTGAACCTGAAGTTGTGGTTGAAAATATATAGAATCATTCATCCATGTTCTCAATTATTTTGGTTTACCTCGAGTTGGGTTGTTAAGGTTTGTAATATTCAAATTGATTTAGTATTGATCACAAATATGTTTTAGCTGACTTGACCATTATGTGAATTTTCAATGTTTATTGGTTAAAGTTTTATTTGAATTGCATTTTATAATTTGGAATTGAACTATATTCAAACATAGTCAAACAATATTTCTAACATAGTGAACTTTACAACTTGTATGATTTATTAAATCCATTCAAGCTCTTCTAAAACAATTGATACCTGACTTGATCGTTATGTAAATTTTCAATGATTATTGGTTGCAGTTTTATTTGAATTGCATTTTCTAATTTTCAATTGAATTGTATTCAAACATAGTCAAACTATATTTCTAACCTGGTGAACATTAAAACATGTATGATTTATTAAATCCATTCATGCTCTTCTAAAACAATTGATAGATGACCTTACCATTATGTGAATTTTCAATGTTTATTGGTTACATTTTTTTTTGAATTGCATTTTCTAATTTGGAATTGAACTGTATTCAAACATAGTCAAACAATATTTTTAACTTGGTGAATATTACAACTTGTATGATTTATTAAATCCATTCATGCTCTTCTAAAACAATTGATAGCTAAATTACCAATGAATCCCTCTATTCCCTCATATATTTAGTTTTTTGGGTTACTCATTAGTTTTCTTTTTCTAATTAATTACATATTTGTTTTCAAAAGCAGGAAATGAAGCCAATTGAAGAGAGACGAAGGAAAAAAATGATGGAGAACAATCGTCGAATGACGTAGTTGGGAATTCCATCATTAGTGCCTGTAGTGAGTACTTTATTTCAAATTGATATATTTAAAGAATATATAATGTCACGGGATTAATTTTTTTGTAAAAATTTTTGTAGGATCCACCTATACGTCGATAGTTATTCGACGAGGAGCCAAGTACTGGTCTTAGTACTAAGGCCGGTGGTACGAGGAGGGTTTGTACCAGAGGTGGACGAACTAATGCGCATACCCAACTAGACCCTGCCCCTCCCACTGACATGTCATCATTCCCACATTCTAATCCTGGTGTGTCGTTAGGGGCACACAGGATATTTAGGCCTCCCATGTTTTCACTACCTTCTGCATCTTCTATCCCATCATTCTCACATCCCATGATGATTCCCACTCCCCAGTCAGCATCCATCCAGACAGCTGTCCCATCTTCTTTTCATTCTACTTCTGTCTCTCTGAGCTTCTATATTCCATCATCTTCGACTCCTGTTCCACCACACGGTGTTCCATCAGTTTCTGTGGATCCAGCGGTGCTCAGCGATCAGACCAGCACAGGTATATTTATAGAACCCCAACAAATTTTTATAACAATATTTATTTTCATTATAACAAGTTTTGTTAAAATAGTTGTTTTTCTTTCATGACAGATACATCTACTGACAGGAGGCACGGGCGGGCGTGTACACACATGCGTTTGGTGTGGAACCTCTGCACACAGGTTATGGTGGATTATAGTGAAGACAACCAAATGGAATGTCGGAGTTTTTTGGCGACACTTGCCAAATACTCCGACATCATTCCCGTCAGCCCGCTATTATGGAGAAATTTGCTACATGAAGTCAAGGATATAGCTTGGGCAGAGATATGGGTAAAAAAATATGTTCTATTTAATTCCATGAATTATTTTTTTATTTATATGAATTAATATTTTGATTTCAGCTTCGATTTAATTTTCCCGATGGTGAGGGTGCACGACCGGAACGTCTAAAATATTTAGGCGAGCATTGGAGAGCCTACAAGAATGAGTTATATATTGGTTAGTTTTCTAGAGTTGGAACTGAATAATAGGCAGTACCAGTGGTGGATGATTGTCCTATAGAGTAGTATCGTCAAATGATTACTCATTGGACGAGTACCCAGTTTATGGTATTAATAACATTTGAGGTATTTAAATAATAAATTTCATGTTTTTCATTAAAAATATCTGTTTCATTTTTTAATTTTATTTAGGAATCATCTGGAAAAAATAAAAAGAACATTGATTCAATGAAATACCTCCACACATTGGGATGCTCTACGATGCCTGATCATGAGAGGAAGTAGGTATGACCATTGTTTATAAGCTTTCATTACGACTTACACTTTCTTTTATTTCCTCAATTATTTAATAGTTTAATAAAGTTTTCGTAATACTTTATCTTTCAATGTCATTGTAGAGGAAAATACAAAATATTGAAGGACGTGTGACTCAAGAAAAACTGTTTTGCTTGAGTAGATGGAAAAAGGATGGAAGTGCTGTCAATGAAGTGACTCAGCAGCACATTGCATGTTTTCATATGTTGATTTTATATTTTAATATCTATTTTGTAACTTAATGATATATTTATATTTATAACAGGCTGCTTTAGAGGCCCTCAATTCCCAAGAACCAAACAATTTTGGGTCAACAGATCACTTAAATCCGGTGTTGGGAAAGGAGCATTCTGGTAGAGTACGCTGCCAACCTAGGGTAGCCCCGACGAGGTGTTGGCCCTCCTCAGGTACGATCTGTAGTGCCACCGAGCTGCAGAAGGTTAGGGAATAGGAAGAACAGGCTCAGAAAAGGGCCACAGAGATCGCAGAATAGTCCTCTAGGGAAAACAGTGCTTTTACGAAATTTGTTGAAGTTCTACATCCTACACTTCTAGCAGAGGCCAGCCCAGCTTTGGATGAGTATATGTCGTCGATATGTTCTATATACAGTACACCGTGTGGTAGTTCTAGTGGTGGTCAGGTCGATGTCCAACTTGACGATGATGATGGCGAGGAGTCTGATGCGGAAGAGGAGGGAGAGGAGGAGGGAGAGGTGGGTGGCGAGGGCGAGGAGGAGGGCGAGGACGAGGAGGATGGCGAGGGTGAGGAGGGCGAGGACGATGATGGGGACGAGGACGATGGTGATGATTAGGGTGATGATGGTGATGGTGATGTGGGACAAGTTGATCCATTACATTTTTGACTGATATTACTGAGATTTGGTATTTAATCTATTGTAGTTGTTGGTTTTATATAGACTCGTAGTATAGTATTGGAGTTGAGTTATTTTTATATATTATCTGTTTTTATGGATGTTGTTGCCTTTTAGTGGTTATGTGTTTTGGAACCCCCCCTCCTTCCTAGACCCTGGACAACCCCCCACCCTCCTCCCTAGACCCCGGACAGCCCCGCCAGATAGCCCCCCAGACAGCCCCCCGGACAGCCCCCCACCCTCTTCCTTGGACCCTGGACAACCCCCCGAACACCCCTCGGATAGCCGTCGGATAGCCCCCTGAATAGCCCCCCAGACCACCCCCACCCTCCTCCCTAGACCCCAGACAGCCCCCCAGACAGCCCCCCACCCTCTTCCGTGGACCCCGTACAACCCCCCGAACACCCCCGGATATCCCCCAGACAGCCCCCCGAACAGCCCCCCCCCCCCAGACAGCCCCCCCCCCCCCCCACCCTCCTCCCTGGACCCTGGACAACCCCCCGGACAGCCCCCTCCCTCTTCCTTGGACCCCGGACAACCCCCAGACAACCCCTCGGACAGCCCCCGAACAGCCACCCGAACAGCCCTCGGATAGCCCCCCACCCTCCTCCCTGGACCACATACAGCCCCCCAGAAAGCCCCCTGACAGCCCCCACCTTCTTCCTTGGATCCCAGACACCCCCCGGATAGCCCCAAGACAGCCCCACGAACACCCCCCCCACCCTCCTCCCTGGACCCCAGACAACCCCCCGGACAGCCCCCCAGACAACCCCCCAGATAGCCCCCTCCCCACCCTCTTCCTTGGACCCTGAACAACCCCCCGAACACCCCCAGACAGCCCCCAGACAGCCCCCCGAACAGCCCTCGGGATGCCCCCCACCCTCCTCCCTGGACCCTAGAGAGCCGCCAGACAACCCCCCGAGACAGCTCCCCAGACAGCACCCCCCCACCCTCTTCCTTGGACCCCAGACAACCCCCCGAACACCCCCCAGACAACCCCCCGCACAGCCACCACCCTCCTCCTTGGTCCCCGGACAGCCCCCCAGACACCCACCAGACAGCCCCTCGGACAGCCCCGCCGGACAGCCCCCCACCCTCCTTGATTTCATTTAATACTAGAAAATCTATAATATATATTTTATTTATTTTCATCATGATAATAAATTTAATCACATTTACACATCTAATCAATATCATAGAATCTTGGTATGTTATAAAAGAGATGTATTCATTGGGAATGACATTGTTAGCTCCAAAATGTTTCATAGCATTATAAACTAAAATATAATCCATACTAACAATGATATAAAAATACTTTATATAAATATCCACAAGATTTTAAGTAAATACCATTCCACTAATAGACACATGAGGATTCTCATAAAATGGACAACATTTTATGTACAGACGGAAAATCGACCAAATGCATTTGGTTTCCGTTGAAACTTTATGAGAATGATCCATGGGTCATATGTGACATGTAAAAATCAACCCTACATCAATCCGTGGCGCGGTTTTACCTCCACCACTCAAAGTTTCTGCCTTTTGTTTCAAAAAGACTTTATTTTAATTGAAAAACATCAACTGGCATAAGGAAAACCAACCTAACGCATTCAGATTGTGTCGATACTTTAGAACAATGATCCATGGGTCATATGTGACGTGTACAAGTCAACCTCGCCTCAATCCGAGGTGCAGTGTAGCCGCCACCACTCAAAGTGTCTGCCATTTGTTTCAAAAGGACGTCATTTTAATTGAAAAACATCAACTAACATACAAAAAACCAACCAAACACATTCGGATTGTGTCCATCCTTTATCACAACGATCCATGGGTCATATGTGATGTGTATGAGTTAACCCCGCCTCAATTCGAGGTGCGGTGTGGCCGCCACCACTCAAAGTGTCTGCCTTTTGTTTCAAAAGGACGTCATTTCAATTGAAAAACATCAACTGACATACAGAAAACCGACCAAACGCATTTGCATTGTGTCGATACTATACAACAACGATCCATGGGTTATATGTGATGCGTACGAGTCAACCCCGCCTCAATCTGAGGTGTGGTGTGGCTGCCACCACTCAAAGTGTCGCCTTTTTGTTTCAAAAGGACGTCATTTTAATTGAAAAACATCAACTGGCATACAGAAAACTGACCAAATGCATTCGGATTGTGTCAATACGTTAGCACAACGATCCATGGGTCATATGTGATGTGTACGAGTCAACTCCACCTCAAACTGAGACGCGGTGTTGCCGGAACCACTCAATGTGTCTGCCTTTTGTTTCAAAAGGACGTCATTTTAATTGAAAAACATCAATTGGCATACGAAAAACCAACGAAACACATTCTGATTGTGTTTTTACTTTAGCACAACGATCCATGGGTCATATGTGACATGTATGAGTCAACCCTTCCTCAATCCGAGGCACGGTGAGGCCGCCACCACTGAAAGTGTCGGCCTTTTGTTTCAAAAGGACGTCATTTTAATTGAAAAACATCAACTGTCATACGGAAAACCAACCAAACGCATTCGGATTGTGTCAATACATTATAAAAACAATCCATGGGTCATATGTGATGTGTACGAGTCGATCCTACCTCAATCTGAGGCACGGTGTGGCCATAATCACTCTAAGTGGCTCTCTTTTGATTAAAATGGAAAACATTTTAAGTACATACGGAAAACCGACCAAACGCTTTTATTTTCCGTTGAAACTTTAGGAGAATGATTCATTGGTCATATGTGACGTGTACGAATCAACCCCACCTCAATCTGAGATGCGGTGTGGCCGACTCCACTCAAAGTGTCTGCCTTTTGTTTCAAAAGGAAGTCATTTTAATTGAAAAACATCAACTAGAATAAAGAAAACTGGCCAAACGCATTAAGATGGTGTAGATACTATAGAAAAACGATCCACAGGTCATATGTGATTGTACGAGTCAACCCCGCCTCAATCCAAGGCGCAGTGTGGCCGCCACCACTCAAGGTGTCTGTCTTTTGTTTCAAAAGGACTTCATTATAAGTGAAAACATCAACTGGCATACAAAAAACCGACCAAACGCATTCGGATTTTGTCGATACTTTATCACAACGGTTCATGGGTCATATGTGACGTGTATGAGTCAACCCCATCTTAAGCGAAGGCACGGTGTGGCCAAAATCACTATACGTGTCTCTCTTTTGTTAAAAATTGACAACATCTTATGTAAATATGAAAAACTGACAAAACGCATTTAGTTTTTGTGAAAACTTTAGGAGAACTATTCACGGGTCATATGTGACGTGTACGAATCACCCCCGCCTCAGTCTGAGATGCGCTGTGGCCGCCACATCTCAAAGTTTCTTTCTTTTGTTTCAAAAGGACGTCATTTTAATTGAAAAACATCAACTGGGATAAGGAAAACTGACCTAACACACTCGGATTGTGTCGATACTTTAGAAAAACAATCCATGGGTCTTATGTGATGTGTACGAGTCAACCCTGCCTCAATCCACGGCATGGTGTGGCCGCCACCACTCAAATTTTAAGCCTTTTGTTTCAGAAAGACTTCATTTTAATTGAAAAACATCAACTGGCATACGGAAAACCGATCAAATGCATTTGGATTGTGTCGATACTTTAGCACAACGATCCATGGGTCATATGTAATGTGTATGAGTCAACCCCGCCTCAATCCAAGGAGCGGTGTGGCCGACAACACTCAAAGTGTCTATCTTCTGTTTCAAAATGACGTCATTTTAATTGAAAAACATCAACTGGAATACAGAAAACTGACAAAAGGCATTCATATTGTGTCGATACATTAGAACAATGATCCATGGGTCATATGTGAAGTGTAAGAGTCATCCCCACCTAAATCTGAGGCGCGGTGTGGCCACCAACACTCAAAGTGTCTACCTTTTATTTCAAAAGAACATAATTTTAATTGAAAAACATCAACTGACATACATAAAACCGACCTAACACATTCTGATTGTGTCGATAATTTAGCACAACGATACATGAGTCATCTGTGACGTGTACAAGTCAACCTCGCCTCAATCCGAGGCACAGTGTAGCCACCACCACTAAAAGTGTCGGCCTTTGTTTCAATAGGACGACATTTTAATTGAAAAACATCAACTAGCATATAGAAAACCTACCAAAAGCATTCGGATTGTGCCGATACATTAGCACAACGATCAATGGGTCATATTTGACGTGTACGAGTCAACCCCGCCTTAATATGAGGCACGGTGTGGCCGAAATCACTCTATGTGGATCTCTTTTGTTTAAAATGGAAAACATTTTATGTACATACGGAAAACTGACCAAACACATTCGGTTTCCATTGAAACATTAGGAGAACGATCCATGGGTCATATGTGACGTGTAAAAGTCAACCCTGTCTCAATACAAGGCGTGGTGTGGCCGACACCACTCATAGTGTCTGTCCTCTGTTTCAAAAGGCCATCATTTTAATTGAAAAACATCAACTGGCATACAGAAAATCAAACAAATGCTTTCGGATTGTGTGTATACTTTAGCACAATGATCCATGGGTCATATGTGACATGTACGAGTCAACCTCGCCTCAATCCGAGGTGCGGTGTGGCCGCCACCACTCAACTTTTCATCCTTTTGTTTCAAAATGATGTCATTTTAATTGAAAAACATCAACTGGAATACAGAAAACTGACCAAACGCATTTGGATCGTGTAGATACATTAGAACAACGATCCATGGGTAATATGTGACATGTATGAGTTAACCCCACCTGAATCAAAGGCGTGGCGTGGCCGCCACCACTCAAAGTGTATGTCTTTTGTTTCAAAAGGACGTCATTTGAAGTGAAAAACATCAACTGGCATATGAAAAACCGACCAAACGCATTCATATTGTGTCAATACTTTATCACAACGATCCATGGGTAAAACGTGACGTGTACGAGTCAACCCCGTCTTAATTGGAGGCACGGTGTGGCCAAAATCACTCTAAATGGCTCTCTTTTGTTTAAAATGGACAACATTTTAAGTACATATAGAAAACTGACTAAACGCGTTCCGTTTACATTGAAACTCTAGGATAATGATTCATTTGTCATATGTGACGTGTATGAAGCAACCCCGCCTCAATCTGAGATGTGGTGTAGCCAACACCACTCACAGTGTCTGCCTTTTGTTTCAAAACGACGCCATTTTAATTGAAAAACATCAACTGGCATACGGAAAACCAACCAAACACATTTAGATTGTGTCAATACAATAGCACAACGATCCATGGGTCATATGTGGCATGTACGAGTCAACCTTGCCTCAATCCGAGGCGCATTGTGGCCGACACAACTCAAAGTGTTTGTCTTTTGTTTCAAAAGGACGTCATTTTAATTGAAAAACATCATCTCCCATACGGAAAACTGACTAAACACATTCAGATTGTGTTGATACATTATCACAACGATCCATGGGTCATATGTGACATGTACAAGTCAACCCCACTTTAATCGGAGGCACAGTGTGGCCAGAATCACTCTAAGTGGCTCTCTTTTTTTTTTAAAATGGACAATATTTTAAGTACATACGGAAAACCGACCAAATGCATTCAGTTTCCGTTGAAACTATAGGAGAACGATTCATGGGTCATATGTGACGTGTACGAATCAACCACGCCTCAATCTGTGACACGGTGTGGCCAACACCACTCAATGTGTCTGCCTTTTGTTTCAAAAGGACATCATTTTAATTGAAAAACATTAACTGGGATACGGAAAACTGATCAAACGCATTCGGTTTCTGTTGAAACTTTAGGAGAACGATCCATGGGTTATATGTGACATGTACAAGTCAACCCCGCCTCAGTCCGAGGTGAGTTGTTGCCGGTAACACTTTAGGTGTATGTATTTTGTTTAAAATGGATATCATTTCAGGTAAAAATATATGGTATACAAAAAACCGATCATATTATGAATTGACTTCCGGATTCCATATATAATTGTCATATAAATTTTAAATTGAATTCTAAATGAATTATGTATGTTTATAATTAAATTATGAATTATAATTTAATTATGGATGTGTATAGTTCCAACATTATATGTTAAATCTGTATGAATTTGTTCTCTATATGTATGTGTTATTTGGTTATTGCATGTACAATAATTGTATATGTATGTGTTAGTTTATTGTAGGTATAATAATTGGATTGAAAAAGAGAGGAACCCACAAAATGAGACCTGGTGGGAAAATTGGTGGGCAAATTGGAGAGCTGTTGGGAAAATTGCAGAGCTGCTGTGCAATTTTTCCAGCATAGGTTATGCCAACGGTTTGAAACCGTTGGCATAGAATCTATGGGTTTGGTTTTACCAAAAGATCCACGAACCATCGGTAAAACACTTTTCCCAACAGTTTAGAAACCATTGGGAAAGAGGATAAATTGGGTTTTTTCCAACAGTTTGGCCAAATTGTTGGGAAAAACTTTCCCAATGGTTTGGCAGAACTGTTGGGATAGGGTTATTTTTCTCCACCCTATCCCAACGGTTGTAAAACATTGTGAAAATATTTCCCAATAGTTTGGCAGAACCATTGGCATATGGTAATTTTTATCCACCATATCCCAATGGTTCACTGAAAATCATTTGGAAAAGCATTCCCACCGTTGGTATAACATATACCAACAATTTTGCAGCCTTTCCCAACGGTTCTAAACTGTTGGGAATTACTGTATTTCCATTAGTGTTTACCACCCTCATGATGTTATCCTTAATAACATTGTCAAATACATCCTTAATTTTGGAGGCAAGAGTGCGTTGAATTATTCATTATTTCATAGTGTATCCTTGATGTTCTTCTAAAAGACCTAACTGATGTGTTTCCAAATTTGGATTGATGCCTATACTTTCTATATAATTACAAGAAAACACATCATAGTGTTTCTTTAAAAATAAAATATAAACTGGTTTCTCTTCAAGAGTCATGTACACACTTATCAAATTAGGCCAAGGATCTTCCTCTGTACACAAATTTATTTCTCTGAGTTCATCCATAGTAGTAGAGACTTATTACTCATCTAAAATAGGATAATCTCTCATGAACTTCTATTTGTCTTATTTCTCACGTGTTACTCCTTCTACCACTACTAAAATAATAGATTGGATGATAGGTGATGAAAAATGATATTCAAATCTAGGGAAGGAGTCGGAATTTGTACATCCCAAAGAAGACGCAATCATTTATAACCTAACTAATGATGGAAGGTCATCCTAAATCTATTCATCTATGTTTTCATTATTTATAGGATAATTAATTACATCTTTTGTGCTGTCAAATTCAATTTACACAGTTAAAATTATAGAATACATTGAGAGAGTGCTTTGACAAGGGCCTATCCTTCCAATTTGATTGATGGGAATTACATAATCTATACCATGATTTATGAATATATTAGTTGGAATATTCTATTAAGTATTCAGAGCATTGATTATGGTTACATACTTTTCCATGGACAGCTTTCCACCCAAGCGATGAAAAAACTCTACATAAATTTATATAGATTCACATGTTTTGAATGGGGATTCATAACCACAATATGTAATAATTTTTCCACTGACACAATATTTTAAAAACTAGGGATAAGATAAAGGAATGGACAGATGTCGATGGAGCCAATATCTACCTAATATAATGGTGAACGTTTCCTTCCGGAAAACCATGAACTCTAAATCAAATATGAGATTCCCGAATTGAGTTCTTAGTGTGATATTATTGAGGGAATGTTTTATATTTTTTATCATAACCCTACAACATTAGAGTTGTGGGGGGAATGTGGGATTCAGTAAGCCCCAATAAAAATGTTTCTAGATTGTAATTAGGTTGAACCTTGAGACCTTATCAATGATGGATCATCAGATATCAATATAATTCACTTTTTCAGATATAGACAGGGGACTAATGTGTCCTTGTATGAAAAAATCTTTATCTTGGTACATAAAAGATAATACAACATGAAATTATGTAGATAATTATCTATATGGTAAACTTATATAGAAAAAAATTTAGTTTCAAACTCTTGAGGTCTTGCAAAAGCCTCAATGAGTGCATCTCGTAGATCGTTTGACCAATTAAGAGCATCTAGGATTGAAAACTTCACCAGTAATTAAGAATATTTCTTCAATAAATCATACTTCTAGTCCAATGGTCTGTGCTTTACCATATTATGATTCTCCATAGCAGGTTTCTTGGGATATGATGTCTCGGATGTGGATGGATCATCTTTTGATGTAGGATCTTTATGTGTTTCTAGTCTTGGTAGATTAGGCCGACTAGGCCTGACCACCCATTGATGAGTTGGTGATATAGAATATATCCAATATTTGAAGGTTATTATGTTAGGGAAGATCATATATTTTATAAGGGATTTCCCTTGTTCCCACTGATCCCGCTGGAGGGATATTCCATGAGATTCTTCCATATAAATAGTTTGAACAGGGGTGTGGTGGATGTAATTACTCATGGAATAACGAAATCTTCCCCTATATCCTTGACCCCAATGAAAATGTCATTAATTTCACCAATTAAGTGTAAATAAATTAGATTCATAATCATAATAATAACTTGATAGTATTTTTTTAAAATTAATAACATTAACATAACATAATATCAACTATTATTTTGATGAAGATTCTTCATGACAGATCGATAATTGTTTTTCAGTTTGACAGGGCGGTACTCGTGATTTTGGTGTTTTTGGAATGAAATCTTCCAAGGTCAAGGAAAAAATTGTCCTTAATAAGAATTCATGTAGAGACCCAAGCATGATGTACATGGAAATTTTATTACTTTTGCGGAATACTTAATACATAACAAAAACCAATACACAAGGATCGTAATAGTTTAGTGTCTTTGGAAACTCAGAACATAATCTTCTAATCATGGTGAAAGTTCTTAAACATCTCCCATAATGATCTTCCACTTTTGTTTTCTTACCAAAAAAAATTATTTATATCCTAGGTAAAAGAAAACATAAAAAGGGTGAGCTCAAATGCTTAGTATGGGTAAACATAGACAACATAAAACAATCCATAAACATTTGAATGCAAAAACATGAACATACAATCTAAACATCAAAATCTTGAGCAAAGACATAAATCTTGGAAGTACATAAGGAATATATCATAAAGGAACATCCATCATGATAAAATATCAAGGGAATAAATCATGTAATTATGGAAAACCATTAAGCACAAGATATGATTTCCATAGTAGCCAAGGCATTGCTGCGAAGACCATCTTAGTGGACAAAGTCCCTTTCTGAATCGAGTTAACTCCTCATTCCAGTCCTGTATCAGTAAACCAGATTAAGTTACTGTTCCAGCCATGTCTATACCATGAGATATAAATCCTTACCCATTTCATTGTAGGGAGATATTGGTCCCACCCATCTCATAATGAAATCATTATTACTTGTGCGAAAAAAACTTAAAACATTCATCATAACCCAATGAATAAAATGGGATTCGTAAACATCATCAAATCATCACATAATCCACATAATAAAAATGGATGTTTCATAATAATAAAAGTGAAACAATGAAAATCATAGAGACATTATACTTGAAATATACACATATGAAATAATGTCATCTTAGATGGAAAATGGTGTGGATAAAATAGTTTAAATGAATTCTTGAGGAAAATATCCTTTCATCTTCAAAATAATTTTCTTTTCACAAAATAACAATCAATTTTAATATAAATGTATATTTTTGAAAATATTCTTAAAATATTGTAGAGTATGATTCATGAAAATGAGGCGTTATGAAACCGTAAAAATCTATTCACGCCATATAAGTTAAAAATAACATTCTTCTCGTACTTTTGTCGGAAAACTCAAAAGGTTCCTAGTGTGGTAAACAAAAGTATGATTCCTTTCATAACATGTGGTAAATTTAAAAAATGGGTAAAAAGGACTTTAAAAATACATGAAAATATTTTTAGAAAACATGGGCATGGATGATAACAGTAACCCCTAATAATTACGAATAAAAAATCTCAGATAAAAACTAGATTGGAAAAGATATCCCTTACAAATATATTTTTTAAAATAAAATAGATCACTTATGTGTATTCACTATAAGGTCACATATAGAAATTAAATGTACATGATAAGATATAAAAATTCATTTCTCACATAATCAAAGAACAACGTAAACAAGAAAGAGAAGATCAACCCAAAGAATGAAAATTGGGTTAACAAGTTCCCTTACCTCTTGTCCGACTTGACTCGGTCGTTATTTAATCTCCTGAATAATAAACAAAAGTTAATTTCAACTTTCTTAAGAACCTTTTTCAAGTTTATTATTCATTTTATATCACTTATTACAATGTTATAAACATTATGTAACCATTTAAGTTAATAACGTTCGTTTTGTCGATATTTGGTACTTGAGTCAAAAATGGATTGCTTATAATTACATTTTGTTCATGTGGTCAAAGGTTCATAATATATAGAATTATATTCATGATTTATATATCATATATATCAATCATATACATCTATTTATAATAGTACATAACATATAGAGGTAAGAAATGAAATGCAATGTTCATGGAGACGGTAAGCCATACTTACACATAAATGCTCCTTTCATTTCTATTGATTATTTTAATGGAATTAAAACATAATGATACATAGGTATTTTATAATTTCAGTATAATATCATATATAATATCATTAAATAAATCCTTTATACATCCCACATAAGGCATTAACGAATCACATCACTTTGAGGGGGCGGTAGTTCGCACTTCCTCAAATGAGATTATCGTATTTACCCACTATGGAAACAATAACGTCTTGACATAATTAGGAAGTAAAGAAGAATCAGGAAATCATAAACATAATATATATCATATATAAATACTTTTCAGTCATAATGGCCACCATGAGAGTCGGTAGGAGAAAATCGAACAATCATCATTTCGTGAGACGTTAGTTTTACATCCACAGAAACATTATGTATTTAATCCATTAGATGGAGGTGTGTGTAAGTGTAGTTTGAATACTTCTCATAACAACATCCTAGTATATTTAGGATACTGATGTTGTTAAAAAATATATGATTAAAAAGAGTTTAGGGGCTGTAGAAGTAGAATAAAAGGAAACAATTTGAGAGAAACTGTTACCTTTAATTTGGGTAACTTTTTTGGTTTGAACCAAAAGGACTTCTTGAAGTGCCTTCTGCCTAAGGTATGGCTTTGAGGGGGAGGATAGGGATGTAGGGAGATTAATTGGTCAGCGGTTTTATGAGCCAAATGGCTGGAGAGGTGTGAGTAATTGGATATAAATGGTTTCCTTTTATAAGACGGAGGAGGGGCTCTTTTGAAATGTGTGAAAATATTATTTTATTATAAACTTATCATCGGTTTCAAAAGGTCGAAAATTAATTTAGGATAAATATAAGATGACTAATGGTCGAAATAAAATCATCCAAGTAGAATTGGACATGTTTTGAATAATATTTTAATCATTATAATCTTATTTATTTAAATCATTTATTAATGAGGTAAATACTGCATCATTATTGTGTCATGAATAATTTAATTTATTTGATGTCTTAAAATTATAAACAAAATACCATCAAGTATTAAATATTTTTATCTTTCCAATGAGTATTTATAGTTGAAAAGATAATTTATATAACCCATTAAAAAATTAATTACTAAAAGATTTTTGTTAATGTCAATTTTGTAATTACATTAAATTAATTAATCCAGATGGTCATTATCACGACCAAGTGGATCGATGGGGTCCCAAACTCGACCCAAAGATACCCATGGTAGTACACTACTCATAAAATAAGTTTAGGACAAGTTTTAGTGTAATTTTGAATTATTATAATTTTTTCAACCTTGAATTACCCTATTTACCTTTAACCACTGTAAATAAAAGTCAAACGTTACTATTCACCAAAAATTATTTTAATCTTATGGAACCACATTTTACTTCTTGATAACAACCATGTATGTCGGATTTTTGAACTTCAATTCACAGAAGTAGTAAAATTTCATTTAAATGAATGATTTAGTTTTTTTAACTACCACTAAGTGGTTTCACTATTAATAAAAAATTGATGTTTTTTAGAAAAAAACCAAAAATTCAGCCTAAGCTATATTTGATATTCTGAATTCAAAAATCATGCCTTTTTTACGAATTAAAAACATAGAAGTGGAATTAATTAATTTTAAAATTAATTCCTGTTATCAAAACAAATATTGTGTTTTTAAGAAACAATAACTATCAAAATATCGAAACTTGTTTATGTGAAATTTCAAAGTAAAATTAATTCTAATGACCAACATTGGATTGAATGGTAAAAGTATATTCTAATTAAACTTTAAAACCAATTAAAAAGATAATATAACCAAATAAATTATTGCGATGAAAAAAGTTGTTTTTAATTAAAATATATCGTGTTTTTACTAGTCATTAAAATATGAAAGTTATCAAAATAATATGAAAATTTTATCCAATTTAAATTTTTATATCCTGATTCCAAGGAAGAATTATATTTTTTCAAATTGAACTTCTAAACATGTCAAAAAACTAGATTTAATGTGGGCGCACCATCAAAAGGCGGCGAAACTGCATTTTTTGAAAAATACTTATTTCACCCAAGAAGTTTATTTTGTTCTCATACCATGTTCTAGAAAATGTGTAAGATGAATAATAATGACATAAAATTCAAAATGTAGTTGATACTATTCATAACGGAAAGTTCATAATAATATTATAACCATATATCGTTGTTTAGTAAAACCCAGTATTGCGTACAACACACGCTATCAAGGAAGGTCGCGATTGTGTGTAATGAAAGCCAAGTCAGGGATGCATGTAGTGCAAGACTCCTTTGTTGTTGCTTATAACAGATTCCAACCATATTTCATTTATACAATGAATATATATATATATTCACTCAATTTTTCATAGAATAACTACCATCAAACAAACTTGAAATTGTGTGTAACACGATCCAAGATTAGTGTTGTTTATACTGCAAGCTAATATGATGTTTCGTATAGTGCAAGATATTCATTGTGTAGCGTATAATAGAAGGCATCAATGTAATTAAAAATAATATTTTATCATAAAATTATGGGGTGTTACATTCTAACCCCTTAAAATGAATTTCGCCCACGAAATTTGCCAGGGTTATAAGTGGTTTACTGCTTGAATGTTTCTTTCATAGAAACCAACATCATAAAAAGGATTACTAAAACTTTATTTTAAAAAGGGAAGTTAGAAACATAATGTTCACCCAATGTAACTCAGTAGTGGGTTTCCACATAAAACAACATAGGTGAAAATATGGATATGGAAGAGAAATCTAACCATCTAGTTCACATGGAGAGTGGTAGAGAACATGGATATGAAGAAGACATCAACCAAAAAGACATAAATTTGTGATTATATAAGGTACCATCTAATTCATCGGGTATGAGGGTACTAGGAAAACGTTTTTAGTTCTCAACCTCATTTCCCTAATGTTGATGAATTGTTGAATTAATAAAAATACATACTTTATTTTGGTACAATCTCAACATTTCTCGTGCCTCGAACAATTTCCACTTCATCTCTTAAATAAATGAAGTCGTATTTGTCTTTCCCAATGTGTTAGCAGATCATGTGATAGAATGATGGGTCATTCAATCTGTCTCAAACAAAAGGTTATTAAAAGTTATCAAATATACATAAGTCCTTCTATGGTGAGGTTAATCATATATGATTCCAGAAATGGACTTATACTACATCTATCATAATTCTTAAAATAAAACTAGTATCTAATAACCAAGGAATTATTATAGACAAGTAGTAGGTGATAAAGGCATGTCGCACTTCGGTTGGGGGTTCGATTCCCACAGCCTTGTTTGACGCGAGGGGTTGTTGCCCGTCCTACAGGATGTCCTTTTTCTAAAACTATATTTTTATAACATCCCATCAATAATATAGAAAAATTTTATATCCTTAAACAATACTATCTAATTTCCAACATAATCCATTCAAATCTTTAGACTTATCCAATCTACATCTGTCCAATCTCATAGTATAAAGAAAACGATTACTGGAAAGGTCACATAACTAGCATGTGAATACCATCATTTATCCCTCATATATCACAAGACATATCTTGTTGGTCACATTCCAAACATGTGAATATCTTAATCATGTATTCTCTTGAAAATGAATACCCATTGAACCTTAGTGAAAACATGAATGCTGTCAAAAGTTAACACTTTCCACATACCAAAATCCCAAAATTTCTATATACTCAAACCGTGATATCACTTTGTCTTTATATCGGTCATGAGCTCATTAATACTATCAAACATATTATTTTCTCTATATCCCTTTATTATTTGCATATCATATGCTTTCCAAAAATATTTTAACCACTTTTCATGGTTACCAGTACCATATAATCATCAAAAACCACAATAAACCAATACATAGATATTCTAATATTCCACATTACTTTGAGATTCTACAACATTTTTTCGGAATCCCATTACATAAACACATAATCATTCCACTACAACGTTTTCATTATCAACATCACCAATAGTGATCGCATGTGGCTTCACTTTGTCCTTTGCCTAATGTAGTTGTTGATGTTGATCGTCATTAACCCTTAGAATAGGAAATTGGTTAGCATAATGCCCCATTCCCTTGAACTTGAATCATTGAAGTGTTGGTGGTGCATTTTCGGCAGTCTTTTATCCATTCACACCATTAGATACCTTTTTCCTATTACTTCGGTACTCAGCTACTCGATGAACTTCTTTTCCACACTTGAAAAAATTTCTAGTACGTTTTAGACAATCTCCACCATGCTTCTTTCCACACTTTGAGCATAAAGAAACATTCACCTTCTTTTCACCATTGTTTTTTTATTTTTCCATGAACTCCATCTTTTGTTTCTTGTCAAAACCATGAGATGGATATGTAACACCAACTTCTAGTTCTACCTTGATAGCACAACACATAATTTCTTCATAGCTACTGATTTATCTTATCGCTAACTCCATTCAAAGACTTGGTTTTAATCCACTGAAGAATCCATTAACTTTACTTTCAGGTTGTATGATAAATTCAGATGCATACCTTGCAAGCCTTATAAAATTCACTTCGTATATACCAACAGAGTCATCATCCCTTTTCATAAGCTCAAGGAACACCTTCTCCATCTTTGTTCGAAGAATACGAGGGATGTAATTATAGAAAAATTATTTCTTGAACTCATTCCATTCCATGGATTCAATTAAATATTGGGGCCTTGTATTCTTAGTTAGAGTCTACCAGTGTTATACTTCACCTTCTAAATGGTAAACAGATAAAATGACCTTTTCATTCTCTGTAAAACGAAGTATATAAAATATCTTTTCAATGGTACTGATCAGTTGTTCAGAAACAAGTGGATCTGAAGACCCACTAAAAGAAGGTGGAAGTTGCCTCATGAAGGACTCAATAGAATATTGTTCCTTTCTCTGCTCATTTGGAAGTCCAGAATGATTCATATCTTGTGTAAGTATAGAAATAATATTTTTCACTCCATCTCCCATCACATTTGGTTGTTCGGGAGGACAATCATTGCATTGTCCATTACATTGATCAACACGGACTTATCTAAGATTTAGGTTTAATTCTATGATCGTTATCGTAATTCTAGGACTATAACCTATAATTATATTTTACCTTAGGGACATCCCTACACATACCTTATAAATATCTCTAGGGATCTCACTAAAGTTTTCGCATCTTAGTTTCCAAAGGTTAACTAAGCTTTCCTCTAATACCAACTATAGAGACCCAAACATGACGTACATGGACATTACATTACTTTTTCGGAATACTTAATACATAAAAGAACCAACACACAAGGACCGTAATAGTTTAGTGTCTTTGGAAACTCAAAACATAATATTCTAATCATGGTGAAAGATCATCAACATCTTTTATAAATATCATTCCCTTTTGTTTTCTTACCTAAAAAAAATCTTTATATCCTGGGGAAAAAAAAATAGTGAGATCAAATGATCAGTATGGGTAAACATAGAGAACATAAAACAATACATAAACATTTGAATGCAAAAAACATGAACATACAATCTAAACATCAGAATCTTGATCAAGGACATAATTCATGGAAGTACGTAAAGCTTATATCATAATGGAACAACAATCATGATAAAATATCATTGGAATAAAACATGTAAATGTGAAAAACCATTAAGCACATGATATGATCTCCATAGTAGCCAAGGCATTGCTGCCAAGACCATCTTAGTGGAAAAAGTCCCTTTCTGAATCGAGTTCACTCCTCGTTACAGTCCTGTATCATTGAACCAGATTAAACTACTATTCAATCCATGTATATCTCATGAGATATAAATCTTTACCCAATGAATTTTAGGGTGATATATGTCCCACCCATCACATAATGAAATCATTCTTACTTGTGCCATGAAATAAACTTAAAACATTCATCATAACCCAATGAATAAAATGGGCTTCATAAACATCATCCCATCATCACATAATTCACATAATACAAATGGATTTTTCATAATAAGAAAAGTGAAACCATGTAAATCATAGAGACATTATACTTGAAACATTCACATATGAAATAATGTCATCTTAGATGGAAAATGGTTTTGATAAAACACTTGAAATGAATTCTTGAGGAAAATATCCTTTCTTCTTCAAAATCATTTTCTTTTCACAAAACGCCATGAAATTTTAAAATAAAATTATTTTGTTGAAAATATTCATAAACTCTTGTAGAGTAAGCTTCATGAAAATTAGGCTTTATGAAACCATAAAAATCCGTTCACACTGTATAAGTTAAAAATAACATTCTTCTCATACTTTTTTCGGAAAAGTCAAAATGTTCCTCATGTGGTAAAAAATGTAATATTCCTTTCATAAAAAGTGGTGAATTTCATAAATGGGTAAAAAACATTAAAAATACATGAAAATGGTTTTAGAAAACACGGGCATGGATGATAATAATAACCCCAAATACTTACGAATAAACAATCTCAGATAAAAAAGAGATTGGAAAGGTTATCCCTTACAAAGATCATTTGGTAAATAAAATAGATCACATATGTGTATTCACTATAAGATCAGATAAAGAAAGTATAAATACATGATAAGATATAATAAATCATTTCTCACATAATCATAGAACTACATAAACAAGAAAGGAAAGATCAACCCAAAGAACGGAAATTGGGTTAAGAAGTTCTCTTACCTCGTGTCCGACTTGACTCGATAATTCTTTAATCTCATGAATAATAAACCAATGTTAATTTATACTATCTTAAGAAACTTTTTCAAGTTTATTATTCTTTTTATATCACTTATTACTATGTTATAAACATTATGTAACTATTTATGTTAATAACATTCGGTTTGTCGATATTTGGTTCTTGAGTGAAAAATGGACATCTTATAATTACATGTTGTTTTGGGCAAAAATCCCTCAAGGAATCATTGAAGAATTTTTGAGGGGATTGTGTTTGTTGACACTGTGGACATCTGAGTGGTGATTGTTGACAATGAAAAACAATGAAATACAAATTTGTTAACAAAGAAGATTTCATGATGGAATGTATATTTCAAGAGCTGAGGTCAGCGATCCATGTTTGATTCAAGAACATCAGCAAAAGGAATAGATGATCTGGAGATGGTACAAAAGAACAGATACAAGGTGGCACTGTATTCCAGTGTTTGCTAAATTTTTGAGCCTAAAAATCATCAAATTAAGAAAATTGGTTTTTGGAAAAGGGACTTGCGCATTGTGTACTTCAAGGCTTGGAAACATGCGTGCCATATGTTTTCCAAGATCAGATCATCCTAATATGGCAAAGGGATAAAGGTCGTGAACGTATTGGTGTGGTCGCGCAAGTGACTTGCGGGCCGTGAAGAGACTTGTGTACCAGTGCTTAGGAGGCTTGGGAACTTGCATGCCTGTTGTTTTTCAGGATCAGAACTTCAAAATACAGAAAAAGAAGGTGGGTCGCACAAGCATTGGTTTGGTCGCGCATGTCAGTAGTGCGACAGAGGCCAGAGCGGTTGAGCTGCGCACCGAGACTTGCGCGCCGGAGGGGGACTTGCATGCCGTCACGCAGGTAGATCAAATGCCTATAAATACTAGAACACCCCACCTCATTTCTTATAGAGTTCAATAATTAGGAAAATCAGAGCTCTTGTCGCGCAGGTGTGGAAGCCGCACAAGTGGTGTGTGGTCGAGCATGTAGGGACTGGCGCGCCAGTGTTGAAGTTGTGCGCCATCTATTTGTTGTGTGCCTAAGGTGGTTTGGGCAGCAAAGGAAGTGCATCGTGAAAGTTTGGAGAAGCTTAAGCTTAAGTCGCACAAGTGTTAAGAAATAATTGTGTGTCGGTGTTGACTTGCACACCAAGACTTGCGCGCCGCCATAGAGAAGGGCGCCAAGTAGGGTTGATTTCCAGCTGTAATTCAGGGCTGTGTGAAAGCTGTAGATTGCCCGATTCTTTCGGTGCAAAGAGAGATTCATCTACGGGTGAAATTTGAACTACAAAGAAGCATCTACATAGAGAGGAAGATTCATTCATTCATGAAAATGAAGAGACCTACAGGTCTATAAACTGTGAGTGGATCCTTTCCGATGCAGTGAGAAAAGGAAGAGAAGGAAGGTGATCCTCTCCACCGGCAGTGAGCCAGAGAGAGAGAGAAACAGGGAGTGACCCTTGGGAAAGCAGTGAGATGACCTTAAACCTTGTAAAGGCAGTGAGCCTAGGACAGAGTCACTATTCCCAAACCATTGTATCCACATCTAGTGAAGAATAATGGAATTTGGTACAACCAAAAACCTGTTACTGTATGCTCCCTGGACGTATCCCAGTGAGGGTGAAGCAAGTAAACATCTTTGTGTCTACCTACTTACTTCCCTGCATTGCATTTAAAGATTAATAAACACATAAAGAAGAAAACATATAATCATAATAAACACACAAGTGCAAACAAAGTGACCCATGTAATAAAGAGGTCAAGATCCAGTGGGACAGGAAGAACTTTGAGAAAGAATATCTATACCCTGATTCACCCCCCTCTCAGGGTATCTAGGCCCCTATTGGTCCTAACATGTTGTTCATGTGGTCAAAGGTTCATTATATCTAGAATGATATTCAAGATTTATATATCATTTATATCATATATATCAAACATATAAATGGATTTATAATTGTATATAACATATGGAGGTAAGAAATGAAATGCACCATTCTTGGAGACGGTAAACCGTACGTACGCATAAACACAATTTTCATTTCGATTTCTTATTTTAATGGAATTAAAACATAATTATACATAGGTATATTATAATTACACTATAATATCATATATAATATCATTAAATCCATCTATTATACATCCCACATAAGGCATTAACGAATCACATCACTTTGAGGGGAGGTAGTCCGCACTTCCTCAAATTAGATTATCGTATTTAGACACTATGGAAACCATAAAGGCTTGATATAATTGGGAATTAATGAAGCATAAGGAAATAATAAACATAATATATATCACATATAAATATAGTTCCATCATAATGGCCGCCATGAGAGGCGGTAGGAGAAAATCAAACAATCATCCTTTCGTGAGGCATTAGTTTTCAATCCACAGAAACATTATGTTCTTCATCCATTAGATGGATGTGTGTGTAAGTGTAGTTATAATAATTCTCATAAAAACATCCTAGTATATGGAGGATACTGGTTTTGTTAAAAAATAAACGATTAAAAAGATTTTAGGGGTTGGAGAAGAAGAATAAAAGAAAACAACTTAAGAGAAACCGTTACCTATAATTTGGGTAACTGCCTTTGGTTTGAAACAAAAGGACTTCTTAAAGTGCCTTCTTCCTAAGGTAAGGCTTCTAGGGGGAGGAGAGGGATGTAGGGAGATTACTTTGGAAGAGGTTGGATGATCCAAATGTCTTGAGAGGTGTGAGGAATTGGATAGGAATGGTCTCCTTTTATAAGGGGGAGGAGGGGCTCTTTTGGAAAGTGTGAAAATTTTATTTAATTATAAACATATCTTCGGTATGAAAAGGTCTAAAAAATATTAAAGATTTAGATAAGACGACTGATGGTCGAAAAAAATCATCCAATAAGAATTGGACATGTTTTGGATAATATTTTAATCATTATAATCTTATTTATTTAAATCATTTATTAATGAGATAAATACTACATCATTATTGTGTCATGAGTAATTTAATTAATTTGATGTCTAAAAATTATAAAAAAAATACCATCATGTATGAAATATTTTTATACTTCCAATTAATATTTATAGTCAAAAATATAATTTATATAACCCCATAAAAAATTAATTTCTAAAATATCTTTGTTAATGCCAATTTTGTCTTTACATTAAATTAATTAATCCAAATTGTCATTATCACTACCAAGTGGCTCAATGGGGTCCTAGAATCGACCCAAGGATGCCCATGGTCAGCCAATACTCATCCAATATGGTTAGGACAAGTGTTAAGGTAATTTGGAATTATTATAATATCCATTAAACCTTGAATTACCCTATTTATCTTTAATCGCTGTAAAAAAAGAAAAAAGTTACAATTCACCAAAAATTATTTTAATCTTATTGAACCACATTTTACTTCTCGATAACAACCATGTATTTTTGATTTTTGAAATTCAATTCACAGAAGTGGTAAAATTCCATTTAAATGAAAGAGTCAGTTTTTTTAACTACCACTAAGTGGTTTCACTATTCATCAAAAATTGAAGTTTTTTAGAAAAATACCAAAAATTAAGCCTAAGCTATATTTGATATTCTGAATTTAAAAATTATATTTATTTTTTCAAATTCAAAACATAGAAGTGGCATCAATTAATTTTAAAATTAATTCCCATTATCAAAACAAATAGCGTGTTTTTAAGAAATAATAACTATCAAAAGATCGAAACTTGTTTATTTCCAATTTCAAAGTGAAATTAATTCCAATGACCAACATTGGATTAAATGGTAAAAATATATTCTAATTAAGCTATAAAACCAATTAAAAAGATAATATAATCATATAATTAATTGTGATGAAAAAAGTTTTTTAATTAAAATATAGCGTGTTTTTAGAATTCATTAAAATATGAAAGTTATCGGAATAGTATGAAAAATATATCCAAATTAAATTTTTATATCATGATTACAAGGAAGACTTTTATTTTTTCAAATTGAACATATAAACATGACAAAAAATATTTTTTAAGTGGGTGCGCCATCAAAAGGAGGGGAAACTGCATTTTTTGAAAAATACTTATTTTACCCGAAACGTTTATTTAATTCTCATACCATGTTCTAGAAAATGTGTAAGATGAATAATAATGTTATAAAATTAAAAATGTAGTTGATACTATTTATAACGTCTAGTTCATAATAATATAATAACCATATACAGTTGTTTATGGAAACTCGGTATTGTGTACAACACACACTATCGAGGAAGGTCATGATTGAGTGTAATGAAAGACAAGTCAGGGTTACATGTAGTCCAAGGCTCCATTGTTGTTGCGTATAACAGAATCCATCCATATTTCATTTATAAAATGAATATATATATATACACTCAATGTTGCATAGAATAACTACTATCAAACAAACTTGAAATTGTGTGTAACACGATCAAAGATTAGTGTTGTGTATACTACAAGATAATACGATGTTGCATATAGCACAAGATAATCTTGGTGTAGCGTATATCAGAAGAAATAAAAGTAATTAAAAATAATATTTTATCATAAAATATTGGGGTGTTACAATTCATCTTCCTAAGATGTTTTCCCATCCTTTTGACCATTTTTTTTTGAAGGATAGTCTTTGTAGGTTTGAGATTCTGATGAAGAAATGTTTTCTACAGTGGGCGTGGGAAGAGAAACAATAAGTTGATTCAATTATATTATTAGTATGGAATGAGTTCAATTGATATTGTATAGATCATCCAATCATCTAACTTCGGTTCATTATTTCTTTTGAATTCATGTCATTCTCTTTCCTCATCTGGATCGGTAGCAGAAATAGATGCTTCCTGAGCTGGTGGTCATTTCAAATTCACCTTCCCAGAGTCCACCATATTTTTTATGAGGTAATTAAAAACAAAACACTCTTGTATTAGGTGCCCCACCATTTTATTGAAGGGAAAATATTTTGGAATTAATTCAACACCTTACTTGTTTGACTTATTGGGCTTTGTATATTATACTATGTTGTTTCCAATGTTGAGATAAATTAGCTAAGAATTTGTTCATTCTGAAGGGAATATAATTTTTTCATTAAAGATTCAAACTATTTCTTCCTTTGATCTTTTATATCATCCTAATGAGGAGAAAATTGTTGCTAGGTTTTGGGAGGTGGATCCATATGGCATGATGAGGAATTTGGTGTGGAAGAAGGTATATGTTCTTGTTTTAGTGTAACTATATACGCCAATTCTTTTCATACTCTCCTTCCCAGAACTAAAGGGATTACATGGGATTTGGATTTATTTTATTCCATATAATTCTACACTTGATGGGAGATTGAAGAAAGGTTCCTAAACACTCCAATTTATTTCATAGCGATTTGTGGTGTGTGAATCTCATCAAAGATATTTACTACACAGATTGGAAAAAACTCTTCTTGAGGGAGTGTTATGTTTAAATAATTTGATAGTCCTTTCCACTAAGCAATGAAATATAAAAGTCTTTCACTATCCATTTGTTTTAAATTCATAATATCAAAGGATGTTTTATTCTGCACCATTGAGCCAATCTGGAAAAGGAATTTATGATGGAGGTCTTCCCATCTAGTAATTGATCGAGACAGAAAACTTTTATACCAGACAAATCCGGGTCTATTTAGTTATTTCACAAAGCATCTGAGTTTCACTACCACTTGTTGTTGAGTGGTCCCCATCATGGGATCATATAGAGAGAGATGGAATAAAACTAGAACTGCTTCAGTTATTATGATTTGTTAATGATTGAAAATGTTGTATTTTCAATGTTTTGAAGGGGTGGAGTCAGTTATACCATTAAGGGTAATCCTTATTTTAGGGTTATATAGATTCACATTGTCCTTCCATATCATCTTATCAATATTTTAATGAATAAATTTTCTTTATAAGAATTCATGAAGCATATGGATGACGTTAGTCTTGAGCAGGTTCGATGGATAGAGCCAGAACAGGTGAAACAACTAAAAGGACCACTGGTGTTGGTACTTATGGTATTTTACTTGGGTAACCCATGGAGATATTCTTGTAAGGAAGTGTATAATACTGTTCTGGTTTCCACTAAATCATATTGAAATCATTATTTTCCTCAATTGTTGTGACAAATCCTCATTGCTGTTTTACACAAACTCGAAGTTTATGTTGGGGATTTTCCTTTGGAGTATATAATATATGAAGATTGCCTTAGAGTAATTGTACATTGATTTGTCCTATGTCCTTCATTTATTCCTCCAGATATGAAAATATCTCTTATAATAAAATCAATTGACCGTATCAAGGGAGTTATTGAGACATTTTATGAATTTATACATTTCCCTAATTAGGTGCCTTTCGAGATGGTAATGGTGGATTATTATAGGAATTGGATTGATTCCGATAAAGCCACTGATTTTGGATACAAACACATTCTTCATTAGTTTTGGTGTAGACCATATCTTGATTTAGAACATACTCTTCTTATTACCAAGAAATGGACTCATGTTCAAGAGGATCTATACTGACAATATTTATGACATTTACTGATGAATAATTCATTGAAGGCATAATGTTGGTATCTTTATAAGAATTTCATCATTTACATCCTACACGAGTCCTCGTCCTCTTATTTTTAGATTACGTAGGGATTTTCTGGAAAATAATAAATTGAATGTAATCCCCTAATAATTAATTTTTGTGCATTCCAAGTGAAGTTACTGGGTCCTGGAATGGAATGAACTGAGAGGAATCATCTTGGATCTTCTTACCTAATCAGGTGAAAACTGATTCTTGTTGAGAAGGGGATTGTTGAGGTGAAAAATTACCTAGACATTTGGGATGGTGATATTCATAATCTTCCTTCACAACCATTTTGTCCTGATTTTTTGATTTTGAAGGTTGGGTTAACAAATCTCCCAACCCGATGGGTTGTGGTTTCTCTTGAACTACTATAGCTGATATTTCTACAGCTTCTCTTCTAATTTTATGGATTCTGGTCTGAAACGTTTCTGCATGCATTATCCTATATCCACTAAAATAACCTATTTCAGATGAAAAATGTGATATTTTAGAAAATTTCACGATCTATTAATTAAAATCCTCTAAATGTGAATCCTTCTTGATATTTTCAGATGCTTGATACAAAATTCTTTTACAAAATTCTCTAATAAGGCCTAACATTGATCTGAGATAGGCAAAGCATATTTGTGTTGATCACATATTATGTTATAAACCGAATAAAATTATTTTATCAAGTCTTGGGAAATATCATTTCATGATACCACTTTTGGTGGAATTTTGTAGTTTGAGGTTGCAATGAAATGCAATGCTCCATGTACAACACAACCTCTAATTTGAAAACCAGATGGGGTATCCATGATTAATTTTCATGAAATTATTAATGGATTGAGGAATGCACACTAAAGGGGGTCATGTTTCTCCCCATTAATTAGATTTTCAGACATCATGAAATATTACAAGTCAATTTGGCGATACATCTTTTCTATTACAATGAAATGACTTTGATATTATTCATAAGGTAATACTATCACTTTCAGGTGACGATGATTTTTTCAAATGTTGAGATGGATTTCAGGGATACAATCTTCCATAAAAATCTTGGGAATGTTATATTGAGGGGTATACAATGACCAAAACATGATGGGTACTTTATTTTTATCCAATTGTTTCCTCAAATTTAACATTTCCTTTTCATCATTCTTTACAGGGTCCTCGAACTAGTGTAATCTAAGTTGAAATTTTCCTAAAAATAATAAAGAACTTGTAAAATTGGAAATGATTTCATCTATTGCGTTTCAAGATAATTCTCCCAAGGGAGTTTTGAAGAATGACCATTCTGTTGGGCTGCCTTCTTATTAAGAAAGACTATCACTGACCATTGACAGAGAATTAGACATTATTAGCTTTGTGTTTGTAAGTGACGTAAGAAAATAGGGATTTCTTCTCACTCTTTTTTTATTGAATAATTATTTTGGAATTGAAAATTACTAATACGAAGAGAAATTTCACCCCTAATTTCCTAATAATGGGGAGAACCACTATGGTGGGTTACATTAAGGGGTATAACCTATTTCTCCTTGGTGTTTTCCACATGGAAAATTTTTGTGGCACTCAACGAATGATGTTGTCTCAAGAATGAATGGTTTTTCAAGAATAAAGACTTCATGAGGAATCATCTAATGACGACCATCATAGTTTCTACTACCATTCCCATAAATTGGTGTCAGGAAGGTAGGATCCTAACTGGAAATACATAGTTGTTTGGGGGATTTAAGAACTCCCACATTATGCGGAGCCAAATCATATATTAGATTCAGATTATTCAATTGTGTTTGATGGTTCTTCTCCATAAAGGAATTATTTCCTATATTAGGGGTCACTTTCTCAGAGAAGTAGTTATCATGGGCAGGTGTAAGTTCCTACAATGTAATGGATATCGGGTTAGGCCAATTATCTTTAGTTGTAGTGGGTGTATGTGCCTAATTAAATTGTCTATTTGATATGGGAGGGTGTTCCCCATAACACACTTGAACATGAGTAGAGGTATGTATCAAATATGGGGTGATGTGATGATGAACCACCATAGTAGTTGGGATATAGTAGTGAATCTGTCTCTCATGTACTATTGTTGTCTCTATGACGATATTGTGGAAAATATATAGAATCTGGTCAGGGATTTTTGTTTTCCAATTCACCTTCTCCAAAAAAATTATTATTGATGTCAGTGACTGAAACAAAAATGTACATCCATTATGTCTTTGGAGTAGGTTTATATGACTACTAAAATTCTCCCATTTCTACTAGTGGATATTGAGAGTACTCGTGTATTAGTGCAGAGAGTTGATTATACCCTCATCTTATCTTTGGATGTTTCTAACAGAATTCAACAAATGAATACAAAAAATAATGTTATCCGGCTAGATAAATGCTAGCTGGTGTATATTCCTCCTAGATATTTACCATGTAACATGGTTTATGGGATTCCATGAGTGTTTCTAGAATAGGATGCTGGAAGACTTGGTGGGTGCATATATATGTATGTTCCCATTTAAAATTACCATCATAGGTGATTTGTTGGATTCCTTGAATAAATTGTGGTGAGAATACTTTATGGAATAAAGATTGTATGTAGGTGTATGTGCCTTCTCATAGTACTCCACTAGTGTTTAATGGAAGGATTGGTTATGTGTTTCCAGATGATTCAACTGGCAGAAAGAATGAAGGTGGACTGGTGTATGTGCTTGATCATTGTTTGCAACCAAATTGGGTTGGTGGTCTTCTCCAGAGGGGGAAAATGTAATGACACAGTCTATAATGGTGAGTTTTTTACCTTGGGGGACCATCATGCGTATTCAGGTCTGAGGGACCTAGACTAGGTAGCCAATGCTGACACCCTCGTCATATTGCGGGTTCCTCTCCATCTGACATGGGAGATGGAAATTGTTGGTAGGATCCATTAAAAAGGAACTATGTGTCTTCAAGGTGAGTCCAAGACTAACCTCATGATCCACCTCCCTAAAGTAATAGAGGGACTAATTATTTTATTATGGGGATAACCTCCCTAAAGGGTTGAAGATGTTTTTTGGAACTATATATGTTTTTACCATCAGTCATCACAGACCAGATGAGCAAGGGTTATTATTAATCTAAATGTCTTATTGGGAAGCCTCTAGGGTTGGGATTGTACAGTTTTGATAGTATTCCCAAACTAGTGCATTCAAGACCTAGCATTTACATGTCTTGTTAGTGATGGAATCCTCTTAGAAAATGAATATCCGTCATGGACAGTAGTCGGTGAGTGTATTGTTTTACACTTGAAGGAATCCATTTGGTTTAATGGGAGTTAATGGAAAAATTATTTTTTATTGATATATGACAAAAATAATCCAAAAAAACCAGGTAAAGATACATCTTTGTGGTCTAACACATTCATGATGGACTGCCTTGTCTAGCCCTCTTTTAAGAATTGATAGGGACCCGAAAGATGGGTATCACTATTAATTTTATTAATTATTTGTGTTAGGTTAACCATAAATTTGTTTCCCCAAGAAATGTAAACTTCATTGAGAAAAATAATGGTTCTGTGAAGACTAGTTATTACATCCTATTTATTGATAGAAATTCATTATTTATTTCATTAAGGCTGTGTTCCCCAGATTTTTGTTTCCCTTGGAAATGAAACTCATTGTCGGAAAAACTATCTCCAGAGGGATTCCATCAGATTTTATTATGGAACCAAAAACACAAAATAATTCTATATCCAAGTGGAAATACATTCCAAAGGCAGATGCTCATTAGATATTTTTTACTTGTGAGGATTATTAATTGACATTAGTTGAGATGATGGGAGGTTAGACTCATCTAACAATTTTAGTGGAAGTTTTTTCCTACTACAAGAATCTCTTATAGATTTTAAATATGTTCCAAAATTATTATTAATTAAACAAATTTTTCCCCATGAAATTATAAAATAATCAATAACATGTATAGAATTTACAATATTCTATATATATATATGGGGTAATTCATCAATGGGGATATCAGCATGTATCCAAGGTTCTCTATTTATGGTATCATATTATATACTACTTAGTGATTGTTGGTTGTTATTTCAACAATTCTTATTTCAAATACATACAGTGGGGAACCCTGTAATTTAATTTCATCTAAGTAGACTAATGTTACTCTAGAGTTTATCATCATCAAGGTAGATAGAAGGTTACAATGGAATTTATTATCATATATGGAGACAAAAGGTTGTTTTGAGGTTGGCTGTGTACCCATGGATGGGATACTTACATGTCTTTTCAAAAAGAATCAGATCCCCCATAGATAGTTGCTTATTAATGGGACACATCACACCACTCTAAGTCATTTTATAAGTACCTAACCATACAGTTTAATGTCGTGTGGCATGGAATTCTAAGTAGAATGTACGTAGTCAATGTTTGGTGTCGATCATATACCAAATAACCCTATGTAACATGGAATGGATATGAGTTTCCATCATAAATTAGACACTTCTGGGAATATGGCACAGAATGGATAGAGTTGATTTGGAATGTTGGGATTGAACCTCAAAGAGGCTTCCTATGTATCCTATTTAGATGAGAATCAATGGCCACAAAGTTTGGGTAATCTTGCACGAGATTATGTTCTTTTGAGAGAAATAGGTTATGGATTACATCTAAAAGGTATTCTTTATAAAAGTGCCCTTTGTGTTATTTATTTATTAATTTTAATATGGGTGATTAATTTGGGCCACGCTCTTAATGATGATTCCTATTTAAGGGGTATGGTCTCTCTTTTTATGGATGAGATGATATTGAGAATGTGAGTTAGGATGGATTCCTACATACCATAGTTAGAGATGGAAGAAGAGTTCCCATTGATCATTCATTGTTCTTATTGGGACTATAACCTAATGAGAGTATTTTTTGAGCTCATTCCATAGGAAGGTGTCCTACATATATAAGTTATATCATGAATCAGAGTTCACATAGTTCATGAAATGAGGGTGATTGTGCAGTTCTTGTGATCATCAACAATATCTTAGACCACGTGAGTCATGCTTGATGAGAGAAAAAATATGATGTGAAATATTTATCAAATGCACACAATTTTCATCCTCCCCTAGTGGAACAGTTTGGTTTTATGAGAGAAGAGGACATGTCGATGGTGGAAGAGGGTATAATGCAATTAACCTTTCAAAGTGAAATGAAAGTGGAGGTCATTATGTCCAACTTGAATGACTAGGGGATTAATCCTGGATGGATTACCTTAGATTGGTATCATTTTATGAGGGATACTTATCCTTTGGTCAATATTAAATGATATTCTGATCACCACACTTCCTTCTTGGAACCACAAGCTTCGGGTTATAGAGATGACAGGGTGGGGACTTGGCCCAAACCACAATCCTCTAAACCAAGTACTATTGAACACTGTAACTATAGGAAGGGTCTACATAACTATATATATATTGATCTATAGACACCCCGAGGATCAAAAACCCATGATTAGACATATTATTTAATCTTCTGACTATAGATATACAAACCCAAATGGGGGACACACTAATGGGAATTTTCAAAAGGATTGGTAAGCCAGGAGGTTTCAGTGGAGGTTTCAACATGATCCATTTTATAAAAGGAAGACAATGAAAGAGAATATCTTCCATTACTGGATTTGGAAGAGGATTTGCCAATGAATTGTGTTGGATGAAGGAATGAGGTGAAATAAATAAGGGATCCCAAGTGGGTCGTTCACATATATAAGAAACATAGGTTGTCTTGAGATACATGATGTCACCTTAAGTGATGAATAACCCAAATGACTAGACTTGGGAAATACTTGGCTTAATATTGAAGAGTATTCACATGTAATCTCGGATGTGGGGCACTGATGTTTCTATTCAAGGAATGACGATTATATAATTCTTTTTCAATAATGTGGTTGGGCGCTTGGGTTGTGGAAGTTTTATTGATATCAACCACTTAATGGAGTTATGTATCAGTATCCACACTTAATTTCCCTACATTAGGTTTCATGAAACTACCGTGGAAGTTTTAGAATACTTGGGAGAAGCACTAGGTTGACTAGATCAACAATTAGGATTGAGTGAAAATCATCCATTCAAATGAAGACACCATGGGTCTATTTATAGGTAAAAATAGGACCCTAGTAGAATGGTGATTTGGTGCTCTAGTAGGTTTCACCCCCATCATGGTGGTTCACAAGTATACTTTCACACCGTGGGTGATTTAGATTAACTTGGGTGAACTTGATGTTGATCCTTTGAAAATATTGAAATTCTGTTAGTAGTTTCTCCACTTTTTCAAAGCTATTTCACATTACAATTTTTTCATCCATGTGATGTAATGAAGTGTCAACAATTCCAAAATTAAATTTGACAAAATATTTTCTATTTATATTATTTGAAGGTGGAAAAATACCTTCCACCAGTGTTATATTAATTCTATTTAATTTACTCCATTCTCTTGAAACTAATAGTTTGGAATGAGGTCTGATGGTGGTTACTCCTGATGAAATTCAGTAATTAGGTCACAATTGTCATATATTTTATAATGAATTATTTTAATGAATCATGATAATTTATAGATTTCACTCAGAAAATAGATAATTATTAGTCACCATGAGATGATGACTCCATATTATATGTGATAATGGTGTATATAAATTGAAATGTTTTGTAGATTTAATAATTTACCTGATTAATCTAGAATATATATAGAAGTCATGGTAAATGTGGGGATGTGGTTATAGAGCTCATAATATTTTATAACTAAAATAGTATTAAATCGTTCATGTATTTTTATAAGATTCTAAAAAACTATTGGAATGTTGGGTATAAAAAATTACTAACGACAAGGTTGTAAATATATTACAAACCAAAATTATGGTTGAAAATTTATAGAGAATAATATTATAATGAATATATTTATAAATAACCAAATGGTATACTATATGAGGATTATGAAAACAATAATTGAGAAGAAGAATATGAAATTGAGATATGTAAATAAAAAAATTTCAATGTAATGAAAGATGAATTAAATTTCTGATTAAAAAATCATTGAGGATATTTTAATAAGAAAAAAATCCCATTAGAAATTTATTATTGAAAAAATAGTCTTGTACATGAAATTTGATCCAATATAATTTAAAAATTTTCTGTAGTGTGAATCATGAAAGGAATCCATGAATGATTATCTTGATAAAATTACAAAAATTAAGACATGAGAGAAAAAATAGAAAAATGATGTAAATTTATTTATAATTAATTAGAGGTTATGAATAAACATTGATGGCATGGTAGAGTGATTAAAAAATTGGAATTATTAGTTTGAAAATTCATTGATCAAATAAAGGGAATTCATATTGATTTTACATTGATACATCGAGAGTTGCTACAGTCATTATTTTAATTATTTTTAGTTGTAAAACAAAAGGGATTGAATATTTTTAAATGAGATGTGTCCACATATTTCATGAATAAATTTTCTAAAGAGTATTAATATATTTTATGACTAGTCATGTTTTATCTTTTAAATGATGTATAAACATTTTATAATATCAATAATTTTTTAATTTTTAAAATGTGAAAAAAAATCCTGGTATACTAGAATGGAAACATAATTGATCAAACACGAGATCAAGAGATATGGTATTGATCACAATAAATATGTGTAGTGATGGAATAATGGATATTCTATTGAAAATTTTAATGTTTTCACTATAAATTGTTTTGATTAAAAGTTTGAATCAGATGAAGAGTTGTCTAAAATGGCATGTTTAGAGTTTGAAATTTTCATAATATGAGAAATACCATATTTTCTCACATCTCATGTTAATAAAAAATGTCTAATATAATATTGTTATTATGATGAATGAGATAAAGTATTACATTATAATACTGACAATTTATTACAATATAAGAATAAATATAATAATAATAATAATAAGCATATTTGGAATTCAATAAGTAATAAGATTGATGGATATAATATAATTCATAAGAATAATTTTTTTCATTATTTTTTTATAGAAAAAATATTTTTTATTTTCTTTATGAGATTTATGGATGAATGGTTACATGAATTTTTTAAGAAAAATATTTATTTTTGTAATGATATAAGTGAGGAATGTGAAAGGTACCCTTAAGTTTAGATGAATAATATAAGAATAAATAATCATTAGATGGCTTATTCAAATATAGAATGGATTATAGAAAATGTGTAACTATATTCTATAAGTGGAATAGTATTGATTATTGGGATCAAATTAATTGGATTGTTTAAAAAAATTAATGTATCACTTCACATAACATAATAGGAAAATAGAAAATTCCTATAATAAAAGAACCCACAAAATCTAATTTAATTGGAAATTATAAATGAATTCCAATGGATGTGAATTAAATATTATAGTAGTGGAATAAATTTAGAAAACATATATAATTCATCATTTTGAGTAATTAGTAAATTATTTATTCACATTGAATTATGCGATGTGGTTTCACATTATCCAAGAGAAGGTTAAAATATGTTTTTATGTTGAAACAAATTCAATTAAATGAAAATGTGGAAGTTTGATTCCTGAAATCCAAATCTAAAAATTCATTAGGGAAGTTTACATTAAATTTAGCCATCAAACCACCTTAATTATCTTTATTTTTTTTTGGGAAATCCCCTATTGGATGAATTTATTATTGAATAAAATTAGTGATTTTTCAAGAAAGATTAAATTAACCATTCCGAATATGTTTATTATAAATGGTGGAGAAAGTTATATCATTGGGGAGAGAATTATATAAATTATTCTACACATATTATGAGATTATTTGGGGAAACTCCTTTATATTTTAGAGAAGTAGGAACTTTTCAGGTCATTGCCTAGAGTTTGGTTATATTTCAATAATTTCCTAGATTTGAAATATCTATTCATATTTTTCATCAGTTTATTTTTGTCTAAAATATCTAAAAATTACAATAGTGATCCAAATTTTATATTTTCATTCAAATAATTTATTCATGCTTCTTCTCATATCTTCATTTACTTGGTGTTTCACTTAGTTAAACATCACCCACTGATATATTTTTTCAATATAATATAATGGATATATAGTCTTGTTAAAATGTTCCATAGTATGTATAATATACAACCATCATCTCCTAAAAATTATTTCTTGAGAATAAGGCTTCATGAGACATTGGTGGAAACATATTTCCCCCATAAAATTCTTCAAATTTTTATTGATATAGAATTTTATTAATTTACACACTATTTAGGGGGCTTATTCTTTAGTGGATCAGATTCAAGATCAAGGTATATACCTATTATTACATGACCTAAATATTTTGATGGCATTGGGGAACTCAATCATGCATTTCATATGATATAATAATAATACCATTACCCCTTATCATCTATTGAATTATTTTATGTGTGTTGACATCGACTTAGTTAAGACACTTCCTAATATCCATCAGCTTAAAATTGAAAGGGAAATATATGTATACAAAGTGAATCATTTAAATATCATGGATTTACTGCTAATTCTATTATAAGTGTCTTTGAAATCATTCTTCATGGTATAGTATGCTAGTATCGATCAATTACAAGTAATATATAGTGATTATTGAATTTGATATAGTAATTTTGGCCAACTACATATAGTAAGTTATATAAATTTCAAATAATCACGTGTATTTTCATAGAATATTACCAGTTATTGTCTTAATGATTATTTAGGGGTAATTATTTACTTTTGGGTCGGTGATTTTTATTTAATAATTCTAGATAATGAATGTTCCATGGAAGATATGGGTTCGAATATATTTTTATGACCAAATATTCATGGTGCTATTGATAATTTTCGTTGTTAAAGGAATAAGATATTGGTTTTGATGAGTATCCTAATAGAGTGTCTAATCATGGATGATATCCATTCTATGTGATGAATTCAAACTATTTTTATTCTAGTCTTGTCTCACATGAGGAAGACTAGGAACTCATTTTGGATGATATAAGGATATTTTCACATCATCATTCCCTGAACGCATGTGGAATGATAATATTTCATGTCTTAGGGATGATTTGAATGAATATAATTCTAGGAGACCTAAGAATTATATTCCATGGGAGGGATGTTCTAGAAGGAGGATGATAATATATCTTTTATTATAAATTAATGTATAATAAGATTAAATCTAATATACAATAGTTACTTCGAAAAAATGAATTTAGATACAAATTTATATGAAAATATTGAAATATAAATACAACATTAGATTAGATAAAGAACCATAAAATGGGTAGGGTGGGTCTAGGATTGTTTATAAATTTAATCTTAATAAATATTACCTAGTTTTAAAATCATTACTGTTTGTCCAAAATGGATTGGTTATGATGAACAATGTGTTTTTGATGGAAACACTTTTTGTAGTTCTCAATATAGGTTATTTTTTTATATAAGAAATATTGGTGAATAAATAATGCATTTTTAAACATGTTAAAAATAAATTATCCATTAAATATTAAAAATCCAAAATCCTCCTCAACAAAAGAAACATGATATTAATATTGATTTCTCAAATAACCTTTACATACATAAGTATGAGTAGGAATAATATCATGAAAATTATAGTGGGAATGAAAAATATTTTATGATGAAAAATAATAATTGAACGTATTCCTTTGAAAATATGATTTCTTATATTCATACATGGTCAATCAGATGAAATATGAGAGATCACATGGACTTATACTTGATGAATGTTACCATAAATGTTCTCATAAAATTTGGTGCATATACATGAAATATATGTATCAGTATTTTTTTTTTTAATAATGGATATCCACATCCCTCAATCAAAATTTATAATTTCATTTAAAAGGGAGTTGGAGAGTAAAAAATAATAAAGAGAGAGAAATAAATTCGATGAGTAATGGATAAAATTTAGGTATAAGAGTAATGGAGAATGGTGGTGATGTTATCTATGGAAATTAAACGATGAAGTAAATAGTGAAGACATGGGAAATAATTGTTATCAATAATTCTGGGTTTTTACCAAAGGTGTGGAGTGATAATATTAAGAACATTCTAATAGTATTTTTTACATCATGGATTTATCACATATATATAGATTGGTAGAATGTAATTTATATAACATTATAAATTTCCTGATGTTCTTACAACTAATTATAATTATTAAAAAAAACTAGAGAAATGAAAACTATAGATTTCAGTAAAAAAATAAGGGGAGATGATGGAACCATTCCTACTATAACCGAAGAGATTTTTTCAATGGAGGGAAATTATAATGCTTTTACTTAATTTAAATTAATGTATTTTATATGACTAACATAATGGTTGGATGATATTCAGGTATAATGTAATAATTCTTAGTGATGTATTGTGGAATATGAACATCTCATTCTAGGTTTTTCAAAATGTTGGAAATATCAATTTGAGTGGAATGGTGAAGGATGAATTTGGTAATTAATAGTTGCCACATAAAGACAATAAATTTCATATTTTTCAAAATATTTCATATTTATAAAATTTTCATTCATTTATCATAGTTTTTAATTGGGATTTGTTTGAAAAATATGATTTATTATAGGATATTTAGAAAACATCATGATTAGGGGTGTGTGTATATTTTTTAGTTTATAAGATTATTTCTTAAAAAGGGTTATGAGTAAAGTAATATCACATTTTAAGCACAATTATTTAAGAATATTAATATTGAATAAATATTTTTGACCACTCTATTTGAGAGGGTCGTCGATGATTATATATAATGTCTCAATTGTTTTATGAAGAAAAACATATTGTGGGAAACATCATGTCATGTAATGGATAGGTCTGATATAAAATCTAATAAGAATTAAGTAGGGATGATTAATGGATAATAATGATTTCATGTGTTGTTTTTTTAATTCCTTACAACAAATATGATATCTATTAATGATTATGGAAAAAATGAATTGGATTTGAAGATATTTCCGTAATTTTAATATATAGGTATCCATTTAAATTTGTATTATTTCATATATTTTATAAATGACTTTGAATAATCCATTATGGACAGTTTTAATTACTAATTTTGTATTCAAACATGAAATAAAATCATAAAATAAAATGTATGATATATCATTATGAGATTTAAGTTGAAAATATAATTATCATATAATTCCTATTAAGGAGGAGAAAAGATTCGTTTAATAGAGGTTTGTTTAATAAAATTAATGAAATTATGTTATATGAATGATTTATAGTAAAAAAGAATATATTTAAAGGGAAACTATAACATCCCAATTAAGTAAAGAATTATGGGTTTTCATATCTATGTCTATTTATGAATTATATAGTGTTTTAGAGGCTTAAAATAAGAATAAATCCAATCTTAAGCATAGAATAATATAATATTTTTAAAAGATTGTTTTACCTCATTTTGATGGAGAACCATTATTAAATCTATATTTTGAAAATTTTATAGTCTCTATTTTTCAAAATAAAATTACTCTTTAGTATTGGGACATTTAAATTTACTTTTGATAATTGTTTGGTATTTTTCTGACAATGTTCATTTTTAATGAATAGTGAAAAATACTGCATTTTACTTCAAAAACTGCTTTTTCATCTAATTTAATTATATAGATAGATTATCATTTTAATTGGTTTTAAAGTTGAAATAGAATATATTTTTACCATTTAATCTAATGTTGGTCATTGGAAAGAATTTCACTTTCAAATTGGACATTAACAATTGTCAAACCTTTTATAGATATTGTTTCTAAAAAACCCCCTATTTTTTTGACAATTGGAATTATTTTTAAATTAATTACTACAATTTTTCGGAATGGAACATCATAAAATGGATTCAATACTTGTAATCAGAAGTTCCAAATTATGTAATTAATACTATTTTGTTTTTGGATAGTATGAATAGTAACGATGGTAATTTTCTTTAATTTTCGTGATTAATTAGTAACCGGGTAGTTAAGGATAATAAAAGAATATCATAATAAAAAAATATGACCCCAACATGTGTCGTAATGATACTGGTTGTGTAATGGCTGACAATGGGAAGCCTTGTGCCAAACTTTGGGACCCCATGGAATCACTTTTGGGTGATAGTGACACTTTATTATTTTATGTTCTTAAAAGGAAAGTATAACCAAAGTATGTATCACCCAAGTTAAAAAATTTATTTTTGTCTACATAAATGATCTCTTAGACTATAAATAGTCATCGGAAAGCTAAAAGTATTTCCTACATCATTGTATTTTTTTATAATTTTTAGACATAAAATAAATTAATTTTTATATGACACCATGATGATGGAGCGATTACCTCATTAATGAACAATTTAAATAAAATGAAAAGATAATGTAAAATAGAAGACATAAACTTGTAAAAGTCCAATTTAATGGGTGTATTTCGAACCCTTATCTCCTTATACTCGAAATATATTATTTTGGGACCTTTAAAATCCGAAACTCATTATATAATATAGTAACATTTCTTTAATTTCCAAGAGTGCCCCTCCTCCCTATTATAAAAGGCCCCCACCTCTACCACCTTACCCACACCTCTCCAGCCATTGGCATGGCCATGATCTGCTCATTTTATCTCTCCACGTCCCTCTATTCATCCTAGAAGCCTTACCTTAGTTAATAAATGAGTAACCTTATATGAAGGTAGAAACCCATTTATGATAAATTTTAATAATGGAATGTGTAATGAAGTTGGCATATTGAAGTCAATATTAGGCAATCGGTATAAGTAAAATAGATGGTCTATATGGTTTACTGTTGTAAGAACTCAGTTCTTAGTTTTGAGGTACGAGTTTCTTCTTTTCTCTTTTCCTTAAGTGTTTTTGAGAAAATAAGGAAAATGGGGGAAAATCCAAAATTTTGGGACAACACGCCATGTACTATTCCACATGCTATGTACTTGGGTCATGTGGGATGAGTACACATGGTGTGTTGCCATGTCGGCGACGATGGGTATAAAAACTGACTACACGCCGTGTAGTGGATATTTAAATGTGATATAGTCAGTCAGCAGGAAAATAGTAAGGTGATGGAGGTAGCCACCAATGGAGCGGCAGTACTCACCGTGTAATCAGAAATACATGTCGTGTGCACATGTCGATGGATGAACAGTGTGGCGGTGCCACCAGGGGAATAGTTAAATGAGAACATTACACACTGTGTATTCAATAGTACACGCCATGTAGTTTGTTTTTTCACTTAAAATGGGTAGTATCCAACCTTGTTCACAGGATTTTCTTAGAACCAGAGGAAGGATTCATGAGAGGAGGCTGGACCTTCGAGGATCTCCAGATCAAGCGTCGGGAATCCATTTTTTCCTCTGACGATCTCGTTGGAACTGCACAGGTAAGTCCTCCACTATCCTTAATCTATTCTTGCCAATTCTTCCTCTATGGATGTTATTTGAGTTTTAATGGGGATTTATTTCTCCTTATATCTATGTCGTTCTTGGATGATTCGAGGATCTTAGTTCACATATACCATTCAGGGGCGTTTAAATTCCAACTCTTGTGCATTTTTGTGTACCATTGGGATACGCGTCCATGAATGGGATGACATATGGATGAGGCCTTGTTGAATTAAATACCTATAAAAGTATAGGTAATTAAATGGGATAATAAACTGTTGTTTGGGATCGCTTCTTGGATCCAGGACCACTCCAGGGGTGCGTTCCTCTGTTTAGCCGTTTGGCCAGGATAACCGAGGGTATTCCATTATAATAATGTCTGTTAAATTTGATTGTGAAGAATTGAATGGGAATTGATTATTCACATGTTTTTCATTTCATGGTTAATTATGCATGAGGTCAGTGATCTTTTTAGCCTGAGGGAAATTTTGTTTTAGCCTGAGGGAAAGGTACTGCTTAGCCTGAGGGCAATGTCCTATTTCACCTGAGGGAATCTTTTCGTATGCCTGAGGGAAGTGACTTCTCTGCCTAAGGGCGACACTTCGTATGCTTGAGGGAAATATCTATTATGCCTGAGCATGGGATTCTGATTACCTGAGAGAAGGGTTTGTGTGTCTGAGGACACTGACTTTTTTACATCAGAAAATTCACTATAGTTGTTTTCCTAATGAATGATTAAATTAATTTTAAAACGGAAATAGAACTGGTAATGTTAGATACATTGGAGTACTGCTCACTTTATTACATTTAATTTTTCAAACTATTGTTGTATGTTTACACACAGTTGAGCACGTTCCTTTAGTGGGTGCCTACTGGGATTTATTTCTCACAACCTGTTTAGGTCATGTCTTCGGCCCAAACAGATTACATTTTTGCACGTGTGGATAAGGGAAAGGGTCCCTATACAGGTACATGATTGTTTCTGAGGAGTAGGGGAGCATGGGGCTGAGCATAGGCTCGTGATGCTTCCAGTTGTTTTATTCTGCTTTGTTGTACTCTGTATTGTATTGTACTTCTGTGTAACAGGTTCTGGCTATTTTCATAGAACTTGAGACATGTTTCATCATTATCTATAAAAATGTTGGTTAACATTTATTGCAGTTTTTTATTTTAAATGAGTATGGTTTATTGCTTCCGCTATTGTTGTATGCTTTTTATTTTATTCCCATTCCCTACACTTTGAAAAATGAGTGAATAGTTTCCCCACTCTCAGACATGCGCCCTCGCTGCTAGTCGGCAGCCTCTGGCCTTCAGGGAAATGAGCATGAGGTCGTGTGACCAACCGGGTTCGGGGAACCCATTGAGTGTCACCCAGGACCAGGACGTTACAAAGTGGTATCAGAGGAGGTTTCTTTTCTTTGACTTACTATATGAAGCCTTAGTCATTGATAGGACAGAAAAGGTAGTTGGTAATAAGCTGTGTCTGGAAGTAGCTAACCCGTGTGCAGGGAAAAGCCAGTTTACCTTGTATTTTTGCAATTTTTCTGATTTTTCAAATTTTACTATTGATTCGATTTTAACCATTGGGTGACACACATGTGATTGTGCTATTTATATTTTATGCATGGGTTCTATTTAGTATCAACTCGATGAGATGACGGTATTCCATCTCATGCATCATTTAGGCACATGATAGAAATCACATGCCATGCATAGTTCCATGCCATGTAGGTGCATTAGAAATTTCATTTTGTTGTCATAGTTGTTGTGATAGAAAATAATGTTGTTGTGATAGATTCTTTGATAAAAATACCTGTTATGTGATAGGGTATTTTTGTATGATCCTGTTAATAGAATTGATGCCAAACTTTTTTTTGGGGAGTATGGGCCCTCATTGACTGTAATTTGGTGGACCATTGACTGTTTATGTCGTTATAACACATATAAGATTCCGAAATATGATTTTTGGGGAGTATGGGCCCTCATGGATCAGAATTTGGCACTTAAGTGTTATTTTTCAGTATTTTCTGGGTTCCAAAGATGTTTCAGAGACTTACTATCCAGAAAACCCTGGATATACACAGTTTAGTTCCTTGGACACACGCCGTGTCTTATTCTGTTCGGGAAGAAAAGAAAACTTTTTGAGTACACGCCGTGTACCCTCTATACATGTTGTGGAATCTCTTCCCATGTTATAGACCGTGTGGGCAGGGACACGAGAAAGGAGAAATTCTTGTGGAAAACACGTCGTGTAGTGTTGACCCAGAGTCCTCCCATGTAACTAACAGCACGGACGGAGGAGACCTTAAGACATACAGATCATGTCAATTATGGAACACACCGTGTAGTCTGACTAGGGATCCAGATGTGTAATTAACATCCCTAGTCGGTGTAATCCTTTCGTGTACACGCCGTGTCCATCTGGAAAACGCCGTGTAGTGAGAGCCGTGTATCCGATCATGTAACTAACAACACGGGTTAGTGGAGATCATCTAGTACACGACATGTGCCTGAGGGACACGCCTTGTTGTCTTTTCTGAGGATAGAATGTGTGGTTTTAGCCATGTGGCTGGGGAAACGAGGTGGTGTACATGTCGTGTGCGGTTTAACATGCTGTGTAGTATCAAGCTGAGTAGTCAGTCGTGTCACAATGGACACAGGCAGTTGGAATAATTACACCATACACGCCGTGTAGTCAGTATACAATCTGTGTAGTTTTGTTCAATGGGATTAGTGTGTCTTAGCCATGTAGAAGGACCCAGGTAGGGGAAGAGAAGTCAGGTAGACGCCGTGTAGTTAGTATACACGCCGTGCAGTCTTATTGTGAAATCTTGAATTCCTTCTTCCTCCTATTCCCCTTTTGGTCCCTTTCTTTCAGAATGTGATATTCTTTATCTAAGGTGTCTCTTTGACCTTGTAGAGTCATGCCTCTTAGACAACCACATGTTGTTCTCCAGGAGAGCGGCAATGATTTTACTCCAGAGATGGTAGGCCATTGTCTACCAGTGTATCCTTTAGTAGAGCCAGATGCAACGCCATCTATTATACTGGACACATGCATAGAGGTGCAGTTCCGTGATGGATTTTTGGGGTTCAGGCAGACCTTTCAGGGAGCACCTCCAGCTGCCACATCTATGGCCGAGCTGACTCGTATATTCCAGTAGCAGCATCCGCCTACGTTTTCAGGGGATGGTAGACCACAGGCTCTGGAGTCTTGCATGGGGTCTATGCAGACTATTTTTGAGCATCAGGAGATTCCTACATGGTGGAGGGTCATGCTCGCAATGTATATGCTGCATTATTCCACCAAAAGGTGGTGGGATGTTACCACCTAGTTAAAGCATCAAAGATACATGGTGTGGGATTATTTTTAGACCGATTTCTATGATTTCTTCTTCCCAGAGATGCTGAGGGAATATAGAGATCCATATTTCATGAACCTATTGCAGTGCTCTATGTCATTGATGGATTATTCTGCTCGTTTCACCGAGATTCAGTGTGTTTCACCCAATCTGGTGGTTGATGATACGTTGAGACCAGATGCATTGAGGATGGTCTTTGATATGACATTTGAGAACAGGTGAATGTTTTCAGGTTGCCTCTAGTACATCCTATTTTGAACCAGGCACTGATTACAGAGAGAAACCATTGGGAGGCAAGTGTTGGAGGCCAGGGCGGTTCGGCACCAGTTTTTGGTACTATTTCTACAGGGAAGAGGAAATGACAGATGAGTTTCTCTCGTGGTGGAAGTACTAGCCAGAAAGTTTCTTCAGGTGGACTGGTCTTTTTCTACTAGTGCAGCAGAGAGCGGTACAAGAGACTCTAGTGTCCACGAGACCCAGTGGAGTGCCGAGCTTGTGGAAAGATGGGTCATCTGTAGGGCAATGCTTTTGAAGGGATTTTCCATCAGTGGCTAATGAGAGGGTTTTTGTGAATACTCCACGTGCTGGAGCTGGACCAGTAGATTCTTACCAGTCGAGGAACTGGAATACGTCAGGGCGTGCAAGATGGGATGGTGGTCGTGTCCGTGGTAGCTAGACACTAGGATCTCATAGGTAGCAATGATGGAAAACATAGGGTAGCCAAGCTATGTCGTAGGGCCGCGACACTGGTTAGGGATATGCAGTGCACAGACCCAGCATGAGCAGCATCCCAGACCTTCTATTGTCAGAGGTACTATTCTCGTAGCTTCTGTCTTATCTTCAGTACTTTTTTATACGGGTGCTACACATAGCTTTATATCTCTACCTATTGTGGAGAGCCTTAGGCTCTGTGTTTCTTCTTCTTCTGCAGTTATGACGCTAGACACTCCGCTGGGAACTAGAACGACTGGTGTGCATTAGTGCAAGGAGTGCCCCCTTGAGGTTGGAGTGTGTCACTTTCTTTGGGACCTCTATGTCTTAGAGATGACAGCTTATGATTTCATTCTCGGGATTGAATGGTTGGATACTTTCGATCCTTTGTAGACTTCTATCATTGCAAGGTGAGTTTCACATCACCAGAGGGTGGAGAGTTTCTATACATGGGATAATGGGATGTTCAGGCGAGTCGAGCTGGACCAGAGCATCGTGGGCGAGGTGGGGTCACAACCCAGATTTCGAGTTTATTTTTGGATGATCCGGGGACTTGTCAAACAGATTTCCTTCTAGTGGTTGATCGTTTTAGGGATGTCTTTCCTGATGAATTTTTGGGTCTACCTCTGGAGTGTGAGGTGGATTTCTCTATTGATCTTGTTCCATGAACAACATCGGTGTCCATTCCTCCTTATAGGATGTCTACACCAGAGTTGGGGGAGATTAAGAGGTAGTTAGAGGAGTTATAGGTAAAGGGTTTCATCTAACCCTGTACTTCTCCTTGAGGTTCGCCAGGACTTTTTGTGAAAAATCCTAACGGTAACCTCAGACTCTGTGTGGATTATCATAAGCTGAACCAGTTGACGGTTAAGAACCGATATCCCTTGCCGAGGATTGATGATCTTTTTGATCAACTTCGTGGAGAACGAGTACTCTTGAAGATTGACTTGAGATCTAGATATCATCAGTTGTGTGTTATACCATCTGATATACCGCTTACAGCTTTTCAGAGAAGATATGGTCTATATGAGTACTTGGTTATGTCGTTCAGACTCAAGAACGCGCCAACAGTTTTCATGGCTCTAATGAATCATTTATTCCATCCTTATCTGGATTCTTTTGTCGTAGTATTCATGGACAATATCTTGGTGTACTATCACAATTGACACGACCATGACACCCATCTTGAGATCGTATTGAGTACACTAAGAGAGCATTGACTCTCTGATAAGCTCTCAAAGTGCCCCTTTTGGATGGACCATATTCTCTTCCTGGGTTATATCATCTCAGAGGCAATAGTAGAAGTAGACCTAGTGAAGGTGAGAGCAGTAGTTTCTGTGGGGAATCCTATGAACGTGTTTGATATACGAAGTTTCTTAGGTCTGGCTTGTTACTACAAGTGCTTTATAAACGACTTCTTTTACATAGTAGCACAGTTGATGGGTTTGACTAAGAAGGGCGTGCAGTTCGTTTGGTTAGAAGCTTGCGAGATAACCTTTCAAGACCTAAAAGGAAGGTTGACATCAGCACCAATCCTAATACTCATAGGGCAAGGAAAGGGCTATACAGTTTACTGTGATGCATCTGGTATTGGGATGGGAGCTGTGTTGATGCAGGGAAATCGAGTTGTTGTGTACGGGTCTCGGAAGTTGAGGCCACATGAGAGGAATTACCCAATGCATGATCTCGAGTTGGATGGAGTTGTTTATGCATTGTGTTGTTGGAGACATTATCTCTTGGAGAGCATTTTGTTTTTTTTTACCTACCACAAAATCCCCAAATTTATCTTTACTCAACATGACTTAAATATGAGGCAGCAAAGCTGGGTCGAATACCTTCACTCCTTCAATTTTGAGCTTTAATATACGCCTAGTAAGGGTAATGCTATTGCTGATGCACTGAGTAGGAAGACTCCGACACTGGCTGTTCATGAGGCCAGTGGTGAGTGGAAGCTTATGGCTTGGTTCTCTGAGATACATTTGTATGTGCATGACAGTCATGGGAAAAACTATCATTCTTCTTTAGTTGTGACCTCTACCCTCCTAGATAGAGTGAGGATGAGACAACTATCTGATTCAGAAGGCCTAGTCCTATGGGAGTCGGTGGCATGTGAGGACCCTCCTCCTGGGTGGACGATACAAGATGATGAGGTACTGTGTTTCCATGGATGAGTATGGGTTCTAGGGGATATACGCGAGGAGTTGATGCAGGAGTTTCATGCTTCAGCTTGGGCAGTTCATCCCGGAAATACCAAGATGTACCGTGACTTGAGAAGACTTTACTGGTGGCCGGGTATGAAAAGGGATGTGGCTGGTTTTGTTACGAGATGTTCCACCTATTATTTGGTGAAGGTGGAGCATCAGAGGCCAGCCAGACTGTTATAGTAATTACTTATTCCAGAGTGGAAATGGGATGACGTCGCGATGTAATTTGTTACTGGTTTGCCGAGGTCACCTCAAGGCAATGATGTCGTGTGGGTTGGTGTGGATAGACTCACAAAGGTATCTCACTTTTTGCCGATCATGGAGACCTTGAGTGTTTACGTACTCAGGAAGTTGTATATCCTAGAGGTCATATGCCTTCATGGGGTTCCTCGTTCTATTATTTCGTAATGGGATGCCCACATTACATCTCGTTTCTGGCAGAGTTTTCAGAGGGAACTGGGTACACAAGTGCTTCTAAGCATAGCTTACCACCCTTAGACTGATTGTCGGTCAGAGTGTATGATACAGGTGCTTGAGGACATGCTGCGTGCATGAATACTAGACATTGGGGGCTCTTGGGAGAAGCATATACCCCTAGTTGAGTTTTCCTATAATAATAGTTTTCAAGAAACTATTGATATGGAACCTTACGAGGCTTTATATGGTAGGCCATGCCTATCACCTTTGTGCTAAATAGAGGCAGGTGAGGTATCTTTACTGGGACCACATCTCGTTCAGGAGACTTATGAGATTGGCCAGTTGATTCCTAAGTGGATGGATACCACACAATCTTGTCAGAAATCTTATGCTGATCGCCGCATACGACCCATGGAGTTCGTGGTCGGGGATCAGGTTTTCTTGCGTGTTTCACCGAGGATAGGACATAAAAGGATTAGGAGACATGGTAAACATTCACAGAGGTATTTGGGGGCCATTTGAGATTCTGGAGAGACTTGGGATGGTTGCCTATCGGTTGTAGTTACCACAAAGGTACCAAGCCTTGCACGATGTCTCCCATGTATCTCAGTTGCATCGCTATCATTCAGACCTGTCTCACGTATTTCATCCTGAGGATGTTGAGCTCGAGGTAGATTCGTCCTTTGAGGAGCATCTGATTCGTATCGTTGATAGCAGCAGGAAGGTTCTCCGAGGCTGGTCAGTTCCTCTCATATTGGTGCTATGGCAGCATGGCCGAGTATAGGACAAAACCTGGGAGCGGGAGACCGACGTACTTGCTCACTGGCCAGAGCAGTTCTGAGCATTATCTTCACCACCCTTGGAAGGTAAATTCGGGGACGAATTGCTTTATGGGGTGAGGTTTGTAAGAACCCGGTTCTTAGTTTTGGGGTATGGTTTTCTTCTTTTCTCTTTTCCTTAAGTGTTTTTGAGAAAATAAGGAAAATGGGAAAAAATCTTAAATTTCGGGACTACAAGCCATGTACTATTCCACACGATGTGTACTTTGGTCGTGTGGGATGAGTACACTGGGTGTGTAGCCATGAAGGCAATAAAGGGTGTAAAAACTGACTACACGTTGTGTAGTGGATATTTACACACCCTGTTGTCAGTCGGTAGACAAATAGTAAGGCGGTGGAGGCAGCCTCCAGCGGAGCGGCAGTAAACGCCGTGTAATCAGAAATACACGTCATGTACTCATGTCGACGGATGAATAGTGTGGCGGTGCCGCTAGAGGAATAGTTAAATGAGAAAATTACACGCCATGTAGTCAATAGTACACGCCATGTAGTTTGTTTTTTTCGCTCAAAATGGGCAGTATCCAACACTGTTCACAGGATTGTTTTAGAACCGAAGGAAGGAGGATATGATCTTAAGTTCCACGTAGGAGCAGATTGTCAATCCAGATAATGATACCCATGTTGAGATACCAAATGTAGTAGGAGATCTAGGAGGTCACCTTTGGCTTAATCCAGGAGATTGAACCGGGGCCCGATGGCTTCCTAGAGTCATTCTATATCGCTTCTTGGAACTTTGTGAAACCACATGTCATCCATGCTATCCAGTATTTCATCAAGGGGGTTCACTTCCATGTGAGGTGTGTGATTTCTACATTATTATCATCCCCAAATGCAAGGACCCCATAAATTTCTCCCAATACTGTCTGATTTGCCTGTAACTTTTCCTACAAAATTGAATTGAGTCTGTTATCCAAAACTCTGAGCAGCATGATTCCATGGGTGGTGTTAGCTGAGCAACATGGCTTTTTGAAGGGGACGATCATTCAAGGGTCCATTGGCATTTCCAAGGAACTCGTGGGGGATATTAATAAGGGGACGATGGGTTCCAATGTGGTTATCCAGGTGGATATGGATAAAGCCTATGATAGGATCATGTTGGGTTTCATTCCTAGAGTGATGAGGAAACTGGGATTCTAAGAATGGGTCTGCAATTTTTTCTTCAGATGCTTCTCATCACCTTGGCATTCAATCTCATTCATGGGGAAGGCTTCAAAGTTATTCAAAACTAATATAGGTGTTCGCCAAGGTGATCCTATCTCCCCTTATCTTTTCATCTTAGCTCAAGAGGCCCGCTCAAAGACTCTCCCCCATAGCTTGGAGGAGGGTAGGGTTACTCTTTATACCACCAATTATGGGAGCCTCACTATTTTCCACCTCACATTTTTGGATGACGTGTTAATCTTCAAAAATGAAAGATGTAGATCTCTGCAAGACCTCATGAATACCTTGGTAGACTATAAGAAAAAATGGGAATATTATTAATGCTAGTAATAGAGATGTTTTTATCTCGAATAAGTGCCTGATGAGGAGAAGTCATACCATCCATGAGAAATTAGGTATGCATAAGAGCTTTCTTCCGATGTCATACAAGGGAACCCCCATTTCAAATGGAAGAATCAAGAAATGTAACTTTGAAGATATTATCAACCACATCACAGGTAAACTTTTCAATTGGAAGAGAAAATTGTTTCCCTCTTGGAGAAGGGTCACTGTCATCAATAATGTCCTTAGATCGATTCCTATGCATGTAATTTCAATCATCAACCCGCCAAAGGGAAACATTACAAAAATTGTGAATATGATGTCACCCTTATTATGGGATGCCAACCAGGTGGGGGTGGTTCCATTGGGCCTCCGGGAAGCACATGGCTAAACCGGTGGAGGAGGGTGGAGTGGGCATCAGAAAAATCGTGGAGACCATCCATGCAATGAAAACGCGGCTTTCTTGGGTGATTATCATAGGGTCATCCCTCTGGGTGAGTTTCATCAGAGATAGGTATGGGGAGAGATGGGAATGCTGGTTAGGAAGCATGAGGATCCTTTTGATCCTGGAAAAATTCATGCTTTCTCATTTGAGCGATCTTCAAGGGCATACCCGCTGGCTAGTCGGGTGAGGTGATTTTATGTTTTGGTAGGAGGATTGGACTGGTGTGAAGCTCTTCTTCCCGGGTTATCTAGCACCATCTATTTACATCCAAGAGGCAAGTAGCCAACATTTACGAATTAATTCTATCCTTAATGAGGAGCATTTGTTCATTTTCTCTAACATCATCCTCAAAAATGAGCCAGATTGTTGCTACTTCATTGGCGCTCCCTATGGAAGGCTATCCTACAACAACTATAGAGATACTTTCATTGTCCATGGTGTGAGGGATAAGATGGTTGTGACTATTTGGTTCAAGGAGATACTGAGGGAACTTTTATTCCTCATTTTGCGTATTCTTCATCACGTTCTCTTGATGGAATAAAATATCCAGAGAAGAGGTGTGAGTGCGATGCCCTGCTTCCATTGTTGTTTGTTCCCTTAGGTGGAGACTACTAATCATGTCATTGTTCATGGAAGCTCTGCAACAAAACTCTGTGGGAAAATGGGGGCACTCATGGACATCGATTTTATAAGGGATTCATTCCAAGAGGTGCTTGAGAGATGGTTTTGCGATATTGGATCTGCTGATTTGTATAGGAAGGGATGGGCTGTCACAGCGGTGGCTATTTTATGGATTCTCTTGGAGGCACAGATCAAAACAAGAAATGGTTCGGTTCCATCTACCATCCTCTTTCACACTCACAATAGAGCATTGGTGGAAGAGCTCAGTCATATCATACATGGATGTGAAGGGTTCATCATGTTTTTCTCGCTTGCGCTAAGATCTCACCCTCTGCATAGTTCACACCCCAGAAACCCGGGAAAGTGGGTGAGGTTGTTTCCACCTCTAAAATGACTAAAACTTAATGTTGATAGATCCCTTGTTGATGGGGATATGAGAGGTGGTGGATTGGATCGCAACCCCTATGGTTCTGTCATTCTTGTATTCAATTCCTTCTCTAGTAGGGGCATGTCCTTGGGTGTAGAGATTTCTGCCATGCACATTGGCCTTCCTTTGTGCGAGCTCTATAATCTTAAGGTGGAGGGATTGAGTTGGACTTAGCGGTTTCTGTCTAGTTGTTTCATGTAATGGGTGATCCCCCTTGGGACCTTTGTTGTTTGGTTCTTTATTGTAGAAGTAAAATCAAGAAAGGCACGTCTCTCAAGCATATATGGTGCGAAGGGAATCATGAAACTGACCTCTTATCTCGAGTGGGATGAGCAGAGAATGAGTTTATTGTTTATAGTTGTGTGGGATCCAAACCCAAGAGTTAAAACAAGAATATTCTGGGTGATGTTCTTGGTCTGAATCACTTTAGACCTCTGTAGTCCCTTATCGGCTTCTCCCCATCTTTGGTAATTTGTTTGTTTTAGCCTTTTCTAAATAAAAGTAACTTTCAGCAGGAGTCATAACTCGCAAAATTAGTTTTACTAATGTAAACATGCACACTATAAGTTGGATGGGAATAATCTACATTGGTTGGATCACGGATGAAATGTCATTAATGGATATGTCGAGGAAGAATATGTCTCTTTGGTCTTTATGGGTGTTGATATTTTTCCCCTTTTATTGTAGTATTAATGTAAACTAAATTCAAAGATCATGGTGTAATGGTGCATTTATTTCATATACTCAACGAAAAATGTATTGAGAAAATATGTTGATGATATCATTGTGAAAACATCTTGATGAGATCTTGTGATTAAGAGATTATAATAAAAATTGAGTTTCCATATGTAGTTTTCATTGTTGCAACACTATCATATTTCACATGGGTGCCTTGACCCATTGTCAGACATTAATCTTAGACTATAGGCATGCCTACCGAATGGAACCGTGAATGAATCGTAGAGTGTCACACACTATGTGTTTCAGTTGATCTCAATTAAATTATATTTTAATTTTTTTAATGTAATTAATACTATTCTAAAGACTAATTTTGAGTTTTATTCTATTTATATTGATCAAAATAAACAAAATAGTTATTTATTAATGGACATGTGATGAAAAATAATTTTTTTTATCTTATACAAAACTTAATAAATATTTTATATTATATGAATTGAATATTTATTTTTGAATAAAAAAATAACTCACATTTTCAATAAATATTAAAAGTTTTGAAAAGACCAAGACCGTGTTCTCAGATAAAATAATTATTTATAAGACAATAAATATTATTTATCAATTTTAACATACTGGCACACTAAAAAATAGTAATAATAATAATATTACACAGAGTAATGTTTATTAAAGAACATAAATGTTATTTAATGTACGTAATTCAATTAAATAATATTTAACCTAAATCCTAATTCTATAAAAAAATACCACTATGTGAATTATGGTTTCAAACAAAATTGAGAAGAAATAATTGATGCAGGAAAAAAATTTCTCTCATATTCTCCTCTCCCTCTCAAGAATGATAAATGAAAAAATGATTTCTTAAAGACCAATTAATGATAGACCAATAATAAACAATGTAATATTATAGATTCACCATGATAGAAACCTGTGATAGAGTGGTATTACTTGGAGATAATTATAGAATAAATATATGAACACTAGAGGGAATTTGTCTTCAGATCCTCATTGTATAATGAAGGAAATCCAAAACCTTATTTTCAGATCATTAACATTCATTAATGAAGGATGATCATAAGAACATGTATTTATTTCTTTTGATACTAAATAAATTAAATATAAATTTTAATTCCAAAATTCTCACTCATGGTTTTTTTAAATGATTATAATTTTTTGTAATACATCACCCACCACTGCACACTTTGGTTGAACCCTAGACCAATGATTTGTATCAGAGCGGTCACATTTATATTTGTAAGTATTAAAAGGATTGTTGTTCAATCCACCGTTGTGGTTGTATTTTCAGTTCATATTATTCTTCTTCAAAAAGATATGCATTAACATGTTATTGATATATTAATCATGTTTTTTCAGTGTTTCATTTTCATAATGTTTTATGAACTACTTTAGAACAACCGAAGATTCCATCAAGAAGTGACAAATATTTTACATTTGAAAAAGGGTTATTTGGAATGTTTCCAGACCATACACCATGTACCCCAGTGAATTTTTCATGGATGTACCAAGAAACTAATTACACACGTTGAATTTTTTGCACACCACATATTGATCGGGATAATTTGAAACATGGAAAGAAGATACACGACATGTAGCTTGCATATATATGCCATGTAATCTGACCAAGTTAACATATCAATGCCCCAATCATGTGACTCGGATACATGAAAACCAGGGTACATGGCATGTAATTGTGTTGTACATGACATTCTAAATTAATGATAGAATACAATTAATATAAATTGATAATTTCATAATTAAAACCAGAATTTAAATATTCAATCCTATTAGAAGTTTGACAACTTAATAATTCTTCTATGGATTTAAAAATGATCAATAAATATTTTATAATTAATATTTCATTATTGGTTATTTTTTTTATTTTCCTTAAATAACATAAATTATGGGTACCTCCAATTATTCTCATATTATCAAAAAGATGAAAGGGAATTACTATTTTGATATCTGATTTAGTTAATACATGTTAATTTATCATAATAATAAAGGAAATTTTTTGAAATGAATGATAGCTGGTTGCTTTTGTGTAATCAGTGCATGTATAAACATTATTGGACTTGAAAAAGACCTATGTAAGAATTTGGTGTTTTCTGTTAATTTACTTCCTGGGTTTAGATTTATTTATAATCAATTAAAGAATGATTTTATTCCCTTCATCCCTCCCTACATTATTATATTGAACCTCCATTTCCAAGTAAATTTATTTATTCCCCTTTTAACCAATAATTTCCCCCCCCCACATATCTGTGGGTCCTAAATACATGTAATTAATTGATTATCCTATGGAGCATGGAGACTGTTCGAGATGGAACCATAATGATTCAAACTCATGTAATACAAAAATGTAAAGGTGGAATGATGTAACTCATTACAAGTCTAGAAAAATTATTTTTTCCTTAGGTCATAGGTTTATTTAATGTACTCTCATTAAATCTATCATCACATAAATCTCACGAGTGGGTCATTTAATTAAATAATTATTTTTTTCTATGCAATTATTTATTTTATGGATGCATATATGTGGTCATATAAATAAATGAATTAATGTTAAAAGAATGAATATAAATAAATCTGATACAGAAGAATTTTTTATACAATATCATTAATTAATTAAGTAAAATCCTTTTATTATTAAGAGGACATATGAAAGATAAAAAAGATAAAAGCTATGCATACTAAATTAAATACTTGATTTATGCGTACATGTTTTATCCAACATGTTTTCATTAAAAATGCATCATCAACCTAATATTATAAATTATTGTAAAGGATAAAAAAATATAATATATATATATGTTATTAATTAATGTGGTCACGAAAAAGAATCCCTAATGAAGTAACCATGAAAACTGGATGAAAATAATAATTAATTGATATGTTCATGATCTTCTACTAACAGGTATTTTATATGTAGTATGATGAACTAACAATTGACATAGTGAAGAACACACTAAACTAATTATGGTTCATGTTACAGCTTTCCACCTTTCCTCCTATGTATCTATCTTATATTGGTTTCTTCTAGGCTCAAAAAATGAACATTTTCTCCTGCATCATCCTCAATGAGGAGCCAAACCGTTGATGATTCACTGATGCGCCCTCTGGAAGGCTATCCTACAACAACTATAGAGATACTTTTTATGGCCATGGTGTGAGGGATGATATGTCTGTGACTCTTTTGTGTAAGTAAATCCCAATTAAACCCATCTTCCTTATTTGGCATATTCGTCATCACGCTATCTTGATGGAAAAAAATATCCAGAGAAGAGGTGTGAGTACGGTGCCCTTCTTCCATTGTTGTTTGTTCCCTCATGTGAAGACTACTAAGTATGTCATTGTTCATGGAGAGTGGGAAACAATCCTCTGGGGGAAATGGCGGTGCTATTGGACATCGATTGTAGAGGGGATTCATTCCATGAGGTTCTCGAGAGATGTTTTTGAGATGTTGGATCTACTGATTTGGAATGGAAGGGATGGGTTGTCACAGCATCGGCTATTTGTTGGATTATCTAGGAGGCACAAAACAAAACAAGAGATGGTTCAGTGCCCTCCACCATCCTCTTGCACACTCTCACTAGAGCAATGCTATAAGTACTCTGTCCACTCATACATGGAAGTGAAGGTCCGATCATGTTTTTCTCGCTTGCACCAAGACCTCACCCTCTTCATAGTTCGCGCCCTAGAAACTTGGGAAAGTGGGTGAGGTTATTTCCACCTCAAAGATGACTAACAATTAATGTGGAAGGATACCTTATTGATGGGTATATGAGAGGTGGTAGATTGGTTCACAACCCCTATGGTTCGGTCATTCTCAAATTTAGTGCCTCCTTTGGCAGGGGCACGTCCTTGGGTGCAGAGATTCACACCATGGACATCAACCATGCTTTTTGCGAGTGCTATAATCTTAAGGTGGAGGAGCTTGAGTCGGACTTAGCGGTTTCTATCCAATTGCTTCAAGGAAGGGTTGACCCCCCTTGGGAACTTGGTTTTCTAGTTCGTCATTACAAAAGTAAAATCAAGCAAGGAATATCTCTCAATCATATATGGTGCGAAGTAAATCATGCAGTTGACCTCTTAGCTTGAGAGGGATGACCAGAGAAAGGGTTTATTTTTTATAGTTGTGTGGGATACCTACCCAAGAGTTGAAACCAGATTATTCTGGGGGATGCGTTTGTTTTGAATCACTTTAGACCTATGTTGTCCCTTTGCGGGCTTCACCCCATCTTTGGGATTTTGTTTATTTTTTCATTTTCTAACAAAGAAGTAACTTTCAGCAGTAGTCATAACTCTCAAAATTAGTTTTTCTAATGAAAACATGCACACTATATGTTAAATGAGAATAGTCTACATTGGTTGGATCATGATTTAAATTTTACTAATGGATATGTCAAGGAATTATCTATCTCTTTTATCTTTACGAGTGTTGATATTTTTTTCCCTATTATTGTATTATAAATATAACCTAAATTCAAAGATCATGGTGTAATGGTTCATTTATTTCAGATATTCATAGAAAAACATATCGAGAAAATATGTTGATGATATCATTGTGCAACCATCTTGATGAGATATTATGAATAAGAGACTATATTAAAAACTGAGTGTCTATATGTGGTTTTCATTGCCCACACTAAGTTATTTCACATGTGTTCTTTGACCCGTTGTCCGATAGTAATCTTGGACATTAGCATGATCACCGAATGGAACCATGAAAGAATATTAGAGTGTCACACACTATGTGTTTTAGTTTATCTCAATTAAATAATATTTTAATTTTTATAATGCAATTAATACTATTCTAAAGACTAATTTTGAATTTTAATCTATTTATATTGATCAAAATAAACAAAATAATTATTTATTAATGGAAATGTAAAGAATAATAATTTTTTTATTTTATAGAATACATAATAAATATTTTCTATTATATGAATGAAATATCTATTTTTTAATAAAAAAATAACTCATATATTCAAGAAATATTAAGGATTTTGAAAAGGCCAAGACCGTGTACTGGGGTAAAAAAATTATTTACAAGGCAATAAATATTATTTATCAATTTTAACATATTGGAACACTATAAAATAAAAATAATATTATTTCACAGAGTTTTGTTTATTAAATGTCATAATGGTTATTTGATGTCTGTAATGCAATTAAATAATATTTAACCTAAATCATAATTCTATAAATAGACCACTATGTGAATTCTATTTTCAAGAAAAAATGAGAATAAATAATTGATGCATGAAAACAAATTTCTCTCATGTTCTCCTCTCCCTCTCATGAATGATAAATCAAAGAGAGATTTATTAAAGACCAAAGAATGATAGACCAATAATAAACAATTTAAGATAGTAAATTCACCGCGCTAGAATCCTATGATAGAGTTGTATTACATGGAATTAATTATAAAATTTATGGATGAACACTAGATGGATTTTGTTTTCAAATTCTCATAGTATAATGAAGGAAATCCAAAATCTTATTTTCAGACCATTAACATTAATTAATGAAGAATGATCATATGACTATGTATTTATTTCTTTTGATATTAAAAAAAATTAAATATAAATTTGACTTCCAAGATTCTCACTCATGGTTTTTGTAAATGAATATAATTTTTTTAATATATCACCCACCGCTGTACACATTGGCTGCACCCTAGACCAATGATTTGTATTAGAGCTGTCAAATTTATATTTGTAAATATTTACATGATTTTTTTCCTATCCACAGTTGTTGTTGTATTTTCAATTCATATTATTCTTCTTTAAAACGATATGCATTAACATGTTATTGGCATATTAATCATGTTTGTTCAGTGTTTCATTTTCATAATGTTTTATAATCAAATTTAGAACAACCACATATTCCATTAGGAAGTGAAAAATATTTAGAAAATGAAAAAGGGTTATATGGAATATTTCCAATGCATACACCATGTACCCATGTTAATTTTACATGGATGCACTGAGATGTTAATTACACATGTTGAATTTATTGCACACCACATGTTGATCGGGGTAATTTGCAACATGGAAAGGAGATACATGGAATATAGCTTGCATATATATATATATATATATATATATATATATGCCATGTAATCTGACCGAGTTAACATATCAAGTCCCCAATCATGTGACTCAGATACATGAAAACCAGGGTACATGGCATGTAGTTGTGTTGTACATGCCATTCCTAATTAATGATAGAATAAAATTAATATAAATTGATAATTTCTGAATTAAAACATGAATTTATATATTGAATCCCATTGAGAGTTTGAAAACTTAATAATTCTACTATTGATTTAAAAATGAACAATAAAGTTATTGTAATTAATATTTCATTATTGGTTCTTTTTTTTTCTTTTAAAAACATAAATTATGGGTACCTACAATTATTATGATATAATCAAAAAGATGAAATGGATTTACTATTTTAATTTATTAATGAGTTAATAGATGTCCATTATTCATAATAATAAATAAAAAATGTTGAAATGAATGCTAGTCGGTTTCTTTTGTGTATTCATTGCATGTATAAACATTCTTGGTCTTGAAAAAGACCTATGTATGCATTTGATGTTTTATGTTAATATACTTCAAGGGTTTGCAATTATTTATTATCAATAAAATATTATTGTCTTCCTTTCATCCCTCCCTACAATATTATATAGAACCTTCATGTCCATGTATATTTATTTATTCCCCTTTTAACCAGTCATTTGGTTCCCCTCACCTATGTGTGAGTCCTAAATACATGTAATTAATTGAGTGTCCTACGGATCATGGAGACTGATTGAGATGGAACCATAATGATTCAAACTCATGTAATACAAAAGTGTAAAGGTGGAATGAAATAACTCATTACAATTTTGGAAAAATTATTTTTACCTTAGGTCATAGGATTATTTAATATACTCTCATCAAATCAATCATCACATAAATCTCACGAGTGGGTCATTTAATTAATTAATTATTTAGGCCAATGCAATTATTTATTTTATTGATGCCTATATGTGGTCATATACATAAATGAATTAATTTTAAAATAATGAATTTAAATAAATCTTCTATACATGAATATTTTATACAACATTATTAATTAATTAAGTAACATCCATTTATTATTAAGAGTACATGAGAAAGATAAAAAATTTAAAAGCTATGAATACTAAATTAAATAAATTTTTATGTGTACATGTTTTATCCAACATGTTTTCATTAAAAATGAATCATCCACATAATATTTAAAATTAATTTAAAGGATATAAAATATAAGATATATGTTTAATTAATTAACGTGGTCACGAAAAAGAATCCATAATGAAGTAACCATGTAAATTGGATGAAATAAAATAATAAATTGATATGTTCATGATATTTTACTAACAGTTTGTTTATATGAAGGATGATGAACTAACCATTGACCTAGTGAAGAACACATTGAACCAATTATGGTTCATGTTGTAGCTTTCCACCTGTCCACCTATGTATCTATCTTAGATTGGTCTCATCTAGGCTCAAAAAAATGAACTGCTTCCTCTAGAATGGGAGCTCCATATATTAAATATGTATTCTCATAATTAGGTGATGGAAAAAAATGATTGGATTATGGGTTTACATAAATAAATCCATGGCTAAGAATACCCTTATATAATGAGATGGGTGATAACAAATATGCCAACAATTTATTTAAAAAATAAATTAAATGAAACCAACCACATACAATGGTCTTGTATAAACTCATAATTATCAAAATACATGCTATAAAATAATCATTTAATCAAATTATAATTCAATTATAATCATTATTATTTATGATAAATCACACTCGGATGAAATAATTATCTTATTTTGTTAATGAATTCTTTTAATTTAATTATTTTCTTAATTTTCTTGAGATATTCATCAATCACAATTTTATAAAAAATTAAATACATTTATTTAAAATTAATTGTATACAAAAATTAACCTTAGAGGAAACATGGGGAGTTCCTATACGAACTATCCAATGTGTATTACACATGAATACAGTTTACCCTTGGTGTATAAGGCATAAACGACTTATCATGTTATATCATATTGTATATTATGAAATTAATGATAAATAAATTTACAATATTTATTTCAATTTTTATATATCATGAAATGCATCAATATTTATAGAGTAATAAATAAAATACAACATATAAATGATATGTAGACCCGATTATTATAGAGAAATTAATTAAAACTTTATATATAAATAACACATTGCAAGGAATTTCCTATGAAAATAATGGCCACATGAAAGTACATATTGATAATTTTTGTAGATTATAATATATTAATTTTAATTTTTCAAAAATTAGTAAAAAATATGGTGTGTACATTAACGATATAGGATGAGAATTATGTTCACTGACCATCCACAACAGACACCTAATTACATGCAGTGTAGCTGTGCCATGTAAACTTCTAGAGTACACACCATGTACATGGGTTTCACGGTGTTTGGTTTCTCAGTTACATGGCCTCCAACCATGTAAGCCATGTATGAAGATATACATATTTTCAATTGCTAAAGGAGTGCACGACATGTATTAATGTTACAGGGTATGTACATTGATAGATCATTCACCAAATTAGCCTAGTCCATATGTGGTGTATAATTAAATTACCCAATTGTAAAAAATCCACCTGACTATAATTAATTCATAATTAATTCATTGATATTAAACACTAATAGACGACATGTACATGTAGGTTAGACAGCTTGTACTCTTGGGTTATCTAGATGGACTCCATGGAACCTCTGGATGAGACCGTCAATTTTATATTTTTTATAAAATTGATCTATTTTATTGTGTTGATGTGTAATGAAAAGGAATAAAGAAGATCACAATATATATATTAAAGAATGTTTAAAATGAAATTTAAAAAAATAATATATCTAGAAATAAATCATTATTAATTAACCAATTATAAATTATTATGTGATTGCTCTGATACCACTTGGATGTTTTATGTGCAGAAAATGTTTGTGATGGGTGATGACCATATTTTCTTTATTTTCCTAATCAATGATCAATTTGAGATTTATATGATGATAAATGTAACAATCAACAAAATTTAATCAAATAATCTATACAATGGTTAAACATCAAAACCAAATCTTCGGATCATCAAATATTTTTTATAATCAATTTAAAAAATTTATGAATTACATTGTGTGAAATTATTTCAACATTTAAATAATACACAACTAATCTATTTTATACCATCATTGTATTTTAGGACTCAATATTTGATTCCATCTAGCGATGACCCACATATGATCCACAAATCTATAAACCTATACATAGGAGTATATGGGTGTTGCCATGATAGATCCTATTGCTTACGTCATTCTCTTTTGATCACTCTCAAAATGAAATTAAAAGGACGCTACAATATTTATCGATACTCAAGTTTGGAAGGTGGATGAAGATATCACTCCGTTCCTAAGAGAATTTTTGGAAAAGGGAGATATCTAGGGTCTTGAAAGTATTATCGGGATTTGGTTGTGCATAATAAAAGAAATTAATTAGATCAAAGGAAAAATAAAATAATTGGGATTATATATTGATAGGGTTAGAAATATATAATTTCATATGTTTTATTTATTATTTATTTAATCCCTATAGAATGATATGTCTTTAAGAATAACAATATTGTTATTTCTTGACATGCACAACACTCAAAAATATAATTTAATAATTTTATTCAAATAATTAATTAATATTTATTATCACTACTAGAACGATTAAAATCTATACATCATTACTCCACAATAATTATCTGTCCTTGAATAATGAATATATATATAATAAATGAATAAAAATGAATTATTGGCTAATAAATAAATAAATAGTATATCCATCGAATTGAAAATAAATATTTATTAGATATTATTCTCACATATTATTTTCTCTTGAATAACCGGTGCTGGAATATATGTCATTAACTAAAAAATAACAATTACTAAATCATGTGCACGGGTAATATATATTCAACTTTTCTAATAATAAATAATAATAAATTCTATAACTAAAAATATTGATACCCTTATTGTGTGACCCTCTAGACCACTTTCTTGGTGGAATTAGAATAATCATTTCGAATTCCATGGTTTGTGTCTAAAAGCATTACATGACACCCATGGATAATTATTTCAATTCCATAATGAAATTATATCTCATATAGACACTTATTGTTTAATATAATCATTTTATCGTGAAATATTTAATCTAGAAGGTTGCATGCAGTGTTAATCAACCTATGTGATCGAGGTCTTTTTTTTGGACATTTTAGTATTTGAACATTCCTATTGAATAATATAAACATAGATTTATTTAGGCAGTATCATTTCAAACAAAGGTCACATGATATCAAAATAATTTATCGAAGATAAGTGACAAAGTTTTTTTAAAATTATTAATTATTGATATTTTACTTATGATGCACCCAAAATAACATTCCATTCTGTGAACATTTTTATTCTTGGTTATCATTAATACATCAATGTATGTGTCTTATCACACACATAAATAATAATCTTAAAGTCAGGGGATAAATACACATATTCAAAGATAGAAACATCCAATAACACATAAAATGTGGAATTCCTAAAGGTGGGTCTCATTATCATAATATCCTACCTTGGATATTACTAAGCGTGTAAAACATGATAAGTTTCCTCAATTTACTATGAGTCTACATTTGTTTCCCTCAAATGATATCATTTATCTATAGAACATATATTTTAGAATACAGTCATGGTATTTCTAGGTTATCATCATAGTGGGAAAGTTTTATAACTATTTAGTCTGAAAAAAACTCATAGGAAATTAACAGAAACTATGTTATACATAAGAAAAATTATGATTTTATAAGGAATTTATTAATAATAAATACTATAGATACATATATTTATAATGTATATATAAGAATGTTCTAGGGATCCAACTACAAAAGGCTTGACAATGAATATATCCTTAAAATATTATTGTCACATTACATTTAGTCCTTAGATTATTTGAGTACTAGTAAAATATTTATTTAATTCTTGATATCCCATACCTACTTGGGTCAACAACATAGAAAGAACTTTTTATAATGTTTTCCTTTCATTAATTGTGCTATTTTTTTAAGAAATGTGTGACATACTATCATGCTCCTAGTATCAATGTAATTTATAATATCTTGTAATAAAATTTTCTCACAATAATTTACCCTCCCACAACCACCCCATTCATCCCGAAGATAATTTATAGGGATTTTTATTTTTGTATATGGGAGAATAACCCTCACAATAGGGAAGTTGAAGTGAGGATATGTAGTCCATAGTTAATGGATGATAATAGTTTCTAACTGATGACCCATAAATTAAAAATGGATGTATAAGTTATTAAAAATATTAAATATTGATCATCAAAACATTATAACTATGTTTTAATAAAAAAACAATATATAAAATTGTTATTATGGTGTCAATATTATATAACATTATAGAATAAAAAACTAAGGATTCTACGAAAAAAGAAGCTATAATGGTGAAGAAATGGGAAATGTATTTGTTATTTAAAAATATATAGAGTTTGACTAACCCCCACTTACTTGAAATAACCATTATTGATCTATAACTTATCTTTCAACCCCTATTTTTAGACAGAATGATTTCCATGTAAAAATATTTTTCTTATTACTAGGTTGTGTTCAATGGTATTTATATGGAAGTTATCCGTTTAAAAAGGTAATAATATATAAATAAATATAATATGAAAAAATATATTAATGGTTAATAAACATTAAAATTAAAAAAATAAACCATATAACTAGTCACATAGAATATAAACCATAGTTTAGTATCATGTATTATAGGATTATTTAAAAATGATACCTTTAGAAGGAATGGGTAATTAATAAATGATAATATAAAAACTTTATTACTATAATAGATAAATTAAAAAATAGGTGATTCGAAAATTTATTTCTCAATGTGATCATAAAAATATATATTATAATTTAAATAAATTGGAATAATAACTCTTACAAAACCTAACATTGATATCATAAAAACAATCCTTATAACATACAAAATTCAATAAAATAAAAAAAGGGATTTGGGATAGAACTATTATGATAAATATAAAATAGTTTCAAAAACTTGGTCTAATGATAAAAGAGAGGAAGGGTGGGTAATTATTATACATAGTGAATTGAATTAATTGAAATAGTGATAAGGTATTTTGGTATTATCCCTAAAAAGGAAACATGAAAATATGTGAGCTGGTTTACAAACCCACTTCATGCCTGACACCTTGAGCCCCACCCCATGTAACAGTAGGCAAGCCTCTGATAACATCATCGACACTAGATTTTTGTCCCATCTTCATGACTAAATAACCACAATGATATTATAAGGACACATCCATAAACATTACATAATGTTAAATTAAATTAATAATTCACATTGAGGATCTTTTCTTGTTTACAGATTTAGATAATTATGCCATAACTATTACATTACATCTCAAAAATTACAAAGTAGACACTTCTACCTAGTATATATTTTTTTCATAATATAAAAATCCTATGAAAGATTCACTTCTAGTTCCATGTTTTAGAAATCATGACATTTCTATGACCCCCATCCTTGACTCTATTCATATTTTTGTCAAGTTAAAAACATTTCAAAAATGTGGTATGAGTATAAAAAGACCAGTAAGGGTTATAAAATACAGAAAGAAAACATTAATCCATAAAAATATAAGTTTTTTAACATACCTCATAAAATCATAGGATATATGAATAAAATACAGAAATCAGTATATATAAAGTTATCTTGTGGCATCCATATCATATATACATTGTAGTTATCACAACTACATAGAGAGTTACGTTGGAATACCCATCACATTATATTCCCTGAATATATTAAGAGAAACATTAAAATTTACCTCAGTCATGTTACCAAATGTTTGGAGATCTATCTTGGGCTCAACCACCCTAGGTTTATCGCAGAACCACACGTATGTGTAAACAATTCCAAAGAACCATAACATAATCACAATACATAAAAAACATAATGGAAATATAATATTTCCATATTTCAATAACAATATATAATTTAATGATATTGAAATAATAAATGCTTTTTTAGAACCATTTTAAATAACAAAATACTTAAAATATTATATGGTATTTATTTTCCTTTTTTAGAAAAACAATACTGCCTGTTATTGAATACCAAGAGAAAATAATACTAGCGAAGACAGAAATTTCATTTTCACCACGTATGTTAAAAAGAAACATTCTTTTTTTATTTAGTAAAATACTTCCTAGAAAAATATTCCCTATGAATGAAGTGAAAATTCAAAGTTTTTTATACACTGTATAAATGACTATCGTGTATAAAAAAACATGCCTCAATGAAAGATGATTGAGAAGAAGTCCCTTACCTTAGATTTGACTTGACCTGTTTGTTCTTTAATTTCTTGAATAATAATCTTAATTTAATTTATAATATCTCAAGAACCTTTTTGATGTCTATTATTCATTTTATATCACATATTACCTTGATATAACTATTAGTTAATTATTTTAGTTCATATTGAACATTTTGTAGATGTTCGGGACTTGAGTAAAAAATTAATGTGTTATAAATATAAATTGTCCAAGTGGTAGAGATTCAATTATCTACAAAATGATATTTAGGATTTATATATCATATATATAATATATATCCATTATATATTTATTTTTAATATTCCATATGATTTGGTTATATGAAAATGAAATGCAATGTTCATGGAGACGGTAAGCCATACGTACGCATTAACACTAAATTCATTTAATTTTTTCATTTTAAAAGTAATGAAAAAATGAGACATAATTATATTATTATTCTAGTACAATATCAAATATAATTTTAGTAATTCCAAACATTACACATTCCACGTATGGCATAAATGAGTAATATCACTTTGAGGGGCGATATTCCGCACTTTCTCAAATGAAATTATCGCGTTTACCCATTATAGAAACCATAAAAGCATGATATAAATGAAAAATAAAGATGTATAGAGACATCATAAATATAATATATATCATATATAAATAGAGTACCATAATAATGGACACCGTGATAGGTGGTTTGAGATATTTGAATAATCATCGTTCTGTGAGGCATTAGTTCACAGTCCACATAAAAAATATGTTTGTATCCATTATTATGGAGGTGTGTGGAAGTGTAGTTTGAATAATTATAATTAAAACAACCTAGTATATTGAGGACACTTTTGATGTTATTAAATAAAGTAATAAAGAGAGTTTATGGGTTTAGAGAAGTAAAATAAATGAAAATATCTTAAGATAAGACGTTACCTTTAAATCAGGTATTCCATTTTGGTTTGAACCAAAAGGTATAATTGAATTTCCTTCTAACTAGGGGATGACTTCTAGAAGTAAGAAAGGGATATATGTAGATTAATTGGGTAGAGGCTTGACGAGCCAAGGGGCTTGATAGGTGCGAGTAATGGGTTAGAGGTGATGGCTTTTATAAGAGGGAGGAGGGGATCTTTCGGAATGTTTGAAAACATTGTTTTATTATAAATTAATTTTTAATTTCAAAAGGTCCAAAACTCAATAAAATGAAAGATACGATGAATATTGTTCGAAATAATATTAACTAAAAACAATTGGATGGGTTTTGGATAGTTTTGTAAATTTTAAAATCTTATTTATTTAAATAATTTATTAATAAGGTAATCACTGCCTCATCATTGTGTCATAAATAATATTGTTTATCTGATGTATAACAATTATAAATAAATTATCATGATGTATTAAATCCTTTTATATTTCAAATTAATATTTATAGTCTTTAATATAACTTATATAACCCAATGTAAAAATTTATGTACTAAAAGATATATGTTTATATAATTTTTGTCCTTACATTAAATTAATTAATATAAAGTGACATTTTCACCTTTATGTAGATCCATGGGGTCCAAAAATAGACCCAAGGAGGAACATGCTTAGATGTGTATGAATAATATTATAAAGAAATTTGTGAGGGTAATTTAATATTATTATTATAATATTTGTTTACCCTTATTTACCAGATTTACCCTTTATCCCTGGTAAATAAAATATTTACCGAAGTAAATATTCATAATATATAAAAATAAAAGCTACCTATTTACACAATTTGGAAATATTGATTAAAAATTTAGAATACATTTTTCCAAATTTATGACATAGAAGTGGCAGAAATTAATTTAAAATCGATTCCCATTGTCAAAACAAAAATCGTGTTTTTAGGAAACAATAACGATCAAGAGATTTACCTCTGTTTATATCAAATTTAATATTGAAATTACTTCCAATAACCAAAATTGGGTTAAATAGTGAAAATATAATCTAATTAATCTTTCAAATAAATTAATACATAAATATAACTATATAAATAAATTATATTAAAAGGATGTTTGGAATTAAAATGATGTATTTTCACAATTCATTAAAACATGAACATTATCAGAAAAATACAAAAATATATTATAAAGTAAATATTGATGTCCCGATTCTAAATTATAATATAATTTTGACAAATATAACATATAACATATATATATATACTATATTTAAAATTTTCTCACCATCAAAAGGTGGGAACATGACCTTTTAATGAATAGTAGAGTGTTTATGCTTAATATTGGATTTATTCCCATTTTAAGATTTTAACTTTTATTAGATAAATGTAAAAACATTTAACAAACATGATTAATTATATTTTAGTTAGTAATGTTCATTCCATTAATTACAACCACTAGGCATTAACTAAAATTTAAAATAATAATATTATATTGTTATTATTCAATATAACTTAAAATTGTGTGTTACATAAGATTTCAAAGAAACACTTTCTGTATATTGGGTATGCCCTTGAACATGGAATCCCATTTGAAGTAAAATTAATATCTAATTCACAAATATTAATAAATATGAAATTTTCATATTCTTTATTTACCTGTGATGTTAAATCCTTCGACCTTTTTGAAATTTCATCCTCGCAATTTTATTCACTTATAAAATAAATGGGGGTATTTATCACTCATAGAATTTTCAGATTATCACATTTCCTCTTCAACCATATGGTTTTTTCCACAAATATTTTACCTGTTGGATTACCTTATTCCACAAAACGTTCTCTCATCATTCAAGAATCAGGAATGGTTGTTCCTTATAAGAGAGATTCTCTTCTATATGAGCTACCTCTGGGCTAAAAATATTAGATGGATCCAGAAAATACATTCTCAACATTACAAAAAGAAATACATTGTGAACTTGGCATAAACATCGAGGTAAAGCCACTTTGTTCGTAACTAATCCTACATTCTCTGAGATTTCATAGGTTCCAATGATCCTTGGAATCAGCTTTACGTTCTTACTAAAACGCATCACACTTTTCCATGGACGAAATTTGAGAAAAGACATGATCACCAACCTCAAAAGAATGATATTTCTCATGGTTATCCACATATATTTGTTACCTTATCTGAAATGTTCGCATGCCCTTCTAAATTTACTGAACCACTTATTCTTTCTCTTCTACAAATTCTGGCCCCATTAACTTCCTTTCACCTACATCATCCAAAAAATATAGTGTTCGACACTGCTTTATATAAAATGCCTCAAATAGATCCATCTCTATTTTGGAATGAATAATGTTATTATATAAAAATTCTTCCAAAGAAAGATGTTGGTCCCAAATTCCTAGGTAATCCATTTCACAAGCACATAGCATATCCTCCAAGGTTTGAATTGTTTGTTCTGACTATCCATATGATTGAGGATGAAAATATGTACTAAAAGTTAAATGTAATCCTAAGATCACGATCAGATACAATAGAGAGGGGAACTCCACAAAATCTAACTATCTCATTAATATACAATTGATAAAGTTGATCTAGAGAAAAATTATCTCTAATATAAGGAAATGAGAATATTTAATCAATAAATCAACAATAACCTAGATTATATTGTTACCTTGAGATGCTTTTGGTAATCCCACAATGAAGTCCACGAATATATTTTCCCATTTCCAATCTAGAACCGGTAAATACTGAAGCATCCCTTTCGGTAACTTCTTCTCTTCTTTCACCTACTGACAAGTTGAACACTTAAATGTAAATTCCGAAACATATATTTTCATTCCATCCCTCTAGTAATACATCCCGAATATATCAGTACATCTTTGAACTTCAAAGATAAACTGAAAACAGAGAAGTATGAGGTTCACATTACAAATCATTCTTCAGTTGTGGATCAAAACATACCAAAAATATCTTTCAAAATCTCAAAATACAATCATTAAAAATGATAAAATTAGGAAAATTACCCTTCTGAACCAACTATACTTTTTTCTACAACTCACTGTCTTCCTTTTGTGCTTGCTTAATTTTGTCATATAGAGATGATTTGACTGACACCTAAAACAAAACAAAGGAATTTTCTAGACCAATAACTTCTATTCCAAAGTTCATCAAGCCTTTAACCAAAGGATTTTGTTCTAAACATAACAAGGTTAATGTAGCATTACTTTTTGACTCAAAGCATCATCCACATTATATGACTTTCTTGGATGGTAATGAATTGTGATATCATAATACCTGATTAATTCCGGCCATCACCTCTGTCTCATGTTCAATTCATTCTGACTGAATATTTATTTCAAACATTTATGGTCAATATATATTTCACATTTTATACCATACAGATGATTCCTCGAAATTTTTAAATATTAAACAATAGCAGCTAAATCAAAATCATGTATATTGTAATTTAACTCATGAGTTTTCAACTAAAGGGAAGCATAAGAAACTACCTGATCATTCTGCATTAGGACATAAACAAGTCCTTTTAATGAAGCATCACTATATATAACAAACTCATAAATTTTATAAGGTAATGCCAAAACTAGACCATTCACCAACCATCTTTTCAATTCCTGAAATAAAATCATCACAATATTTTGTCCAAATGAACATAACACATTTTTGAGTTAACATATTCATTTGGCTGGGTACCCGAGAAATGTTTTGAACAAACCTCCAGTAATAATTTTCTTAACCAAGAAAACTACATATTTATATGATATTGTTAGGTTTTGGCCAATATTCACCATCTTTTGTTTTGGATGGATCAATAGTTATGCCAATTTTTGAAACAATGTTACCAAGGAAAGAAATTTGTTGTAACTATAACTCACATATGTTGAATCTCTCAAATAATTTAATTTCATTTAAGGATTGCAAGAGAACCCTTAAATGACTTTAATGGTCCTCTTTACTTTCAAAATAAACCAAAATATCATCAATAAACACAACCATTAACTTATCCAAGAACTCATAGAAAATTCTATTCATAAGATCCATGAATACGGTAGGTGAAAAGGTTAACCCATAAAGCATAACTACAAATTCATAATGGCCATATTTAATAGGAAATGTGGTCTTCAAAATGTATACTTCCTTTACTTTAAACTGATTCTACCCTGACCTTAATTCAATCTTCGAAAAATATTGAGCTCCCAAGAGCTGATCAAACAAATCATCTATAATATTCAAAGGATACATGTTCTTAATAGTGTTATAATTCAATGCTCTATAATCAATGAAAACTATCATTTAACAATATTTATTTTTGACAAACAAGACTGGATAAAACCATAGTGATGTTCTTGGTTAAATGAAACCTTCATATAATAACTCCCGCAATTGATTATTTAAATATAAAAGTTCAATTTGAGATATTCGATCAGGGTGTTTTGTATTTGGATTAGAACAATGAACTAAGTAAATAGTAAATTCTACTTTCTTATCTGGTATAATAGTAGGCAAATCATTGGTAAAAACATCAAGGTACTCATTTACAATTGGCACATCATTAATCTAAATCGTTCCCTTGTTTTCAAAAATATTTTCAAGGTAACATTCATTTCCATCTATTAATACTTTATCATCTTCTTAATATGTTATCCAATGTAAGTGTTCATTCTTGTACACAAACATAAATTCATTATAAAAAAACCTCTTTAGATCTTCAGTCAATCTTATCCCAGTAAATAGAAATCCAATTCATATTCAAATTGACATCCTACTATACAAGAGTCAAGACTATATAGTTTTCATGTTGATTCTTTCCATACACAAGGAAATAATGGTTCATATAATTTATTTTTTCCTCAACATTTTCTCCAAGTGTTTTTACAATATGATCAAGATTCATACCTTGAGATGGAATTCAAAATTTACTATAAAAATTTTCAGAAATGAAAGAGTGGGTAGACCCTGAATCTAACAACACATTGAAATAATCTAAATAAATAAATAGTGTACATGATACAACATCATTTGATGGCCCAACATCTACTGAAGTAGTTGCAAAGGATTTCACCACCCCTTTTAGCTTGTTGTTTGGATTCTTTCCCATAGTTGAGTTTTTTTTGGACACTGATTCTTAAAATGACCCAATTCATTACACTGAAAAAATTTTACTTACTATAAATTAGATTTTTTCTTACCATTACCTTGATATTTTTAGTGAAATTTCGACCCTTATGTACCATTTTACCACATCGGTAGTACTTAACATAATTAATAATGCATTCCCTAGTATTCTTTTTACCCCAATATTCACAAACTGTAAACTAAAGTATCATAACATTTTACTTTTTTGAAGAGTTCTTCCCTTTTATCTTCCAAGAAGTCTTCTTATTCTGTTGTTTGTTAAAGAACACCGGATCATAAGAAAAATCCATTTCCACCTTATCTTCACATTGAAAAGGTTTTTCATAACTTTTTTACTCACGAGATTATAAATCCTTTTGACACATTTCCTTTAATCCTGAGTTAAAATTATTGATTTTAATATCAAGATCATGAATGATGTTTGGATCATACCATTTTAGTCGAGTGAATTTTTCTTCATATATATCCACTCATTCATCTTCCTGCCTCAATTTCAAGTGTTTTTTTCCCATTCTAAGATGAACCACCTTAGGAAAAAATTTATCAAGATACATACCTTTTAAATCACCCGAATAAAGAGCATCAATATCCTCTTTATCCTAGATAATTTTTACCATCGACCACCACTAATTAGCTTCACCTTCAAAAAGAAAAACATTATGACTAACCTGTTGATGTTCTGAACACCCCATGACATCAAAAATATTCTCCAGTGCATTAATCCACTCTTCTTATAGAACATGGTCTGATGATCACTTTAATGATGGGGGTGGTTACCTCAGGAAATGATCTACTAATGACATTTTTATCTATGGTTGATCTGGCTAATTTCGTGCATGGATACCACCACTATTTATAGCCTAATTCATATTTTCCATCACTGCAACAAACTGTTATGTTCTTATTACAACCATCTCAATTTGTTGATTTTGAAGGTTGTCTTCCTCTTGATATCCTCCCTTCATACATGCCCTATTTCCTCAATGAAAACCCATTCTGAACACAGTAATATCTTATGTGAAGTAACATGGTAATCGGTAAATACTATATTATTTATAATTGAAAATGAATTAATTTTGGGACATTAATTTAACAATATAATAACACATAATGTTTTTTAAGCTGACATCTGATACAAACTACAAGGACTATAACTTAAACATTACATAATCTTGAATTAAATTTATAATTCACATTGTGGGGTTTTTTTGGTTTAGAGTTTTATAGAATTAGGCTATTAATATTACATTACATCTCAAAAATTTCAATATATACACTTCTACTCATTTTCAAATTTTTTCTTAAAATAATAACACTAAAAATAGTGTCATGTATACTTCCATTTCATAGACAACATGAATTTTCATTTATCCCATCCTTGTCCCTATTTATCTTTTAGTGCTGTGAAAAAACCTTTCAAAAACTTGGGATGAGTTTAAAAAGCTTAGTAAGGGTTATAAAATAATGAAAGAAAACATTAGTCCATAAAAACAAAATATTTTTATGTTACCTCATGAAGTGATAAGATTTACTAATAACACATAGAAATCATAATTCGTAAAGGTAACTTGTGGCATCAATATCATACTTACATTATATATTGCACACCTACCTAGGGAGTTACGTTGGAATACCCCTCAAAGAATAATCTCTAAATATTTTAGAAGAAACATTAATTTTTACCTTTGTCATGTTATCAAATTCATTAGAGATCTATCTTGGGGTCACCCACCATAGGTTTATCATGGAACCACCCATATACGTATACAATGGCCCAGAACCATAACATAATCATAACACAAAAAACAAACGTAAAAGAAAGACATGATTTCCACATTTCAATTAAAATATATCATTCAAAGAAATTTAAATAATAAATGTTTTCACAAAACCATTTTAAATTCCAAAATACATAAAAGAGTATATGGTATTTATTTTCCTTTTAAATAAATACACTACAGCTGGTTAAGGAAGCCAAAGATCATATAATACTTGTGGTGGCAGAAATGGCGTTATCACCACGTACGTTAAAAAGTCATTACTTTTTTTTGTTTAGTAAAACTGTTCATAGAAAAATATTCCATTTGAATAAAATAAAAAGTCCAACGTGTTTATACTCCATATAAACAAATGTCATGTATAAATCAAAATATGCCTCAATGGAAGGAGATTGAGACGAAGTCCCTTACATCATGTCCCAATTGACCCATTCGTTCATTAATTTCCAGGATAATAAAATTAATTTAATTTATACTTGATTAAGAACCATTATAAATTTTATTATTCCTTTTATATCACTTATTACCTTGCTATAACAATTATTTAATTATTTGAGTTCATATCGGACATTTTTTCAATCTTCGGAACATGAGTTAAAAATGAAATTGTTATAATTATAAATTGTCCATGTTGATGAAATTACATTATCTCCATAATTATATTCATGATTTATATATCATATATATCATATATATCCAGTATATATGCATTTATAATAGTCTATATAATTTGGTTATCTGAATATGACATGCACCGTTCTTGGAGACGGTAAGCCGTACGTATGGATGGACTCTCCTTCAATTTTATTTAATTTCATTTTAAAGAGAATTAAAACCATATGATACCTTGGTATAATATTATTATAGTGTAATATCATATTTAATGTTAGTAACTAAATCCTTTACACATTCCACATATTTCTTGAAAGAGTTATATCACTTTGAGGGGTAGTAGTCCACACTTCCTCAATTGAAATTATCGCGTTTAAAAATTATGGAAACCATAAAGGTACGAAATAAATTAAAAATAAAGTTGTATAGAGACAATATAAATATTATATATATCACATATAAATAATGTTCCATTATATTACCCACCATGAAAGGTGGTTGGTGATATTTGAACAATCAACATTTAATGAGGCATTAGTTCACTGTCAACAGAAACAGTATGTTCATATCCATTAGATTGAGGTGTGTGGATGTGTCATTTGAATAATTCTAATAAAAAAACCTAGTATATTGAGGATACTATTGTTGTTGTAAAATAAAGTAAAAAAATATATTTTAAGGGGTTGGTGAAGTAAAATAAATGAAAATAACTTGAGAGAATATATTAAAATTAAATAGGGTATCTCGCTTTGGTCTGAACCAAAAGGTTTACTTGAATTGCCTTCTGCCTAGGGGAATTCTTATAAGTGGAATAGAGGGATTTTTGGAGATTAATTGGGTAGAGTAGGAAAATCCATGGTTCTTGAGAGGTGTGATTAATGAGTCCAGGGTGATGAATTTTTATAAGGGGGTGGGCTTTTTAAAAATTAGTGAAGAAATTATTTTATTATAAACTGATTTTTGGTTTCAAAAGGTCCAAAACACAATAAATTCAATGATACGATGACTCTTGTTATAAGTTAAATCACCCAATAAAAATTTTATAGGTTTTAGATAGATGTTAATATTTTATAATTGCATTTATTTAAATCATTTATTAATATGTTAATCAATACATCATCATTGTGTCATAAATAACATTATTTATATGATGTTTAAAAATTATATATAAAATAACATGATTTAGTAAATATTTTTAGCTTTCAAATTAATATTTATTGTCAAATAGACAAATTATATTACCCCGCATAAATATTTACTTACTAAAATATATATGTTTATGTAATTTTTGTCTTTATCTTAAATAAATTAATATAATGTGTCATTAGTAATCTTAAGTGGCATAATGGGTTCCCAAAATCGACCCATAGATTCCCATTGTTGGACATGTATCAACCAATTAGATAAAAAAATATTTTATAGTAAATTATTATTAATAAAATAATATTAATTTTTACCCTTATATGCTAGATATATCCTTTAACCATGTTAAATAAAACATTTTCCGAAGTAAATATTCATAATGTCTAAAAATAAAGGATACAAATTTACACTATTTGGCCTCATAATTCCAATATGTAATCAATTATTCTAAATTAAAGACATATAAGTGGTAGAAATTAATTTAAAATTAATTCCCATTTTCAAAATAAAATGCTTGTTTTTAATAAATAATAACTATCAAAAGAATTACCTATGTTTATGTCCAATTTAGGTGAGAAATTACATCCAATGACCGAAATTCGATTAAATGGTAAATATATAATCCAATAATACTTCAAAACAAATTAAATGGAAAATAAATATATATAATTAAATTAAATTAAAAGAAAATTTTGAATTAAGATATAATATTTTTCACTATTCATTTAAGAAACGAACAATTTCAAAAAAACCAAATTTTCATCCAAAGTAACTTTTGATGTCCTAATTCTAGGGAAGAATATTATTTTTTCACATAGAACATATAAAAGTTAAAGAAACTAGATTTAAAATGGGTACTCCATCAAAGGGAAATAAATAATCCTTTTAAAGAATATTAGAGTATTTATGCTTAAAATTGGATTCATTCACATTTAAAGCTTCTAAATTATATTGGATAACTGTAAAAATATTTAAAAACATGTATAATCATATAGTAATTAATTATATTCATTCCCACCATTACAGTAGCCAAGCATTAAATACTATTTAAAATAACAATTTTATATTATTATTTTTCAGTATACCGTAACGTTGTGTGTAATAAAGGATTTTAAAGAATCCCATTGTTGTGTATCAGGTACGCCATAAAACATGGAATACTCATTAATGTAAAATTAATATTTAATTCATAATTATTAATAACTATTAAAATGTCATATTCTTAATTTACATAGGATATTACTGATGTTGTTTCCTATGAAACCACTATACGGATCACTAATGAGCTCTAACAGATACCGATGATGAAAAATATTATATTAGTGAAGTGATGAGAGAGAACCAGTGAATCCAAAAAAGGATATATCTCATAAAATGTTCATTAACACTGTAATTCATTCTATAGTTGAATAAAAATCTAATAATAGAAAAATAAACCTCTAGTGTGTTTTTAATTTTTCATCAAAGGTCTTATGGTATTCTTATCATGTCAAATTTTCATTTTATTCACAATTTTGATAGAAAAAATTACAATTTCATAGGGACATTTATTTATAGAAATAGAAAAAAATTATAAAAAAAAATCAATTTAATCAAGGGTTTTTCCTCTGATGACTATCTTAGTTTCTTGTCCGTAGAATGCCACCATCGTCACCTAACTCCTCTAAATATGACGTGATTTGTTACACTATAGGGTATTTTATAAGATTGGATTTCATATACTATTTATTTTAATTAAATTATAACTTTCCAATATCAATGAAATCTATAGTTCCATAATGATGAAACTATAATATCATAAAATAGGAAAAATGTTTTTTTATTTTATCTTACACGAAAATAGGTTAAAAATATAATTAAAAATATATATTTATTATTACATATGTGATATATATATATGTCCAATTTAAATTAGAAAATTTAATTTTGAAAACAATTAATATACACCCATTTTTTCAAATCAAATGATTTTATTTATTCACTATAATTCAGCTGTAAATGCCATTTTCTATTCAAGGTGGACTCATAATTAGAAGATATACTGTAATGGAAAATGTAGGCTAATAGTTAAGGTGTTTTAATCAAATCCATAATTCATCATGTCATTATTTTTTATATATTTTTTGTCCAATGAATATAAATGGAATCATGATTTTTTATTTGTAAAAAGAAAATATATATTATAAATGAAACATAGATTTATATAATAATTGGATAAACAAAGGTCCATCATTGTGATATTATACTAACACCATACTTAACTATATGGCACAATTACTATTTGGATTCCATCAAGTAAAAATACATATCCCTGTTTAATCAGTAGAACACAACAACCCTTCTGAAATAATATTAATTTTCTTGTGTAAAAAAATCCAATCCATTGATGAATGTTTAATTATTCAATAGAACATTATATATTTCCATCCTATATTAGATCAAAATTGAATTATGTAATTATGAACATCAAATTTAAAAAAATACTCCCTTAAATGTGTAAACAAATTGTGAATTACTCATTAATTAGTTCAATCAAATAACCCATATAATGAAAATTTCATGATATGGTGATTTATTATTGTTCATGTAGTGAAATATGAAATCATTAATGTTAAAATAATTATAGAACCTTGATTACTAATTATTTAGTGAAAATCAATAAATTCAATTCTCTATGTTAAATAATAATAATAAATATAAACAATAGAAGTAAAATAAAATAAATAAATTTATTTATTTTTTTTACATCCACCAACATGTGTACTTTTTACTTTATAGGGTTTGTAATAAAATGGGGGAGGAGTACTAAGGTATATATTATAGATTTTATTATTCACCCCTCTTCAATTATATCTCTTTTTATTTTATCCCTTTATTTTTAATAATAATCATTATTTTTTAACTCATCGTACATGAGAATAATCCATGTAGATACAATAACCATTAATTTTTTTTACATCAACTATAAACATTCTAAACAAAAACATATTTAATCCACGATTCAAAAAAATAATTATATTTATTTGATGATTATTTCAATGATCCCCTAGTTCTCAAATTCAATTAATCCAATGTCTACTTCTGTAAATAATTTCTCTTTTGAGTGAATAAATAGTTCGTAAAAAAATAAGACATCAAATTACATGAAAACCACAAGTCCATTGATTTCAATCTATGTATGGATATTAATAAAGGAATGCATCTTTGATAATCCTTATATAATAAATTCCTATATGTATAAGAGATGAATATTTCGTAATAGAATGAATTTAATGATCTATATGGTAACTTATGATGCATTGAAACATATTTTACAACTGATAATGTTATTGTGATATATTTCCCATATTCTCTATCATGAATCACAATTATTACTATGATGAATCATATCCTATGATATAATATCATGCTATATAGATACAAAGTCTCTATTATCTTTATTGAATAATGCAGAGTCTGATATATTATTCCAATCAATTTTGGATTCTAATATAACCATTGAACAATTATATAAGAAATTATAATTTGAGAAATTATCATTTATAAGCTATGATAGATTTGATATCCTTTTGAAAATAAATCGAAATATCTTACAAAAACTTGAATCATTTTATTTGATTCAATTGTATATGTTGATAGGTCATATACCTATCAGAGATAAATATTAATCAATCTAATATAATAATATCATATCACATGACACTAAATTCCATCATATGCATTAATTATTTGCTCACTATATATAATAAAATAAAATAATTGTTGGGTTTAAATATATAAATATCCTCACTTGTGATTAATTCCTTACTAATGATAATTTATTTTATATCATACGTTAATGAGGTTTCATTAAAGTATTACATTAATTATTTTTTATAACCTTATCTTAGGTCTTATAACATTGACATGGAATATGGTAAACTGATATTGAATGATATTTTTTTCATAATTAACAATTATTTCATATCTTTATTTTAGATATTTATGTATCTGTGTTTGGTTTTATACCATTTCCATCTACTCCCACTATCTCAATAGAAAATATAAATGAATATTATGTCATAAATTATGATGTCTATTGTTCCAATATGTGATAAAAACTCTTTATTCATTTGCTGTTAATACTATGTTTCTATCAGTGACATCTACCATATTCTTCAACAGTTTACCCAACTTCATTGAATACTAAAATAGTTTATGATTATTTTAAATCCTAATAAATGGAAAATTATTTTTTAAAAATTCATAATTTCATGTATTATCTATTTATATCACCCAACAACAATTTTTTTGAAATAATTCTTAAGTCAATATATTTACTTGTTATGTTTCTATTCTTATTGTTTTGGAAATCAAAAACACATTCTTAAATACTTGATTACTAACCATTTAAACTGAATGTATTTTAGAAATTCTTTAAATTAAAATTTAATTTTTACTTACATAGTGTAATTTGTAATGTATTAAAAAAATATAAACTTTAATTCTTTATTACAGTTATCTTAATGCCTGTAAATCTGATAATCATCAGATTCAACTTTATTAAATCAGATATAAAACATTGTGTCTTGTAATTTTATTCAATAATTATTCATAATCAGACTTCGTATCGGAACTGATAACATTTTACTGACACCCATAATGAATAATCTTAAAGAAATTCTGTTAGGAAATACATTAGACTGAATAATGTATAAGTTATGAATATATAAATATAATCCCTATGTTAATGGAAAATCTTTTACACTAAGATGGTGTAAAAAACAATGCAAAACTTTCAATTTCTTAATATTAATTGAGATTCCCATTTTCCAATTCATTTTAACAAACTCAGAGAAAATATGGTCATTGGGAAAAATATGAGCATTAGAAATATGCCTATAAATACCTTTTCATTTGAAAAGTTGCAAGTAGACAGTTTTTCCTTTTTTCTCTATACAAGTGCTCTCAAAATTGACAAAATTATGAACAACTTGTTTATAGATATTTATAATTGTTCAAAGTCATTTTTTAAGGAATAACTATTCCTGAAGTTTCATTAATAAATTTTTTAAATTAGTTTCATATCATCTGGTGTGAATATGATCGGTGGATTCCGATTCTAGGAAGACATAAATCCTATCTTATTAGTTGAGGTATTTTAAGGATAGGAAGATAGATATTCTGAACCCTCAGATCAAGGGCTACTAAGGATAGGAAGATAATGAAGATGATCATCTTATTGTTGGATTTCTTTACCAAGGAATAAAATACTTTTTTATATGTATAAAAGTAGGGACCTTTATCCATGGTTAGGGGGATACATAACTCTTTAGGTGTGAGTATATTTATTCCTTTTAATATAAGTCATTATTATATTTATAAAATTGTTATAATTGTTTCTTTCATCTTATTTTATGTCTTTTGCGAATGTATGTTTAGATTTTATCAAAAGAACTCTCATCTTGATAAAAACAATCTGTATTACTTAATTGGATCCAATATGACTCTGAGAAATACTCATATAACTGCATCTATATATTATATGTTCTTTTTTCCATTATTATACTGAATATTTTATGATTACATTTCTTTTACCTTGTTATAATCGTATTCACTTGAAATACAAACAATCATATTCTTCATGATTATTTTTTTCTTTGATATTATAATAACCATGATTATTATGATATGTTGATATATTTATATTTAACCAAGGAAAAATTGAATTCTAATACATAAAGATATATTGTGAGTTAATTAGTTTAATAACATTTAAAATAATGTTGTTTTAAACTAGAATTCACCCCTTGTGAACAGTCCATCTTGATAAATTATTCAATCCTAGTAATAATATAATTCATATTGTTATCAAGAAATTGGTATCAGAGAAGGATTATATATCTCATATACTTAATTATATATTTATCTTATTTACATTTTTTGTTTAAAATTTATTATAAACATTATGTTTATAAAAAATTGTTACATTAATGTATTGAGGAAATGAATTTTTGGTTTCATTTTTTTAAAAAAAATTAGAGGTTTAAATATCAGATCCACAGATAATATGAATCCCAATAGACCACCCATTTTGTATTGTAATGACTATGAATAATTATGGAATAGAATAAATAATTTTATAATCAACACTAGAGATGATAATTATGAAATTATTATTAGGAATTAAAAAATACATAATAAATAAAATGATGCCTATACCAATCTTGAAAAAATGAAAATCGACACAATTATAGTGCCGGAAACACATTTCAATGCTCAATGACTCTATTTATCTATAGTAAAATTTAATCACATGAAGAAATAAATAGTATTTGGAAAAATTTAGTGATTACCCATTTCATAAATTTAAAAGTTTTTGAATCTAAGGGTGCTATGTTACATGTTGAATATTATGCTTTTGAATTTTTACCTAGAGAACAAGTTTCCATGATGTAAATTTTTTTTTATAACTATCATAAATGATTTACAATATTTTATATATAATGGTTTTGAATATGGAATTATTATGGAGAAAATTATTGATATCATTCCTAATGAATAGAAATATAAGAGGACTTATATTGATGATACACGAATGTTGAAAAATATTATTATTTTTGAATTAATTGGTTCTCATATGTAGTATGAGGGTAGATTAAAAATATATGTAGATAAAGTAAAGAAAAATAATTGAGGTCTTTCTATCAATACGACTATAAGTCATACATATTCCTAAACCACAGACAAGGTTGTAACATATATAAAAAATGGTTTTATACAATCAGACTCAAGTCCTTTCAAATAGTAAAAAAGTGAATTATAAAATCTTGGTCAAAGGATAAAGAGGATAATAAGTAAAAAATAAATTTAAGTATCATTTTTTGGAATTTAACATGTATTAGACTAAAAGGTGTGATTCCTTGGTTACTTTTTGTGAGTGTAAGAAAGCTAGACATATATGACCCGATTGTCCAATGTTAATAAGTAATGATAGAAAGGATGGTCATAATGAAAGGTCTCAAAAATAATTTTATAATCCAAAAGGAATGAAAGTATTAAAATATAATGATTCATAGATTGAAAGTGGAGGATACTCTTCAAATAATTATTTTGAGTATTAAAATTCCATATAGAGAAATACAAGCCTTCTTTCTATAGTTCCTAAAGAAAATATTTGATTACTTTACATGGTAAACACTGCCAAAAATCATTCAAATATATACATATGTGAATATAATCCTAATTTTAAAAATAAAAATGATTTTAAATCTTCAGACAAAGTGTCTTCATCAAAAAGTGAGGATACTTGTATATCTTCTTTTATAGAAGTTTCTCAATTTAATAATCTATTAGAAAATAAAAATTGAAAGGTTATAAAAAACAAAAAAAGAAAAATTCAAGGATATTTATTTTATAAAAAGATGTTTTATTTACTTATAATGATCTTGGTATGATAAATTTTTAAAAAGAAATAATTTCCAAAAAATCATTAAAATTCAATTTCAAAAAATAGTCTTTACAAATTAGTTATGATAAAATTAATTCCAAAACTATTTTTAAGGTGGATAAGGAAATATTTATTAAGCCATTGTATGATATTTTTTCTTAAGTATCATTTATAAAAATTTTCCATTAGTGTATAAAATATTGATAAATTGTATAAAAAACATCTTCATAATGAGAATACTGGAATTCCTTATACTAATAGTAATCCCATTTTCAGTAACAATTAATATGTTCAAAAAATTACACCCTTTTAACTAAATGTAAAAGTGGTGGCCAATGTAATAAAAAAATTTCCTTAAATAAAAATCAGACTTTGGGATTTCATAAAGAATAATTTACAAAAATAAATGTGGATTACTCATGTTTTATTTTATTACCATTTCATACCTATGATTAATTGGGTTTGGAAAGTCTAATTGTTTTTATTTTAGGAAGAAAATATAAGTAGAAAAAATTAATTTGTACATAGATAATGTTTGATCCCTTATATGACTAGTAATAATGATTTCTTTGAATATTTTATCAATATTAATGGTGTAAATGTTTCCTTCGGAGATAATTCTCAAAGATAGATTATGTAACAACCGAGACTTTTATGTGAAATATTTTGTTTTTATGTTATATAAATCATTGAAGTAATCTATCACTACACACAACACAAGCTTGGCTTTCTTTACACGCAACTGCGGCCTTCCTCGATAGCTTGCATCGTACGCAATACCGAGTTTCACTAAACAAAGATATGCTATTAAAATATTATTAAAACTAGCCGTTATGAATAGTAATAACAACTTTTTGAAATTTTATAAATTTTATTTTTCAAAATGGACTTCATTTTTGGATTCGGAATATCGAAATTAGCCTAGGGTGAAATTTTGGGATTTTTCTGAAAACTTACAATTTTTGATTAATAGTGAAACCACTATGTGGTAGTTAAAAAAACTGAATTCTTCATAAAACTTAATTTTACCGCTTCTGTGAGTGGTATTTCAAAAATACAAGAGACACGGTTAATATCAAGGACTAAAATGTGGTTCAATGAGATGGAAATAATTTTTTGGTGAATAGTAACTTTTTACTTTTTTTACCACGGTTAAAAGTAAATAGGGTAATTAAGGGTAAACATGATATTATTATTATCCTAACACATTTCCTAATTCTATTAGACAAGTGTAATTAGACAAAAAAACAACCTTAGGAATAAAATATGACCATTTAGTCCCACTTGGATTAGATTAGGACATTTATTATTAATTTATTTAAAGAAGGGTTAAAATAGTTAAAATCAATGTTTAATAAGTAAATCATTTTTAATATGGGGTTATACATAAGATAAACTCGACTATAAATATTCATTAGAAATCTAAAAATATTTCCTACATAATGGTATTTTATTTGTAATTTTTATACATTCAATAATTTAATTTATTTATGACACAACGATGATGCAGTAATTATCTTATTAATGAAATATTGACATAATTGATGTTATAAATACCCAAATAAATGTAATTTGATACTTTTTATGAATTAAACTAATTTTATAGGTTAATATTCCATTTTATTATTGATTTAAGTAACTTGGTTCGAACTAATCCCTTTTTTATGAGTTTCAAAAAAATCAATTACTAAATAGAGTCAAAATTGACATAAAATAGTTTTTAAAACAAATATTATATTATTAATTGATATTTTATTCTTAAAAATCTAAGGTTCGGCCAAATGACTTATATAAGGTTATATATATTAATAATAAACATCTTTGGGTTCGTTTGGCTTGATATAGTAAGTTTATTAACCTTATAGTGTAAGAAAACAAGAAAACACGGTAAAACATAAATTATCTAACTTAAAGTTAAATCTAAATGATAAGGTTAGCATTGATAACTAAACTTGTATAAATTCTATTGGATGATAGTATTGCGACCCCTACTCACCTTATCTTCTAAATATATTAATTTGGAGCTATTAAAAACCGAATTTGACATTATAATAAAATAATACTTTTAGTTATTCCAAAGGTGCCCCTCTCCTCCCTTATAAAAGGGAACCTCCTCCCCCTCTTCCTCACACCAAATTGAGCCTTAAATCTCGACCCACCCATGCCAATTTCTCCTCTACACTTCCCTAGAAACATCCTAGAGGTTCTGGTCTATTCAAAGACCTATTTTAGTGCCCTATAAGGAGGTCTCAAAGAAGCACTTCAAAGAAGAGGTAATGTCCGTTACCGATTCTTTCATCTTTATTTCTTCTTCCACTTCTTCTTCTTTAGTTGTTTCATTATGAAGTAATAACATCACTTTCACTAAAATAATGATATTTTATTATAAGTATTAAACAACCCTATTTCACCATCTATCCATCCTACGGAAAAAGAAATCACTGTGCGTGCGTCCGTACGGAATACCGTCTCCACGCAGTGGTGTAATCTATTTTCCACCACCACCTTACTTGGATGGGTATAATGGTGTAAATAATGACTATATATTACTATTATAAAGTGATATTGATTCTGAAATAGTATACATACACTCCAATATAATTCCACGATCATATGAACGATACCATCACTCGTGCATACGTACGGAATACCGTCTCCACGATGTGACGCGACTCGTTCTACATGATCTTCATTTCATAATGATTATATAAATGAATTGAATGATTTAATATGATATATATTACACTAATACCATTCTAGAAATGAGGTATCTATAACCTAAAGATAAAAATAGGAATTTATTCGACAAAACACGCATAAGAACAAAAAGTAATAAACACCCGAATAACAAGTATTAATGAAATATTACTAATAAGAAGCTAAGAATATGACCATATATGATATCATAACAATAAGTATGATTCTGGAATAAGTCAATTACATTATTTAAATCATTATACAGGAGGATCGGACACTTACGAAGCAAATCATACCTAAGGTAAGGGAAATATCACAATCTCATTTTTATCCGAGATTGTTTATACTTTGGAATTTACTGGGGTGTATTTTATCATGCACATCAATTTTTCCTCAATATGTAATAATTATATCCTTATACAATAGTTTATATTCAATTTTACCCTTCGGTGAGTTATTAGTAAAAGATATGAATGGAATCTTTTGTCGTTTTTTGTACAAGGTACTTTTTGACTTTTCCGACAAAAGTACGAGAAGAATGTTTTTTTACCTTATACGGCATGAATGGATTTTTAAAAAATTATTTCCAAGAAGCTTCCTTTACAAGTTTTCAAGTTTATTTTTAATAAACTTCTTTTACTTTAAAATTGTATGTTTTGAAAGGATAATGTTATTGAATTTGAAAGGATATTTTCCTCAAGAATGGAGTTCAAGTGTTTTATGAAAATTATTTTCCATCTAAGATAATATAGGGTTCTGTTTATATCCCTATTATTACATTGATTTGATTATGTTGTTATGGAATTATTTTTATAAATTCCTTTATCTTATATGAATTTTTTGATGATGTCACGATGTTTAAGATTCCCGTTTTTATTACATGGGTTATGCAATGATGTATGATTTATGATTTTGTGGCACACATAAGAATGATATCATTATGAGATGGGTGGGACCTATATCTCCCTCCAATCTATTGGGTAAAGATTTTATATCTCATCAGATAGACATGGCTGGAATGGTAGGTTATACCGGTTCAGTGAAAAAGGACTGAAACGAGGAGTAGACTCGGTTCAGAAATGGACTTTTTCCACTAAGATAGTATTGGAAATGAGTCTTGACTAGTAAGAAATGATTCTCTATTATTATGTGTGTATGACACAATGTTTCATGTTTTATGTTATGATTCCATTTCACTACTATGATTTATCTCATGTTATGAAGTTATGCTCTTTTTTCAGGTTATGATTTCCAAAAGTTATGTTCTTATGAATATGATGTGATTGATATTTCTTTTGATTACCCTTACTGAGCATTTGAGCTCACCCTTTTGTATGTTTTGTTTCCCCAGGTCAGGAAAAAGGTTATTAAGTAAGATATGCCAAAAGGGACTATAGATATGATGAAATAAATGGGAGACAGTGTAGACGCTTTATGAACCAGTTGTTTATGTTGCCCAGTTTCTAAAGACACTATACCTATATGGTCCTTTCATGGATTTGTTATATGTTGTAATAAGTATGCTTCAATTTTGAAGTATTAACAATGTATGTAATGTATGGGTCGTTATAGTTGGTATCAGAGGAAAGGTATAGTCATCCTTTGGAAACTAGGATTTGAAAGCCTTAGTAAGAACCCTAAGGATAAGTCTAAGCATAGAACACAATCTTAGTGTTTTAGAAATGACCATGAATTACATAGGATAAGACCTTAAGTGTGAAATTTTATTCTTAATTATGTGATTTTCCTATTATAATTAGTGTTGCTCACACTATTCTTCATGGTTTTAGTCAATGGCTGGAACCCGAACGAATCGTGTTAATGAGGAATGCGACGGGCAATGCAATGATTGTCCCCCTGAGCAACCAAACGTTATGGGAGCTGGAATGAAAAATCTTGTAGCCATGCTCACACAACTTTCTCAAGCTTTGAATCATACAGGACTTCCAAACGAGCAAAGGAAGGAGCAACATTCTGTTGAATCCTTAATGATGCATCGTCCACCTTCATTCAGCGGGTCTACTGATCTATTAGTTGCTGAACAATGGATTAGTACTGCTGAAAAGATATTTTCAGTTCTTCAATGTTCTGAGCATGATAAATTCATCTTAGCAGTGTATCATTTGGAAGGTGATGCTGATCAATGGTGGAATATTATTAAGAATACGAGGAAAAGGGATGAAATTGAGTCCATGGAATGGGACGAGTTCAAGAAGTTATTTTTCAATAACTACTTCCCTCGTATTCTCCGAACAAATATGGAAAAAGAGTTTATTGAACTGAATCAAAAGGATGATGAATCGGTTGGTACCTATGAAGCAAATTTTACAAGGCTTGCAAGGTATGCCTCTGGTAATATTATCTAACCTGAGAGTAAGATCGATCGATTATTTAGTGGATTAACACCAAGTCTTCGAAGGGACTAAGCCATAAGGGACTTCAATAGCTACGAGGAAATCATTCGATGTGCTCTCAAAGTTGAGATGGAGATTGGAGTAACCCATCAGTCATATGGGTTTGATAAGAAGAGGAAAATGGAATTCAAAGGAAAATCTAGAGAGCACACTGAAAAGAATATTAGCTTTCCCTTATGCTCAATGTGTGGAAAGAAACACGGAGGGAGTTTTCTTAAAGGGACAAGTAAATGTTTCAAATGTGGAAAGGAAGGTCATTGGGCATTTGAATGTCGCGATGATGGGAAGAAGATTCCTAATGATGCAAACAAAGGAAGGGATACACAGAATGAACCTACTACACTTCAATGTTTCAAGTGCAAGGAGATGGGACATTATGCCAATAAATTCCCTAATCGAAGGGTTGATGATGATGGTCGACGTCAACAAACTCTTAAGGATAAAGACGAAGGAAAGTCACATGCAATTTCTATCAGCGATGTGGATTAAGATAACGATGTGTTGAAAGGTCCACTTACCATCCACTCTAAAGTAGAAAATGTTTTATTTTATTCTGGATCCACCCACTCTTTTATTTTTGAAGAATTTTCTAAGGGTATCAACATATTACCTCAAAAATTAGATGTTGAGTTAGCTGTGACAACACCTAATGGCACAACAGTTGCATCAAAAGATTATAATTCTTCTCCAATCGAAGTTTGTGGGAAAGTGCTTCCTGCAAATCTTGTGATCCATCATATAGTGGAATTTGATGTGATTCTTGGCATGGATTGGATGTCTTTATATGGAGCTCATATCAATTTCCAATGAAGGGAAGTCACATTTCATATTCCAGATCAATCTATGATCGTCTATCAATGCAAGGATGAATATAACCTTCCAGTGGAAATTCATTCTACTTTGTGGGTCTTGGTTCCACTAAATGAAGGTTATTTATCTCAAATGGTTGGTGAGATACTCATGATTAAGAATATGCCCATTGTACGAGAGTTTGATGATGTCTTTCCGGAGGAATTACCGGGTCTTCCACCAAATTGTGAAGTTGAGTTTTCAATAGAACTCGTACCGGGTGCTTTGCCTATTTCAATGACACCTTATAGAATGGCCCCAATTGAGTTGCAGGAATTGAAGAAGAAACTTCAAGAGAATCATGATAAGGGATTCATACGCCCTAGTGCATCACCTTGGGGAGCACCTGTTCTGTTTGTTAAGAATAAAGATGGATCAATGAGACTCTGAATTGATTATTGAGAACTTAAAAAGATCACTATCAAGAACAAATATCCTCTCCCACGCATTGATGACCTATTTGACCAACTACGCTGATCTCAATACTTTTCCAAGATTGATCTTCGTTCAGGGTATCATCAATTAAGGGTCAAAAGGGAGGATATACCAAAGACGGCTTTCCGTACAAGGTATGGACACTATGAATTTATAGTGATGCCATTTGGTCTTACTAATTCCCCAGCTATCTTCATGGATCTAATTAATAGAGTCTTTAGAGACTATATTGATCAATTTGTGGTAGTCTTTATAGACGATATTCTTGTCTATTCAAAGAGCAATGAAGAACATGAAGGTCACTTGAGAATTATATTGAATACCCTGAGAAAAGAGAAACTTTATGCCAAATTTACCAAGTGTGAATTTTGGCTTAAAAAAGTTGCATTTTTGGGTCACATAATCTCAAAAGAGGGGATATCTATGGATCCAGCAAAAACAGAGGTTATCGAAAGATGGTCGAGACCAACAACGGTAACTGAGATCCGACGTTTTCTTGGTTTGGCTGGATATTATCGACATTTTGTGAATGATTTTTCAGGATTATCTTATCCACTCACCAAGTTGACTCGGAAAGGAGTTAAGTTTGTTTGGACGGAAGAATGTGAAAATAATTTCAAGGAGTTGAAAAGAAGGTTATCCAGTGGACCTGTGCTCACACTGCCTTGTAGTGGAGAAAGGTTTGTGATCTATAGTGACGCATCCAAGAAGGGATTGGGGTGTGTTCTTATGCAAAATGATATGGTGATAACTTATGCCTCACGACAGTTGAAAATCCATGAGAAAAATTACCCAACACATGATTTGGAGTTAACTGTGGTAATCTTTTCATTAAAGATTTGGAGGCATTATCTTTATGGAGAAAGCTGTGACATTTATACTGATCATAAAATTTTAAAGTATATTTTCACACAAAAGGAGCTGAATATGCGTCAAAGAAGATGGTTGGAGCTGATTAAGGATTATGACTGCTCAATCCATTACCACCCTGGGAAAGCAAACAAGGTGGCAGATGCATTAAGTCGACAAGACCATGCCAGTTTATCCATGATGAGGATCACAAAAGATCCAATATTTATGGATTTACAAAGGATGGATCTTGGAATTATAATCGAAGGGGAAAAATATTATCTTTCTCAAATGAATGTTCAACCATCTATACATGTGAAGATTAAAGAGGCATAGAAAGAAGATGTCGAGTTACAAAAGAAGGTGAGAAATGCTCCTGAATTCAACCTTGATTATGATGGGATAATAAAGTTCAGGCATCGGGTTTTTGTTCCTCCCATCCTGGAATTAAAGAAGGAGCTCCTGGATGAGGCTCATAGTTCTTCATTCTCTATTCATCCTAGAAGCACGAAGATGTATAGGGACCTGAAAGAGTTCTTCTGGTGGGATGGCATGAAAAGAGATGTTGCTGAATATGTCTCTTGATTCTTGGTTTTTTATCATGTTAAAGCTGAGAGATAGAAGTCTAAAGGGATGTTACAACCATTAACCATACCCGAATGGAAATGGGAAAACATCACTATGGACTTTGTCACAGGACTTCCTAAAACATTCAAAGGCAATAATGCTATCTGGGTCATAGTTGATCGTCTTACCAAGTCTGCTCACTTCATTGCTATTAGAGAGGATTTCTCTCTGGATTAGCTTGCCAGGATATATGTAAAGGAAGTGGTAAGATTGCATGGAGTACAACTTTCTATTATATCTGATCGGGATCCGAGATTTACCTCGATGTTCTGGAAAAGTCTTCAGCATACTCTGGATACAGAGTTGAGTTTCTGCACTTCTTATTATCCTCAGACAGACGGTCAGTCTGAGAGAACAATTCAAACTCTTGAAGATATGTTGAGAGCTTGCTTTATGGATTTCAATGGTGGTTGGGATCAACACCTAACATTGGTGGAAGTTTCTTATAATAATAGCTTTCACTCTAGTATTCATATGGATCCTTATGAAGCTCTCTATGGAAAGAAATGCAGGACTCCATCTTGCTAGGATGATGCTGGGGAAAGAAAGCTATTAGGACCTGATCTCAGTGATGAAATGGCAGAAAAGGTCAGATCTATTCAACAACACATAAGAGCAGCTCAGAGTCGACAGAAAAGTTATGCCGGCAACCGAAGAAAAGACCTAGAGTTTGAAGTGGGTGATAAAGTGTTATTACGAATATGTCCCTAGAAGAGAGTTATGAGATTTGGAAAGAAGGAGAATTTGAGCCCTAGATATATCGGTCCTTTCGAAATACTGGATCGTGTTGGGAAGGTAGCTTATCGATTGGCGCTTCCACTGAATCTCTCTCAAGTTCACGATGTGTTCCATGTATATCTCCTGATAAAGTACATACATGATCCTTCACATGTACTTAGCTCAGAATTTGTACCGCTGGAGCAAGATCTTTCTTATGAAGAACAGCCGATAGAGATTCTGGATCATAGGGAAAAAGTCCTATAAAGCAAGACCACTCGATTGGTGAATGTTTTATGGAGGAACCACCAATTACAAGAAGCTACATGGGAGCTTGAGGATATGATGAGGGAGAGGTATCCTCATCTGTTTGTTACAAAGTGACGAATTTCGAGGGCGAAAGTCATTTTAAGGGGGGTAGAATGTAACAACCGAGACTTTTATGTGAAATATTTTGTTTTTATGTTATATAAATCATCAAAGGAATCTTTCACTACACACAAAACTAGCTTGGCTTTCTTTACACGCTACCGCGGCCTTCCTCGATAGCTTGCATCGTACGCAATTCCGAGTTTCACTAAACAATGATATGCTATTAAAATATTATTAAAACTTGCCGTTATGAATAGTAATAACCACTTTTTGAAATTTTAGAAATTTTATTTTTCAAAATGGACTTCATTTTTGGATTCAGAATATCAAAATTAGCCTATTGTGAAATTTTGGTATTTTTCTGAAAACTTTCAATTTTTGATGAATAGTGAAACCACTAAGTGGTAGTTAAAAAAACTGAATTCTTCATAAAAATTATTTTTACCGCTTCTGTGAGTGGAATTTCGAAAATCCGAGAGACACGGTTAATATCAAGGACTAAAATGTGGTTCAATGAGATTAAAATAATTTTTTGGTGAATAGTAACTTTTTACCTTTTTTAACCACGGTTAAAAGTAAATAGGGTAATTAAGGGTAAAAATGATATTATTATTACCCTAACACATGTCCTAATTATATTGGAAAACTGTAATTTGACCAAAAACAACCTTAGGAATAAAATATGACCATTTAGGCCCACTTGGATTAGATTAGGACATTTATTATTAATTTATTTAAAGAAGGGTTAAAATAGTTAAAATCAATGTTTAATAAGTAAATAATTTTTAATATGGGGTTATACATAAGATAAATTCGACTATAAATATTCATTATAAATCTAAAAAGATTTCCTACATAATGGTATTTTATTTTTAATTTTTAGACATTAAATAATTTAATTTATTTATGACACAACGATGATGCAGTAATTATCTTATTAATGAAATATTGACATAATTCATGTTATAAATACCCAAATAATTGTAATTTCAGACTTTTTATGAATTACACTAATTTTATAGGTTAATATGACATGTTATTATTGATTTAAGTAACTTGGTTTGAACTAATCATTTTGTTATGAGTTTCACAAAAATCCATCACTAAATAGTTTCAAAATTGACATAAAATAGTTTTTAAAACAATTATTATATTATTAATTGTTATTTTATTCCTAAAAATCTAAGGCTCAGCCAAATGACTTACCTAAGTTTATATATATTAATAATAAACAACTTGGGGTTCGTTTGGCTTGATATAGTAAGTTTATTAACCTTATAGTGTAAGAAGACAAGAAGACACAGTAAAAGTTAAATTATCTAACTTAAAGTTAAATCTAAATGATAAGGTTAAAATTGATACCTAAACTTGTCTAAATTCTATTGGTTGAGAGGATTTATACCCCTACCCACCTTATCTTAGAAATATATCAATTTGGAGCTATTAAAAACCTAATTTGACTTTATAATAAAATACTATTTTTAGTTATTCCAAAGGTGCCCCTCTCCTCCCTTATAAAAGGGAACCTCCTCCCCCTCTTCCTCACACCACATTGAGCCTTCAAGGTCGGCCAATCCCTACCAATTTCTCCTATCCACTTCCCTAGAAACATCCTAGTGGTTCTGGTCTTCTTCAAAGACCTATTTCAGTGCCCTAAAAGGAGGTATCAAAGAAGCACTTCAACGAAGAGGTAATGTCCATTACCGATTCTTTCATCTTTATTTCTTCTTCCACTTATTCTTCTTTAGTTGTTTCATTATAAAGTAATAACATAAGTATCACTCATATACTGATATGTTATTATAAGTATTAAACAACCCTATTTCACCATCTATCCATCTTATGGAAAAATAAATCACCGCGCGTGCATACGTACGGAATACCATCTCCACGCCGTGGTGTAATCTATTTTCCACCACCACCTTACTTGGATGGGTATAATGGTGTAAATAATGACTATTTATGACTATTATAAAGTGATATTGATTCTTAAATAGTATACATACACTCCAATACAATTCCATGATCATAGGAACGATATCATCACTTGTGCAAACGTACGGAATACCGTCTCCACGATGTGACGCGACTCATTCTACATGATCTTCATTCCATAATGATTATATAAATGAATTGAATGAATTAATATGATATATATTACACTAATACCATTATGTAAATGAGGTATCTATAACCTAAAGAGAAGAATAAGAATTTATTCGACAAAACACGCATAAGAACAAAAAGTAATAAACACCCGAATAACATGTAGTAATGAAATATTACAAATAAGAAGCAAAGAATATGACCATATATGATATCATAACAATAAGTATGATTCTGGAATAAGTCAATAACATTATTTAAATCATTATACAGGAGGTTTGGACACATACGAAGCAAATCAGACCTAAGGTAAGGGAAATATCACAATATCATTTTTATTCGAGATTGTTTATACTTTGGAATTTACTGGGGTGTATTTTATCATCCACATCAATGTTTCCTCAATATGTAATATTTATATCCTTCTAAAATAGTTTATATTCAATTTTACCTTTCGGTGAGTTTTTAGTAAAAGATATGAATGGAATTTTTTTCGTTTTTCATATGAGGTACTTTTTGACTTTTCTGAAAAAAGTACGAGAAGAATGTTTTTTTAACTTATACGACATGAATGGATTTTTAAAACATTATTTCCAAGAAGCTTCCTTTAGAATTTTTCAACTTTATTTTTAATAAACTTCTTTTAGTTTAAAATTGTATGTTAAGAAAGGAAAATGTTTTTGAATTTGAAAGGATATTTTCCTCAAGAATAGAGTTCAAGTGTTTTATAAAAATTATTTTCCATCTAAGATAATATAGGGTTCTGTTTATATCCCTATTATTATATTGATTTTATTATGTTGTGATGGAATTATTTTTATGAATTCTTTTATCTTATATGAATTGTTTGATTATGTCACGATGTTTAAGATTCCCATTTTTATTACATGGGTTATGCAATGATGTATGATTTATGATTTTGTGGAACACATAAGAATGGAATCATTATGAGATGGGTGGGACCTATATCTACCTCCAATGCATTGGGTAAATATTTTATATCTCATGAGATAGACATGTCTGGAATGGTAGGTTTTACCGGTTCAGTGAAACAGGACTGAAACGAGGAGTGAACTCGGTTCAGAAATGGACTTTGTCCACTAAGATAGTCATGGCAATGAGTCCTGACTAATAAGAAATGATTCTATATGATTATGTGTGTATGCCACAAAGTTTCATGTTTTATGTTATGATTCCATTTCACTACTATGATTTATCCCATGTTATGAAATTATGCTCTCTTTTGCAGGTTAAGATTTCCAAAAGTTATGTTATTATGAATATGATGTGATTGATATTTCTTTTGTTTACCCTTACTAAGCATTTGAGCTCACCCTTTTGTATGTTTTCTTTCCCCAGGTCAGGAAGAAGCTTATTAAGTAAGATATGCCAAATGGGACTATAGATATGATGAAATAAATGGGAGACATTGTAGATGCTTTATGAACCAGTTGTTTATGTTTCCCGGTTTCTAAAGACACTATACCTATAGGGTCCTTTCGTGGTTTTGTTATATTTTGTAATAAGTATGCTTCAATTTTGAAGTATTAACAATGTATGTAAAGTATGGGTCGTTATAGATTATCTGTATAGGTAAAATTTTACTTCATGTTAATGCTTTAATTTTTTATTTTTTGTTTGTTAAATGACTTAGGAATAACCTTATATGTATAATTAAATTTTGTGTTTATGGTTAACATTTGAATTTGAGAAATAATAAATGTTTAGTACACTATTCCAATGACGAATGCTTTCATTCTTGCAATCAACATGAGAATTTTAATACTCATAATTTATATTACCATAAGACTGAAGAATTTCCAAATCATAGTACAATGGAAGATCAAAAAATATTATGGTATTGAAGGTTAAAAAATTTTCCACTTTGAAACATATGTATGTTGACTAAAAAAATATTTCTTAAGGATCTAAATGATTTTTTATTTGATTCTTCAAATGTTTGTTGCCCATATCAATACGGTACACTAAATATTTATAATTTTAAATATAGTAGTGAAGTCTCATCTTCTAGTTTATTACAGTTTGTACAAATTGATATATTTAGTCGTACAAAATTGGATTTATTGGGTGAGAGTACGAGGAATTTATCTTCATGGACGATTACAATAGATAGACATGGGTCTGGTTTCTAGAAAATAAATCTAAACCCTTTTATTATTTCAAAATATTTGTATAAAATTTAGAAATGAGAAAAAAATCTCTTTGTAAATGTTAATAGTGTTGATGGTTTAGAATGTGAAAAAATATGATTTTGAATGTTTCTGAAGAAATAATGAAATTACACACAAATTATATTCTCAATGAATGAATTATAGAAATGGTTTTGTTGAAAAAAGAAATTGTATTATTTATGATAAAAAAGGACCATGTTGAGTGAATACAAAATTGATAACAAAATTTGGGATAAAACAGTTAGTATTTCCTATTATACTATAAATCATGTTTTGATTAGACACTATTAATAACACACCTTATGAGTTTAGGATAAGAAGAACATAAAATGTTTCTTAATTCATAGTACTATGATGAAAAGTATTCATCTTGAATATGAATGATAAATTATAAAAATTCATAACCAAATCTTATGAAGGTATATATTTTTGGAAATTACACTACTTCTAAGGAATATAGATTTTTTTATAAAATTATTATATTATTGAAGAAATAATACATGTTAAATTTGATGAATCTAAACATTTTGTTTCTAAAAAATCTCAACCATCATCCTTGGATGTGTTTTCTAAAATGTATTTTCATCCATTATTAGATAATCATTCCTAGAAAGAAAATAACAAATAAAATATTTATGAAGTATCTACTATGGATGATTTTATACCCATTCAAGATGAATTGGTTTTTTAAAACCCAATTATGTTGTTCCTTAAGAATTTCTCTATTGATAATATTGTTAGTGTTATTGATCAACCAATTAGGAAAATAATTTTATTAAAAAATAAGATAGCATATCTTTTTTTCCTTTCGCAATTTGAACCAATGAATCCTGATGAGGATTTAGGTGTCAAGGATTGTTTTGGGGATATTAAAAATGAAATTAATGAACTCTTGGGGGAAAACTATGGACCTTGGTTGAAATTTATTTAAATAATTCTATAATTGGAGTAAAAATGGTTTTTAAAAATAAGTTTGATTAATGTGGTATAATAACTAAAAATAAAAAATGGCATTTTCGAAAAGGTTATAACCAACTAGAAGGTATATGTTATGAAGAAACCTATGAACCAGTATCCAGAGATGAATCTATTTGTATTATACTATCCTTTTCATAATTCATTAATTTCAACCCTTTTCAAATGTATATCAAGTGTTATTTTCTTAATGGATATCTTTTGTAGGATGTTACCATTGAATATCCCCAAGGTATTGAAAATAAAAAAACATGAGTACATTTATAAACATACCAAATCATTATACGGCCATAAACATGCCTATAGAGGTTGGTATGATTAGTTAATATGATTTTAGTGAAAAATTATTTTATTAAGGGAGATATAGATCATAATTTTTATCTAAAAAAAGTTTAGAAAAACATCATGATTATTCAAATATATGTTGATGGCATTATATTTAGACCATGTGAAAAATATTTAACATATTTCATTTTGGATATTATGAAATATGATCTTGAGAGGAGTATGATGGTTGAGTTAATATTTTTACATGGTTTTCAACTTTCTAGAAAACCATAAGTCACATATATATATATCCCAAAAAATTCTATTAAAGATCTTTATAAAAATATTGTACCAAAAAATACAAAAAGTATTAGTACTCCCATCGACACCTGAATTAAAATTGATCTTGATGAGGCTAGGTAGCCAGCTGATCAAAACAATTTTAGAGCTATAATAGGAATTTTACTGTACTCAACACCAGGTTAACCATACATAATGTTTTTAGAATGATTTTGTTCAATGTATCAATAAAATACAAAAGAATCCCATTTAAAATCTCTAATTCTTTCCATTATCTAATTGCAACTATGGATTTATTAATAGCTAATACTTATGGAAATGATTTTGGTTTAAAAATGTTTTCAGATACTAACTTCAATGGTTGTAGAAATGACAGGAAATGTACTTCTAGATATATTTAATTATTAGAAGATTCATTAGTCACTTAATATTGTAAGAAACAACACCCAGTATCACTTTCCACTACAGAGGACGAATATTTCACAACTCGAAGTTGGTGTGCTCAAGTATTGTGAATGCAACACAAAAACACTAATTATAGAACAAGTTTTAGAAAAAATTGAATACTATGTGATAAAAGTAGTGAAAGTTAGTTAATTAAGTACCCTACACATCACCCTGATGAAAACACATAGATCTTAGGAATCTCATTCTTTGGGATTACACACTTAAATGAGATATAATTTTATAATTGATCAATACTCGAGAAATACATGATGATATATTTACCAAAATATTACCTTTTGATAGTTTGGAATACATTAAACAAAATCTAGGATTGATCTATGTAAGATGATAATTCATATATACTTTTTTTAATCATCTCTTTACATAATGTTACTCATTTTCATAAAAAAACAACAAATGTTTTTTTTCAAAACATTTAGTTTTATAAAAAGTTATGTTTTCCAATTTGTTTTGTAATTAGATTTCTAGAATCAGGTTATTTTACAAAATTTTCAGATTTAGTATTCATAAAAAACCATGACACTCACAAATCATTAAATTTTTATTGAACCTTATTTTTCAAAATGTTTAGATTCATTATTTTTTGATAATAATTTTGATATATTGGAATCTTATTTTCATTATAAAAATTAACTTTTTTCATTCAAAACTTCTATAATTAAAACCATTTAATTTTTTTCTATCATAATCTAAATTGTATACAAAATTCAGTAAGAATATATTTAAAATTCGGATGACACTCCCCAACTCTGAAATGCATTTTTCTTACATTCTATTTTTTTGTAATATTTCATTATATTTATTATCTTTGTTTTTGTTAGAATTTCATTTATATTTCATAGATTTTTTTTCTTTTATAATAATTTTTACTCACAAAAGTTAAAAAACTCATGAGTTTAAATTTAATTAACTCTTATCCAATTCAATCTCAACAGTAAGACTAGATAAGATCAAATATTGTCCATTAAATTACATATTGAGTTTGAAATGCCTCTAACGTCACCTATATAAGGGTGGGGGGACCCCCTTGTCCCACATCAAAAATCAATATCACCATAAGTTTAAATTATTATTAATTTAAAATAATCATGTACTATTATCAATAATATCTAGTATGATTGTTAGAATCTCAAGCCTCTTCCTCAAATACAATTTCTAAAATGATTTCAATGAATGGGTTTTCTTCATAGAAGGGTTAGTTGAGAAAAACTTTTTTGACATGTATGATTCTCTTATGATATATATCATATAACATTAATAATGGGAATATCTATATGGAAATAAAATCTATGAGGATCAAGATCTAATAATTATAGATCTAGTAAGAGATTTTTATAAATAAGTACACATTCAAGTAGAATAAGGGTAAAAAATTTCTTTTATAGTTTATAGAAAAGGATATCAAATTTATTATAGAAAATCCACAATATTACTTGTCATACTATATGATATAGTAGCATTTTTTCCTTCCATTCAGTTACCTGATTATATGGGGTCAGTGTATAAAGAATAAGAATAAAGTCTTATATTTGATCTCTCTAAGAATGTTCGGAGGATAACACACCAAACTAAAAAAACCATATTTTTTCATTATGGTAGAAAGGTTTATTAATACCATGAAAAAGGCATAATGATACCATAAAAGTGACTGAGGTTTTAATTTTGAATTTCCTGGTGAATATGAGAATTATATATCTTATTGGATATATTTTACGTACTATCATTAAAAATCATGTCCAGATCCATTAAATCCCATATTACAATGTTAGGGATATGTTTACTATGTTATTTCTTGAGTGTATGAATTAAATAAATTATGAAAATATGTAGAATCCAATTAATATGAATATACTTCTAATTAGTTATGATAATATTATGAAGATATAGTATTCATTTGACAAATAAACAGAAGAGTTTGTTTACATGTTAGAACTAAAATATTAAGAAGAATAAAGTTCAATGAATCCAAATAAATGTGTAAAAATGGTGAATAATAAGGAATCTAATATGGATAATCAAGGCCATAAGAGAAAATTTTAAACTTCCACACCTCAAAATTTAAAGAAACAAAAGAATATTCTTAATGAATTGACTATATAAAAGAGAAATAAAAGTGTAGAATGAAAATAAAGAGATCCTCAGTTTGAAAAAAAACTAATTTGAGAATTTTAAATTACATTAATTAGTTAAAAAATTCATGAAATAGAGGAAAAATAAAAGAAATAAAATAAGAAACATTAATGTGAATTTTTAATTGGGGGTATTTAAAATAGGATGTTAGTAACCTCAACCATCATTTTCTTACCTTCCCAAATTACTAATGGCAGTTTTTTTTCAAGAGACCGCTATGGTTAATTCCAAAATTACATTTGGTGAAGAAAAGGAAAAACAAGTTTTTATTGATATGTGATGTTTAAAATCATAAGCTCATAATAAATCATTTGAATTAATCCTAGTTACGAAAGGCACTTTAACATCATAAGAATAACTTCATGAATAGTTTATTAAATCAATTGAAGAAGGAACTGCATGTATAACGACCCGTATGTTACATACATGGTTATTACTTCATAATGTAAGCATACTTATTAAAACATAAAACAAAACCATGATAGGACCGTACAGGTATAGTGTCTTTAGAAATTGGGAAACATAAACAATTGGTTCATAATTCATCTACATTGTCTCCCATTTATTTCATCATATATAGAGTCCCTTTGGAATATCCTAATAAATACCCTTCTTCCTAACCTGGGGAAAAGAAAACATAAAAAAGGGTGAGCACAAATGCTTAGTAAGGGTAAACAAATAAAATATCAATCATATCATATTCATAAGAACATAACATTTTGAAAATCTTATCCTACGAAAGAGATCACAATATCACAACATAGGATAAATCATAGTACCGAAATTTAATCCCAATAATAATAACTTCAAACAAGAAACTTTGTGGCATACACACATAATCATAGAAAATCATTTCATATTAGTCAAGGCTCCTTCCGAAGACCATCATAGCGGACAAAGTCCATTACTGAATCGAGTTCACTCCGTATTCCATTCCGGTATTACTGAACCGGATTAACTTTCCGTTCTAGCCATGTCTATCTCATGAGTTATAAATTTTTACCCAATTCATTGGAGTGAGATATAGGTCTCACCCATCTCATAATGAAACCATTTTTATGTGTGCCTAAAAATCATAAATCATACATCATAGCATAACCCATGTAATAAAAAAGGGATTCTTAAACATCATGCCCTCATAACATAATACATATAAGATAAAAGGACATCATAAAATTACATCCATCATAATATAACAAATCAATTTAAAAATAGGGATAGAAATATAAACCAATATTATCTTAGATGGAAAATAATTTTGATAAAACACTTGAAATCCATTCTTGATGAAAATATCCATTCTACTTCAAAAACATTTTCCCTTTATTATCATGTCATACATATTTAAAATAAAATAAGTTGATTAAAAATAAACATGAAAACTTTTAAAGGAAGCATCATGGAAATAACATTCTATAAATCATAAAAATCCATTCATTCTGTATAAGATAAAAAACATTCTTCTCGTACTTTGGTCGGAAAAGTCAAAAAGTAATTCATACTAAAAACAACAAAAGATTCCTTTCATATCTTTTACTAAAAACACAGCAATGGGTAAAATTGGATTTAATAAATTTTAGGAGGATAGAAATAATATTACATATTGATGAAACATGGATTTGGTTGATAAATATTCCCTAGTAAATTCTGATGTATAAACAATCTCGGATAAAAATGAGATTGTGAGATTTTCCCTTACCTTAGGTCTGATATGCTTTGTACATGTTCGAAACTCCTATATAATGATTTAAATAATGTCATTGACTTATTCCAGAATCACAATAATTGTTATGATATCATATATGGTCATATTATTAGCTTCTTATTAGTAATATTTCATTGCTACTTGATATTCGGGTGTTCATTGCTTTTTGTTCTTATGCATGTTTGGTCGAATAAATTCTTATTATTATTTTTAAGTTATAGATACCTCATTTCCATAATGTTATTAGTGTAATATATATATAATATTTATTCATTCAATTCATTTATATAATCATTATTCAATGAAGATCATGTAGAACGAGTCACATCACATCGTGGAGACGGTAGGCCTTACGTACGCACGAGTGATGATATCATTCCCATGATCGTTGAATTGTATTGAAGCATATGTATACTATTTAAGAAAAAATATCACTTTACAATAATCATATATATTTATTCTTTACACCATTATACCCATCAATGTATGGGGTGGCGGAAAACCGATTACACCATGGCATGGAGACAGTATTCTGTACGTACGCACGCGCGGTGATTTCATTTTCCATAGGATGGATAGAAGGTGAAATAGGTTTGTTTAATATTTATAATAACATATCAGTATATTATTTATACTTATGTTTTTACTTCATAATGATACAAATAAATAGACGATGTAGGATAAGAAGTAAATTTGAAAGAATCAGTAACGGATATTACCTCTTCTTCGACACGCCTCTTTGAAACCTCCTCTTAGGGCACTAAATATTGGTTTTTGAAGAAAACCAGGACCTCTAGTATAATTCTAGGGAAGTTGAGAAGGGAAATGGGCAGGGTTTTTCCGAGCTTGAAGGCTCAAAATGGTGTGAGGAGGAGAGGGGGGAGGTGCCCTTTTATAAGGGAGGAGAGGGGCACCTTAGGAAAAACATAAAATATTATTTTATAATAAAGTCATTTTCAGTTTATAATATCTCCAAATTGGTTTATTTATAATCTAAAGTGGGGATGGGTCTAAATACTCTCAACCAATAGGTTTTAGACATGTTTCGGTTAATATTTTAACCTTATCATTTAGATTTAACTCTAAGTTAAATAATTTAACTTTTACCGTGTCTTGTTGTTTTCTAATACTACATAGTTAATAAACTTACTATAACAAGACAAACGAAACCCAAGTGGTTCATTATTAATATATATAACCTTATCTAAGTCATTTGGTCGATCCTTAGATTTTTAGGAGTAGAATAACAATTAATAATATAATATTTGTTTTAAAAACTATTTTATGTCAATTTTGAAACTATTTGGTAATTGATTTTTTTGAAACTCATAACAGCATGATTAGTTCGAACGAAGATTATTAAATCAATACTAACATGTCATATTAACCTATAAAATTAGTGTGATTCATATCAAGTCTCAAATTTCATTTATATGGGTATTTATAACATCAATTATATTAATATTTCATTAATAAGGTAATTACTGCATCATCATTATGTCATAAATAAATTAAATTATTTAATGTCTAAAAATTATAAATAAAATATTATTATGTAGGAAATATTTTTATCATTCTAATTAATATTTATATTTGAAATTATCTTATATATAACCCTACATTAAAAATGTTTTTGGTTATTAAACATTGATTTTAATTATTTAACACTTCTTTAAATAAAATAACAATAAATGTCCTAATCTAATCCATGTGGACCTAAATGGTGATATTTTATTCCTAAGGTAGTTTTTGGCCGAGTTAAACATATCTAATAGAATTAGGACATGTGTTAGGTTAATAATAATATCAGTTTTAACCTTAACTACCCTATTTACTTTTAACCATGGTAAATAAAAGTAAAAAGTTACTATTCCAAAAAAAAATATTTATCTTATTGAACCACATTTTACTCCTTGATATTATCTGTGTCTCTCGGATTTTTTAAATTCCACTCAGAGAAGCAGTAAACATATGTTTTATGTAAATTTGCAAAATCTCTTAGTAGGTGGGTAAAAGACGGTGAAAAGTTCAATAAAGTTTTTATATAACTAAAATTATTATAAAATGACTCAAATGAATTACAGTGAACATATATAGGTATTATGTATCAATTTTGACCTAAAATAAATTTAAATAAAATAAATAATTATTTAAAAAAAGTCAATTTTTAAATTGTAACCCAGTGTTTTAACTATTCATCAAAAATTGAAAATTTTCAGAAAAATACCAAAATTTCACCCTAAGATAATTTTGATATTCAAAATCCTAAAAGAAAATCCATTTTGAAAGAAAAAATTTTTAAAATTTCAAAAAGTGGGTATTACTATCCATAATGGCTAGTTTATATAATATTTTAATAGCATATCATTGTTTAGAGAAAGTCGGTATTGCGTACAACAGACGCTATCGTGGAATGTCATGATTGCGTGTAAAGAAAGACAAGATAGTGTTGTGTGTAATGAAAGATTTATTTGATGTTGCGTATAACATAATACATAAAAATATATACTTCTCATAAAATATCACGGTGTTACATTCTACCCCCATTAAAATGAATTTCGCCCTCGAAATTCATCACTTTGTAACAAACAGATGAGGATGCCTCTCTGTCATCATATCCTCAAGATCCCGTGTAGCTTCTTCTAATTGGGGGTTCGTCAATAAAACTTTCACCAAGAGAGTGGTCTTGTTCCGTATAAATTTTTTGTTATGATCTAGAATCTCTATTGGTTGTTCTTCATAAGAAAGATCTTGCTCCAGTGGTACAACTTTTGAGCTTAGTACATGTGAAGGATCGAGTATGTATATTTTCAGGAGAGATACATGGAACACATTGTGGACATGAGAGAGATTTGGTGGAATCACCAATCGGTAAGCTACATTCCCAAAAAGATCTAGTATTTCGAAAGAACTGATATACCAAAGGCTCAGCTTTCCCTTCTTTCCAAATCTCATTACTCTCTTCCAAGGAGATATTCATAAGAACACTTTATCACCCACTTAAAACTCTAATTGTTTTCTTCGGTTTTCGGTATAACTTTTTTGTCAACTCATAGGTGCTCTTATGTGTTGTTCAATAGATCTGACATTTTCTGCCATCTCATCAACAAGATCAGGTCCTAATAGCTTTCTTTCCCCAACTTCATCCCAGCAAGTTTTAGTCCTGCATTTCTTTCCATAGAGAGATTCACAAGAAGCCATCTGAATACTAGAGTGAAAGATTTTATTATAAGAAAATTCCACCAAAGGTAGGTGTTGATCCCAACTACCTTTGAAATCCATAGAGCATGCTCTAAACATGTCTTCAAGAGTTTGAATTGTTCTCTCAGAATGACTGTCTGTCTAAGGATGATAAGCAGTGTTGAAACTCAACTCTGTATCTAAAGTATGCTGAAGACTTCACCATAACTTTGAGGTAAACCTCAGATCCTGATTAGATATAATGGGAAGTGGCACTCCATGCAATCTTACCACTTCTTTTACATATATCCTGGCAAGCTGATCCAGAGAGAAGTCTTCTCTAAAAGCAATGATTTGTGCTGACTTCGTAAGACGATCAAATATGACCCATATAGAATTATTGCCTTTGGATGTTTTAAGATGTCCAGTGAGAAAGTCCATAGTGATGTTTTCCCATTTCCATTTGGGTATGGATAATGGTTGTAACATCCCTTTAGACTTCTGTCTCTCAGCTTTAACTTGCTGAAAAACCAAGCATCGAGAGACATATTCAGCAACATCCCTTTTTATGCCAACCCACCAGAAATACCCTTTTAGGTCCCTATACATCTTTTTGCTTCCAGGATGAAAAGAGAATAAATAACTATGAGCCTCATCTAGCAGCTCCTTCTTTAATTCTGGGTGGGAGGAACAAAAACCCAATTCCTGAACCTTATTATCCCATCACAATCAAGGTCGAATTCATGAACATTTATCACCTTATTTTGTAACTCTACATATTCTTTTTGTGCCTATTTAATCTTCACATGTATAGATGGTTGAACATTCATTTGAGAAATATAAGATTTGTACCCTTCCATTATAATCCCAAGATGCATCCTTTGTAAATCCATAAATATTGGATCATTTATGATCCTCATCTGTATAATCTCGCATGTTCTTGTTGGATTAATGCATCTGCCACCTTGTTTTCGTTCCTAGGGTGACAATTAATTGAGCATTCATAATCCTTAATCAGATCCAACTATCTTCTTTGGCGCATATTCAGCTCCTTTTGTGTGAAAATATACTTCAAACTTTTATGATCGATATAAATATCACACCTTTCACCATAAAGATTATGCCTCCAAATCTTTAATGAAATGATTACCGTAACTAACTCCAAATCATGAGTTGGGTAATTTTTCTCATGGATTTTCAACTATCATGATGCCTAAGCTATCACCATATAATTTTTCATGAGAACACACCCCATACCCTTCTTGGATGCATCATTGTAGATCACAAACCTTTCTCCACTACGTGGGAGTGTGAGCACCTGTACACTAGATAACCTTCATTTTAACACTTTGAAATTCTCTTCACACTCCACTGTCCACACGAACATAAATCCTTTTTGAGTAAACCTAGTGAGTGGATTAGATACCATTGAAAAATATTTCACAAAACGTCCATAATATCCAGCCAGACCAAGAAAACATCGGATCTAAGTTACTGTTTTTGGTCTCGAACATCTTTAAATAGCCTCTGTTTTTTGCTAGATCCACATATATCCCCTCTGTTGAGATTATGTGTCCCAAAAATAAAACTTTTTGAAACCAAAATTGACATTTGTAAAATTTGGCATAAAACTTCTCCTTTCTTAGGGTCTTTAATACAATTCTCCAGTGATCATCATGTTTTTCCTTTCTCTTTGAATAGACAAGAATATCATCTATAAAGACTACCACAAACTGATAAAGATAGTCTCTAAATACTATATTCAACATATCCATGAAGATAACAGGGGAATTAGTAAGACCAAATGGCATCACTATAAATTCATAGTGTCCATACCTTGTAGGAAAATCCGTCTTTGGTATATCCTCCTTTTTGACCCTTAATTGATGATTCCCAGAACGAAGATCAATCTTGGAAAAATATTGAGATCCGCATAGTTGGTCAAATAAGTCATCAATGCATGGGAGAGGATATTTTTTCTTGATAGTGATCTTGTTAAGTTCTCGATAATAAATGTAGAGTCTCATTGATCCATCTTTCTTCTTAACAAACAAAATAGGTGCTCCACAAGGTGACACACTAGGGCATATGAATCCTTTATCAAGATTCACTTGGAGTCGCTTCTTCAATTCCTGCAACTCAATTGGGGCCATTATATATGGTGTATTTGAAATAGGCATAGCACCCGGTATGAGTTCTATTGAAAACTCAACTTCACGATTTGGTGGAAGACATGGAAATTCCTCTAGAAAGACATCATCAAACTCCCGTAAAATGGGCATATTTGTAATCGTGAGTTTCTCTCCAACCATTTGAGATAAATAACCTTCATTTATTGGAATCAAGACCCATAAGATGGACGAAATTTACACTAGAAGGTTATATTCATCCTTGCATCGATAGATGATAGTAGATTGATCGAGATTATTAAATTTGATTTCTATTAGGGGTTGTCACAACTAACTAAATATCTAACTGCTGAGGTAATATGGAAATACCCTTAGAATATTCTTTAGAAATAAAATAGTGGGTGGATCTATAATCAAATAAAACATTTGCTACTTTAGAATGGATGGTATGTGTACCTTTCAACTCTTCGTTATCATACACCAAATCGATGATATAAATTTCATGTGACTTTCCTTTGTCTTTGGACATAAGAGTTTTTCGACACCGATCATCACCAACAACCCTTGGATTAGGGAATTTATTGGCATAATGCCCCATTTCCTTGCACTTGAAACATTAAAGTGTAGGAGGTGCATTCAGTGTATCCCTTTCTATATTCGCATCATTAGACATATTCTTCCCATTATTTATACATTCAACTTCCTGATGACCTTCTTTTCCACACATAAAACAATTACTTTTCAATTTAAGAAAAATCCCACCATGTTTCTTTCCACACATTGAGCATAAGGGAAAACTCATCTTTTTTTCTGTGTGGTCTTTAGATTTCCCTTTGAATTCCATTTTCCTCTTCTTATCAAACCCATATGACTGATGGCTTACTCCAATATCCATATCAACCTTGAGAGTACATCGAACAATTTCCATGTATCTATTGATGTCCCTTATGGATAACGCCCTTCAAAGACTTGGTTATAAGCCACTAAAAAATCGATCGATCTTACTCTTAGGTTTGATAATAATTTCAGAAGTGTACCTTGCAAGTCTTGTAAAATTTTCTTCGTAGGTACCAACAGATTAATAATCTTTTTGCTTCAGTTCAAGAAACTCCTTCTCCAGCTTTGTTCAAAGAATACGAGGGAAGTACTTATTGAAAAATAAGTTCTCAAACGCGTCCCATTCCATGGACTCAATTTCATCCATTTGCCAAGTATTCTTAATAAGATTCAACCATTGATCAGCTTCACCTTCTAAACAATATACTTCTAAGATGACTTTATCATGTTCAAAACATTGTAGAACTGAAAATATATTTTTATTGGTATTGATCCATTGTTCAGACACTAATGGATCAGAAGACCCACTGAATGAAGTTGGGCGCTGCCTTATGAAGGATTCAACAGAATTTTGCTCCTTCATTTGATCGTTTTGAATTCCAACATGATTCATAGCTTGATAAAGTATTGTGATCATGTATACAATATTTTTCATTCCATCTCCCATAATGTTTGGTTGCTTACGGAGACAATCATTGCATTGACCGTCACATTTAGTATTAACACAGTTCCTTCAGGTTCCAACCATTGACTAAAACCAAGAAGCATAGTGTGGGAAACATTAATAATAATAGAAAAAACCACATAATCAAGAATAAAATATCACACTTATTGTCTTAAAATAGGTTGTTCATGGCCATTTCTAGAACACTAATATTTTGTTCTATGTTTAGACATATCCTTATAGTTCTTACTAAGTATTTCACATCGTAGTTTCCAAAGTTTGATTATACCTTTCCTCTAATACCAACTATAACGACCCGTACTTTACATACATGGTTATTACTTCAGAATTGATGCATACTTATTACAACATATAACAAAACCATGATAGGACCATACAGGTATAGTGTCTTTTGAAATTGGGAAACATAAACAACTATTTCATAAATCATCTACATTGTATCCCATTCATTTCATCATATCTTGAGTCCCTTTTGGCATATCCTACTGAATCCCCTTCTTCTTGACCTGGGGAAAAGAAAACATACAAAAGGGTGAGCTCAAATGCTCAGTAAGGGTAAACAAAAGAAATATCAATCATATCATATTCATAAGAACATAACATTTTGAAAATATTAACCTGCAAAAGAGATCATAATATCATAACATTGGATAAATCATAGTAGTGAAATGTAATCCCAATAATCATAACTTAAAACAAGAACCTTTGTGGCATACACACATAATCATAAAAAATCATTTCATATTAGTCAAGGCTCATTTCCAAGACCATCACAGTGGAAAAAGTCCATTACAGCACCGATTTCACTCCTCATTCCAGTCCGGCATAATGGAACCAGATTAACTGGTCGTTCCAGCCATGTCTATCTCATGAGATTTAAATATTTACCCAATTCAGTGGAGAGAGATATAGGTCCCACCCATCTCATAATGAAACCATTCTTATGTGTGCCACAAAATCATAAATCATACATCATATCATAACCCATGTAATAAAAATGGGATTCTTAAACAACATGCCATCACAACATAATCCATATAAGATAAAAGGACATCAGAAAATTAATTCCATCATAACATAATCAAATAAATGTAAAAATAGGGATAGAAATAGAACCCTATATTATCTTATATGGAAAATAATTTTGATAAAACACTTGAATTCTATTCTTGAGGAAAATATCCTTTCTACTTCAAAATCATTTTTCCTTTCTTAACATGTCATAAAATTTTAAACTAAAAGAAGTTGATTAAAAATAAACTTGGAAACATGTAAAAGAAGCACCATGGAAATAATGTTCTATGAAATAATAAAAATCCATTCATGACTTATATTTTAAAAAACATTCTTCTCATACTTAGGCAGGAAAACTCAAAAAGTACCTCATACTAAAAACAAAAAAAGTATCCTTTCATATATTTTACTAAAAACTCAAAAATTGGTAGAATTGGATTTAAACAATTTTAGGAAAATATAAATAATACTAAATATTGACGAAACATGTATGTGGATGATAAATATTCCCCAGTAAATTCGGAAGTATGAACAATCCTGGATAAAAATGAAATTGCGATATTTTCCCTTACCTTAGGTCTGATATGCTTTGTACGTGTCCGAAAATAAATTATAATGATTTAAATAATGTCATTGACTTATTCCAAAATCATACTAATTGTTATGATATCATATATGATCATATTCATAGCTTCTTATTAGTAATATTTCATTACTACTAGTTATCCGGGTGTTCATTACTTTATGTTCTTATGCAGGTTTTGTCAAATAAATTCTTATTAATATTTTTAGGTTATAGATACCTCATTTACAGAATGTTATTAGTGTAATATATATATCATATTTATTCATTAAATTAATTTATATAATCATTATTCAATGAAGATCATGTAGAACGAGTTGCATTACATCGTGGTGACGGTAGGCCATACGTAACCATGTGCGATGGTATCGTTCCCATGATCTTGGAATTGTATTGAAGTGTATGTATACTATTTCAGATTCAATATCACTCTACTATAATCATATATAATTATTCATTATGCCATTATAACTATCCATGTAAGGTGGTTGTGGAAAACAGATTACACCACGGCGTGGAGACGATATTCCGTACGTACGCACGTGCGGTGACTTAGTTTTCCATAGGATGGATAGAAGGTGAAATAGTGTTTTTTCATATTTATAATAATATATCAGTATATTATTTATATCGATGTTTTTAATTCATAATGAAACAACTAATTATGATCAAATAGGAGAAGAAGTAAATTTGAAAGAATCAGTAACAGATATTACCTCTTCTTCGACACGCCTCTTTGAAACCTCCTCTTATGGCACTAAAAATTGGTCTTTGAAGAAAACCAGGACCTATAGTATGTTTTTAGGGAAGTTGAGAAGGGAAATGGGTCGGGGTTTTCCGAGCTTGAAGGCTCCAAATTGTGTGAGGATGAGAGGGAGGAGGTTCCCTTTTATAAGGGAGGAGAGGGGCACCTTAGAAAAAACATAAAATATTATTTTATAATAAAGTCATATTCAATTTATAATAGCTCCAAATTGATTTATTTAGAATCTAAAGTGGATATGGTTCTAAATCCTCTCAACCAATAGGTTTTAGACAAGTGTATGTTAATATTTTAACCTTATCATCTAGATTTAACTCCAATTTAAATATTTTAACTTTTACCGTGTCTTGTTGTTTTCTAATACTACATAGTTAATAAACTTACTATAAAAAGCCAAAAGAATCCCAAGGGGTTCATTATTAATATATATAACCTTATATAAATAATTTTTCCGAACCTTAGATTTTTAGGAATATAATAACAATTAATAATATATTATTTGTTTTAAAAACTATTTTATGTCAATTTTGAAACTATATGGTAATTGATTTTTGTGAAACTCATAACAGCATGATTAGATCAAGAAAAGTTTATTAAATCATTACTAACATGTCATATTAACCTATAAAATTATAGTAATTCATATCAAGTCTCAAATTACATTTATCTGGGTATTTATAACATCAATTATGTTAATGTTTTATCAATAAGGTAATTACTGCATCATCATTGTGTCATAAATAAATTAAATTATTTAATGTCTAAAAATTATAAATAAAATACAATTATGTAGGAAATATTTTTTTCTTTCTAATTAATATTTATATTCGAAATTATCCTATGTATAACCCTACATTAAAAATGTTTTTAGTTATTAAACTTTGATTTTAGTTATTTTAACACTTATTTAAATAAAATAATAATAAATGTCCTAATCTAATCCAAGGGGACCTAAATAGTCATATTTTATTCCTATTGTTTTTTTGGCCGAATTATACTTATCCAATAGAATTAGGACATGTGTTAGGGGAATAATAATATCATTTTTTTCCTTAATTACCCTATTTACTTTTAACTGTGGTAAATAAAAGTAAAAGTTACTATTCACAAAAGATTATTTTTATCATATTGAACCAAATTTTACTCCTTTATATTAACCGTTTCTCTCGTATTTTATAAATTCCACTCACAAAAGCGGTAAAATTATGTTATATGTAATTTTGCAAATTTTCATAAGAGGTGGGTAAAAGACGGTGAAAAGTTCAATAAAATTTTTATATATCTAAAATTACTATAAAATGACTCCAATGAATTAAATTGATCTTATATAGGTATTATGTAAAAATTTTGACCTAAAATAAATTTAAATAAAATAAATAATTATTCAAATTAAAAGTTGGTTTTTAAAAAGTATCCATGTGTTTTCACTATTCATCAAAAATTGAATATTTTTAGAAAAATACCAAAATTTTACCATAGGCTAAGTTAGATATTCCGAATCTATAAATGAAGTCTATTTTGAATTATAAAATTTATAAAATTTCAAAAATTGGGTATTACTATTCGTAACGACTACTTTATATAATAATTTAATAGCATATCATTGTTTAGTGGAACTCGGTATTACATAAAACATATGCTATCGTGGAAGGTCGTGATTGCATGTAAAGCAAGCCAAATTAATGTTGTGTGTAATGAAAGATTCCTTTGATGTTCTGTATAACATAAGACCTAAAAAATATATACTTCTCATTAAATATGAGTGTTTTACAACATGTAATGATAATCTTGAAAATGTGGAATATGGAAGATCAAGATGAAGAGGATATAAATTATAATGAAAATAAGGTTAAATATAAAAAGTAAAATCAGATAAAATTACCTTATTAAAATAAAAAGATTCTTAAATAGAGTTACCCTCCAGACTTGATCATATTGGAAAATCCAAAAGTTTAGAGAAGCAAAAGCCCCCATAAATCAGAGAAGTTAAATCCTCACCCAAGAAGGATATCAATGAAAATAAATGAAAATATAATATTGATTGATATCATTCTGAAAAAATAATAATTATGATGATATAAATCAAATTTTTGATTGAAAATATGTTGGAGAAAATTTAGAATAGATAATATCAAAGAACAAAAAAAGGGAAAAAGAAAAAAATCAAGTTGGAATCTCTCATACTCAACTGCCTGATATTGATATCTCTGATTTTGTGGATATGATAATAGTCTGATGAGTACAATACATTGCCAATGATCTATATTTAATTGATGTTTCTATTAAAAAAGTTTACATATTTGAAAAAAAATATTAATTTATTTCATTAAAATTGTATTCATAATTCCAGATGTATCAATGTTTTATCAACAGAGTAATTTAGAAAGAAGATAACCTCAAAATTCTTCAAAAAGGTTATGAATCTCATAAGAATGATTTTAACAATGTTGGGAAATTGTCTCACAATCTTGATACTAAAATCATGTGACATGAAGAATCAATTAAATAGTTGTATAAATATATGTATTAATCCGTAGAAGCCTATAATGATTTATTCAATGGTACATTAAATATGGTGATGTTTATTGAGACATTCATGAATATGATAGATATATGGAAACAAGAAGTACATGATTTAAATGAGAAGATGATGTATTTTCATATTTTAGTAACAATAATTAAATCCCATTAGGGTGAAATCATTAGTAGAAAAGAAGTAATGTCTAAAATAAAATTAGATCCATGACGTAAGAATTTGTATTCCATATAATAAAAGTAGATCTCAGGATGAATTCACTGCAAACGTTGAGGAATAAAGAATGTAGTTCAAATAAATGATGATAATTATGAGATCCATGATAAAGAAGAAATATTAAATATATTTATTTCAACACTTTTTTTTAGAAATTTTGTAAAAAAACACTATTAATTATGAAATTCACCTTATCATTAATAATTATTGAATGTATCCCAATTTTGATTGGTAGAATGTTATTTCATTTTTTTATGATCAATTACATCTTTATTTTTTTTTGTATTTTATATTTTTTTCTCAATCCCTTTTTAGGTATTACAAGACATTACCCAATTACTTTTTTAAAATCACAAATGGGGAGATGTTTTAATAAAAGGTGAAAATTTAGGTTGGATAACTCTATATTAAAAGGGGAGAAATTATTTTCTCAAAAGGGAGTATATGATTCTTTGGGGGGGTTTCTTATCATAATGGGGAGTTTTTCTTTTTCATTAATGTTTTAAGATGAATTATAATATCAGTTTGATATAAGAATTAATTATTAATTCTTAATACTATGTTTTTTTAAAGATAATGGATTGTGAGTTTTTAATGTTTTTTCTTATTTAAGATTTTACTTTTTCATTCCAAAAAGGGAGAGACTGTTTAGTTAAAAAAACACTTCTGACTTATCTATTCCTTTTGTTTCGGAGATCACAAACTCTTTATTAAAATATTTATTACCAAAAAATTATTTACAAATGATTTTATAATTTTTTGTAAAAAACACATTCTTTAACATTAATTAGAATTAGTTCTCAGGTATTCAATAATATAAACATAAATTATTTCCTAAAATTATCATAATGTGTATAAATCCAATATTAATGAGATTCACATATATCAAATCAATTTTACTACTATCTATTGTCTCTTGTAACTGAATCAATTCTTCAGAATTGGACTTGATATCAGAATTGATAATATCTGTAATGCCCCGAACCTAGTACCCAGAGTTGGTTCATTATTACATAACATTGGCATGATAAAAAGTGATCATGTCCCAAAATACTGAACTATGTTGTATCCATGGAAGTACTAGATACATAAATAAGTTTTTTATTACATTATTTAATTTAAAAAACAAATTTGTGTCTTCTTTTAACACACTCATATCCCATAACACAGCCAACGAAATCAGTCATAATATATTTCTTCGCATCCAGGGAAAAATAAAACACATAAAGGGGTGAGCCTAGATTCTTAGTAAGGATAACTATATAGTGGAGACATTCAAAAATAAGAATAAACATTTAATGAAATGTATAAGACTAAAACAAAATCCTTTTAAACATAAACATTATTATAATTTGGAAAATACAAATCAAATAATTCCATTAAAATTTTCACATAGATATTCAACTCATCGAATAATCACTTGTAATTTCCAAAATAATTTCATAATGTTGGAATGCATAATGCGAGACATCATAACCATATAGTCAAGGCCTCATGCCTATAATAAAAATAAGATTTTGTCAAGGCCCTGTTTCAAGATAGTAGTTTGTCTCAAGAGACCTACTGATGCATCAAAGAGCTATAGAGGGTTCCACCCATCACTTACTAAATCCTGTGCATTTCTAATATGAAAAGGTTGAATCATAATATAAACATTATTATTTAAACTATCATACAAAATTTCAATATTTTAACCAAAAAACATTAATGGTATAAAAATATCCCATCCACAGTAAAACATAACTCATTCAATAAAATATGTAATATTGTATTATAATCAATAAACATCAATCAAGAATAATGAATGATATCGACAAAGATGAAAATAATCAGTAAAACCATTTGATTGAAATATCTGTTTTAAAAAAAATAAATGTCTCACTATTTTTTAAGAAGATGTTACAAATTATATTTTTTAATAAATCTATCACATAGCACTTTGAAACATTTTAAATGAATTTAATTTTTAAAACATTCATGTCTATATAAATAAATCCTTAACACAATTTTTAGAACATGGACAATAATGAGACTGATTTATAAGAACAATTCATTACAACAATTAAAATGATATTTAATTAGATTTCCTAACCAAATGAGATGTGACTGAATACAAATAATTGAGGTAATAAAAACATTATAATATCATGAGAATAAAGGGATTCATGTTATACAATGTCAAAGTACAATATCAACTCCATATAAAAGTGAATTGGAACATAACAACAAAAATGTCTCAAGGGAATGTAAATTGAGATGAAATCCCATATAAAGATAGAATCCTTAGGTTAAGGATAAATCAATGACATTATTAGGTGTGAAAAATATAAATACACTCAATATTTTTGGATATTTAGTGTCAATCAATTAGAGTACATTCACACATATTCTTGTAAAAACAACATTAGTGACTTGGATGTTTAACTCCATGAATGGAAATTGAGTTAAGATTACTCTTGTCACGTTCATATCGATGACTTTATAATTTATAAATGTATTTACTATGTTTAAAAAATTTATATCCACACAAAGGCGAGTGAAAATTACTAAATAAATAAATAAATTGTGATTTTTCACATAATCTTGGATTAAAATAATCAATTATGATTACATAAACCTAATGTGTGGAAATTAAAATTAGAAATTCCCTTTCTGATTTGGAAACATAATAATCACACAAACACTATGAAATAAGGATCATAAAAATAAAATTTAAATACCCCTAAATTAATGTATATTAAACAATGAATACAATCATTTGTAGTATATACACCATGCAAAAGGAAATAGTGGCAATATAGCATAAATCCCAAAAGAATAAGAAGTGAGTTGAAAACCCCTTACATTATACATTTCCTTTGTAGAGGGTACATTAAACACTTGCATAATAGTGAAATAGTTGTTATTAAATTATAAAATAATCACATACAAAAATATTATATCATATATGATCTTCTAATATTACATTGTTAATAATATTTCTGTAGTATCATGGTATTGGGTGTAAACTGATTCATTTTCATTTATATGTTTTTTACATAAGTCATGTTTGTTATGGATAGTGTGTATTTGATTAATATACATAACGATATTATGTTCTTAAACATTATTTTAATTCCTAAAATGAAAAGTATTCTTTAGTAGTTATTATGGGGAATGAATCTTACCGCATAAGTGGAGACAATAATCTGTATGTATGCATGAGCGAAAATATCTTTCTAATAATGGTTAAATAGTATGTAATTAGATGGTATATAATATATAAATAATCATTAATATGTTTTATTTATTATTTAAAAAAATTACACCCTTTATTATACCCATCCATATAAGTAATTGTTGAATAACAAACAACACCACGACGTGGAGACGGTAAACCGTACGTACGCACATATGGTGACTTTGTCATTCATAGGATGGATAGAATACCGAATATGGTTGTCATATATTTATAATAAAATCATATCATGTAAAAGGTACTGGATTTATTAATTTGGTATGTAAAAAATAAAGAAAGAGGAAGTGGAAGATGAAAACAACATTGAAAGATGCAGTGAAATTATTACCTCTTTTTTTCGGGTGTTTCTTTTTGATTTGATCAAAAGGGATCCTTAGGTTGGATATATGATCAATGTGAGACCTAAATGATTATGTGAGGGTATTTGGGAGGATATTCGATCTGGTTTTGGCTGATCCAAATGGATTTTTATGTGTGAATTCGAGAAAAGGGGAAGAACCCTTTAACAAGAAAGGTGAGGGTCACTTTAAGAAAAGCTTGATGTATTATTCTATGATAAAATAATTTTCTGTTTATAATAGATCCAAATGGATTTATTTCAAGGTTAATGTGGGGATCATTCTAAATAATTTCAACCAAAATGTTTTAGATAAGTTTATTTCACCATGTTAACTTTATCTTTTAGATTTAATTATTAGTTAAATAGTTTAACTTTTAGCATGTCTTCAGGTATTTTTATATTACATGGTTAATAAACATACGATAAAATTCCAATAGAACCTATAGTTTTTAATTGATGACATATATATCATAATATAAGTCCATGGGATGATCCTTATTTTTTATGAATATTATATAAATTAATAATATAGTATTTTTTTAAAACTCATTTATGTCAATTTTGACACTATATAGTATTTGGTTTCTGAGAAAGTAAACACAACATGATTACTTCAAAAAAAAATTAAATCAACCCTAAAATGTAATATTAAAATATAAAATTATTTTAATTCATCAGAAGTCTCAATATACATTTTTTTTATATTTATAATAACACCTTTTTTAATATTTAATTAATAATTTAATTACTAAATCATCATTGTGTCATAAATAAAGTTAATTATTTAAAATCTCAAAAATAATAATAAAATTAAATTATTTCTTAAATAATTTTATCTTTCTAATGATGATTTATAGTCGAAGTTATATTTTTTGTATCCCTATATTTAAAATGTTTTAATTATTAAACATTGAATTTTACACTTTTACCTATTCTTTAAATAAAATAGTAATAAATGTCCTAATATGTTAAAAGTGGATTAAAAAGGATCAAATTTAATTCCAAAGGTTTATTTTGGTCTAAATAAACTTATCCAATATAATTAAGGCATGTGTTGGGGTATTTATAATAACACCTGTACCTTTAATTACCCTATTTACTTTTAACTATGGTAAATAAAATTCAAAAGATACTATTCAAAAAAATTATTTTCAATCTATTAAAATACATTTTACTTACTAATATCAACCATGTCTCTTGTAATTTTTAAATTCAATTCACATATACGGTAAAATTACATTTTATGCAAATTTGTGAATGTGTCTAGAGGGTGGGTAAAAGGTGATTAAAAGTTCAATAAAATTTATACATCTCATATTATTATAAAATGACTCCAATGATTTACATTTAACTAATATAGGTATTATGTATCTATTTTAATTTGAATATAAATATTAAATAAAATAATTATTTACAAAAAAATTGGCTTTAAACAACAACACAATGTTTTCACTATTGATCAAAAATTGAATGTTTTTAGATAAATACCAAATGATCACACAACTATAATTTTGATATTCGAAATTCAAAAATTATGTCTATTATACCAAATTCTAAAAATAGGATTTTTATTAAATAATTTAAAAAATATTCTCGCTGTCAAAACCAGAAAGTGGGTTTTTGAGTAGTAAAAACTATCAAAAGATTGATTTGTATTTAACTCTAATTTAAATATAAAATTACTTCCAATGACCATAATTGGATAAAATAATAAAAATATAATTTAATTATAAATCAAAACCATTCAAATTTATAATTTAACACTGTAAATTATTTTTATAAAAAAATCTATTTTCAATCAAAATATTGTAGTATACATTATTCATCAAAATATGAATGTTATCAAAAAAGAACCAAAAACATATTCAAAATAAAATTTTATGTCCGTCTTCTAAACAAGAAGATTATTTTGTATTATTTAATATATAAAAGTGTAAAATGTTGGATTTAAAAAGGGTTCGCCATTAAAAGTCGGTATGATTGCATTTTTTTGAAAAATATTTCTTTTACCATAAAATTTGAATTTGTTCAAATATTACGTCCATGAAACACATAATATGGATGCTAAAATTATATGGAGTATATAATATTTTAAATTCTGTAAATATTAATCATACCCATTTTTTGAACGGCTAGTTTGGTAAGTCGTGATTTTCTCAAACTCTGTGTTGTGTGTAGAACAAGTAATTGAATTAATTTGAAGAAAATAAATTACTATGAAATCAATGTGTATTAAATTCTTCTCCCATTTGGGAAATTGTGTCCCTGAAATTATAAAATTTTCATTTATAACTTCATTGAAATTCCCACATCAGAAAAATAGTCAATAAAACCATCACTTTAAAAGAAATAAATAGTAGTAAAAAGGTATTCCAAGATAACCCATACTAGGAATCCATTTAATAAAACCTGGATATGGAAGATAAAACAAGTTTCAGGTTCTGATGGAGAGTGATAGAAAACATGATCAAGAGAAAGTAAACAATAAGAAAACCACAATCTTTTGATGGGTTAAACGGTCATTAGTTTTCGAGTTGTAAAATATAACAGAAAATATTTTATTATTATAAGTTCCACTTCCTAAAGATGAGGAATTTATTTATGATATTGACTATGAACATAAATAGATATAATTACTTTTCAATTTGACTTCCATCCTTGAATAAATTTCTACCACTAACATATCTTTTCTCCAAATGATGATTATTTATGAAGACTTAGTCACACATGAAGTGCCAGAATAAACTTCTAGAGAATCGCATAATCCAAAAAATATTAACTATATTTTTTCCATTTCATTAGATATTAAAAAAAATCAAAATGGTTAGTACAAGATCAGATAACCCCCTAATTGATAATCCTTTATAAAAAGAAATACTAATATTAATTTAAAATACTAAAGAAAAAATACCCAAAGTTCAATAAAGACCATTAAATAAACAATTTTACTTAAAATCATTCAATATAATCCAAACTAGGATTGAAACCCAAAAATAAAATGAATTTAATCACATAGTCTTTCGTAGTAAATCTTATCATTTATCTCCAAATAGCATCAACTACTCTTAAAGTCTCACACTAAAGTGTAGTTTACCAAATCACATATTTTCTATGTTAGGTTAATCATTTCCTTTAACAAACTAAATATCTATAAAAAACATAGATTTTTCCAAAATAAAAATCCACTATTACTCTTCAAATGAAATCCCATAGTATTCTATTTTATATAGGCATATAGTGTCCCTAACAGAGCAAAAATCTTCAAAAATAACATTTATCACTTAATCACCAAATAATTTTCTTATACTAGGGATAATCATTTGATAAAACAAAAGATCTCAAATAACCTTATTATTGATCCATTAAGTAATTTAATTAAAAATAATTAGTCACAATAACCAGGAAGTCCACATAGTCTAGCGGTAGGTGATAAAACCCAGTCGCACTTTCATTGTGGGTTGGATTCCCGCAGCTTTTTCTGACGCGATGGGTTGTCACACAACTTGCATATTGTCCTTTTTCAAAAAAAATATTTTATAACATTTTCAAAATGAGATAAATTACTCAAAATAACCATATCATAATTTACCGAAAAATTTAATCTCATACATCGCTTTCTCATCCCAAAAACCAATAACCTGTAATTGCCTTATATTTAAGTATCATATAAACCCAAATGGATCTTTATAACTATATCCACTAAAGTAACAATAATTCATCTTCAAATACAATTTTCATATAAAAAACTATAGGGTTACACATACAAGAGATAATTATTCAAAATTAATCCCATGAACAAAGAAAATTAATAATTTTAAACATTCAACTATACATCTACTTCCATATAGATTCTTCCTTGACCAAGTGGTTATCATATAGAATTTGGAATTAACTCAGGTAATGAATAGGTCCCCTATATTTGTGACAAATGACTGTAAATGGATTCTTAGGATCATTTTTATTTTATTACATAGTAATCTTTATTTTTACTCAGCAATTATTTACTTTATGTCCTTATTTCCCACACATAAACCATTTCGTTGTTCTATTGAGTCACATTACTGGGGGTCTCCTTCCATATTTTCTGTAGATGGAAATTGGGAATTCTTTTCTCCATGGTCTCTACTGTTAGAGCTCTTATCATTTTCCAGCATTCTTTTCATTATTGATTTTGGGAGTTGGTTAATGTATATGTTGTTGATCATATTTTTGAAATCCTCCTTCGACATGAACATGATATCTTTTATGCCTATCAGCAATCCCTTTAGTTGCTATTTTCCACCATTTTTCTCACCTTGAACATCATGTTCAATGTTTCTATGACTTTATTGGAAACCAGCCATTGACTAATACTAGAAAGCATAGTGTGAGTAACAATTTTCATAAAATCATTTAGAAAATATCACGACACCTTATTATCAATTTAAAACACCATAAGATTAACCAAGGTTATTTATTCTCATCTTATATTAAAATCCTTCAAATCGGTCTGTAAAGAAAATGTGTGTTATCCTAATCATATCCACATATAGTGTCATAACCAAGAGTGAAACAAGGCCCATTTTCATGCTCAAATTCCCATTTGAGTCTAGTTCAAAGTGATGTTTTTGAGTTTTACCTTTAGATACATCTGTGTCAGATCTGCCTCTACCTGCTCGTCTCTAGATTGGGTTGTATTTCTTCTAAAATTCAAAGAATTTCTCCACTACCAAAATTCAAGGATGTTATTCTATACAAATCCTCAAAGTCTATCTTAGGGTAATGTTTTATAATCAAGGTTTTTTTTCAAAAATATAGTTTCCAAGGTTTGTACTAAACTTCCTCTGATACCAACATTAACACCCTAACCATAGTTAATAAGATAAGATGCATTATTAAATTACATTGTTTTGATTAAATGGGATAAAATCCAGAAATACTAATCAGTTTAGAATCCTTGGATGTACTAGATACAGACAGGTGTTTTACATTACATTATGAAATTAAAAAAAATTGTGTCTCCTTTTAACACACTCACATTCCTTATATTTTCATTGAAATTCAGACATAATATACTTGTTCACATCCTAGTAAAAATAAATAATAGAATGGTGTGAGCTCAGATGTTCCGTAAGGATTACAATATAGCGAAAAATTTTATAAATAATAATAAACTTTTGAGGCAATGTATAAGACTGAAACACAATCCTTTTAAACATAAACATCAGTATAATATGAAAAATATAAATCAAATAATTAAATTTACTTATTCACATGGAAATTATATTAGTCGAATAATCACATGTAATATCAATATATAATTTCATAATCATGGAAAACATAATGCCAGAAATCATAACCATATAGTCAAGGCCTCATTCCAAAACTACAATAAGATTTTTTCAAGGCCTTCTTCCAAGACACTAGCTGTTCTCATTAGATCTACCGATGCATCGAGGATCTATAGAGGGTTCCACCCATCAATTAATATGTCCAATGTATTCCTCATATGAAAGGGTTGAAACATAATATAAAAATTTAAATTAAAACTAGCATAATAACTGTCAATATTTTAACTACAAAACATGAATGGTATAAAATATCACATCCAATATAAGACAAATTTAATTCAATACAATTAAGAAGATTGTATTATAATAAATCAACCTCAATCAATAATAATGAATGATATTGACATATATGAGAATATGATTAATTCTATTTGAGAAAAATATCCCCTTATACTTGAAATCATTTTAAAGTCTCACATTTTATCAAGAAGATATTAAAAATTAGATTTTTGAATAAAAGTGTCCCATACCCCTTTGAAAATTTTTAAAATAAAAATTTATTTTAAAACATTCATGTCCATATAAATAATTCCTTAACACCATTTTTAAAAAATGGACATTAATGAGAAATATTTAGAACAATAAATCTTTAAAAATTTTAAAATATTATTTTATATAGAGTTTGTAACCAAACTAGAGACACTTGAATACAAATAATTGAGGTAAAAAACATTACAACGTCATGAGAATAAAGGAATTCATGATATACTCTGTCAAACTACTGTATGTACACTATATAAAAGTGAATTGGCACATAAAAGTAATAATGTCTCAATGAAATATAATTTGAAATGAAATACCTTGTAAAGACCATATCCTTAGGTTAAGGATAAATCAATGGAATAATTGTGTGTAAAAAATATAAATACACTCAATTGGATTGGATATTTAGTGAAAATAAATTAGAGGAAATTCACACATATTCTTGTAAAAACAACACCAATTACTTGGATGTTTATCTTAATTAATATAAACATTGTTAAGATAACTCTTAACAAGTTCATATAGATTATATATTATTTTATTAATGGAGTGATTATGTGTATGAAAATCATATCAAAATAAAGGGCAGTATAAATTACTACGTAAATATATAAATAGTTATTTAACTCATAATCTTGGAGTAAAATAATCAATGAAGTTTGCATAAAACCTAATGATTGGAAATAAGAATTATAAATTCCCTTACCGATTTGGTATCTTATTGAAAAATACACCCCATGAAGGAAGGATCATAAAATTGAGATGTTAATATGCATAAAATAATGTATATTACACAAATAATACAATCCTGTGTAGTACATACACCATAAAAAAAGTAAATAGTGGCAATATGGCATGAATCTCACGGGAATAAGAAGTGACATGAAAACCCTGTACCATGTAATTTTCCTTAGTATAGGGTAAGTTATACTCTTTTATAATATTTAAATCATTTTTATTATATTATAAAAGAACCACATACAAGAATATGATATCATATATGGTCTTCTAATATATATTTGTTAATAATATCTCATTAGTATCATTGTTTCATGTTTTAACTGATTCATTTTCCTTTATGTGTTTTGTTACTTAAGTAATTTATTTATGGATAGGATGTATTTACTTCAAATACAGAATTATATTAATATCATAATAAGTATTTTAAATTATAATATGAAAATTATTCATTAATGGTTTTGATGGGGATTGAATCTCATCAGGTTCATGGAGATGGTAATTTGTACATACGCACGAGCGACAATATCATTATATTGATGGTTAAATCATATAAAATTGGGTCGTATATCCTATATAAAGAATAATTAATATGTTTTATTTATTATTTACATCAATTATACACATTATTAGATCCATCCAAATTAGGAAGTGTTGAATAACAAACTAGACCACGACGTTGTGACGGTAAGCCGTACATAAGCACGTATGGTGACTTTTTCATTCATAGGATGGATTGAAAAATGAATATGGTAATACCATATTTATAATAATGTCACAGTATGTATAAGGTATTTCAGTTGTTATTTTGGTATGGAAACATCAAAGAAAGAGGAAGTGGAAGAATAAAATAATTTTGAAAGAGGTGCTGATATTATTAACTTTTCTTTAGGTGATTTCATTTGATTTGATCAAAAGGGATCTTTAGGTTGGATTTATGATCATTTTAAGTCCTATAGAATGAATTGAGGGTATTTTTGAGAATATTTTAAAATGGTTTGGCCATGAAAAATGGATTTGGATGTTTGAATTTGAGGGAAGGATAAGAACCAATTTATAAGAGAGGTGAGGGTCATCTTAGGAAATACTTGAAATATTATTTTATCATAAAATAATTTTCAGTTTATAATTGATATCTACAGATTTATTTCAAGTATAATATTGGTATGGGTTATAATATTCTCATCCATTCGGTTTTATACAAGTTTAGGACAACATATTAACCTTATCATTTAGATTTAATACTTAGTTAAATAGTTTAACTTTTACCATGTCTTCTTGTATTTTTATTTTAAATGGTTAATAAACAAACTATAAAATTCCAATATAACCACAAGTGGTTCATTAATGACATATATATCATTATTTATGTTTTTTGACCGAGCCTTATATTTTAATGAATAGTATATCATTAAATAATATAGTACTTTTTTCTAAAACACATTTTTGTAAATTTTGAAACTATTTAGTATTTGGATTTTGTAAAAGTCAACAAAACTAGATTTCATAGAGAAAAACACATTAAATAAACCCGTAATTGTCATATTAACCTATAAAATTAGTTTAATGCATAAAAAGACTCAATTTACATTTATTGTGGTATTTATAATTTTAATTATTTTAATAAGTAATTAATAAGTTAATTACTACCTCATCACTGTTTCATAAATAAATTTAATTATATAATCCATAAAATTATAAATAAAATAAAATTATTTATTAAATATATTTATCTTTATAATGAATATTTATAGTCTAATTTATCTTTTTTATAACCTTATATTAATTTTTTTTAGTTTGACCCTTTGAATTATACACTTTAAACTCTTCCTTAAATGAAATTGTAAAAAATGACCTAATATAATCCAAGTGGACCAAAAAGGATCATATATTATTCATAAGGTTTATATTGGTATATATACAATTATCCAATATAATTAAGACATGTGTTCGGGAAATTATAATAACATATTTACCTTTAATTACCTTATTTACTTTTAACTGTGGTAAATAAAATTCAAATGTTATTATTCATCAAATATTATTTTCAACTTATTGAACCAAATTATACCTATTAATATCAATGGTGTCTATAAAATTTTTAAATTCAATTCATAGAAGTGATAAAATTATGTTTTATACAAATTTGCAAATTTTGTTAGAAGGTGGGTAAAAGATGTTAAAAATATCAATAAACTTTTATACATCTAATATTATTATAAAATGAGTCAAATTAAATTAATTGATATAATATTTTTATTATATATCTATTTTGACTTTATAATAAATTTAAATTGAAAAAAAGTATTTAAATAAAATGTCAGCTTTTAACAATAACATAGTGTTTTTCACTATTCAAAAAAATGAATGTTTTTAGAAAAATAAAAAAAAAATTCACCCAAAGATAAATTTGATATTCCAAATTAAAAAAGATCTAATTTATGAAATTAAAAAATATATTTTTTTATTAATTAATTTAAAAAAATATTCCCATTGTCAAAACCGGAAAGTGAGGTTTTGATAATTATAAACTATTAAAAGATTGATATGTGTTTATGTCCAACATTAATGTAAAATTACATCCAATTACCAACATTGGAATAAATGATAAAAATATAATCTAATTATAATTCAAAATGATTAAAATATATAATTTAAATATATAACTTATTCAGATGAAAAAAGATGTTTTCAATTAGAATTTAGTATTATTCACTATTCATCAAAATATGTAAGTTATCAGAAAAGCACTGAATATTTATCCAAGATAAATTTTTATGTCCCTGTTATAAAATATATGTATATTTTGTCAAATTGAATATATAATATTTTCAAATATTGGATATAAAAAGGGTTTTCCATTAAAAGGAAATAATATTGCATTTTTTGAGAAATACATCTTTTATCTGAAAAAATGAATTTGTTCTTATATAGTGTAGAAGAAAAAAATAATATGGATGTTAAAATTATATGGAATATATAAAATTCAAAATATAGTTTATAATATTCCTAACCGATTTTTCAACAACCAGTTTGTTAAGTCATGGTGCGCTCGAACAGAGTGTTTTGTGTAGCGCAAGCTATTGAATTACATTAAAGAAAATAAAATACTATGAAAGCTTGGAGTGTTACAACATCGGAATCTAGATTTTAATATATATAATTCTATTATAGTTTAGATTGTTTTTTCTAAAAGAATCCATATCCAGGTTTTTTCTCTATGAAACTGGGAAAATAGTATTTAAATTCGATTTTGTGAATACGATCGAGGGATTTCAAGACTAAGAAAGTAGAGGTCCAATATTCTTGGTTGGGGGATTATAGGGATATCAAGAAAGATATTCATATTCATCAGATCAAGGGATACAAGAGATAGGAAACAATGAATCTTATCATCATATTGAGGATTTTTCTTTACGAAGAAAAGACCAAAATGATTATTTTTATAAAATAAGAAACTTATATCCATGGTTTTGTGGATTCTTTAATCATAAGGATAAAATAGTTTTATTATTTTTAAATATTAGTAATTATTATAAATATATATTTGTGATACTTTTTTCGAGCATATTATTTTAATTTCGTAGTTCATGTATGCTTAGATTTTATCATAATGAATCTCATTACTGTAAACACAATATGTATTACTTAATTAGATATATTGTGAATCCGAGACAAACTCATACAATAATATCTATCTTGAATATGATCAGTTTAATCTTATTGGAATGCATCTTTTGTGATGACGTTTCTTTTAGTTTAATATAATCATATTTACTTTTAATATAATCTAATCATATTCTATTTTATTATTATTTTTCACCAGGATATTATTGTAACAATGATGATTAACATAGGTTGATATATTCAGATTGATCCTAGACTGAATTTGAATTTTTTACATAAAGAGATATTTTGAATTCTTTAGTTTATACTCTTCCAAACTTTATTTTTAAAAACATCAATTTGCCCCTATAGTAAATATTATATATTGAATAAATTCTTTTATCCTAATAACAACATAATTTATATTTATTTCCGAAAATAATGTGATTTCAAATTCATTTATATAGTTTACAATAAAAAATAATTACCATTACTTCATGAGGAAATTTGATATTTCCATAAATTCCAAATAAACAATACATCAAAAATTAATTAATGATGCTCATATAAAAAAATAAAAATTACAATAGATGTTTCATTAAATTATTTAGAATATAATAAATAAGTATGATACATCAATATATCAACAGATAACATCTTATAATCTTAGGAAAATCAATGAGTTAAGTAAGGAAAAAGTCTAAGGTATGGTCAAATAAGTCACTGATACAATATAATATAAATGCAAAAAAGGTAATGATGAATGTTTCAAGGATTTATTAAGAATTTGGGTATGCAGTAAACCACACATATCTTCATCCACCATTGAAACATAGTAGTCAAAGGCCCTAAAGGATCACATCATATCAATTTCTAAGACCGCTTTGTTTGGAATGAAATTTACTATATGATTCTCTTATTAATAAGCATGTGAGGTAATAATATTTAGTTGAGAAACATTACTATAACATTAATTATAATTGGAAAATAATTTCTAGGGAACATTCCTTGTTATAGTTTTCATAGATTTAACATCAACTTCTAAGCTAGACTCAATCCATAAATAGTTCCACTTATACAGAATAACATACCTAACTACCTAAATAATGGGACATAATTCTACATCATAGGACACTCCAAATCGAATATAGTGATATAATAATCCCTTGACAAAGATACGGTGTGTTCAAGAGACACCTCCATAACCCGGGGTCCTGGAATTCTAGAGGTCGCACTGTCAACGTTCACCTTGATCACAGAGATGATTTTTGGGATACATAATATATATTTAAAGATATTGTGTTTTTTTTGTCTGACACCTACAATCAACCACCATAGGGTTTCCTGGTCCTAAAGGCTCTTTGGAATGCCTCATATTTTTTTCACTGATGAAACATACACCTTATTATAAATATCAATCATACCCACATGAATTTACGGTTGTTGGTCGTCCAATGTCTTGGAATTTATTTTTTTGTATACTGATAAAAAGAGGGATGTAGTGGCTACATGAAAGAAGTTCTGAACCTTTTCACATTGACATACCCTGATGAGAATCCCCATAAAGTCATGCACCTTCAATTGAGTGTTAAAATTCCTTCCAAATCGGTATCCAAAAAATTTCTATAAATATTTGGCAACGTTTCATATCATAAAAATATGGAGGACATCTTATTAATCCTCAAAACCTAAAAAAGGCTAACACCATGTGTTGTCCTGTAATCATAATTTGATTTTTTGTAGGGAGCCTATTTCACCCTATCTTCCAAAGGAGAAGAAACCAGGAATGATTGATGAATGTTGTCCTAAATTTCATAAGACATTGTGGTGGTCTATTGAATGCATTACATTCCAAATTAAAATACCCCATGAGGTTAATTTGGCCAAACATGTTATGCCTATATATAAGGGTATCATGGTTAATAAATAAATAACTATGAATATTTATATTGAATTGATCAGATATCATATGCTCCTGGTTCTGGGGATGGATGACAAGATCAATAATAGTCATATGCATTAGACTAGGAGGTATATTTACTCTATTTCACAGTAGGCTGCCAAGCCCGTTATTGGTCGGATAGTTGATAGTATAATTATTACTCACCTTCCACTGAGTATCATGAATGATACAATTGAAGGAATACCTATGATATAGACAATCAAAGATTCAAGATTAAATTTATATCCATTCAATAATTTCTCTTGGATATTTATGGAATAAAAGACAATGAGTTCTGTAATTTATTATTGTAACTAATATTGGACAAGACTACACAAACAAAACATGTTTTTGTATTATATCATGAGATATTTTGGGTGAAAATCAACTTGAATGTCGGATTTCATGTTTTCTATTACTTTTATAAATAATGATATTTTTATAAAAACAATTAAAAAATAACTTTCGGTTTGGCTCATGGAAAAATGTTCTTGATTTTTATAAATATATTTCCTAGAGCATATTTTTTATGTTTATAATCCCTATTGTCAACTATTATTTAGATTCTTACAATTTTTTTGATCTAATTAAAATTATTTTGTGATTTCAATCTAATAGTGATTGATCAATGATACTTGATATATTACATGGTTAGGTACTCTTTTTTACAATGATATTAATTTTTGTGATTTGTTATTACATGGTATAATTCATGGTTAATTGGTTTAATAAGGGAAGATAAATTTGATTGATTTTTTTGTATTAAATAATATTTTAACTAAAAATAAATTCAATTTTACAAATTTGAAGAAAATTATATGGTAAAAAATTGATTGAATTGTTATTAATAATCATCCTAAATCTGTATAATTATTTATAAAATTCATGTCAGTATTTGGTTACTATTATTTAACAATGTGGTGTTTATAAAATGAATACTAGATAATGTTTGGGAGTTTTCTAGAATTTTTCCTCTTAGATGTTTAATAAGGATTATGGAGTTAATATCGTGAAAGATTGAATGTAATGAGTCATCGAAATATGTCACAATAATGGTACCCAAAATAGATTTCAACAATGTCTGAAGGGTGTTCATGATCCCCATAGGCTAGATATAAGAGCTACAGGTATCAAAATTCATCAATGGCGATGATTTCAGGCAAAACCAATATTGTAATTATGTCGAAAAAAAGAAAAAAATATTGTAAGACTTATCATGATGTAGTAAATCCATGCTAATGAAATATGAAAAAATGTATAAGTAATCCATCTAAACAAGGAATACAAAACAAAAACTATCCAAAAACATATAACCATATACATTAAAATAGTGTACAGTGTAATAAGACCACAATATGAACAAAATATGAAATTCACCATGAAAAACTAGTAGACAACTTATCCAAATTGAATACAGAAATCAGCCAACTCTAAATTAACCACCGCCTAACTCATGGTCACTCACCACATCCCAACGTCTATATCCTCGAAGTGAATAAACAATAACAAATATTTTTCATTATAATGAAATATAAAAAGCATAATATACATGAATAGACCAATGTATATGCACTGTATGAGCCAAATATTAACATTTGGATTTCACTAAAGAATTTATACACATACATTCAGGATAGATATGTGGAAAAATTGCTCTCGACCAGCGGATTTCCCCAACAGCTCGAAATCTTTCATAAAAAACCCTAGACTTCTAATATTCTTCGTGATTCACTCATTTTTCTTCCAATCTTCATGTTCTGGAATTTTCAGACATCATTCATGAGATTCATTCAAATGAGGCGGCATTTATGCAAAGGGAAGAACCTCCTCAACTAGCGATTCTGAGGGGAAAGGACATCTCTTTCATCGAAGCCCTCATAGGAATCGAGTCTTCAAAATCCACTTTGATAAAGTCGACCAGAATCCAGAAAATGGATGATGGCAGTTTTTGTGTGGAAGCAGATCTGGTTTCTATTCAACAACATTCATAGCTTTGTAATTACTCAGTTATGGGCCGCGTTGCATACATCAAAGTTCACACTCTTTGGACTTCTTTTGAACATAAGGTCAGATTATCTACTTGCTGGGGTTTTGCTAAATGGAAACTTGTTCCACTTGGAATGGGTTATTTTCATATTCTATATTCTACAAAAACCGAGCTTGATTGTGTTTGGAAGATGCGAAACTTTAATTTGAAACCGGGTCTCTTAAGAATCTCTGAATGGGACATTGAATTTAAGCCCAAATCTCATAGGAAGAACATATCACATGTTTGGGTTAGTTTTTTTGACCTCAATTAATTATTTTGGAATCCTCAGATCCTCAACGATATCTCTATTTTTATAAATCAGAGAACCTTGAATAGGGATATAGAACTCTATGATAGGTTCCTAATTGAAGTTAACCTGGAATCTCAGCCCCCAAAATCTATCACTTTTACTGCCCAAGAATATAAAACAGTGGTGAGATTTGAATATGAAAGACTTCCTTCTTTTTGTGAATTTTGTAAGCTGGTTGGACATTCCATTTACAAGTATAAGAGTGTGCACAATCAAACTCCACAAATAAATAACTTTGAATGGACTGAGGTCTAGAAAAACAGAATTGAGAAGGATAGTCTTGCTTACAAACCTGAAATGTTCAAGAAAAGGGAAGAAAAATTGGTTGTTAAAACCAATTCATTTGGCAAACTTGATTATGATAAAGGAATGTATTGGGATGATTTAGTTGATGACCAAGAACTGGAATTGTTAACTCAAAACTTTAAGAGGGATATTCAGAAGGATGTTATTGACATCCTATCCCACCCCTTGGTTGACTTGGAACCTGCTTTCTCACCCATTGATGGTCCTACTTTGCACTCATCTTCCATCAATCCTTGTGTTTTAGATACTGCTGTAAAAGATTTAATGAGCAGTAACATTCATAATGACAATATTAGTGCCTCTAATTTAGAGGACAATGACAACTCTATCATTCACAAATCCTCATCTGAATACCTTACTATGCACCCTCAAAACTATTCTAATATATCTGAAAATCATTCCTCACTGTAAAGGGCTGAGGAAAACAAGCTGAACGATCCCAGCTACATGGCTACTCTCATTTCCTCATCAATCTATAAGGACAGAAAACAGGATTCTAGTCTATCACACACTACAAAACCTGAATCCAAGCCTTCTGAAACTCTAGTAACTATTGTTCCCATTTCTGGTTCGGTATAGGTCCAGGGTTCTTAGTCTGCTATCCACATATAATCTGCTTGCAAGCAGATCACTTTTTCTCATCCTCTACAATCTATTTCTACTGTAGCGCATTCTACACAATCGAAATCTGTGGTTTCTGGAACATTATAACCTCATGCTCCCATTTCTTCTTCTGTACAGGACCAGGTACTTCAGTCTGCTGCCCACAAGGCACCTGATAGCAAGCAGAAATCTCATAATCTACCTAACCAAACTGTTTTTAACATTCAAGGCCTGGATATATATGCTACTACTTTTTCACTACCCATGCACTTCGCTTTGCAGGTTAAACATGTGAATGCTGTAAAATATTGCTCATCTGGAATTGCCACCAAGTCTAAGACCATGACTTCTAAAAAAAGGGTACAACCCCACAAAGATTTGTTCTAAATGAATATTTTGTTTTGGAATTGTCAATAATTTCTAACCTTGGCACCTTCAACGTCCTTAAAATATTCACCAATACTCACAATACAAACCTTATTGCTATTTTTGAACCTAAAATTAACTTTTCCTCAATTTTAAATCAAGTCCCTACTGGATACTATTTCCTAGGGGATTATAACAATGGAGCCCCTACTGAAACATTGTGGCTCTTTTCTCATTATTTATTACAAAATGTTAACATCTATAGGTGTTCTAGTCATTCGATTACATATGAATACATTTTTTAGAACATACATATTTTTTCTACTTTTTTTATGCCTATAATAGCTATCATGATTGGAGGGACCTTTGGAATGATCTCTCCCATGTCAACGCTTTTATTTGTCATCCTTGGTATATTATTGGTGACTTAAATGCTATTCTATATTCGGGTGACAAATTTGGTTATCCTCCTGCTCCTATTTCTACTAGGGAATTTAATGCCTATATTGAAATGAACAATCTAAGAGAGGTTATCCTCTTGGGTTATAAATTTACATAGTATTGGAAGCACTATAATATAAATGTATCCAGTAAATTAGATAGGGAATTTACTAACTCTTATGCCCTTGATAATTGGGTCAATATCTCTGTAATTACCCGTGCAAGGATTTCTTCTGACAATTATCCCATCCTTATTTCCTTTTCCTACAAAACGAGTAAATTAAGGGATCCTTTTAGATATAACACTACATGGTCTTATAACCCTAAATGTTTAAGCATCATCAAGAACACATGGAATAAGATGCATGGTTAGTTTGACCCGTTTTCTTGCCCGATGAAGTTAAAAATGTTTAAGGAAATTCATAAAAGCTGGTGCAAAAAACAAGGTTTGTGAAATGGAAAATATTATCATCCTTCTTGAAACTGAGCTTAACCAACTCCAAAATGTCAATTCTTCTTCAATCATTACTCAGGACTCTCAACAGGAAATCAACATTTCCTCTAAACTAATATCCTTACTCAACCTCAAGGATAATATTAAAAAACAAATCTATAAAACCAAATGGATTAATGATGGGGATAGGAATACTAAATTCTATAACACTCTCCATAGGGTTAGAAAAGATTATAGACCCCTGGACATTCCTAGAAATGGGAACCAAATTCTTGACACTGATGAAGGAATTTCCAATCACTTAGTCTCCTATTTTGAAAATATTTTCAATGGTGATAATATTGATAAAGACCTTAAACCTGACATCATTCCCAATCTTGTTTCTGGGTATGAAAACTCACTTCTGAATAGCATCCCTTATGATCATGAAATCAGAGACACTGTCTTCAGTCTTAATCCTGATAATTCCCATGTCCCGGATGGTTTTAATAATGGCTTCTATAAAAAACATTTGGATATTCTTCATGAAGATGGTTGTCATCTGGTAAAAGCTTTCTTCTCCAAAGTTATTTTTATACATGGTCTTAACTCCCAATTACTTTCTCTCATCCCCAATATGGAGAATGATGATGTGATTCAGACATTCAAATCCATTTACCTTATCAATTCTTTATTCAAAATCATCACAGAATTAATTTCCAAATGAATGACTCCCATTTGCAGCAAAATAGTTTCCTAGAACCAATTTGGTTTCATAAAAGGGTGATCTATCCAAGACTACATTTGTATGGACTCTAAATCCACTAATATTTTAAACTAAAAGATTAGAGGTAGGAGTGTTTCTATCATACTTGATATTGTGAAGGCCTTTGATACCATTTATTGGAGGTTTATGTATACTATTCTTACACAATTAGGCTTCAATGAAATTTTCATAAATAGAATCAAATTATTATTTAACTCTGCTTAAATCTCCATCCTCATTAATGGATCACCTAGTGGTTATTTCAACTGCACTAAAGGAGTGAGACAATGTGACCCTATCTCTACACTACTCTTCTCCAATGTGGAATATTACCCGAGTAGGATGATCTCCCAGGAGATTTCTAAAAAGACCATAAAACCTATCTCTGCCTTCAGAAATTTACAAGTCCTTTCGCATCTTCTTTATGCAGATGAAATTATTCTCTTTACCCAGGGAGAGAAAAGAAACATTCTTAAGATTAAAGAGATCCTTCTCCAATATCAGGAAGTCTCTGGTCAACACATCAACTAGAATAAATCATCTATCATTTTCTGTAATGACTTTCCTCCGGGGAGAAAACATTCCATCTCTAATAACTTAGGCATCAAAGGAGGATCTCTCACATTTAAAACTCTATATTGTTGCTATTAAAAATATGGTTTGGACTGGTTTCACTTCAGAGTGAATGTTGTTGACTATCCCTTGGACCTCTTGTTGCAAACTTGTTGATAAAGGGGGGATTGGCATAAAAATCTCTCTATATTCATTGAGGATCTTCAAGATAGAATTACATGTAAAATTATTCACAATACTTCCTCCTCCATGAATTTTCTCATGGCACGTTTCCTTGACAAGCTTATAAATACTTTTTCTTACTCCCTGAAGTCTTCTATTTGGTCCTCCATCAAAATTACATTCATTTATATCATGTATAACTCTAGATGGATGGACATTATGGAATCCGACATAAAATTTTGGTTTGATAACTAGACTAGAGTTCCCCTGATCTCCTTGATAGATAGCAACAAATCCCCTCCCTACCATCAGGATTCAATTGACTCGATCATCCATATGCATAACCTAGATATCCCTGAGAATATTACTTAAATTTTCAATAATTATCATTTTTCTAAAACTAATTATTTACTTATTTGGGAACCTGCGCACAATGGGACTATTAACTCTGAAGGCTTTTATAAGTAATTTTTCAACAATGTTGACAATAATCACCCATGGCTAGAAACATTCAACAATTCCTGGATAAAACCCTCAAGATTTACTTTGGTCTGGAGGATTACCCATCAAAGAATACCCACAGATAATTGCTTACAAGCTTTCGGGATTACTCTTTATTCAAAATGTCGTATGTGCAACTCACATAGAGAGGATATTAATCAATTTTTTCTATCCTGTGACATAGAAACCGCTCTCTGGAATTATATTCTTGACATTTTTGAGTGCAGATGGCTGATTTTTTATTCCATCATCATGCAGATCTAGTGTTTCATGGAGTTGTCTACTTCACAGTAATTCAAGAATCTATTGGTTATGGCTAACATAGAACTGCTTCATATCATCTGGTATGGTAGAAATGAATCAAACTTCTGCAGTAATTCTTTTAAAATCAATACAGGAAATATGAGAATCCTCATGGCCATTTGAGAGGCATCTTCTATCCATAAAATTCACTTCAAAAATTTGGTCCATGACTTTGGGATCATCAGACGTGTTGGGGTGGAGGGGATCTATTCTCTCCCTCACTCCACTCTTGAAGTGTTTTGGCTCCATCCCCCTCCGGGATGGATTAAAATCAATGTGTATGGAGCCTCTAAAGGTAACCCGGGACCTGCAGGTCATGGTGCCATCTTCAGAAATCACCTGGACCAAATTCTTGGATGCTTTTATGGCTCTTGCGGTTCCTCTTCTTCTTTGGAAGCTGAGATTGTGGGCATCATCCATACCATCACCTTTTCCAGATTACAAATCTTGAACAATATTTGGATAGAGAGTGACTCCACTATAATCATTTCGGCCATTTAGAATGGTAGCATCCACCTTGCTTGGCCTCTCACTACCTGCTGGATGTAATGTTTTAATTCTCTTGTTGGTCTTAACTTTATCACCACTCACACCTTTTGCGAAGCCAACAAGATCACTGATGGGCTTGTCAATATTTGAGTTACTCACAACTTACATTGGATGGATGATCTCCCTTCTAAATGAAACCCTTTTTATGCACAGGATGATAGCAATAGACCTTACTTTAGACTTGTGTAACCTCTTTTTTTATCAATAAAATTTTTCTACATTAAAAAAATACATTCATAATAGAATCCATATATTATAGATTGATTTTTTAATGTGTTTTTCCTATGAGAATTCATAAAGAAAAATAAACATCATGCATTATCTCTTTCTTTCCAAAATAGTGGTAAAGAATTTTAAGTAAAAATAGGAATATCTAACCGAAAACCATTGTAATATCATAATATTCCAAGAGATAAATTTCATTCAACAACTTAAATAACACATAACACATGGCTTGGACACACAATGAAATATTATTATTTAAAATTGATCCTTATCTACTAGACATTGACATAGTGGGAATGAAGAGGATTAACCACATTATGATATATATATATATATATAAATTCAATGTATATATCTAAAAAAATTATTTATTTATTATTATGAAATAAGTACTCATTTTTAGTTAATTCATTATATTTTTTATAAATATGTTTTTTTAAATGATTTTTAAGGATTTATGTGATGGAATATTATTGTTAATTTATAAAATATTTAAAACTTATATTCAATAAAAGGATATAATGTTTTGAAAAACCATATCAAAATCTACGTCGAGTGAATTTTTTAATGTTTTTTTGAAATGTTCTATTTTTCAATGAAATGTAAAAAATAATTTTTTCATTTGTAACTATATTTTCCATTCAAGAATTAAAAATGTTAGAAGTTATATTAAAATTGTTTCATTGTAACACTATTTCTATTATAATATGAATAATCCAATTATGTTCATTATAAAAATTTTATTATTGAATTTAGAATAAAAGTATTTTCATTATATAAAATATATAATTCTGAAAGACTGTTTGTCATTGTATTTTTAGTTATTTTTTTAAACTAATTTATTCCACATCTAGATTTAAAAAATAAAATTTTATTCCATATTCAAAATCAAAAGGATTTTTTCTGGAAAATATGTCCTTATTTTGTTATTGGTCATTACGAATAGTAACCACAATAATTCTTTTAACGTAGTAATAATAAAATCAGTTAATTAGGGTTATCAGTAGTGTTATAGGGTACTGAATTCATTAAAACACATGAATTTGTTTAACTGGATGAGTTTAAATCATCCATAGTCATAAATATTTTAAAATAGTCCATTTTTTTCATTTTTTTCATTTTGATCTTTGTAATAGTTAAGTAAAATACAATTTAAAAAATTTCACTTTCTTGCATTTAATTTCTCTAATATTTTTTGTGGGGGATAAATAAAATTTTGTTCATGTAATAAATGTTTTTATAAATATATTGAATTATTAATTAAATTATTTTATTTAATCTGTCGTGATGAAATATATACCTTAAATTCATATGCAACACAGACTTTGTGCCTGTGAAAGGAGTAAGAATATTATGTAAATGATTATAAAAACTCTAAAAGTAATATTTTTTGGACCAATTATATTTTTCACTGACTTTTATTCACAAATATATAAAATTAGAAATGATTTAATGGTTTATATACAAATTAATTTTTTCATGATATTTTTAACGTCAAATTATGTGATTTTTTTTAAAAAGACAATAATAGTATATTGTGTTTTATATATTATATTTAAAAATTAAAATCCCATCAATATATTTTAAGAGTATAATTAGTATGATAATTAGTACAAAATTCAATTCATTTTCCAATTATAATCTAATTGATACCTTATATTTAATATTAAAAACCATTAATATTTAAAATTTCATTACCACGATTATGGTTAGAATTGAATAACCAAGTTGTAAAACCAAATGATAAGGTTTATAATTATACTTAAACCTAAAAAATTTGATTGGATTATTATATTTACACCATATGATAATTTTACTATAATCTATTTTTTGGTAACCATTTTATAGGAGTTAGGAACATATTATATGATTATATTTAAGATATTTCTAAAATATCAATAATGATATTTTTTAATAAACATTTTTTCACAGAATAATTTAAAATTCATAAAACTATTATCATTGGAAAATAAAATAGTATATGGTTTTAATAATAAACAATGGTCTATTTAAGATCGATTTTTTATCATATAGTAACATTATTTATCCATATACTATTAAAAACATTTATATCATTGTCATTGTAAAAATAGTTAACGATGGGTTAAAAAAGACAAGGGTTAAAAAGTCCCCTAGAATTTTAAAAATAATAATTTACAATATAATTTATAATAATCATCATCATATATAATAATTTTATCAAATTGGAGACATTTATTGAAAATTAATTTATTTTAATTCAAAACATTAAGTAATTACTGGAGTTACCCTCCCCTAGCTTATAAATGGGAACTTGAAATCTTATTTAATTCACTGTTAAAGATCCATTTGGCCTGAAAAAATCCCTGAAAAAATCCCTTAACATTTTTTTGTGACATTCTAGAGGTATTATTTTAGGCATAAAACCATTGTTACAGGTCTTATGGTTTTAACAAAATGATTTTTTCTGAATAAGAGATATCCTTCTAAATATACTGTTTTCATTATATTATTTTTTATAATTCCTTAAAATATTTTTTGAAAGCGATGAAGTAGTTACACCATAATCATCCATATACTAATATATGATATACTAATTTCATATCCTATATCATGATTTATTTTCCATCTAATGGAAGATTAATACATAATTTGTGTGTATGGAGTAATACAACCTAGTAGACCAATGAAATTCATTTTCCATCACCACTATTCATGACTAGTTATAATGATGGATTTAATATGTATATATATATATAGTATTAATGCCATAATATTAATTATGGAAATATTAGATATATTCTAAATGTTACCATTATGTCCATTAAACAATGATAACATTGTCTGTGTGTTCGTGTGGATATCCACATTTATGAAGTGACGTGGTTCATTTATCATGAACACAAAACATGGATAATATATATAAGTAAAATTCAATAAATAATATTATATTTAGTATTTGAAAATAATTATTTAATGTTAAAATGATACTCATATTCTTTCATTCATGTACTTTTAAAATTGTAAATATTATACATGAAAATGTATGAAATATCATCTCCATGATTATAATGTTGTTCATTTTCCATTATGTTATTTCATGGTTTTTAAATATGTAATTGACGTATAAAAATAATAATTATATAATTATTATTATATTAGAGATGATGGAATAATGAACCTATAGACCATGTTAAATATATTGAAGGCATTTAGAAATTATGAACACACATCCTCAAAACACCCAGTATTGACTTAACAGTTTAAATAATTAAATATTTATTTAAAATAATTTAGTCAAATTGTTTAATAAAAAAGTAATAAATTAGGATATGGTTCTTAAACCATTAAACAATTGATAATATTTTATTATACATTTGGTAAAGTAATTACATTGAATGTTTTGACTTGAGGTGAGAGATTTTGTCTTAATTTCACTTCTTTGAGGCATGTTTTAATGTTGAATGCCAAATTTTGTTTATATGGTTTATATATTTAAACGTTACAAGTATATCATGAATCAATAATAATTCATGGAGTTTTTTTTTCAATAAAAATTATTCCTTCCAATGTTATTTTTCATGAATTTAACCAAGTGTTCATGGATTTCATAATTCAATTTATATTCATTTTGTTATACGTATACATTATAGACTATGTTATGAAAATATCATGTGTGGACTTAGATTTTATCAATTTAACTTGAATTTATACTTTTTGTATTTATATTTTTTTCACATAATATTTCCATTAATTAGTTCTCAATTTGATTATATGTTCTTTTCAGGGGGCTTCTTTGTATTATCTATTTTTGCTAAGAAATGCTTCATGTAATGCACCATGATTTCCTAATATAGTGTTATTTTGGCCTCAAAAATTAATTTTTACACATTAATTCATATATTTTATATGATTTATGGAGCCATATCATACTCTTTTTTTAATTTCTTTTAATTTTAATGTTACCAAAGTTGTAAAGACATTATATTACTACCTATTTAATTTTCAATATTGTTTATGTTTAAGGATCCTGTGTGAAAATCATATGATATAATATTAATAATCCACTTAACTTTTATACTCCTCTAGTAATGAATTTCTTTTGAAATTTTAACGTCAATTTTCTCTATTATTTAAAAAATATACATAAAGAATTTTTTAGTTATATTGGCCTTTTATCTTCTTTTAGATTAGAAATATTTTCCTTCAAATAACGTTTTTCTAAAATTTTATCAAGAATGTAATTTTCTAAATACAGATTCTATCTAAATGTTATTATATATGTTATTTTAACCTATTTTATGAAATTTATTAAAATAGAATTTCCTAATTGCTTTCGCATGAGTACTATTGACATTCCTTAATTCTGTTTTGAAAGTAATGGGTTTTTAACATTTATGACATAAATGTATTTTAACACTACAATGACCATAATTTTAGTTAATGATTATTTAATAATTTCCATGGTTATTTTTGATGTAATTATTTTTACGAATATTATAAATACCTATTAACAAAATAAAATTTTATTTTCCCTTGTATTCAAAGAAATTTTTATAAGTATTGTTTTAAGGGTAAATTAATCTAGGTAAAAAACATTATTGATTATTATCCTTCACAAATATTATGAAATTATTATGAATTCTATATTCATTCTTTAGATCTCAAAAAATGATTTATTAAAATAATTTTTTAGGAAAGATTTTAATTTTGTACATGTCAACAAAGCTATAAATAAATTATGGTCATTCTAAAAGGATTAGTATTAAAAAGTAAAAGATTTCAGATTTTTTATTCAATAACTTTAATTGTATAATATTGAGGATGATGGATTCACAAATAGATCCTGATGATTTATTAACATGATATAGATTATTCAAAGTGTGAGCCATATATAGCTCTTTAATGCACTGGGTAATGTTTATTATCTTCAATGGAATGAAAAATGATGTTATCCAAGGAGGTTTCTCCAATAGGTTTAAATTGTATCTGAAAATATATGACACTAGGGAACATGGGTTATGAATAAAATATACCTATAATCCTCTATTCATTCTATAAGGTTTAACAGTTTCTTGGATTATTATTTATACTGCCTGGACCATGATAATTGATTCCTATAACTTTTTTCTTTGAAAAATCTATATTCCATGTCTCAAGGATTAGGATACATGTTTTATAGGTGTGATTTATCATATGATATCCCCATGCACACTGATTACGCCTTCATATCCTTATGTTGGTTTTATGCTCATGGATGACATTCAATTATTAAGGCTTATATTTACCCTTACTAAGAATTTGATCTCTCCCTTCTTATGTTTCATTTATTTGAGGGTATGAATATTGATATTAAATGATTTTTTTCTTTAAATGGTTATTTTTTTGATAATTTTGTTTTTATATAATGATTTTTATTTTCAGATTAAAATATAGATATAAATGAAAAAATGATCACTTAAGGATGTTGGTGGTGTTACATAAGAGTTATTTTAAATTATCTATAAGTATAATTCACAAATTTCCTTGTGTGTGTATGTGATCCGCAATTTCAATATTATTTTTTATTTTTTATGTAAAATTGGGTCTTATTTATTGTTATCAAATACAAGAATAAAAATATTATGTTTTTAGATTTGGACTATAGGGGCATGGGTTCTATGCTTTTACAATTAGTTTGGGATATTTTTTTCTATAACTTCAGAGAGTATTACATTTACTTGTTCCATTATCCCTATATATATTGATACCATCATAGAATTATATTTTTATTTTTGACCATAATTTCAAATTCATAGACACCAATATTGAGGTTTTAATTGAATAGATTTTAATGTGATTAATGATATGTTGGAATATGATTTATTAGGATAATTTATATGTAAGCCTTGGGTTTAATAAGAAGTATAATTTTAAAATAATACTAGAAAATATTTGGTGATATTAGATGAAAGGCATGCAGTATCCTTTTAGGTTAAAACATTCCTCAATGATTAGGTTATTGAGGAAATGTAGTTATTTATTAATAGAATGATCTACAATGAACATTTCATGTTGTTGTTTAATCTAGATGATTAATGTATTATTTCTTAGTATTATTTTTTAAATATTTTTTAGGATATCCTATATTGTGCCCATTTGGGGTTTGTTTTATTTATAAATAATTGATTAATATATTAATTTACATTCGGGTATTACGTGATTTATTAAATTTTGATTTTTTTGATTTGGGCAGGAAAAAATACTCTTTAATACACATATTTTAGATTAATATATTTTATTATCGTGATGATTGATTAAAGGACGACATTATACTATTAAGGTAAGTATATTTCGATATAGAATGTATTAAAAGTCTTGATATCTATGAAAATGGATCCTTAATGAAAAATGTTATCCAAGTACCATCACATTTAATGACTCAATAGTCTTGTTCACAACTCATTTCCTAAATTACTTCATGAAGGCCTTAATGTTTTATTGATTTTTGATAATACTTGTTTTGAGGGTTGACTGGGAACCCATTACATGGACGATGGTCTTTGTGATATTACAGGACCCGACGGACTTAATGATTTCATCTAAGACTATGACTACTTGGAAATGCCTCGACCCATCATCTACATTGTGACCAGCTCTAGAACATTGCATGGCTATTCAGATAGATCTCATTTGAAGAGATACACATTTCTGATACCGATATAAAGTTCCAAACCCTCTCTTTCTTCTAAATCCAATACTTATACCCTAGTAAGTGCGACTACTTTAAATCCTCAAATAGAACATGTTTCGTGTAGAATTTATTTAGTTTTTTTCATATCATGTGGCCTGAAGGCCTTAAGGATTCCCAATATCATTAAGGATGTCCAATGGAAGTACAGACCTGAAGGAATGGTTGGGGTGATGGCCTAAAGGACTCTAGGCCCAAATTGGTGGCTGTAAGGTGAATATTATCCGTTGGTATAGTAACGAAATGTATCTTCTAGAGTACCTGTTACATTACTACTGTAGTACCGGAGATATGCCTCTTCCTAGAATTGAACATCGGTCATGTGGATTCACATGAAGAGACCTCTACAAAAGGGATGAGGTTTATGTTTTTGTTCACATCTCATTGACATATATTTTTTGGGTTCCTTGAATTTCTCATAATCAATCACTTTTTATGAAAAATGTTTTTTATCACTCTCCATAATTATTTGGAAAATACATAACTATATGATAATAATTTTACTTCCCACAAATTTTCTCCAACATGGAATCCTTCTATCTGTTATTCTTGATGAAATTATTATTTCTCTTCCCCTATTTTAGACAAGATATTTTATTAACACATTATACAATGTGGGATTTAAAAAAAGGTATTATTTATATTTCAAACCCTTTATTAAATTTATAAAGTTATACTTATGAGGAATAAATTTACTAAATGGAAGATATTTTAATATCATTATATTTTAATTTGTATAATTTGTTTTAATGTAAATAAAATAGTCAATACCAATCTTAAATGTACCATAAAATATTTTTGTTTAAATATGACCACTATAAAATTAACAATCAATTGGGGGGCCTAAATTAGATTACTTATATTAAGATATATATATATATATGAGGGAAAATCATATAATTTTTTTGATTATTTATTATGAAATAAGCCCTAAATTTTTAGTAAAGTAATTTTATTCATCAAAATTAAATTTTATTACAAAATGGGTTTTAATGTATATATGATTTAATATTATAATTAATTTCTTGAAAATTTAGAAATAATATTTGAAAAATGTATATAAATTTTTAAATAATAATTTCAAAATTATCATAGAGCGCATGTATGAGAATTTTCTGAAATGTTTGGTTTGTAATGAAGATTGAAAAATATTAATTTTTATTGACAAAGGTATTTTTCACCATGAATTTGAAAATTTCCATTTTATTTTAAAATGGTTTAAAATTAAAATTAATTTGACTGTATAATGAAAAATATAATTTTGATCATTGGAATAGATTTAATTATTGAATTTGAAACAAAATGTATCGATACATAAGATGCATCTTTTTAAATACACAGTTCATTACATTTTGGGTTTTAATACTAAATTAATTTTTACAACCTTTAGAAATTTATTTTGAAAAAATAAATTCCATATTTGGGATCAAGCATTCAAATCATGGTAAATATGTTCACTTTTTTTTCATTTTGAAGAGTAACCATACTAAATTTTTGTTACTACTATAAAGGTAAATTGAGTTTATTAACATGTTAACAAATTTAATAATGATTAAAATTCATTGAATTAGTTGAATTTATTTCATTTATTAAACTATTTCTCCAAAAAATCATAATTTTTCCCTTTTCTATTTTTTTATCAATAAAATTTTTATTTAAAATAAAATTTAAAAATTTTCCTCTTAATAATTTTAAAATATATAATTTTTTCAAAACATATAAAAACAAATTTAATTAAATTATATATAGTTAATTGAGATATGATTAATTTTTTTATTGTGGTACTAGTTTAAAATATTTAGTGATGAAATAATGAAATTTAATTCCTACAGAACCTCCAATTACGGCTTATGAATGTTGTAGAAAAAGAAAAAAAAATATTTATACAATTATAAGAGAAATATTTTTTTATGAGTTATAGGGTCCCACAAAATATCTATTTAAATATAGCACATTAGTGATTTTTTATAAATTTACACTAAAATTAATTTTATTACATTTTATTTTAAAAGAAGAATAATTTGAATAGTTCTCAAAATGACATTAATAGTTCTTTATGTCAAAAATATTTTATTATATTTGTGAAAAATTATAAAAATCATGAAATATGGCATGTAGGATTCGAAAATATATATGATTCTATCTATTTTTCAATTATAAGGAAATATTTATATTAAAAGAAAAATTATATCTTATTAATATTAAAAATTTCATTATTATAGTAATAGTTCAAATTGGATAAAAAAATGGGCTTAAGAAATAAATTAGTTTTGAAATGATATCCACACAAGTAAAATTTTCATTAGATGAATATTTAATACCATATCATTCATATCATATAAATCATGTGATTTTGGAACCATTTAATATGATTTTTACATATAATATAATATAATATTTCACACATTTCGAAAAGTGTCAATAATGATATTTTTAAGAAAATGTATTTTATTAAATGATTTAAAATTCATAAAATTATTATCCTTATCCAATTGAATGGTATAAGTGTTAAAATATAATCTACAGTCTGTTGATTATTAATTTTACTATTTATTGTATCATTCTTTATCCATAAAATGTAAAAAAATATTGATTTAAAGGTAATTTTTAAAAGAGTTTATTGGGGTAAAAAAATAGATAAGGGTTACAACATCTCCTAAAATTTTTTAAAAAAATTATGATTTATACACATCCCAATATTATATTAAATTATATCAATTTTAATCCATTTTTCCAATAAAATAATTTTATAATAATTTAATAATGTAGGAAAATCAATTATTTTCCATCCCATATCTTATAAAAGGGTACCTCATATCATATCTTTTTACACATAAATACCCAGTTAGTATAGAAAATACCAACCCTAATATACTCCTAAAATATCATATCACATTTGAGAGTTCTTATATTTTTCTAAATACCAACCTTACGTGTATTAATTTGTAATGAAATAGAGGTTATCTGAAAAAGGTTCATAGTTCTTAACCAAGTTTTTTTTATTTTATTTATTATTCTAACTGATTAATTATTTTTACAAAACTAATGATATAATTACATGAATAGATGAAATATTCTTGGATAATATTATATTAATGTAATAACCAATATCTATCTTTTTCTACCATCAAATGGGAAAGTTATCTATCATTTATTTGTACTGAGGACTGCCACCTCATAAAACGATATAATTCGTTTTCCAACACCACCTCTCATGACTGATTAGAATGATTGATTCAATATATATATATATATATATTTGTGTGTTTATTCGATTCATTTCATAATATTAATTCTCCAATGGGGATATGTCCATTTATATTACCTTTAAATCCATTCAAAATGATAACATTGTTCATACATACATGAATATTACATCCTCTACAATGATATGTGATTCATTTTTCATATTCATATTACATGGATACTATATATAATTATATTTAAATAAATAAAATTATATATTTGATATAGTCATCACTATATATAGATAAAATTATATATACATTATTTCCTCAATGTTCTTTAAAAAACAGAAATGTTACTCATGCTTATGTATTACTTACAGTCTCCATAATTGTAATGTTGTTCATTTATTATAATAATATTCCCAGGATTATTTTAATTTTATAACTAATGTATTAAAATTAAAATTATTTCATTCTTATCATTCTGAATATTATTGAATAATGAACCCTTTTCTCAGGGGTAACATACCAAATCTATTTAAAAATTATGAACCGAACATGCACAAAACACCCAAATGTACTTATGAGATTAAGTAATTAAATATGTAATTAAAATAAATGAAAAAATTCTCTAATGATTATATAATAATTCTTTTAAATGATCATTAAAAATTTGATAATTAATATAAGTTTACTCTATAGGTGTTTATAGAAATACATGGAATGTCTATAATTGAAGCAATTGATTAATTACAAATTCCACTACATAGAGTCTTGATTTAATTATGTACACCAGATTTCCCATATATGGTGAATATGCAACCCTTTAAATTATATAGAATTAATAATCCATAAATTATGGTATTTTATCTTTCAATACAAATTATTTCATTCTACGGGATTTGAGTTCAATGCTACCAAGTGGGTAGGGTTTCTTAACTCAATTTTCATTCCTTAGGTTATAATTATACTTAATCCACTATGTTATGAAAATATTAAGAGTCTTATTCTCCTTTTGGATTTATTTTTTATTCACACTAAGTTGTTTTTTTATTTAATTTTTTTAAATTAAATATCTTCATTGATTGAATATCAATTCAATGATTTTACCATTGGAGTCATCTTCTTTGTCTCAATAATATTTCCCCAAGACTTGATTCATGTCATGTACTGTTATTTCCTTATATGGTTTACATACTATATCATGAATGAATGATAACATATTAGAACATAAAACTCATGGTATTTGTATAACCTTTCGATAGTCATTATTTAAATATCTTTTTATTTGAATGTCACCAAAGTGGTAAATGATTTAGGTTACAATCTCCACTATTTCCGAGTTCTTTTATAATCATGTTTACTTTATCAAATAAAATTATTTTATATTCATGAACCACATATATTTTTCTCTTTTATGGTAATTATTTTATTCTTGTTTAATTTATATTTCCTCCCTTAATGCATAAATAAACAAAAAACATGTGGTTTGTAAGTGATTTCCATCATGTATCATCTTTTTGAATGAGAATAATTTTATTCTATATCCATCATTTCCAAAAAAAATTGAAGAATTTTATTTTACAAACATAAATTATTTCCTAATTTTTATTCACATTGTATTTTACATTCATTTAAAAATAAATTTAAAAGTAAATATCATAATGATTTATGCATGTGCCACATTAAATCTCATTATTAATTTTGTAATATGTTATTAATTTTATAAAATTTATGACGCGAGAAAATTTTCCCAGCATCATTACATTGATTTTCATTAAATAAAAATTTATATTATTCGATATTTATTCTTAATAAAATTCTTTTAATAAATATTCTAGAATGTTTTATAAAATATTTTCAAATGAAAACTACATGTTCCCCTGTTCCCAAATAAGTGTTTTGTGTATAATTTTAAAGGGATTTTCATCTCTATTAACATTATTTAATTATTATTCAACTTCACTGAGATTATGATATATTGAAAAAATCAATATTACTTTTATATATGGATAACAATGATCGATTTAAATATATTTCTATGAAACATTTTTCTTTTACATAGGTTGACCAACATATAAAGGAATGATAATTCTTTTCAAGTGTGTTATATTGTAAATTGAAATCTTATAAATTATAAATTCATTAATAGTAATTATAAATTATTTATTATTATGATGATTGAAACTTATAATCACATGATTATGGGTGATCCTTATATAGAATATACTATGGGAGATCAAGAAACATCACATATGATGAGTAAGCCTGATATGGATCTTTATTGTACTCGAAAATATTTTTTATATTAGAATATAAAAATCGGGTAGTTAACTTTTGTAGTTTATCCTATATATTTTATTGGGATACATTTATTTATGATGTATTTGAGAATGGGTTTTGTTATTTATTTTCCATTATATATCAATGAATCATAGGAGTTTCAATTTTTTCTTTTATCAAGAAAGCCTGACATGGATAATGGTTATTGATTTCTATTAATTTTAAATTTGATAAATCTATATTCCATATATTAATACTTATAATCCATGTTTAATGGGTATTAATTGTTTTATGTTATGCTCATGAACGTGGAATTCTACATCATACACTTATTATCATCGTATGATAATTAATTTCATTCAATTTTTAATACTTATATTTATAGTTACTAATATATTTATCACACACTAATAATGTTTCCTTTTCCCCATTGGTTTTGAAGAATGTTGTTACATGACTACTATCTACAACAGTTTCATGTTTGAACAATTTTAATGGAGATTTTGAATACTTTTTATGAAATAAGAAATTATAGGTATAGTTAAAAAAATATTTAATTGATGACATGGGTGTTTTTATTTAAGAGTTAGTCATCATTCAATACAAATATAAAAATAAAACTTCCTCGGTTAAGTAAGTAATGAAATATTTCTATTTGATTTTGTATGTTTTTAAAGGCTAAAATTGGTAAGTTAAATGTGTATCAAATTGAAAAATAAAAATATTTTGTTTTCAGATTCAGATTCCAAGAGTGCGGGTTTGAGGATTATAAAACCTTCATTTTAAGACAATCTAATAAACAAATTTTTTTCATTTATATAAAAACCCATGAAAAGAATACTTTTAATTTTTTTTAAATACAATTATTTATTTCAATTTTCTCATAAATATTTTTAATATACCAATTAAAAAATAGAACCACTTTTCTTTTTAAAATCCATACATTCCAAACCATTTTTAAATCAGTTTTAAGGGAATCTAAAACAAAAATAAATAATAAGGAATAAAAACTATTAAACCAATATATTAATTGAATAAAATGAAAAAAATTCACAAAAAACCTATAACGATGATAAATAAAATTGAAAGAAATTGGATACAAACATTGAATATGTATTAGGATACATAAAATCATCCTAAAGGGATATATCATCATGGGAAACATAAAAGGCTCCAAAATGAATGATAAAGGACCACCTTAATCATATAATTATCTCAATATGACCCTATTAAAAATTCGAGTATCCCATTCTACACATTTTTGGCTCACATAATAAAAAATATAACCCTTTGAGTGTGTAAATTTATCAGGGAACTAACTATCCTACACATAATAATATATCATAAGATACATAAATAACATCTACATAGGAAAATATGGTTTCAATGATATTAAAAAAAAGGTAATGAAAAAATGACTTAATCATCACACAAATCAATATTTCAATATGAAATCCATAAAACAGATCAGCACTCTAACACCCTCACATAAAACATCCATTTTTCACTTCCATGTGTTATAATCAATAATTAATCAATATAAAATATCCCCATCCTGGCCACAATCCCTTGGAAGCACAATTTAAACCAAGGGGTTCACCATTTAAGGTAATAAAAATTTAAAATAATTTTGTTAAACAATGTTCCAAAAATTACTTTTAAAACAAACATCGATTTTCAAGCCATTTTATCCAAATTTGAAACTAGAAATTTAACTATAAATTAAAATCAATGAGTTCTATGAACCGCTATATAAATAATTTCCCTTTAAAATTAATGTTATACACCATAAAACCCTTTTTAATATAACATCTCATTAAACACCAACCATTTATTTTGAAAATAAAACCAATGTAAAATACCCCTTGAAAACACATTAAAATTCTTTGATAGAGTTTATTATAGTTTTTCACAAAGGTGTATAAAACGATAAGTCAATGATATGTAAGGAATCCATTTGAAAATTGTTCCAAACCCCTCATTTTTAATTCATATAATAATAAAATTATAATAAATTAATTTTAAAATACTATAACATCTCATGGTATAAAATATAAAGGAATAATATGAAGACATCTACCTTGATCCAAGTTTAAATAAGATGCATTGTGTCCCCTATAAAGAAATAACAGAAAATAAGAAATGTTACATCATCATGGCACCCTACTAACAAAAAAACCCCCATTATAAGAACCCAAACAAACCTAAAATACACTTTTACTATGATTAGGGTTCATGGAGAGATAAAAAATTGAGGATAAAGGAAAAGTGAAGTAGACAGGAGGAATAGAGATGAAGTAATCTTGATGAAACACATAAAATACAATTAAATGAACAAAAATATCATGGTAGAAATCGGATATGGAGGGTGGAGCTACGTGGATTTACTTATGAGTGATACTTGTGATGAAGAGGGAAGAAAGGGGTAATATTGACAAATACAAGATTGGGGTAAAACATGAATTAAAAATAACATTAACCATTTTGAAAAAAACCATGGTGTATCCTATACCCCTATGGTGAATCTCCCCCACTCAAGATACCTATGAAGTATTCCATTAAGGCTAGTTATAAAGTACCTACCCAAAGCAAGGCCACCACTTTAAGCCCGTAAGCGACTGTGACACTAACCACTATGATACGATATGGATCCCCCTTCTAAAGAATATATGAACTATAAAATTCATGGATTTTAGCATCATTTACCTCACTAAATGACACTATAACCAACCCATCCAATGAAATTTATGACTTGTTCATTTAAACCCCCACTGTTTCCCCTAAAGAAATTCCTAGTGCAAAAACAACCATTGAAACACCCAATATTAGAATTCCAATGTATTGTTCCCTTCTCTAAAACACATAAATACCATACCCAACACTCACTATAGTCTTCCTATACTCTAAGGAAATACATAAATTCCTAAACCTTTAACAAGATACCTACATAGAACCCACATCAATGCAGAGAATACTCCATGGAAAAACATTCATTATCGTCCCTTATGAATCACCCCTACACATCACCCACTATAGAATATAACACAATCCATGGTGTATTCACTCCTCTCTCCTAAAAGATCATTAAGGTTATGAAAAAGGTTGTGGAATGGTACCCTTTGGTTATGTAATTATATTATTCCACTGAGACCTAGTACACCACAAACCATCTCAAAACACTCATAAGATTTCAAGAACATCAGAATTCATCAAAATAACGAAAATATATTAAATTAAATTATATAGTGAAATGGGGTTTCATAATAGATCCCACCATGCCAGTTTTTATCCCCATGAATTCTATAGCAAAAATAGAACCAATAAAACCCAAAACATAACACCCAAAAAAGATGTGGATGTATTGGTGATAGATCTAAATCATGAAGAAATATTTCAACATAAAATATTATTTTAAAAAAGTTAATAATTTATGTTAATGATAATTTTTTTTGTTTTTTTCTAATTTATGGTAGTATATAATAAATGATCAAAAATAAGAAAAAAATGGATGAATATATGTTGAAAATATTGTTTGGTGATAAGGGACAAGTTGAGGTCCATGATCGGTGCTCAATACAAATGAATCACGTGAATTATTGGATGAATTTGTAGGAATACTTTAATTTTCGTCCCAAATTCACTATTTAGGATGTTAATTTAAAGGAATTCTAGATTTGAAGTCAATAGGGGATGAAAAGAACTCACTCAGAGTATGTTATAATAAGTCAAGGTGTAAACCTGAATATCACACCATGACACATACAAACAAGGATCTGAAATGTTTTCAAAGAATTAATGAAATCATGAATTCATGAGTAACAAAAACTCAGAACATGAAAGTAATATCCAAGATATAAAACACATAGACGATACATAAAAACAGCATTCTTCAATAAATATGTTAAGACTGAAATTCCAAAAGATGAATTAGAATGAATTACGACCCATTTATTAAAGATTTTATAGTGAACGTGGGTTCAATTTAAGCCTATAAATAGAAGGCCAAGTGGATGGGATGGAAGATAAAAAATATATAACGATAATTCATAATTATTGGGATTTTTGGTGATGCTTTTTAGGTTTCTTATTTCTGTTTTTTTTTCAAATTTTATCAATGTAATGTAATTTCATATTTTTATTTTATGTATCATTTTTATTCCAATTAAAATTTCTATTTATATATACCTTCTTTTCTCTATGATATCATATGATAATGATGTCGTTCAACTAACATGAGATTTATAATCGGGGAAGGTTTCACAATATTTCAAAATACTTAAGCTTTATTTTGGAAATTATTTTTTTCAGTTTGTGAGGGAATAGAGAAATGAGCATGGCTAGAATGTTTTTTCACGATAACATGAATTTAAAATTCATTTATATTTTTTAATTTGAAATATATTTAACCATGATTGTAAGTAAAATCTTTATATGAGGGAGTTATGGATACCTGAATGGATGGAATGATATTTGAGGGTGTTGGTTCTGGTAAGTTATTATAGTATCATTCATGGTGTCTATTTTACATGAATATGTTAGTATGTTGGATTTGGTGCTCTAAATAGATTTACAAGTAAGGAAATTTTTCTCACTCAATAAATTAAATATTCTTATTTTTTTAATTTGGTTTTATAAAATATTTATCAAATTTTATTTTAATAAAAATAACCAATAATGAAAAACGTCTTAAAAATCCTAGGGAAAACATCTTTTCTTCCTAACTTCATTTTTTCTAAAATGAATTTGAATTTAGGTTTTAAAATTTCATTCATAGTAACCCTCTCATATTTTTCATTAATTTTATTAATAATATGAAAAAGAAAGTATAATATGTGAATTAGTAGTAGCAATTGACCAACATCAAAAGTCCTTATACGAGATGACTATAAAAAGCCACTACGATGAGCATGGAATTAAAATTACATCTTTTATACTATCATATGATAGTCATGTAAAAAATTTGAGTGTTTTTTACGGGTCAAGTGTTCTTTTAATCATTATATTGATTTTCATTTTTGAAATATTGTATACATTTTTTTCATATAAAATATTAATAATATATATTTTTAAATATGTATTCAAATTATAATTTTTGAGCATGGATATATTGCATACATGTGAAACAAAAGAAAAAATAAGAAGATAAACAAAATAGATATCATGTCCAATAACAAAATAGAAAATTTCAAATACTAATGTGCCAAGAATAATGGGTGACTAAATATTTTCATGCGTTATTAGTGAAACCCAAACCTGAACCGGAATAAGATTATTAGCTTTCAGTGTATAAAAATTCCATACTCATCCATGAATTAAGATAACCCATTGATGATAAATATAATATACACAAAAATATTTTCCAGCTTACTTAACCATTTTTAGAGGACATAAATGATGTAGATTTTCTGGATGATTTATTAAATTGAGGCTTAGTAAATATGGATAAATTTTAGATCTATTGAGTATAAATTAATAATAAATATTAACTATCTATCCCATAGAAACTAGAAGCATCAAAACTAGTGTATGTATCCCAATCCAAGAAAGATGAAGAAAACACAAAATATGTGGAATATGATGAAAGCTCGTAAGACCATGATTACATTCGTCCACTAAATTCCAATCACATTTAGGTGTCACCTTCAAGTGAAGGGGAGATTGATGTCAAGAAAAATTAGTTATATGATCCTTTGATGAACTATACCTCATATATTTCCATTGATGGTAATTTGAGTATCACTAAAAACTATTTTTATTTTTCATAATCAACTAACACATGAGATGCCTGGTATGAAGATGATGAAATATAATTTGTTCCAAAATAGGTACACATGGATATCCAGTTGAGAACGTTTTTGAGGGAACTCATAAGGAGATCTAAATATAATTTCCTTAAGATACCAAGACCCAAGCTACACACAATAAAAGGGAATATTTTAAAATGGATTTTTCTTGATTAATTTTTTTTAAAAAATAATTTACATTCTTACAATACCTTTGACTATTATTTTATTATATAATATATAGTGGTGGAACAGGATAATGAAGGAGACGTTGCCCAAGTAGAAACCAAGAATGAGAAAGACCCATACATTATCCTAGCCTTACCATGTATGTTTCACCTCACTATGAGGGGGATGAATATAGTGTAATCCTTCCATGTAGTCGATATAAATAATAAAGATGTTGTAAAAGATAGCAGAAAAAACGTGTGATAGTAAAATCCTTAAAGAACCACCCATTATCAGATTTTGGATAACATTCTGTACTACCCATATAGAGGTTGCCAAAACCTGGGGTTCACTTGAGGGATTATACCAAGAATTTTCCATCATTAATTTTTTTAGGAAAATAATTTAAAATTTTTTCCTCAATAAATAGTTTTGGGAATATATTACAATAAAAACATATTTACCTTTTAATTTTTGAGATTACATTAGCACGGTCCTTAAATATTAAATGTTTGATTTTCTTATACATGTACACAATGATGGTGGAATAAAGAGGCCCCTCGAAATAAAAATATATAGAGGATTTAGGATTAATTTTTTGGGGACTCTGAGATTCAATTATCAACATTATTTTAATCCAAATATTTAATTTTTATCATAGGATTTAAATAAATTTCTATTCCCTACATTTAACATTTTTTTTGTAGTGTTGATTTAGGAGAAAACTTTTTATTAATATTATCGTTAATCCACATTTTAATTTTCACTGTTGAAATGATTTGATTAGTAAAATGATAACATGGGCGAGTAATGTTTACAATGGGGATAAATGTGACAATTCATGATTTTTTGGGAGTTAGTTTATTTTTATAGATAAAATTATTATTAGATTTGGAATTTTTTTAGTTTCTAAATTTTTAATTTATTTTATAATATTTTTTTGAGTTTTCATGAGTTTTTTCTCAAACAACATGTTTTTATTGAAGAGAAAATTTCTAAAAATATATTTCCCATTATTTTAGTAATTAATTTCTTAATACAGTAAGTCATTTTTTCTTCTAGAAATTACATGATATCTTATCGATATTATGATTGAACAAAACCATTTTTTAAATGATTGAGTACTTTTATTATTTATCTCCTTATCAATGGACGTATCTTAATATTGAAATATAATAGTACCTTTAGAATACATAAATTTGTTACATTATTTTCTTCACCAATAGAAAGAAAGATTCATTATATAAAATAATAAAAGTATGTGGTAGTGGTTGTCGATAGTAAATGGGGATGTACACTATTTTTTATTAGTTTTTGGTAATTTATGGAGAGAACATGTGATCATTTATTCAACTATATTATTAACCTATATTTATAAAAAATATATATAAAAATACTAAGTTGTGTATTAGGAGGGTAAAAAATCAACATTTTCTTTCCAATAATATTTTGTTCATATATAGTTAATTAGTGGATTTGAGATCTTTTTTTAATTATAACATTTAAAAGAGAAAAAATTGAAGAAAAAGAAAAAGGAAAGAAAAAAATAAATATAAGAATGAATGAGATGGAGGTTTATTAATTATGATCACTTAATCATGTTCCCACATTAAGATATGGAGAGTTGGTAAGATGAAATTTGAATGAGTATTTCATTTTATTATATTTCGATATAATAAAGTATTAACCTACATAAATCCTTAGAGACATTAAAACCTTGATCAAAAGCCATTATGATAAATTCTAATTTTTTTCATTACATGGATTGGATTAAAAATTACATACCATTAGATGGTATAAAACATATATTTTATGTATATGAATAATCACATTAAATTTATTACCTTGTGTTATGAGTAAAAATAAATCAATTAGAGGTAAATTTCCAATATCATGCACATTAATTTTTTTTTGATAAATTAAAATTGAAGGATTGAAGAGCACTTTTATTTCAAAAGTGGTAATGTAAAATACTTCATTGGTTTACTTACATGAAGAGTTAGGAGTATGTGGAATTATTTTATGTGAAATGTGAATATTTATTTTCCTTTCCAAAAATTATTTTCCATTTTAAATGTAAATATTGGAAGAAAGAAATTATATTGTGAATATTTTGATGATACATGATTGAATATAATAATGTTTTATTTGGGATATAATTGACACAACAAAATTATGAATATGTATTTTAATATAAAACCCATTTTTTTGAAAAATTAAATTATTATTATATCAGGTATTTAATTGATTTTTAAATTTATTAAAATATCAGAAATCATCGATAATGAGAAAAACATGGGTGAATTGATGGTGGAAATGATATATGATGACAAAAGAAAATTCATTTTCCTATTATGGAGCTTGAAATTTAATTATCAAGGGAAATAAGTGTCGAATAAACTAGTAATAAAATTCATGTCATGAATGTATTATTCATGAAATGAAATTGAGGAATTCAACAAAATATTTCAAAGCATGAATAAAAAACACTCACAAAAAATGAAATTATATTCTATAGTGTGACACAAATATTTAAACCATGACACATAAAAAAAGTTATGGAAAAATTTTTAGACCATGGTTGATGCTGGAAAAATCTCAACCCCAAAAACACATGAAGTGGATGCACTATTGACGACAGGAAACAATCTTATATGACCTAAAAATACATTCTTAATGAAAAATATTCACGATGATAACATTTAATTCCCTATAATGTTCCCAAATGAATTATAGTTGTAACACTCAGACCCCAGTTACCCATAATCATGGCATTATTTTAATACATTGGAATGATTACAAGGAATCAAGTCACAAAGGACCGATCAGTTTATCAGTCCTGGAAAATAAATTATATACATGTACATTACATTACATTATAAAATGAAAAAAATAACAACATTATCACTATTTACCACATTCATGTCCCTTAGACTATCATTGTAGGTAAGTCATAATATAATTCTTTGCATCCTAGGAACAATTAATCATAGAATGGGGCGATCTTAGATTCTCAGTAAGGATAACAATATTGTGGAAACATTAATAAGTAAGCATAAACACTTAAGGAAATGTATAAAACTAAAAAAAAGCTTTCTAAAATTAAATATTAGCATAATATTGAAAATATAAATCAAATAATTACATTAACATATTCACATGACTATTCTACTAGTCTAATAATCATATGTAATATAGATAGAAAATTTCATAATGATGGAATGTATAATGTTGGACATCATAACCACATAGTCAGGGCCTCATGCCAAGACTACAAGGAAACTTTTTTCAAGGACTTATCCCAAGACACTAGTTTGTCTTATTAAACCTACCAATGCATCAAGGTGCTATAGCGGGCTCCACCAATCACATACTAAGTCCAATGCATTCCTCATATGAAAAGGTTAAAGCAGAAAATATTCATTCATATTAAAAATAGAATAATAAATGTTAATAAATAGACCATAAACCATGAATAGTATAAAAATAACACATCTACAGTCAATCATATCACAAAACTATCAAAACAATATGGAAGATTTGTATAACAATAAATGAACTTCAAACAAGTATAAAATCAATTAATAGATGTTGACATACATGAAATAAAAACTATTTGAGAGAAATATCTCTTTTTACTTTGAAATCATATAAAAGTTATGTAATATTAATGGAATACAATTTTTTTTGAAAATATTCCTATAATAATTTAAGGGATGCTTCAAAGTTGTTATAACAGAGGAGAATAACCACACCCATCGTATAATTTAAAAAAACATCATCACCTTAGTTTTTCGAAAAGGTCATAAGTACTTTGTTTGAAAAAATGATGGAAAGATTCCTTTCAACCAATTTTATAATGAGTAAAACAAGGGTGTAAATGACTTTAACCCATAGTCTAGTAAGTAGTAAAAATGTTTTGAAAAACATTTTTCAGAAACACAGATGTGGATGATAAAGAGGTCCATATGACACTTACGTAAAAACAACCTCATATAATAAAGAGATTGTGAAATTAACCACTACCTTGTACATTTCCTTGGTCAAGGGTACATTAACCTCCTGTATAATAATAAAATAATTTGTATTAAAATGTACAAGAACAAAATTCATAAAAATGATTCCTATATAATCTTCTAATATTACGTTGTTAATAATATTTTAGTAATATCATTGTTTCAGGTGTTAACTGATTCATTTTACTATATATGTTTTGTTACATAAGTCATGGTTGTTATAGATAGGATGTATTTTATTTATATCCATAATGATATAATGTTCTGAAATATTATTTATAAATATCAAAATAATATTATTCTTGAATGGTTTTTATGGGGAATTAATCTTATTTCATTTGTGGAGATGGTAATCCTTACGTACACACGAACGCTACATCCATTTCATTTTTTAATCTTAAAAGGAAAGAATATCAAATGATACATAGGTATAATATTATTCCAGTATAAAATAATTTTTTATATACATTATTTATGTTAATTAACAACATCCTTTGTGCATTCCATGTATGTTATGAACACGTTATACCACTTTGAGTGGGCGGTAGTCCACACATCCTCAAATGAAATTATTACATATATACAACATGAAATGAATAAGGGTATGATATAAAAGAGAATCAAAGAATATTATAGGTAACATTAATATCATAATTATCATATATAATTATTTTTCCATCATAATGACCCCCATAAGAGGTGGTAGTAGATGATTGAACAATCATCGTTTCATGGGGCAGTAGTTCGCTAACCATAGAAACATTATGTTCTATATCCATTAGATGGAGTTTTGTGTAAGTTTAGTTTAAATAATTATCATAACAACAACATATGATATGGAGGATAGTATTTTTGTTATAAAATATAGGAATAAATAGAGTTTAGTGGGTTGGAGTAGTAAAATAAAATAAAAGAACTTAAGAGGAGATGTTTCCTTTAAATTGGGTAACTCCCTTTGGTTTGAACGAAATGGCTTCCTTGAATTGCCTTCTTCCTATGTTAAGGATTCTAAGAGGAATAGATGGATGTATGGAGCTTAATTGGGAAGATTATGGACAAGCCGAAGGCTCTTGAGAGGTGTGAGAAATGGGTTAGAGGTGAGGGTTGTTTATAAGGGGTGAGGGGCTCTTTAGGAATGTTTGAAAATACTATTTTATTATACAATGATTTTTGGTTTCTAAAGGTCCAAAACTAATTAAAGTTCAATATAAGATGAATCATGTTAGAAATAGAATTATCCAATAAAAATTAGACATGTTTTTAATATTTTTTTAATTCTTATATTCTCATTTATTTAAATCATTATTTAAAGAGGTAAACATTGCATCATTGTTGTGTCATATATAATTCTACTTATTTGATGTCTACAAATTTTAAAAAAATTATATGATTTAGAAAATATTTTTAAATTTCAATTGAATATTTATTGTATAAAATATGACTTATATAGCCTCTAGTAATAATTATTTTACTAAAATATATATTTTTATATCATTTTGTGATTACTTTTATTTAATTAATATAATGTGTCATTATCCGTCTCATGCGGCTCCATGGGGTCCCAAAATCGACTGAAGGCGGACCATGGTCAGACATTATCAACAAATTGAAATTTTACACATGTTAGGGGAATTTTATATTATTATTATAATATTTTTCTAACCTTATTTAGAAGATTTACCTTTAAACCATAGTAAATAAAATATTTACTGAAGTAAATATTAATAATATCTCAAAATAAAAGTTATCTATTTACACAATATTGACCTCCTGATACCAAATATGGAATCCATTTTTCCAAATTCAATACCCAGAAGTAGAAAAAATTAATTTAAAATTAATTCTCATTGTCAAAACAAAAAAGCATGTTTTTAAGAAATAATAACTATCAAAAGATTAACACTTTTGTATGTCCATTTTAATTTTTAAATTACATCCAATGACTTCAATTATATTAAATTATAAAAAATATAATCCAATGATACATTAATCACACTCAAATTTACAATTTTACACTATTAATTATTTTTATTAAAAAATTGTTTTCAATTATGACTTAGTATTTTTCATTATTCATCAAAATATGAAGGTTATCAAAAAAGTAAAAAATTTATACAAACAAAATTTTATGCCCCTATCCTAAATAATAATTTAATTTCATTAAATTTAATATATTAAAGTGTCAAAAGTTGTTTTTAAAAATGGTTCGCCATTAAAAGGTGGTAAATTTGCATTTAAAAAAAATACTTCTTTTATCTAAATAAAATGAATTTGTTCATATAATATGTCTAAGAAACACATAATATGGATTAAAAATTTATGTGGAGTGTATAAAATTCAAAATTCAGTTAATACTATTCATAACTACATTTTGAATGGCTAGTTTTGTATATCTTGGTGCACTCAAACTCGGTGTTGCGTGTAGCTCATGTTATAGAATTATTTTGAAGAGACACATAATCAGATTCTACGGTCATTAATTAAATTCCATAGTATGTTAGAGATGAATAATTAGAGAAAAAACATAAATATTTATATGTAGTGATTGAGGTCATATATCACAAATATGTGTAATATTGAGGGCCTCAAATCCATCAATCGAGGGGGATTTTGAATATCATCGGTTCAACAAAACATAAGGTATTAGGATAACACATTTTTGGTTTTAAGATCCCTTCCCTAAGGTTTAAGAATAAACTTATTCATATAATAAGATAAAACAATTAGCTTGACATTTAGAGTTTTATCCTTCAACTAATTCCTACCACAAACTCATCTTTCACTTCGAAAGATAATAGAAATCAAAAATATTTTATTTATCCTAATCGTATAGGGTTACAAAAATAATGAATTTATAATTCATTTGTGATAATACTTATAAAGACTACATTTTACAAAGTAGGACATCACATATGCTAGTGGTAGGTGATGAACCCTTGTCACCCTTTAGTTGCGTGTTCACATCTCACGGCCTTGCTGGACGCGACAGGTTATCACCTGACCTCCGGGTTGTACTTTTTTATGACAATAAAAAAATAATATTATGAAATGATTTAACCTTAACAATAGTATCCAATGTAAAACATAATCTACTCCAACCATTATAATTATCCACAATACTTTTGTCTGAACTGACAGTCCAAAATTAAAAGGGAAGGTCACATAATATACATCTGAATACCTTTATCGTGTATTATCTTAAGATGTGGTAATAAAATGAATTTCCAAAAAACAATATTTGAATAGGTATGTACTAAATTATTCCTTCTGTAAATCATATAATACTGGATATAATCTTTATATCAAAAAATGTTGTAATCATTATCAATGATGGAATGAAAACCCATTAATTACTTCTAAGGTAGTATAAAATATCCATAATAATTTATAAAAATCAATCATTTCTTATTCAAAACTCAATACCATTGTATCAGTATCATATTAATGTTTATATTTCCTTTGAAAATATATTTTACAAAAACAATTAACTTGCTATTGGGTCACATTTATTGGTACCACACAATCTCAAATCTTTAATGAAATAGTACTGAAGTATAATCCCTTTATTATCCAAAATTATTATGACCAGTACATCGTTGATATAACATTACAATGACATAAATCTTTAATATCAACATAACAAAACTAGTCATTACTCTTCATATTTGGTATTATAATAACTTGATTACTATCCAACAACGTCATTTGTGGTATACTCTGATGATTGGGGCATTGATTCACGTAGTGTCCCAACTCCAAATAGATAAAACATTGTACATTTTAAACCTTTTTATTACCCTTGAAATCATGTACATGGTGTCCCTTTTCTACACACTTATAACAAACTCTAATTCCCTTAAATCATTTACCAAGGGGATTATTTCCATAGTTATCACATATTGAAAAATACTTCTTTCACATATTCCATTTATCTATCTTTCTCTCTACCATCCTTTTCTTTTCTGGCTTTCTTTCAAAGCCATATGACTTAAATAATCCTTTACTTATCTTATTAACACATGAAACTATTTCTTCAAATGATGGTAATACATGGGAGACTATTTCCTATCTAAGGTTTTTCTTAATACCATGAAAAATATGATCCTTCTTAATTTTTGGATCATGCGTATTGTTGGTGTTTTCATTCCATATACTGGGCACCATTTCTAAACAATTGCATAAACTAGGTTAGTTTATAAATTTAAATACATAATATAAAACATGTAAAATACCTAATGTAAATTGAAATGTTTATGCATATAATCTATAATCATAATAATTTTTTTGAGGAAGTATTTAATCCTAAATCCTTCCTAATGGATTCTAAATAAAATGTGAATTATACAAAGCATGTCCCCTGGGAGTCTCGTATCCAAGAGTACAATAAGGCTCATTTTTGTGTACCAAGATACCCTGGGTCAAGCCTAAAACTCTTTGTCGGAGTTTTGACTCATAGATACATATGTTCCAGAGCCTCATTTACTTACTTGTATCCAGACAAGGATTTATTTAATGAAAAATTAACAAAATATCTACATTACATTAATTATAGGATGTTCTTCTATACTAATCCTCAAAGTATATTTTAGGGTAATGTTCTCTAATAAGAGTTTTTCTAAATCTAGTTTCCAATGTTATTTTTAAACATCCTATGATGCTAACTGTAACACTCATACCCCAGTTACTCTGACTCAGTGAATTATTTTAAAACATTTGCATGATTTCGTTGAATCATGTCCCGATGGACCGATCAGTTTAGTAGTGTTGGAAAATAGATGACATACATGAACATTACAATAAATTATAAATAGAAAAACATCAAAAACATTGTATACATTGACCACATTCATATCTCTTAGACTATCCCTACAGGTCAGTCATAATATAATTTTTTGCATCCGGGGAAAAATAAAACATTAAAATGGGTGAGATAAGATGCTTAAAAATGATAAACATATAATGGAAACTTTCCTAAATAAGCATAAACACTTAAGGGAATGTATAAAACTAAAACAAAATCCTTTTAAACATATAAATCTGCATAATATGGAAAAGATAAATCTTGTAATGCAATTTACTTATTCACAATGATATTATACAAGTAGAACAATCACATGTAATATCAATATATAATTTCATAATGATGGAATTCCTAATGGTGGACATCATAACCACATAGTCAAGGCCTCCTTCTAAGACTACAAATAATATTTTTAGGACTTGTGCCAAGAAACTAGTTTGTCTCTTGAGAACTACTGATGCATCAAGGATATATAGAAAGCTCCACCTATCGCATGCTAAGTCCAATGCATTCCTCATATGAAAAGGATGAAACATAACATAAAAATTCATATTAAAACATTCATAAAACATGTTAATACATTAACCATAAACCATGAATAGTATAAAAATAAAACTTCAACAGTAAAACATATCACAAAAACATCAATACAATATTGTAGATTTTCATCATTAAAAATCAAATTCAATCTTGTCTAAAATAAATTTATGTATTTTGACCTAAATAAAATCAAAACTATTTCAGATAAATATCTCTTTCTATTTTTAAATCATTTAAAATTAATTTAATTATAAAAGAAAACATTTATATTAAAAATATTTTTATTATCTTGTAAGGGAGGCTCCAAACTTATTATAACAATGAAGAATAACCATGCCCACCGTATAAGTTAAAAAACATTCTTACCATAGTTTGTCGAAATGTTTGTAAAGTAACACGTTTGGAAATTAACGAAAACATTTTTTTTCAAAACATTTTATCAAACGTCAAACAAGGGTAAAAATGACTTTGAAAAATATTATTTTAATGAGTAAATATGTTTTCAAATACATTTTTATGAAACACATATGTGGATGATAAAGAGGTCCTAGTAGAAAATTACGTAAAAACAACCTCAGATAATTAAAAGATTGTGAAATTTACCTTTCTGTTGTACTTTTCCATGGTGGAGGGTAGGTTAACCTCTTATATAATTTTTAAATCATTGTTATTAAATTATAAAATAACAAAATACATAAATATGATATCATATACGATCTTCTAATATTTTATTGTTAATAATATTTTAGTAGTATCCTTCTTTTGTGTGTTAACTGATTCGTTTTCATTTATATGTTTTGCTATGTAAGTCATGTTTATTTTGGATAGGATATATTTGGTTCATAACTAGAATGATATAATGTTCTTAAATATTATTTTTAATAATAAAATGAAAATTTTCTTTAATGTTTACGACGGGGAATGAATCTCATCGCATTCATGGAGACTACAATCTGTATGTACGCACAAACGCTACTACCATTTCATTTTTGATTTTAAATGGAAAGAAGAGAAAATGATACATAGTTACATTATTAATATAGTATAATATAACATTTTATATATGTTACATATGTTCATTAATACCATCCTTTATATATTCTATGTATGGTATTAACGAGTCATATCGCTTTGAGGGGGAGGTAGTCCGCACTTCCTCAAATGAAATTATCATATATATACAAATGAAAGAATAATGGTATGCAATAAAAGATAATTATATAAGATCAATAATAAAATAAATATCATAATTATCATCTATAATTATAGTTCCATCATAATGGCCACCATAAGATGTAGTAGTATAAAAATTTAACAATCATGATCTCGTGAGGCAGTAGTTCGCTGTCCGTAGAAACATTATGTTTTACACACATTAGATATAGGTTTTTGTATGTTTAGTTAAAATAAATACCATAAAAACAACCAAGTATATTGGATATAATGGTTTTTTTATAATAGAAAAAAATATATAGAGTTTAGGGGGTTAGAGAAGTAAAAGTAAAAAAAGAACTTAAGAGGAGATATTACCTTTCAATTGGGTAAATATCTTTGGTTTAGACAAAAATGATTCATTAAAGTGCCATATACCTATGTTATGGATTATAAGAGAAATATAGGGGTGTAGGGAGATTAATTGTTTAGATGTTGGATGAGACAAGAGGCTTGAGAGGTGTGAGAAATGGGATAGAGGTGAGGTCTTTTTATAAGGGGGAGGAGGGGCTCTTTCGGAATGTTTGGAAATATTATATTATTATATAATTATTTTAGGTTAATAAAGATCAAAAACTCATTAATTGTTAAGATAAGATGACTCATGTTTGAAATATAATCATTTAATATAAATTGGATACGTTTTGGATATTATTTTAATTTTTATATTCTCATTTATTTCAAAGATTATTTAAATAGGTAAACACTACATCATTATTGTGTAACTAATAATTTTTTTTATTTGATGTCTAAAAAGTATAAAACATATAAAATTATAGAGGAAATATTTTTTTATTTAAAATAAATATTTATAATCGAAAATATAACTTATATAACCCCTTATAAAAATTATTTTACTAAAAGATAATCGTTTGTTTCATTTTGCATTAACATTAAATTAATTAATATAAAGGGTCATTATCAGTCTCATGTGGCTCCATGGGGTCCCAGAATTTACCCAAGGATTTCCATGGTTTCCCATGTATGATAAAATGTGAATAGGATACATGTTATGGTAATTTAAATTTATTATAATAATATTTGTTTACCCTTATTTACAAGATTTACCCTTTAATCATGGTCAATAAAATATTAACTGAAGTAAATATTCATAATGCCTAAAAATAAAATTTACCTATTTAAAAAATTATGAAATCATGATTCCAAATATGGAATCAATTTTTCCAAATTCGAAACAGTGAAGTGGCAGAAATTAATTTTAAATTATTTCCCACTATCAAAACAAAAAGTGTGTTTTTAAGAAATAACAACTATCAAAATATTTACACTTGTTTATGTCCAATTTAAATGTGAAATTACATACAATGACCAAAATTATATTAAATTATATGAATAAAATATAATTATTCTTTAAAACAACTCCATGTTATAATTTAACATTATAAATTAAATTTTTTAAAAAAAGTGTTTATCAATAATAATTTAGTATTTTTCACTATTCATCAAATTATTAAAGTAATCATAAATGTAAAAAATACATATGCAAACAAAATTTTTATGTCCTGCATCTAAATAATAATTTAATTTAATTAATTTTAATATATAAAATTATCCAATATTGGTTTTAAAAAAGGTTCTCCAATAAAGGCGGAAAATTTTCATTTTTTGAAAAATAATTCATTTATCTAAAAAATGAACGTGTACTTATATTATGTCTAAAAAACACATAATATGGATTTTAAAATTATATAGAGTATATAGAAATCAAAATTTAGTTAATACTATTCATAACATCATTTTGAATGACTAGTTTGGTAGGTCGTTGTGCACTCGAACTCGGTGTTGTGTGTATCACAAGTTATTGAATTATTTTGAATAGATAATGTACTACAACATTATGAGGTGTTACAACAGCCCATTAATTAATGAAATTATGGATCCCAGGGGTGTGATTAATGCCTATAAATAGAGTCTAATGATAATTTGAAAACTTAACATCCATTATTGGCTCTAGAAATTTTGTTAGGGTTTTGGATACCATTGTTTAGGGTTTCTATTTATATTTTTTTGGTTTAATATATATTAACTATAATGAAATTTCATATTTATAATTTATGTTTCAAAACTTCATACAATATATATTTCTATATCTATCTTATCTCCTTTCACTATGTCCTATTATGCTTTTGAGGAAGAGTTAATGACACGAGTCATATCCTTGGGGGAGGTTTCATGGAATTCAAAAATTATTGTTCTATAATTTTATAACGAGTTAATTCTTTTAGTGTTGTATAAGAGAGAAGTGAACATGTTTGATGCTCCTACACCCTCATATTTTTCACTTATTTAAAACATTTTTTTAATTTAAAATCATTACTTACCTAATATTTGGTGGAATATACATATATGGAGTTGAGGATACCTAAATAGAGGAAACAATATATGATAGATATTTTTTGTGTCGTGTATTACACTATTAGTCACATTGTTTATCTCATATGAATATTGGATGAGGTGGGATTTCTTGTTTGAATTAGATTACCTAGGTATAGTAATTTACACACTAAATAAAATAAAAAATACTAATTCATTTATGAGTATTTATAAATGAATTATCAAATTGAATTTAAACAACAATAAATGAATAATAAAGGAACCGGTGTAATGATCGTTAGAGGACCATGACTTGTCTTCCTAACTTCATAATTTCTACGTAGAATCTATATTTTGGTTCTAAAATAACACTCACATTCTCCCTCATTCATTTATCATTTTCTTTATAATTAATAAAAACAATAAAAAATAATAATATGAGAATAATAATTAGTGATTGAACGACTTCAAAGATCCTAAAGTTAAGAGACCATAGTCATCCACTATGTTTCCCTTGGAATAAAAACCCAAAATGTTTCACCCTCTATGACAAGTATTAACAACATGAAAAAATAAGATAATGATTCTATGAGAAGGAAACACCACACCAGCCACCTCCTAAAAAGACACAAAATGGATCATAAAACATTCATAAGAAATTCTGAATCTAAATAATAACAAAAAATATCCTATACGAAGATCCATGAACATAAAGACCTAGAATTGGTCACCTTACCATTTAGAAATCAAAAACATTGTGGAAAATGGATAAAAACACTCAAGAGAATCATACATCATAAAAAACCAAACATTCATCCATTTTAATTAGTAATCAATAGCATTACACTAAATTTTTTTTATATTATATGAAATACACAAAACACCACAATAGAGAACATCATCAAAAGACACTCAAAAGGTAAATAGTGTAGATAATCAATCTATCACATCACACCATAATAAGAGAATCTTAAAAATAAAGAATAGTCCTTGGCATTGAGTAATGCAGTTATATCCCCATTTCATTATATTATATGGATCCTAAAACATATAAAAACTCATAGATCACCCCGTCATAGTGATCCAGATTGAAAATCCAAACATGGTAGATCTCATAGTCTAGCTGACAACTAACACCTCATCCATGTTACACCAGTCCACACCCAAGGGAACCCAATTTTATACATCAAATAGAACCCATTTCATGGTCTACAATAGAAACAAAAGACATTGAGAAACATCAATAAATGATTCATTAACATCCCCGAGTTTAAACCAAATGAACGTAACCTCATGAAGTTAACCACTCTAATCTAATTGAGCAAGAATCCCAGAAAAGGACATCAAAAATTCCAGATAGAATCCAAATGTTTCTCCCCAAATCATTTATTTATGGAACTAAATTTAATAACTCAAGATTCCACCCCCACTAAGTAAAATAAACAAAAACCAATGGTGATAAAAATTCATAAGGTTCAACACATGAAAAAAATTGATCTAAGGTCTATTTCGGGACTTCCTCTAAAGATTTGATCAAAATGTCCCGACTATCCATCATATCCCACTAACCCCAAAAGGAAAAAATAATAATTATATTCTCCACTAATATTATTTCATAATAATTCCATATAATAAAAACCATCATCAATAATTATATAATTTTCACTAGTACACTATGAGATGTAAAAATTATATCTTCCAATCTATATAGAGCATTTGTAGTACTGAACAAAAAAGATAGAATCACTCAAGAAAAATGAGGATTGACCGTACTTTTTAACACAAGAGAATATATACCAACTTATAATTGATAATTTTCTAGGATTCATACATAGTAAACATGAAACATACATTTATCCCATCATTTTTCACAAAATAAAACAACTAGTTATTGTACATGAAAATGGAAAAAAAATCTAAAAAAACATAACTCTAATGGAAAATGTATCATAATTTTTTTTAACAGAAACATTCTTTAATTAACTTCTATATTTTATAATTAATCAAAAAATATTTCAAAAATAAGTGGGATTTTGAAATAACCCAACCATTATAAAACATTCAAATCTATAAGAAATCCCAATTCCACAAAGAATTTTTTTAAAAATATTACCTATTAAAAAAATATATCTCTTATTTTCAAAATTTGGAATACAATTTATAATCACCATGATCATATTTATTTTTCATTTCAAAATTAAACAATCGAGAAAGTACATATGAAAATGTATGAAATAACTTCCAATATGACCCCAATTTTTTTAAAACAATAATACTTTTATTATTTCAAGATGTAATCAACCATTTAAAAAAAATTATAACCAATTTCATTTAATAACTATCTCTAAAGAATCATTTCAATCACAAAATCATTTTTTCATGAAATTATAATATTACAAGAATAATTATTATTTCATAATAACCAAATCATAGAAATGCATCACAAATCCAAAAACAAATACAATATAACAACATCAAATTATCAAAAAACTATCCTTGAATGTATCACCATCACTGGGAATCACTCAAGAAAAATATAGATGCTATAAAAAATTAGGATGTAAGAACCATACATGACAATTACAACTGGTTTTATGGAAAATGTATCAATAATTCAATATCCCCTGAAATGGTTTAATAATTAAGTCCTCAGCCTCTATAAAGAGGATGGATTTGTGAGATAAATATGAACCATTTTTTCATCATCATTTGTCATAAAAAATGAATCTAAAAAATTAAAATGATGAGAAAATACAAAACATCTCATATCCTAATAAAAAATGATAATGTAGTGAAATAAAAATCCCAACATCCCCTAAAAATCTACTAATATCCTGAATATGGTTGACTAGGAACCAACTTATGATCATCCTCTTAATCCCAAATTATAATACTTCATTTTCAAACCTCCTCACTTCAAAAATAAAATTGAGAGTTTCATGAAACTAGGAAACTGTTAGAACATAATATTTCAAATATTTTGTATTAAACAATCATGGTCTACCATCAAACAGGTACCAGACTCGCCTCACAATATGGCATAAAGTGCATTCTTGATCCACATGGGATGGAAATATGTTTTAATTGTGTAAACCTAAACTAATGGTAATTATTTCTCCATTATATAACAATATTATAATGTAATGGAAGATAAAAGAGATATAGAGTAACCTTTCGACATCCACGCTATTGAAATAATCACAAATTAATAAGTAAACAATGAAAACATGGAAAACCTAAACAATCTTTCTTAAACATAAAACTGGATATAAAAAATAGCTATACAATGGATAGAGGACACAATGGGTAAATATTATAGGATACACCATACCAAACTGGCTAATTGAAAATATAAAAGAAACCATATCCCAAATGTCAGCAATGAATCCACCAAGTGACTAATAGAAACTCCCCTCATTTTAAAACATATATCATTAACCAGATAAACATCATAAAATACAATTCAAATAAAAGAAAATAAAATATTTTCATATACATGCACTTATCAATGTTTATTCATGGTGTTAACCAAAAAATCCATATATGTTTTCACCCAAGAATCTATGTTGTCACTTTCATAAGAAATTATATAAATACTAGTCTGAACATAATTTATTTAATATGATTTACATATGAGAAGTTATATAAAGCATCATGATTAATATATTTCATTCCTAAACTAGGGTATAACCATATATAAAGAGTGATGTTTTTTGAATTTAAATACCATAATTTTAAACCCATGAAAAAATAAAAATTTATTTTATCATTTCAATAAAAAACATGAAATAATGACCTTTAAATTCATAAAGAAAACAAATATTTAATCCACTTTTCAAAAAAACATTCTCAAATTTATTATTAAATCAAAAAAAAATTTTCTTTTAAAAGTAAACACTTTACACACATTTTATAGTCAGTTTGAAAGTAAATAAACTAAATTCATGAACATGTTATAAATAAAATGGAATCATGGTTCTAATTGAAAAAAATAAAACAGGCCACAACCAATAATTTCTAATGTGAAACAAAATCAAAAGAAATAGAATATAAACAAGGAATATGTATTCAGATCCCCCAAATAATCCTCAATTGGGTAATGTATCATAAGAAACTGACTATTCTGTAATATGAATGACAACATGCATGTTTCAATGGATCACTGTCTCTAGGCCACCCCAATGTATAAATATAACATCTAATTTGATAACCTTTCAAATCATCTAGTACAAAATATACCACAATGGGGGCATAAAATTATTATTTATGGTAACTCATATAAACACTATGCAAGAATAAAATTCATTTGTACCATCAATATAAGAACCTTATGTTAACATGATATCAAAAAATGAGGAGAACAACAAAAATCAACTGGATCATCACACAAATAAACAATCAAAAAATAATTAAACCTCTATTTACCTCAAACACCACCACATGTTACAAACCCTTTTCATATCAATTTTTTTATATTAGTAATTAACCAATATTATACTTCCCTTTCAGGTCCAATGTGTACAGATAACGGCACAAAATCTAAGGGGATGATCAATAATTATTGTAATCAAATTTTCAAATCATATAATTTTAATAATATTCTAAATGGTCCTTTAACAATAGAGGTGGAATTAAAATCCATTTTATCCTCATTTATATCTAACCATTATAATTGATTTGTAATTAAACTGGTTCTATAAACCTATTTTTAACCACTCATTTCCCATTAGAAACATTTTAAAACCCCATAAGACTAAAATATCCCAAACCCATGAAATATATGCCAACAATAACCATTTTAAAAAACCAAACTATGAAAAAGAAACAAATTCTACACAAAAATCAATTGGTGTCCAATAAACATTTTGAAAACCTTCGAATTCCATTGAGGTAGTCACTTTTACATGTTCAAAAACACTTAGCCCGAGAAAAGTCTATTACATGTTAGGAAACCATTTGAAATAAGTAATTGTTATTGAATACATGTATAATATGGAAGAAAAATTATGTTAGAGAAATCAATCATCTCATGGATTTTAAAATAACGGAATGGCATAAAAACCTACCTTAGAGCTAGTGGAAACAAGATATAACATGTCACATATAACGATTGAATCCAAATCTAGATTTACGACACCCCCATGAACAATAACAACCATAATTTCTATGAAAAAAACTCACTTGAAACCTAAACCTTTCTCTGATAATGATTATGGATTAAGGTATAATGACAAAATCATCTGGTAAGTAGAAGGGAAATAGCGTATAGAATGTAATTTGAACTAACCTCAATGTTCCACTTGATATCAAAGTAAAGGATTAAAGAGAAAAAGGGAGAAATAAGATAAGAATAGATGATCACTACGGCTCACCTGTTGTTTCAGGCATGATAGGAAAAAAGGAAAAAATGAGGAAAACCCCTTAAAAATATGGGTGAAAATTGAATTTTATAAAAAAATTATTATAGGTATTAAAAACCACAATGCATTCATGAACCTTACAATGTATTGAGCCCATATATAGGAACATATGTTTTGTATCTTCTAGGGATGTATACTGGTGGACCTCCCTGGTTATGGTTTACTATCCCCTATCCCTTATGCCTTTTTGGTGCAGCCCTCAACACAATGGCCATGATTCTTTTTCCAGATACTAGGTACACCTCAATCTTCATGGAACGAAAAATAGTTTCCCACATCAAAAACCACCAATTCCATCATGCATGGTCATATTACATTCATAGTGGTTTATCCACCTTCCATTTCACATAATGAAAGGCCCACAGTAAAATTTCTAAATGAAACACCCATATTGTTGTTCTAAAGAGTGATATCATACATCAAAAAACTGAAACCACTATGTAGTAACCACATCATCACAACTTAACTCCTATAGTGAAAAATGAATTATTGATCTTTACTAATATCTTATATGATAAACCACAATGGAACAACCCATTCTCCTTAATGGAACACTACTTCCTGAACCTTACTCAACACCCACTATGGGGAATCAAATACTCCATGGCCCAACCACCCCTCGTCCTTGAATGTTCCCAAAGGGAGGGAACATTGGGTATGCCTCTTATAGGATATTACATGTTTTTCAACCACCAAAATCTGTTTGTCCCCAAATAATCCTTAGATAACTAATTTTTTTTGGAGACAATAAAACACAAAAATATCCAAAAAAATAAATTCAAACACAAAAGGTATATGGGGGAAGTCACATAGAAAACTTTTGGGGATGTTACTGATTTTATAGAAATTATACTGTAGCCAGATTTGTGAAATCATGCTATAAAATTATCCATGATAGATATGTTTTCATTATTATTTACCTTATTATAGGGTCATGTAAGAATAATTTTTTTCTATAAAATGTCTATTTATGAATATTTTTAATGTAAATTTAATAAAGAACCATATTGGGTTCTTGAAATCGGAGTTCTCGGCATATAGGTTTTTTATGATGCAATAGTTAATATAGAGGTCCTAGATTAAATAATATTACACAAAAGAGTTGTTTAATTTAATGAAATTCATCATTATATTTGAAATAATTGGCTAGATCATTGGAATTATTATATTGAAATAATCGCATCTCTATGCGATGGTTTAATATATGAGTTATACGGGCTTAATGGGATTTTATTTATGTATCTTTATAAATACGGTCAATCAAAAACCAAATTTTATATATTTATATATCATTAAATGTTATTAAAAAATCATATAACAATGAATGGGGAAAATCTAGGTCATGTCCTAGCCTGTATTACAAAATAATTGTAGCATAACTATTTGGTAGAATGACCTCAAGCGTGCATCCCCATATGCCACAAGTTTCCAACTTTCTATGGGGTTATACGATGGTATGGTGGGGTGACTGTACCCTCATAATCATAGTGGATAATAGCGGTAATCATTGAATAAATAAAAAAAATAAATAAATAATAACGAATAAGTAAATAGAATAAATATAAAATTCTAATTGTTAATTAATCATGTCAAAAGAAGAAATTAGTACCTTATAAAAATGATCTCATATATCTAAAAAATGATCAAGCATACATGGAATAATGAAGATTCAATATTCTGTAAAAGGATTTAAAAAGAAAAAAACTATCAAATCATTATATTACATGGCTTAGTCATCAAATACCACGATATTATCATAATATATGATGTCACGCATCCAAAACTGGAAGCCTCCATATATCCAAACTTGTAATCATAAAATCTTCATTGGTACCATCAATGGCCTGGATATGTTTAGGGATAAAAATAAGCAGGCCACTACAAAGAATATCATTAAAAATCCATTATGTGAATATAAATAGTAAAATTATGCATGTATATCAACATGAATCAAAAAATTAATACAATCCATTTAAATGATTGGTTCCTTGTTGGACACTTGAACAACCATATATGCTTCATCGTATATTTGATTTCTATGAGTATGTGTTCATATAAAATTTATTCAAGTGTTATGGAATATAATACCAGTGACTATGGAGGGGTAATGATGATCATAATAAATGTGAATCCAAGGAGAAACAAAGGTATCATTGAACATAGATGGTAGGATAACTCAAGACAAATTAACATAAATCATATAAATAATGGGATAAGTGTAATATAAGGGTTACACCAATGGAATTCCATGGTAAATATATCTCAATGAGTTCTTGGATTGTGTCCACGGTAAATCCAGGTCTAAGCATGACCGGAGACCAATGATAATATTTAATGATATCGCTTATCCTGAGACATGACGCTGAATCCATGGAGTGAATACAAGGTGTTTTTATTTTTTAAATAATGATAATGGATCCTATTGTTACATACAGTTAATCCAATAATTGAATAAAGGCCTTCTTCGGAGGTTGGTATCCCATTGCAAACCTGCTCAATAAATCAAAATGGTTTCCTATGAGTGCCGAAGGGATTCCCTCAAGAATCCGAGTTGGGATCAAGTCTAATGATTCATATAAAGATGAAAAATGTCCATATTAAATGGGGGCCATATATATATATATATATTAATAATTATTCATACTAGGATATGTAATTATTACTCCCTTCTCAATTTAATTCAGTTCATTTCAACACCTTTTCATTACAATGAAATAGGGTGAGTGAAATGTAACTATAATAATTCAATTAAAAATTATAAAACTCAAAAGATTTATGATTAAAATTAAAGGATTAAGTAATAATTTATTTTAAAAAAAATTACATAGCATATCAAGGTCATGTCAATCATACACAAATGATGTTCTTGGTCATCATGGAATTAGTCATCATAAGGAATAACATGGAAGACACCCTAATTGTGTGGTTTTCATTGAGGTCTTAACACCCAACGATGAAAATTGGTATCATTAGGGATTTACATTACAAGTTATACAATTTAATTTGAAGCATGTTAATTTTATAGGTAATGAACAGTCAAAATGTCATGTGTCATAATGAAAATAATCCATCAATGGAGACACCATGAGGGAAAAGTCATAGAACATCAAACTTATGATTTTAGTATAGAATTAGTTCTGTATTAGTTTTGGATTTAGAGAAGAAGTAAGATTAATAGAGAAATAGGAAAACACCCTTAATATATGGAATATTATATAATATCAAAATATATAATAATATGGTGAGATAAACCATTAAAATAAGTTAATAGGACAAATATTTTATGGTGGTGAATCCAATAGGATGAATGGTTATTGATTTCAAGATCATATAGAAGATAAAACTCAAATGGTATTTAAGTGGGGGATGAATTCTCTTAATATGAGTAGTTAAAAGAGTACGAAGAATGAAAAGGAGATTTTATGTTTATAAGTATAAAAGGGGGAAAAGGTAAATTCACCAAACATTAAGAGGTCACATTTTTTCACACATAGTTAGACAAAACATGTGTTAACCATGTGATTAGTACAATCCAAAATAACCCTCACATGGGATTGTCCCATAGATAGACAAACCATGCATAGAGTATGAGAAACACATTTATAATGAGACCAACAACATTCACATGGGTGCACGACCTATGTGGAATGGTTAAAAAACCATGTAGACCCATGTTGTGCAGTGGACCAACAATCATGGTTTGACTAAATATTGCAGACTAGGATGCACAATTTATACTAATAATGAGTGTGGAATGTTTCTTATAAAACATAGGGCTCCAAGATTTGAACAAGCCCCAGACACCCTATTAGAATCCATAATCTCATTAAAAATTTCCAGAATGATAAAAAGAAATTATGAAAGTACAATGAAATGGTTTTATAAAACAAATAAATTAATAAAAGTCAACTATACACCATAAAAAAACTCATACATAATAATCCCTTCAAGTGGTGGTAATATTTTATCTGAAGATAAAATCATCTGCTGAGTATATATATTGGCATCCCGCTCTAATGTATCATATTATACATGGTCAAGCTACCTTAACAAATATAAAATATTAATAGAACTACCATAGATATCCTTCCAAGTAAGATCAATGATACGAATAGGATAATCACCAAAAGAAGCATTGGCCTTTAATGAATCATTCTAAGGATCAAATGAATGAGATGGGTAATTGTGATATTGCTGATGAAATGATATATATAAGATAAATTTCTTGGATTGGTACCTATGCAGAAGAGTTATCTGTTTATTTACCATATATACTGTCTAATTATATCTAAAGGTCCAACAAACAAATGAGTTATCTTTCCTTCTCTCTGTATCCACATATTTTCTAATCTGGGTGAAAAATATAAGAAAAAATGACCCCTAAATTCAAAATACCTAGGTCATATATTGAAATATGTATAATATTATTTTTTTAACAAATAAATAATCAAGTTCTTCTTGATATGTTGTACTTAATCTATCCTGAAAAAATGAATTCAATGCATCTCTTCTTCCCATAAAAGAATCTAGCATATAGGTGATCGAAACAACCAACTATGTATAACATAATAAACATCCATATGTACATTTATTTGATAACTATCATTATATAAAAAATCAATGAGAGGAATATGGTTCTCCCAAGAACCTCTGATATTGGGGACATACACTCAAATCATGTTCACTAGAAGATGTGTTTTCCATTCTAATTGGTTTTCAGTCTAAGGGATGTAAGATTTACTCAGATGTTCTTGTGTATAAATTTCATTATGAAACCACTACTATAATGTTCATATAAAATGACTATCCCTTTTAGAAATGATACTATAATGGACCCATGTATGCATATAGTCTCACTGATTTATAGTTTTTCTAGATCATCCAATATGATGGTCCAAAAGGTAGGAAGGAAGTGGAATACCGTCATTGATCAATCCATTAATATGGAAAAAGAACCACATCCTTGAGGTGACCATAGAAAACTGGTAAAAAATACATCATTACATCATACCATTTCCATTACGGGGTTTTTAATGATTATAACAACCGAAATGGCCACGGGTTCTACATAGTCACCTTCAAATAGAGGAAAAAGTTTTGATAAATTACTAAATTTTGTGGTTAATCCCAAGAAACAGATTTGAGTGGTTCATGTCATGGTAAATAATTGAAATAATAGGGTTGACTAGCCATTATGATGCTTCGGATTCTTCCTCCAATTCATCACATATGTTTATTGGAACCCAAATACACTCATGTATAAGAATTATTCTATCATCATCGACTAAATAATCCAAATATGGGTTTGTACTTAAAATACACTCCCATAGGATCAATCATTAAAAATATGAGAACATTAACCTCTTCAATCTATCCAAATATGTAGTGGTTTCCACAAGGTCTATACGTAAAGGACATTCAAAACACTTATTAACCACCAAATTCATCATAGAAATATTATCCATTATCATCCACACATCATTGGATTCCTAATACTCTTATATTTGAGTCTTTATATAGCGAAAAAAGATTTTTATGCATGTATTTTAAATTATTTTATATAAATATTACATACATTACATTGATACATTAATGGGACCATAATAATTTTGAGTATTTTCATAAAAGGTATACATCCTTTTAATTGTTTGAGAGATATTCGTCATATGCTATAAAGATCATACCCTTTAGTACTCTTCCCAAAGATACCCTACATAAAACCTATTTTTATAACTATGGGAACGAAAAAATAATAATGGGAGTGATCAAATTCCAAAGAATGGAAATGAACTTAGAAATCACTCATAAATATTATATAGGAATAAGTGTTTGAGAATATTATCATAACATTTGAAAACCATACCCTTCATATTAAAGGACAAAATCATGGTTCATGACATAATGATTTGACGTTAATATGGAATGAATCATATAGAAATAAACTAACATAATCCATGATGGAATCAAATTCACAAAAATAAAAGAAATGTGGTATACACATAATCATATAATGTATTTTTTCAAGGATATCTACCAAGACTTGGTTATCATGTTATTCTTGGAATAATCACACACATACTTATTCTGGGATTTAGATAACCTCCCAAGTATGTACTTTTTTCGGCTTAGATAACCTCCCATGCACCCTCTTATTTTGGTCTTTGGATACTCTCATATATAACCACTTATTTTGTTCATGGGATAACCCTCCATGTAGGGATATCCTATCATTTACCCTAGCATATAAAATAACATTAATCATTTCCTAATGAATTATTTAGAGATATAATTCCCACCAATCACATAAGAAAAACTTCTGTGTGCCACAAAATCATAGAACATTCATCATATAAAAAATTTGAATCTATATGGCTATCATAAAAACATTTTATAAAAACATAACATGTGAAAAAATGGTTTTTATAATTATTTTATCATTTTATCTTAACATAAGTCAAAAAAAAGATAAAATTTTCATAATAAATATTCTAGGATAAACATACTAGAGTTATAAAATTATTAATAATGGTATCATTTGACCATATCACCTATAAATCATAAGTTAAATCAATTTATTTCATCTTAAAAGGAAAATTATTCTGAATGATAAATCACTTTGATCGTTTCTTGAGGAATATAGATTTTACACTTTGTTTAAACATAAACCTGTTCCATAATAATTTTGTTTGAAAATTTAATTTTAAAACATATTATTAAAAAATTAAAACATTTACTGTTCGTGATTGTGTAAAATAAGATTCATGTCGCATGGGGTAAAATAATTACCTTCATTTTTTAAATAAATTCTATATGGGATTCAAAAAAAAAATTAATATTTCTCTGAAAATATTTTGTATGAATACTAAAATGGGTAAAAATTTCATAAATAAATGTTTTTCAGTATGTCAAAAAATTGAATTTTTTAGCAAGCACGGATATTGAAGAAAATTTGTTTTCGACTAAGGAGGGAAGTATGGTCAGTTTATATTAAAACATTTCTTTTTGAATATTGATTACCAAATGAGAATGAAATTAAAGGAAAATAGATATTATCATTATGTAACTTGTGGTGATGAAAATTAATTATTTTCTTGATATATTGACCATAATATTTCATCATTAGAAACATAAACATAAACAATTCTGAAAAATGATGAAATTGTACCATAAAACCGTTAAATCTTTGGTAACATTGAATCATTAGTCCTATGAAAGAATAAAATTAATAAAATATTAAATAACATTTGAATAAATAAATTAATGAAATAAAATTTCTATGGTTCTATATATAAACCTCTTAAAATAATATAGGTTCTCAAATAACATATGTATAAATGGTAGATTATTTAGAAAAAAATTCCTTGGCAACTTTTGTCATTTTTAACCACGAACCTCATGAAAAAGAAATCCAAAAATAATATATCCTAAATAAATTTTAGGAGAATTATAATTAAATAAAATAGTGGATAGTTTACACAAAAAATTATTAATATGTTGTATGGAAATTCATTTCATTAAGTCTTGAATTACTTCGTACATGTTCAAATCTCTATTTCTTATAAGTTCCTCCTATGGATATCTTATTGAGGACCCTATTGTTGGTATTTTGGGAGGATAATTAACTATAGAACCTAGATATTGATCTTTGGGAGGTATTTTTAAAAGGTTTCCAAACATATCATGGGGTGTGTGAATAAGTGATTCGTGGTGGTGCCCTTTTATAAGTGGGGGAATGAATCCCACATGTAAACTATATGAAAGTTCCCCAAACTAATCAATATTATAGTCATTCCCTTGAATCAATCTTCCCAATGACCATAGATTCCCTATTTGTTGTTTAATATTTAAATATATAAATGATAAATTATTTATGTATGTGTTGGATTTTTTTAGCCGTTATTTTTTTTATTTTGACCTCTAGTAAAATAGTTTTCTTCTTATTCATAGTAAATTATTTTAACATTTTTCACAGTTCAATATGGAAAAAAATTAAGTACAACTTATAATATAATATGAATTATGATTAGTCTAAACATTTAATCCAATTTTACATATTCATTTTATAGAAGTTAAAAAATTAATCATAAAACCAAACCCAAATACATGACAAATAAGATGGTTTTCATGAATTGTATTTTTCTAGTAGAAGATGATATTATGTTAACATAATGCATAATAATAACCATTTTATGAATATAAATTAATTTTTTAATAAATAATATATATATATATATATATATTTGATTTAAAATATCCACTATTATGGATCATTTTAACTAATTATAATTGAGATACATTATGAACATTAGAACAGTTTTCAGGAAAAAAATTGATTTTAAACGAAAAGTAAACATATACTAAAATCCAATATAAAGTTAATTTAGAAGTAATTATGGGAATTTAATATCAATAAATAATATATAAATTCCTTTAAAACATAATAGTTCATATAAATATATTTATTTACTAAAATGAAAATAGGTTTTTACAAATTATATTATTTTTCACAATAGACTGAAAAATTAATATTTTTTGAAAAATCCCAAAATTTCAACATATGTTAATTTTGATATGATGATTTAAAAAAATAATTTAGTTTTGTATAAATTTATTTCTAATATATATATAAATTAATTATAATATATTCAAATAAAAGGAAATAATATTTATTTGTGATTAAAAATATATTTTTGGTGAAAAAATTACATTATTTATAGTTGATTGATTATTTATAATTAATTTATTTATATATTTATAATGATTTTTAAAATAATATTAATATTTCATAAACTTGTTAATAATATTTATACCCTCATATTTAATGGTTAGTTTACAATATCCATATTTAAAATATTATTGTTTCATGTTCTGCTGATTTTCAGTGTTGTGTAACATTCACGCTATAAAAGATACTAATTGAAATATGTAACACAGACTAAACACATTGTTTCATATGAAACAGGTTATCAAAAAATATAAATTAATTTGGAAAAATATATTTCATAAAATATCAAAATTTAAAATTTTACCCACCTAAAAAAGAATTTCCCCCTATAAATTCGTCTCATTCATCAATGGGTTATCTTTTAAAAAATCCATTTTAGAAACACACAATATAAAAATGAATAATAATAATTCCTTTTAAAAGATTATGTTGGAGACATAAATATTTTCTATTTTAGTTGATAACTAGGTTTCCACAAAGGATAACATAGTCGGGAGTTAAATATTTATACATGGAAGAAAGATGTAATATAAAATATTGACGGGGAGTGATAGATATCACCAACCACAAAGAAGATGATAATATTGTGAAAATAAAAAACCACAAACCACAAAAAAATATCTATGAAAAATATCATTAATTTCATCATAAATTATGTTAATTGAATTAAATTTTATTTCATGATAATTTTCCTATAATTTATGTATTTTCACTATAAGATAAACATACATGATTTCATTCCATTTTATAAGATAAATACCACCCTTTGGTTTTGCCTTGATCATGTTCCGCATCATCTCATAATCATGTAAATAAAGAAATTTGTTTTTCCATAAATCACTAATAGATCATAATATCCATAATAAAATGATAAATAATTCCTTCTATAATTTTCATCATCCCAACAATATGGTTTTCATAAGTAATCTGAAATGATCAAATCTTTATATGGTGACGTAATACATTAATATATAAAGCCCCATCCTTTGGTAATCGTAAAAAATTTCATAAATTATTAACCCTATAACCCTCAAAATGATTAAAATACAAAACATTAGATGTTATTTCACTAAAGATTAAAAAACATATCATTAATCAACCAAAAAACCATAATAATCTCATAATTGTCACATACCAATATTTTGAATACCTTTATCATTTTTACTATTGAAACATGGTAAAACCACAAATTACTATTAAACATTATTGAAAACATTAATGATTCCATTTTTCATAAATGAAACATATATTTTTGGAGATATTACATAAATCCATAAACGTTGTATACTCCATAAATGACATCAACAACCAATTTGTCATCTAATTATTAGTCATCTCAAGGATAATAAGTACTATCCAACTTTCTTTATCCAGATGTATCATATTTATAACATAACATCATTATTTCAACATCATGAAAATATTATGGGTTATATTTCCCTTAAGAATGTGTTTTTCATTAAATATAACATTTTCATTGAATAAATTTTATAGGCCATCAACATCATTCAAAATATTATTTAAAATACTTAATGAAAATCATATTATAAACAGTACTTATATATTTCATAATTATTTATTTCCAATACATAAAAACATCCATCATTCTAATGAATTATTACTACATTAACTATGAATCATCATTTTGTTCCCCCCACCTCTTTTCATTCATATATCATATTTAGTAACATTATCATTAGCAAAAGATGATTTAAATGTACAACCTTACAGACCCTCTTCTTGATATTTCTCACAAGGACACTGGTTTGTATAATTCATGTAATTTATATCGTTAAAACACTCATCCAATGATAATAACTTATGGAGACCAATATTACCATCCATTTTTCTAACCAATCCTTTCATTTTCCATTATAAATTGCCTTATATGTTCCAATATTATCTATATATAAAACAACATCACCTTCCTTTGAGTCATTCTCTTGAGTTCTCTGTTCCACATTACTAATACGTAATAAACTGAATCTTCATTCTTCTATGGTCACTAATACAGAATCAATTAACAAACATTATCCTTATCTTATTTATTTTGTCCATGAGGTGGTTGATATGAATGTTTTTACTCTTGTAAATTGATAACTTATAAGGAATACTCAAAATATCCTTCTCTCCATTAAAAACACATTTAGGTTCCCAGTAAAGACATTTTCTATCATAATAAGAATTAATCCAACTCATTCAGGTTCCATCCATTGACTAAAACGAAAAAGCATAGTGTTAGAAACAGTAATCATAATGGTCTATAACATAATCATGAAAAATAACATATAGGATGTTTAAATCATGAAACCTGCTTTATTAATTTCTAAAGATTAAGGTTTTACATATGTCACTCATAATTACCATCCACTTAAATAAATCATAATTCCTTAAAAATAATTTGGGGATTTATAAATAATATACAATGGTAGTGTCAAATTGGGTGTGCATCAAGGCTCTTTTTCATGCACTAGGTGATAACCATGTCTATAAAATTTTTAACTTTTTAAATTTGTTACCCCTAGGAACCTATATTCATGAAAAACATATAATATTAATATCTATAAATTGATGTAATTATATTCAAAAAACATTCTCTATCCATTACCCAAATCCGGGGACATTATCTTATATATTGAATCATCAATATAAATATCGAATTACATATCATTTTATTTCTCACTAACATTTTCCCATCATAGTTTCTAATTATTAGATAAGTCATTCATATAATACCTACTACAGTAACATGATATTTTCAAATAGAGATACTACATATTTTGTTTATAAATAATAAATTAATTTTTTGAAAACATTTATGAGGACAATAATAGTTTAGTGTCTGTGGAGATTCGATAAAAAATATTTTAATTTGGTGAAATATATTGAACATCTCCCAAAAATATATTACCATTTCTTACTCTCTAGAAAAATACTTTACTAAAATTCATTCTTAATAACCTGTGGAAAGAAATCATAAAAATGGGTGAGAACATGAGCATAATATTTGAAAACCATGCCTAGTTTATGAATGATGAAAGTCATGAGTCCAATCCTAAATATATACCTAAGAAATGAATCATAAATATATCAAATAACAGAAGACATGAGATCATAATATTTTTATAAGAAAATTTTTTTGGCATACATATAATCGTTGAAAATCATATGTCAATGATATCTATAAGGGCATTTATAACATGTTAATATTGACCTAATGTAACACCCCAGTTAAATAAACAATATGACATTTTCATATTTATCCATATTTGTGAATAAAATATTGACATGACTTTAAAGGGGACGCTATGCTCGATGGCGTACCCAACACGCAACAACGAGTTTCTTGGGAATCTTACGTTGCACTCTAATAATAAAATAATATTATTTTAAATGGTAGTTAACATGTAGCTGTTGTAATGGCGGGAATGGATAGAAATAACTAAAATATGATTATATATGTTTTTAAATGTTTTTACATTTATCCAATAAAGGATAGAGGATTAAAATACGGAAAGAATTCAATTTTAGGCGTATATGCCCTAGTTTTCACTAAAGGTTCACTTATCACCTTTTGATGTTGAACCGTCATTAAATATAGTTTTGTTCACTCATAAACATTCTTTTGGACCAAATAAAACTCTTATTAAGAATCGGGACATCAAAATTTACTTTGTGTAAATTTTTGGTATCTTTCTGATAAAGTTCATTTTTTTAATGAATAGTGTAAAATGTTGTATTTTAATTCAAAACCACTTTTTAATCTAATTTATTTATATGATTAAATTATATTTTGAATTGGTTTTAAAGTTAAATTAGAAAATATTTTTACCATTAAATCCAATATTGGTCGTTGGAATTAATTTCACTTTGAAATCGGACTTAAACTAGTGTCAATCTTTTGATACTTATTGTTTCATAAAAACACGCTATTTGTCATGACAGCGGGAATTAATTATTAAATTAATTAATTTGACTTATATGTTTTGAATTTTGTAAAACAGACTTCATTTTTAAATTCAGAATATCAAATATAGCTTAGGGTGAATTTTTGGGATTTTTCTGAAAAACTTCAATTTTTGATGAATAGTGAAACCACTAAGTGGTACTTATAAAAGCTGATTTTCCGTTTAAATGAAATTTTGACATCATTGTGTTTTGATTTTCAAAAATCCGACAAACATGGTTGTCATTAAGAAGCAAAATGTGGTTCTATGAGATTAAAATAATTTTTTTTGGTGAATAGTAACTTATTAAGTTTTTAATCACGATTAGTGGTAATTAGTGAAGTTTAAGGTAAAAATAATGCTTTAATAAAATGAGATGAGCTTGACACATGTCTTACCATCATTGGTTGTGTCATGGCCGACCAAGACAAGCCATGGGTCAACTTGGGGACCCCATGGATCCACTTTGGTTGGGAAATAACATAAATAACTTTTTATTTAAAGTAAAAGTAAAAATGACACAAACATGATATGTTTTAATAAAACAATTTTTAAGTAGAGTTATACAAGTCATATTTTTTTTATAAAGAGTCATTGGAAAGATAAAAATATTTCCTACATCATAGTAATTTTTTTATAATTTTTAGACATTAAATAAATTAAATTATTTATGACATCATATTGATGCAGCGATGACATCATGATCTGACGATTTAAATAAAATGGAAAGATAATGTAAACTCTATGAACTACACATGTCCAAAACTTATTGTATGAGTAGATTTCGAAGCCTTATCACCTTATCCATGAATTATAGCAATGTGGGACCTTTTAAAACCGAAACACATTTTCAAATAAAGTAATATTTCTCACTTTCAAAAAATGCCCCTCCTCTCCTCTTATAAAAGGCATCCACCTCTACCTCATTTCACGCACTCCTCAAGCCTTTGGCTCGTCCAACCCCTGCCATTTACTCTCTCCACATCCCTCTCCTCATCCTAGAGGCTTCCCTTTGGGCATAATCCTTTCAAAGGAAGCCTTTAGGCTCAAATCAAAAGGAGTTAAACTTCTAAAGGTAATTCATTCTCTCATGTTCATTTGTATTATTTTTCTTCTCCAACCCCCTAAACTCTTTTTATTTATTTCTTTTGTAACAAAACCAGTATCTTAAATATACTAGGATGTTTTTATAAGATTTATTCGAGCTACACTCTCACACAACTACATCAAATGGTTAAATAACATACGGTTTCCGTTGATGGCGAATTTCTGCCTCCCAAAACGATGATTGTTCAACATTCTATTAACACCTTCAAAGGTGGCCATTAAGATGTCACTATATTCATATATGATATATTATATGTTTATGTTTTACTTATTCTTCTATATTTTTCATTTGTGTCTTACCTTTATGGCTTCCATTATGGGTATACGCGATATCTTCATTTTAGGAAGTGCGGACTACCGCCCCCTCAAAGTGATGTGATTCGCTAATGCCATACGTGGGACGTATAAAGGATGGATTTAATGTTATTATATATGATGTTATACTGGAATTATTATATACCTCTATATCATTATTATTTCTTTCCATTAAAGTATGAGATAGAAATGAAAGTAGCGTTCATCCGTACGTACGGCTTACCATCTCCATGAACGGTGCATTTCATTTCTTATCCACAAATGTAATGTAATATTAAAAGTACATGTATATAATTGATATATATAATGAATGATATATCTAAATGATGAATATAATTCTGGTATTAAAATATACATACCTCTCATTTAGTTTGAATTCCATTAATATGACAAAGAAATGAAAGTGGCATTCATGCGTACGTACGGCTTACCGTCTCCACGAACGGTGCATTTAATTTCTTACCTCTAAATGATTATGTAATATTATAAATACATGTATATGCTGGATATATATAATATATATGATATCCAAATCTGGAATGTCATTCTGGATATAAATAACCTTTGACCACACGAACAACATGTAATTGTAAGAAGTCCACTTTCGACTTAAGAACCAAATACCGACAAAATGAACATTATTAACTTAAATGATTACATAATGTTTATAACATGTCAATAATTGATATAAAAGGAATAATGAACTTGGAAAAGGTTCTTAAGCATGTAGAAATTAACTCAAGTTTATTATTCAGGACGTTAAAGAATGATCGAGTCAAGTCGGACCCGAGGTAAGGGATCCTACGCCTCTCTTTCTTTTTAAGTACACACTTTTATGTCATTCCTTTTAAAGCTCATATTTCTTGTTATTGGGATGATATTTTATATTACACTTACTGTAATTTTTATTTTCATGTGATGAGAGACCCTATTCTCTCTCATCAATCCATTTTGGAAGTTTTGAGTGGCGTCGTTAGGCTGCCGAACTTTCGTAAGAGATATAACCTCTCTCTTTCTTTTTAAGTACTCTCCTTTATGTCACTTATTTTAAGCTCCTCTTTGTAATGTTGGGGGATGTTCTTTTATATTCCTCTTTCTGTACATTTTATTGTAATGTGATGAGATACCCTATTTGATCTCATCAATCCATATTCGGATGTTTTATGTGGCGTCGTTAGGCTGCCGAGTTTTCGTAAGGGATTTTTCATCTCACTTTTATTCCCATGAGATTTATGCTACATTTGACACAAATTACATTGAGTGGTGTATGTACTGCCCATTATTCTACTCTTTGTGTAATATTATTTCTTTTATGATTATTTACATCAATGATTTATTGTCCTTCTTTCATGGAGTGTATGTTTTGAAAGATACCCAAGTCGGTAAGGGAAACTTTCACCCTCTCCTTTTTTAAAAGACTTCTTTTGTTGGGTCTTTTAATTTACATATTGTTATGTTGGGATATGTTCTCATATATCCTTATTTATGTAAATTTTATGTCCAAGTGATGAGATAAACTTTTTATCTCTCATCAACTCATTTTGATGTGATGCAGTTAGGCTGTCAAGGGAACTTTTTAACCCAATTTCGATTTCTTTGGGTTCAACATGTGGTCATTGAATATGTCATCCAATGAATATGTTTGAATGAACTTTTATTGTTTTACACCTAATATCCACTTATATTGGGTGTATTTATATTTTTCACACATATTTTTGAGATTGATTTGTCCTTAATTTAAGGATACCTTCTTTTTAAGGGATTTCATCACATTTGACATTTCTATTGACGGTTCATTTTTGTTATGCACCAATTCACTCTTATATGGTGTATATACTATCATTTAGAGTATTATATCATGAATCCATTTATTATCATGATATTATAAAGTTCTAACTAAATGTTATTCCTCAATTATTGTATTCAAGTGTCTCTAATTTTGGTAAAACTCCTTTAACCAAAATATCGTTTTAAATGATTTAATTATTTGTTCTTATTAATATCCATGTTTTCAAAATGGTTTTAAGAATTTATTTATATGGATATTAATGGTTTAAAATGTTAAAAGCTTCAAGGTGGTATGGGAAACTTTTATTCAAAAATCTCTTTATTAAATGTTTTAAATGGTTTTTTGAATGGATTCATTATTTCAATATACTAAAATGTTATATTGTGATTGAAATGTGGAAATGTAATTTTTCCTTTATGCATGTTTTATGTGACACATTTATGTTATGGTTCTTAGGAATTGTAATGAAAATGGGTGGTTCCGTGATAAACTAAGGGCGGGTGAGCCCGATATAGCTCTCCAATGCATTGGGTAACGCGAAGGAGTGAAACGTTAAGGTTTCTCCGAAGAGATTTAGGGAATATACTGTGATGGGTATCCCAAACGTAACCAAGAGGGTTACTCCCTACGTAAGAATGTTATGAATGCCTCAAGTTACCTTTATGTCTTATGTTTTCTATGATTTATTCATGATTTTATATGCCTATGTTTTATGGGTAAAGTGTGATTTCATTCTAATGTATATATGAAATAATGTTTCCTTTCCATATTTTTATAAATCTTACTGAGCTTTTTATGCTCATCCCAAGTTTTTTGAAATGTTTTTCACAGGTCAAGGGAAAGGTAGATGATGTGATGATAGTGTCAAAGATGTGTCAAGAAAGAATCCATGTTATATTTTAAATATGTTTCCGTTGATGGGAAGAATGAATACTATCTTTTATGTAACCACTTTGTTTAAATGTGGAATATAATGCATGTTTCATGATCTAATTCTCTAAAACTCTAAACCTGAAAAGATCCTCAATGTGTAATCTTGTAATAACTCAAGATTAAGTAAGGTTTAAGGCTGTGGCCTTATAGTTGGTATCAAAGGTCGGTTTAGATAACTTTAGAGGTTAGGGTATTCTTTAAGCATAAGTGACAATTACCATAATGGTTAGGATTTCAGAAAGAGTCTTAGTTTTAGATAAAGCGAATGAGTAAGTATATCTTATTGTTTACCTTACTCATTAGTACATGATGGTTTTGTTGATATACTCACACTGACCTTTTTGGTTTTAGTAAATTGCTGGATCTAGCAGGCACCAAAGTAACAGTGGATGTGAAGGAAACTGTGACAGTTTTTTGAGCAAGCAACTGAATGATATGGGAGCTGCAATGAGAACTCTTGTGATTATCCTCAACCAACTATCTGGAGTCATGATTGACCACCTAAACCTTGTATATTTCTCTAAGGCATCATATATGCAAGAAACATATCCCTACAGAAGTACCGGTAATAATCATAAAGGTAAGTGTGTTCAAAAACCTATGTGTTAAAGATGTGGAAAGAAACACCTAGGAAAATGTTTCAAAGGGACAAAAATATGCTATAGATGTGGAAATGAAGGTCATAAAGCAAAAACCTGCCATGGAAAAAGGAAGCATCCAGTTGACTCAAGGAAAGGGAAAGAAGTTATTTCTGAGGGATCAATTGAATGTTTTAAATGTGGTGTGCATGGTCAGTATGAAAACACATGTCCTATGAAGAAGTTTCGTGAATGGGGTCACCAAGAGCATACCAATATTCTTTTACCAATACCTAATGCCATTCTGATTGAGGATGAAGAAACTTACAATGACCAATCAAAGATATGTACTATTTCATGAATATTGTTTTCCTATTTTGGAATATTAGGATATGATTCATGATTTTGTTTGTAGGAAAGATGTATTTCAGAATAAGTTGGAAATGAATGGATAATGGATCATGAAGAATGTTGAATGAGTAAGATGTCAACAAATAATGGCTTCAAGAGTTATGGTGAAATTCTTAAGAGTATTAAGTCTCTTTTGATGATGGGGTTACATTAGAAGACTTTTTATATTATGTGTAACCCTGATGTTTAATATAGGCAAATTTTATCCAAGTAATAGTTATCGTTTCTTTTGTGGACATAGTTATAAAGAACCATTTGGGTTTATATAATCCTTACTTTTGAGGTAATTATGGGTTACTATATGTTATGATTGAAGTGAAAGGCATGAGATAAAATTGAAGTTAAATTATGTTATGGTTATTTTTGATGATTTTATCCCTTTTTGGGGAATGATTTGAGAATTATATAGTTTTAGAAAAAGGACAACACGTAGACCGTGTGACTACCGGCCGCGTCGGACAAAGCTGCGGGAATCGAACCCACAACCAAAGTGCGACTTGTATTTATCGCCTACCACTGGACTACGTGAAGTACCTAGTTAGTTTGACTGATTCTTTTTAGTTATATGATTTTATGAATTAAGAGTAAGTTGATTTTGGGTTATTTATGAAAATGATTAACCTATCATGGAGGATATGTGATTAGGATAATTACTTTTCAATGTGAGACTTTAGGAGCGATTGATGTTGTTTGGAGATAAGTGTTACGATTTAACTTGGAAGACTATGGGACTAAATCCTTCAAACATTTGGGTTTCAATCTTAGATTGGTTTACTTTGAATAATTTTATGGACAAATTGTTTATCTAATGGTCCTCTTTGAACTTTGGGTTTTGTTGGAAAAATTTTGGAGATTAAGCATGGATTTTCTTTTTAATGGGTTATCCTTTTCTGGATTTTCTGACCTTGTACTAACCTTTTTGGTTTTGGTTTTGGTTAAAGCCTAAAGACATGGGATGTATATAGTTCTCTTTTGTGGATTAGGTGATTATCTAGAAGTTGATTATAGTACTCTTAATGCGAACAAGTCTCCCTAAATACTCGCCTTTTGGAAAAAAAATATGAGTTTGACTAAGGAATCTAGTAAAAGATGAAAGTCAACATGATAAGTGATTATGTTTCCTTATGAATAAATTCCTCAACAAAAAGTAACTTAAAACAATAATTTTTTCTATTAACTTTTCCTACTGGGGAATCGAATACTGTTCAACCCATCACAAGTTTGTGATTTTCTTATTGTTAACTTTCTCCTAAACATGTTTTCTATCACTGTCCATCAGAACATGACCCTATGTTTTCTCCTCCATGTACATGTTTTCCTACATGGAATCCTATTATGGGTTAACTCTGGTGGCCTCTGTACTTATCTTTCTTTATTTTAAAGTAATTGTTTTACTGACTCTTGTTCTGATGTGGGACTTTCAAGGATGTTTTCAAGCCCAATTTTAAAAATTGCGAGGACGCAATTCCCAAAAGGGGGGAAGGATGTAACACCCCAGGTAAATAAAGAATATGACATTTTCATATTTATCCATATTTGTGAATAAAATATTGATATGACTTTAAAGGGGACGCTATGCTCGATGGCGTACCCAACACGCAACAACGAGTTTCTTGGGAATCTTACGTTGCACTCTAATAATAAAATAATATTATTTTAAATGGTAGTTAACATGTAGCCGTTGTAATGGCAGGAATGGATAGAAATAACTAAAATATTATTATATATGTTTTTAAATGTTTTTACATTTATCCAATAAAGGATAGAGGATTAAAATACGGAAAGAATTCAATTTTAGGCGTATATTCCCTAGTTTTCACTAAAGGTTCACTTATCACCTTTTGATGTTGAACCATCATTAAATATAGTTTTGTTCACTCATAAAAATTCTTTTGGACCAAATAAAACTCTTATTAAGAATCGGGACATCAAAATTTTCTTTGTGTAAATTTTTGGTATCTTTCCAATAAAGTTCATTTTTCTAATGAATAGTGTAAAATGTTGTATTTTAATTTAAAACCACTTTTTAATATAATTTATTTATATGATTAGATTATATTTTGAATTGGTTTTAAAGTGAAATTATAAAGTATTTTTACCATTAAATCCAATAGTGGTCGTTGGAATTAATTTCACTTTGAAATCAGACTTAAACTAGTGTCAATCTTTTAATACTTATTGTTTCATAAAAACATGCTATTTGTCATGACAGCGGGAATTAATTATTAAATTAATTAATGTGACTTATATGTTTTGAATTTTTTAAAACGGAATTCATTTTTGAATTCAGAATATCAAATATAGCTTAGGGTGAATTTTTGGGATTTTTCTGAAAAACTTCAATTTTGATGAATAGTGAAACCACTAAGTGATACTTATAAAAGCTGATTTTCCGTTTAAATGAAATTTTGACATCATTGTGTTTTGATTTTCAAAAAACCGACATACATGGTTTCCATTAAGAAGTAAAATGTGGTTCAATGAGATTAAAATAATTTTTTTGGTGAATAGTAACTTATTAAGTTTTTAATCGCGATTAGTGGTCATTAGTGTAGTTTAAGATAAAAATAATGCATTAATAAAATTAGATGAGCTTGAAACATGTCTTACCCTCATTGGTTGTGTCATGGCCGACCATGACAAGCCATGGGTCAACTTGGGGACCCCATGGATCCACTTTGGTTGGGAAATGACATAAATAACTTTTTATTTAAAATAAAAGTAAAAATGACACAAACATGATATGTTTTAATAAAACAATTTCTAAGTGGGGTTATACAAGTCAGATATTTTGTTATAAATTGGAAATCTAAAAAGATTTCCCACATCATAGTAATTTTTTTATAATTTTTAGACATTAAATAAATTAAATTATTTATGACATCATAATGATGTAGCGATGACATCATGATCTGACGATTTAAATAAAATGGAAAGATAATGTAAACTCTATGAACTACACATGTCCAAAACATACTGTATGAGTGGATTTAGAAGCCTTATCACATTATCCAAGAATTATAGCAATGTGGGACCTTTTAAAACCGAAACACATTTTCAAATAAAGTAATATTTCTCACTTTCCAAAAGTGCCCCTCCTCTCCTCTTATAAAAGGCCCCCACCTCTACCTCATTTCACGCACTCCTCAAGCCTTTGGCTCGGCCAACCCCTGCCATTTACTCTCTCCACATCCCTCTCCTCATCCTAGAGGATTCCCTTTGGTCAGAATCCTTTCAGAGGAAGCCATTAGGCTCAAATCAAAAGGAGTTAAACTTCTAAAGGTAATTCATTCTCTCATGTTCATTTGTATTATTTTTCTTCTCCAACCCCCTAAACGCTTTTTATTTATTTCTTTTGTAACAACAACAGTATCTTAAATATAATAGGATGTTGTTATAAGATTTATTCGAGCTACACTCCCACACAACTACATCAAATGGTTAAATAACATACGGTTTCCGTTGATGGCAAATTTCTGCCTCCCAAAATGATGATTGTTCAACATTCTCTTAACACCTTCAAAGGTGGCCATTAAGATGTCACTATATTCATATATGATATATTATATGTTTATGTTTTACTTATTCTTCTGTATTTTTCATTTGTGTCTTACCTTTATGGCTTCCATTATGGGTATACGCGATATCTTCATTTTAGGAAGTGCGGACTACCGCCCCCTCAAAGTGACGTGATTCGTTAATGCCATACGTGGGACGTATAAAGGATGGATTTAATGTTATTATATATGATGTTATACTGGAATTATTATATACCTCTATATCATTATTATTTCTTTCCGTTAAATTATGAGATAGAAATGAAAGTAGTGTTCATGCGTACGTACGGCTTACCATCTCCATGAACGGTGCATTTCATTTCTTATCCCCAAATGTAATGTAATATTAAAAGTACATGTTTATAATTGATATATATAATGAATGATATATCTAAATGATGAATATAATTCTGGAATTAAAATATACATACCTCTCATTAAGTTTGAATTCCATTAATATGACAAAGAAATGAAAGTGGCATTCATACGTACGTACGGCTTACCGTCTCCATGAACGGTGCATTTAATTTCTTATCTCTAAATGATTATGTAATATTATAAATACATGTATATGCTGGATATATATAATATATATGATATCCAAATCTGGAATGTCATTCTGGATATAAATAACTTTTGACCACACGAACAACATGTAATTATAAGAAGTCCACTTTCGACTTAAGAACCAAATACCGACAAAATGAACATTATTAACTTAAATGATTACATAATGTCTATAACATGTCAATAATTGATATAAAATGAATAATGAACTTGTAAAAGGTTCTTAATCAAGTAGAAATTAACTCAAGTTTATTATTCAGGACGTTAAAGAACGATCGAGTCAAGTCGGACCCGAGGTAAGGGATCTTACGCCTCTCTTTCTTTTTAAGTACACACTTTTATGTCATTCCTTTTAAAGATCATCTTTCTTGTTATTGGGATGATCTTTTATATTAAACTTACTGTAATTTTTATGTTCATGTGATGAGAGACCCTATTCTCTCTCATCAATCCATTTTGGATGTTTTGAGTGGCGTCGTTAGGCTGCCGAACTTTCGTAAGGGATATAAGCTCTCTCTTTCTTTTTAAGTACTCTCCTTTATGTCACTTATTTTAAGCTCCTCTTTGTAATGTTGGGGGATGTTATTTTATATTCCTATTTCTGTACATTTTATTGTAATGTGATGAGATACCCTATTTGATCTCATCAATCCATATTCGGATGTTTTATGTGGCGTCGTTAGGCTGCCGAGTTTTCGTAAGGGATTTTTCATCTCACTTTTATTCCCGTGAGATTTATGCTACATTTGACACAAATTACATTGAGTGGTGTATGTACTGCCCATTATTCTACTCTTTGTGTAATATGATTTCTTTTATGATTATTTACATCAATGATTTATTGTCCTTCTTTCATGGAGTGTATGTTTTGAATGATACCCAAGTCGGTAAGGGAAACTTTCACCCTCCTCTTTTTTAAAAGACTTCTTTTGTTGGGTCTTTTAATTTACATATTGTTATGTTGGGATATGTTCTCATATATCCTTATTGATGTAAATTTTATGTCCATGTGATGAGATAAACTTTTTATCTCTCATCAACTCATTTTGATGTGATGTCGTTAGGCTGTCAAGGGAACTTTTTAACCCAATTTCGATTTCTTCGGGTTCAACATGTGGTCATTGAATATGTCATCCAATGAATATGTGTGAATGAACTTTTATTGTTTTACACCTAATATCCACTTATATTGGGTGTATTTATATTTGTCACACATATTTTTGAGATTGATTTGTCCTTAATTTAAGGATACCTTCTTTTTAAGGGATTTAATCACATTTGACATTTCTATTGAGGGTTCATTGTTGTTATGCACCAATTCACTCTTATATGGTGTATATACTATCATTTGGAGTATTATATCATGAATCCATTTATTATCATGATATTATAAAGTTCTAACTAAATGTTATTCCTCAATTATTGTATTCAAGTGTCTCTAATTTTGGTAAAACCGCTTTAACCAAAATATCGTTTTAAATGTTTTAATTATTTGTTCTTATTAATATCCATGTTTTGAAAATGGTTTTAAGGATTTATTTATATGGATATTAATGGTTTAAAATGTTAAAATCTTCAAGGTGGTATGGGACACTTTTATTCAAAAATCTTTTTATTAAATGTTTCAAATGGTTTTGGAAATGGTTTCTTTTTTAATGGATTCATTATTTCAATATACTAAAATGTTATATTGTGATTGAAATGTGGAAATGTTATGTTTCCTTTATGCATGTTTTATGTGACACATTTATGTTATGGTTCTTGGGAATTGTTATGAAAACGGGTGGTTCCGTGATAAACTAAGGGCGGGTGAGCCCGATATAGCTCTCCAATGCATTGGGTAACGCGAAAGAGTGAAACGTTAAGGATTCTCCGAAGAGATTTAGGGAATATACTGTGATGGGTATCCCAAACGTAACCAAGAGGGTTACTCCCTAAGTAAGAATGTTATGAATGCCTCAAGTTACCTTTATGTCTTATGTTTTCTATGATTTATTCATGATTTGATATGCCTATGTTTTATGGGTAAAGTGTGATTTCATTCTAATGTATATATGAACTCATGTTTCCTTTCCATATTTTTATAAATCTTACTGAGCTTTTTATGCTCATCCCAAGTTTTTTGAAATGTTTTTCACAGGTCAAGGGAAAGGTACATGATGTGATGATAGTGTTAAGGATGTGTCAAAAAAGAATCCATGTTATATTTTAAATATGTTTCCGTTGATGGGAAGAATGAATACTGTCTTTTATGTAACCACTTTGTTTAAATGTGGAATGTAATGCAAGTTTCATGATCTAATTCTCTAAAACTCGAAACCTGAAAAGATCCTCAATGTGTAATCTTGTAATAACTCAAGATTAAGTAATGTTTAAGGCTGGGGCCTTATACCTAATCATCAATGTACCGATTTTATAAATATAATAACCTCTAATGTGCCCTATTTTTTTACATATGAAAACATTCCATTTACCCTATTGTTTTATGCTTGGGAGAACCTCATGTGTACCCTCTTCTTTTGAGATTGTGATAACCTCTCGTGTACCCTTTATTGTTTTGTTGGGATAACTTCACGTGTCACCTTTGAGCTAGTATTACATTAATCATTACCCACTATATTCATGTGAGATATATCTCCCACATGTCAAATAATCCATTAATTTTTTCATCACAAGATCATGGAACATTCATCATATCATTACACAAGAAAATATTTGGGTTTCATAAAACCTTTCATTATAAAATAACTAATGGAAAAGATATAAGTTTTATATCCTCATAAAAATTAAAAATTTTGGAAAGAATAATAATGGAATATTTGGTTCATATCCCCAGTTGATCATATTTAACATAACATAATGTGATATTAGATGGAATTTTTTTTCAAACATAAATAACATGGAAGATTTTTGGAAGAAAATAGAATTTCCACTTTGTAAAAATATTGTTATCATATACATAATTTTCAAAATTACTTTCTATGAAAATATAAAATGAAACATAAAAAGGATTATTTAAAACATTGATTTTTCATCACCGTAAAAAATACCATTAATTTCATATGGTTTAATATAATGATTCCTTTAACATATTTAGTAAAATACAAATAAAAATTGTTTTTGAAAATGAGATAATGATTAATTTTAAAACATTTTGAAAAAAAATATAACATCATTATATATTTTTTAATAATTACTTATTATAAAAATAATTTTTGAAATTATTAATTGAACGAATTGATATTTGAGAAAAAGTGTTTTTAAACATGGATATAAATAAATTTAGGAAACAATAAAAATATTATATATTAATATATTGTATATAACGAGAGGAAAATGAAGAAAAATTATATATTCTTATAATTAAATAAGGGGAGAAGAAATTTCATGAGTTTAAAGATATATAGATCATATGATATCATCATCAAATGCATAAATAAAAAATTCCAAATAAATTATGATATTTTACAATAAAACTATTACCACTTTAGTAACATTGAATTATATGCACTAATGAAACAATAACATAAATTGAAACAAAAAATAATGTGATAATAAATAAATTTATTTTATTAAATATAAAGGGTGATTCAAAAACATCTTATAAATTAATATATCAAAATAAACTAACATAAGTTTTATATAATGAAAATTGTAACATAAATCCCTTACCAATTTGATCAATATTAAATATTAAACCCGATAAAGGAGAAACCCAAATATGGATATGTAACTATAAAAAAATATTCAGAGAATTATTATAAAAAAATTAATGGGAAGTGTATAAACCAAATATAATTAATATGTGGTGAATATTTAATGTGTCTCGTAGAAGTAAAAAGTCATACCAGAGTCCCTTACCATATGTCTAGACATCCTTCGAACATGTTGAAATATCCTTCACAAAGAGAGACCTCCTTTGGATCTATTATTAATGACCCTAGCATTTCTCTTTTGATATGAGAATACATTATAGAACATGGATACATATATTTCAGATGGATTTCTGAAGGGGTTGGATGAACTATATGGTTTGATAGGTGTGAATAAATGAAGGTTAGGGAAGTACATTTTAATATTGGGGAATAGAACCCACTTGGGAATTACATGTAAATTTCCTGAAGAATATCATATAATAATAATACTCCGAAGAGTGAAATATCAAAATTACCATATATTCTATCATGGGACGTATAATATGTAAATATGGATAGATAATAGGATGTAGGCATTTTTTGTCATTTTTAACCCATATCCTTTTTGTTTAACTATATTATAAATGATTTATACCTTTACCATGGTAATGTTTTTTAATGATTTCATAATTCATTATAGTAAAAATTTAATTTTAACATATTAGATAATATAAATTATTCCCATTCCATTAATTAAATATATTTTACCAAATTTAATTCACAAAAGTAAAAAAAATTATATTTAAAACCAAACCCCTAGATGTGATGAAAATTTGGGTTTTTGTGAAGATTATTTTTCAATCACAAGTTTATTATATTATAAATCTATATATATTAATAATAATTGTTTAAAATAAATTGATCTTTTTTATAGGTATTATATAAATTTCATATAAAACATTCCCCAATAGGTTTTTATAAAAATAATTAAATTCGAGAATGATTTTTTACTTTCATAAAATATTCTAAAGAAACTATTTTCTAAACACAAAATAAACATATACTAAAATAAAATATGAATTTGATGAAATAGTAATTATGTGAATTAAATATAGTTGAAGAATACTTATTTTAATTTAAAATATAATATGAAATTTATATAACTTTATGTAATCAAAATAAATTGTGGTAAAAAAACTATATTTTTCACTATTCAATGAAAACCTTTATTTTCTAAAAAATAAAAATATTTGACAATATGTTAGTTTTAATAAAATTATTTAAAAATGACAGTAAATTTTATCCAATAGATTTTATAAATTCTCTATAAGTAAATGATAATATTTTTCATAACACCCAATAAATATAATTTTTGATGAAAAAATATTTTTAATGAATATATATACTTTATTAAAAACTGATTGATTATATATTAAGAACATAGAAATAATTTGTTTTCTATAGTATATTTATATGTGTATTTTATAATGTATATAATACATTTCAGGCTCACCTATTTAATGGATATGATATTTAGGTTTTATTTAATATAATATTCATACATGGTTCATTGAAGCATATTGTTTTATGTCATGTATTTTATTGAAGAAACATGTAATTTTGTGTAAATAATGATAAAAAGTGTTTCATATAAAACAATATTACAAAAAATTTAATTTGATTTGAAAAAAAAATTAAAAAAATTTCAGGATGTTATACTTTTGGATCAGAGCAATTTAAACTTTATTAACCTTTCCAAGCATATAATAAAATTAAAAGGTAAAGGAATGAAGGTAATCAAATAATTTATGATATTTGAGATTAATTTTATGATTAATTAAGATATATATGAGGCTTTTTTGTCCATATAAACTGAAAGGAGCTTTCCCAATATTGATTGTCTCCAGTAATGTAAAGTGTGGACAAATATTTCTAGCTCGAGGTCATGTGTTGGGTAATTACACAGAAGAGGCCTTGAATATTAAGACATGTATGCAGAAACTCAATCCCATAAATTTGTAATTATTCTAACCTAACTTTTAAATTCATTAGAAATACTGTATAGAAACTTAAAGTATTATGTTGTATCATGATTAACGTTGTGGTAATACTTCCCTTCAACTCATAAAAAGATGTATCACACACTTCAAACTATATAAACTTGACACCCATATTCGTCAATCCTATAAGTGGTTTTTAATGATCAGAAAAATCCAATATAAATGACTCGTAATATCCAGTGATCAATAATAAACACTATTTGTCCAACACAATCTTCGTAATTTTGGATCTCACATTATCTAGGTCAACTGATACTAATAATTCTTATAAAATATGTCCCAAGAAAAAAACCATTACATTTTAGAAGTGGGATTTATTTAGATTGGAAGACAACTTATTCTCTCTCATTGTATTCAAAATTTTATCATGTTGTTTTGAATGATCATGAAAAGACTGAGATTACATGAAGTTTTCAACCACAAATACCACATTAAAGGAATCCAAGTATGGAAACCAGATTCCCCAAGTCCATAAAAATGGTGGCCACATTTGAAAGATTTAAAAAAGAGACAATTACTCATAAAGACCATATATACATTGCTATTATATACATATGGTATGTCCAGTGGTGTAAGCCATATATGATGATATCCTAACCTCAGATCGATCTTCTAGAATACTCTAGATTCATGAAGATGGTCTTAAATATCAATTATAAGAGGAAATACATAGTTGTTAATAACCCTAATATATTCATCTATTAGTAATCTATAAATTTTATAAGGGTTTCATCAACAATCATGTAACAAATCATGGGTGAACCCCACGGTAATTTTCTGGGTCTGATAAAACCCTTATATTCCTTGTCCACCAACTACCTCTTGAGATACAGAAGCTCAGTTGGTTCCATACTGTATGGTTGAATTGACATTGTAACTACTCCTTGAATGATTTGTATTATAAACTATACCTTTCAAATATTTGTTTTCCTAAAAAATCATTTTGCAATTAATCAAAAATATTATCCACTACCAAATAAAAATCTACCAAACAAAATGTCTGATCATCAAAGAAAAGACTCGTGATTTGGGATGTCACCACTCCCATCCCTTGGCGCTATGGTCTAGATCTATAGTAATGGACATTCCTTTAACCCTTATATAGAAATATACCTCCCTATAGTAAAATTAAAGACACCCTTAAGCAAAAATAGTCATTGTGGGAATGGTAGAGAACTATCTAATACATCCCAACTAAGATATCTAAGTCTTTCATCTCAAGGATGGGAAGTCTCAAAAAGAAATGATCATTTTAACACTCAATTATAATCACTTTAAATTGGAATAAAATCTATGACCACACTCCTTGGGGAGTATATATTGTCATCATTCTATATAATTTCTGAATTTTAAGCCCAAGACAATCAATTATCAATATTGATATAGAGGTGTATGAGTCACCCTCATCGAATAAAACAAATATGATTGTTTTGGATCGCAGAATAATTCCTCATATTGTCATTAGACCTATGGTATTATCATGAGGTATTAGTTGTACTACATTTAACTTGCCTATTCGACAACTGAATTCCACAATTGGACTTCCCGGAACAGAGATGTTCAGATGATGCTGAAAATTAGATGTCTGGAAACCATGGTCACAACCTCTTCATCGACCTAATTAGTTGGCTCCACTCTAGAACCATTCATAACATGTAGATAATTATCTTACACGATCTGTTGGAGCTAATGTGGATCATATCCATCTAGGGATAGACAAGAAGGTAAAAAAGAATCTATTAGTACAACCCATTTAGATATAGTCTCCGCATTCTATTGGGATTCTATAAAACTGAGTCTTAATGTATACTTTCCTCCCACACTAATGGCATACTGTTTAATTATGAGTGTTTTTACTCGATCTATTTATTCCATGATAAGAAGTCTAATAATAAGTTTTCCTTCAACTAGGGGAAGAACTACTGTATCTTTGTAATAAGCCACTACTCTATGTACCATCTGATTCACTCAGATGGTGTTTAGGAATAAGTGCATGATTTATAATATTTATATAATATCAATCCAAAGGATATTTAACTAATATCATATGGAATACCTAAGACCATATTTTAATAACCTCACACTAGATATCTCATCTCAATCTAGGGTTCGATAAAAATTCTAAATCTTAGAAATGAGATATGAGTAATCCCTAAAAAACATGGAGGACTATTTAGGTGCAAGAACCATCCACCAAAATTTACTCTAAACAAATCAAGGATGATCAATTTAAATGATCTATATAATAAACCCACCATGTCATTCCTCGGGGATTATAATCCTAATTAGGAATATCTCACAATTATTTGAAGAATAAAAAAGGATGTAACCAGAGACATTATATCTCATAATTGGAGGTGTAACAATATGCTTCAAAATTGATAGAATGGCCTCCATCTATGACCATGCTACATGTGGGATTCCATCCCTTGAAAACATTAGTATATACTAATATTGAAACTCCAAGTTAGACTCTCACAAATATGAATCATGTCTCAATAAAGCCTGCGTAGACTGCACTAAATACATAAAACCCTCTTAGAGTTGGTAATCATTTCTCAAACCAGGTATAGTGGGTAATGCCTTATATCAAACCATATGATCTATCACCTTTGGTTTATGTCATACCATCTCTAAAGAGTGGCCATCCACACAGTCATGGCACATGATTCAAGGTTGTTGCGATGAAATATCTCTAACATTCCATGAAAACACCGCAAGAATGTGATATCAAAGTTGATACAATCATAAACATAATTAGAATCAGAAAAGGGGATAAATACCAAATATACTATATGAACTAAAAATAACTAAGGTTATGGTATTTTTAGGCATTCATGCTTTAATATATGGGGGTTTTGATATTGGAGGGTTAAATTTCATGTTCTGGAGTAAAATTCTCTTTTTATTTCACTTGGCCCCCATATTTACTAGAAACCATTTATTCATAAGATATAATTTACTGTATATTATTTCATGTATGTGTATATGGGAAAGGGTCCATTTAGATGTATTTCCATTCCAATTTTATAAAGTCATATGGTTTAAAAGATATTATTGGAATTCCATGTAATTATAGCCAAACTTATACATTTGGCCTCTAATTGTAACAAGTCAAAGATGATAGCTAAATTAGATGGATGAACCATTCCAATTTATAAGAGTTATAATAAATTTCAATCATATTCCATGTAATCGCAGCTAACTAACATTTCCACTCACGTGACATCAGTCGAATAACATGATCATATAATAATTTTTTATTTAAGAATCCAACCTCATGGTATATAGAAAAATACCACATAGGCTTGGTTAGAAACTTTAATAAACAATTATTTTATCTATTTTTTTATTAAAAATGTTAGTTAGAATAATATATATATCAACCAAATTATAGTCATCAATCATTGGAAACACATGCAATGCAAGTATTAAAATGAACATATATGGAATGCAATATGAAGGTAATGTGAGTCTATAGGTTCCTATAATGATTCATGTAGAAATGTTCCTTACTATACATGACGATTATAGAATATCCATAAATCATAAAAACCCTCTAAAATTATATGCTTCACCAAATGGTGAAATTATACTAACATTAATAAGAGTAGTACAGAATTATAAGTTCATGTTCCTTAAAAAAAATTCTCCTATAAATGTGTTAGGTACTCCCTGGAATAATTTCAATACCGATTTACAACACTTACTAATATCTTCTAAACCATTACAAGATATTAATTAAATAAAATATGTTCTGATATAACACGGTGACATCACGTCGAGACTCTCATGGTAATGATAACTGGACTGGTTGGCCCCATGACATCAAGAATACCTCCCCATACTTCAGAGGCATCACACTAGTAGTGAAGGTCAAAGTTGGTGCGGTGGGGAGACTATACCGTCATAATCATAGTACATTACTATGGTAAACTACACACAAATAATTAAGAAAAACAAATAATAATAAATAAGGTAAATAAAAGTATTAAAATATTAGCGATAATTAATCATCCCAAATGTTCAAATCAGTATCACATACAAAATTTATTTCGTGTCTCTTAAAAATGGATGAAGCATACATGGTATCAAGAACATGCGATATTCATTCAAAATAGTCATGAAGACAAAAAACTATCCAATCATCCAATTTACTCGCTCAGTCATCCACTACCAAGATACAGTCCTAATACAAGAAGTCATGAATCTAGAACAAGTTGTCCCCCCTTATCCATTTCAACAATCATATAATTTTATCATATATCATTGGTGTCTTGGATAGGATGTGATATAAAATCAATAGAGAATAAAAAATTTCGGATATACAAATCCAGTATGTTAATATAGAATTCATTATTGCGCTAGTATATCAATGTCAAATTAGAAATAAAAACAAGCATTGTTAAATTCATGTTCTTCATGGGAAACTTGGATAACTATACATGCATCAGCATAATAAAATAGGATCCAAAAATAATCCATGGAATCATTTCCATTTCCTGGTTAGGCTAGCTCATGGTACATAACTATGCATTCTATAAATAAGAGGATATTTGTAATCAAAGGTGTACATATAAGTAATTCCATACAAATTATGTCTGATAGAGTTTATGGATCGAGGAAAAGGTTAATCCTAAGAAAATAATGATTGTATCCCAATGAGAATAATCTATTGTGTCACAAGTTGGGATTCATCACGCTTAATCCAATGTGAGCATCCAAAAAATTAATTTTTTTAGAAGTATAAACTATCCAATGTAACCATGTTGGGAATCTACCAATAGACATCTACCAAGCTCTAAGGTGGTTGTCTCCCTTGGCATCCAACTCAAGGAATCAGAATGGAGTCCTCTGAGTGCTAAATTCTTACCCTCACGAATCTAAGCTGGGATAAAGTCTGCCAATTTCTATAAATATTGAAAAGGAATATATGAAATAGTCACCATATAAATATATTTGTATATATATTCATAATTCATCATAGGACAAGTAATAACCATTCCAATCAGAATTTTCATAGGTTTATTCCATCACATTTTTATTATAATGAAAATGGGTGAAAAGGGTGCATGAAACCATAATCATTCAATTAAAAGTTATAAAATACTTGGTATTTATGATTTATAGTTATTAATTAATTATTAATTTAATAAAATGAATCACATAACATAAAAATGGTAATTTTCAGAACACCAAAATAGTGTTTTTTAAGTCATGATAGTCGTCAATGAAGGGAATAACATGGAACACACCCTAATTGGGTGGTATGGGTTGAGGTCTCAAACTAAAAAAAGGGAAATTTGTCTCATTAGGTCTTTATATTAAAAGAAATTAATTTAAATTTAAATTTTTATATTAAAAAATTATCACATTGTTAAATAGACATGTAGAAAATAGAAACAATTCAAAAAATTTGAGACATTGAGGGAAAATCCTTGACAACATAAAATTTTTATATAGTAAAGAAATCATCATGTATTGACTTCATATTCAAACAATAATTTGAGAAAGAATAAAAATAGACAATGATCATAAAAATAGTTAATATTAAGAAATTTAAATATTGTATAGAATACATAGAGATAAATTGAGAAATATAGTGAATGGATCAAAGTTCATACTAAGAGAAAAACAACAGGATGAATAGTGGGAAAATTCATGTTTGTAAAGGTGATATACTTTAAAATCTATGAAATAGGGAAGATGAAATCTAATAATATGGTAGGATACTGGAGAATTATTATATTAAAAGAGGGTTTCAGTTTTTATGGGAGAATGGGATAATATAATATTCACTCAAATTTAATGGGTAATTGGGGTTTTCCACAAAATTTTCCAAACATCGCACTGACCATTTAATACGAACTATCAGAAGGCATCCATCACACATGCTTGGGATGTGGTCAGACCTTCCATGAGTGGGTCTTATAAACCACCTCTTCAATGAAACCTACTACTTTGAAACGACCATCCAGACTGGGCCGAATGGTTGGAAAATTCATTCTTCCTCTTTTAGTGACTTGGATCACACTAGATAGTCTAAAAACCATGTATATTAGGAAACATGGTTTATACTAATAGTGTAGCCCACCTATTTCTTTTAAAACATAGGGCTTCGGGATATAGAAAAATCCCAGACACCATTTTAACTGATGTGACCTCATTAGGAAATACCAAAAGGGTAAAAATATAGAATAAAATTGACAGTAAAAGGTTATTTACCTCATAGAATATCAATTTCAATTAAATAATGATCAGAATAAATGATAGCCCAAGAAATAATATTTAATGTATTTAAGTAAAATATTATTAATTATTAAGAGGATATACCTTTAAGAATGAAACATATTTTGGAAAATAATTCTACTGAATTATAGTTTAGAAAAAAATGAATTTTGGTTAATTTTAAAAGATTATATAGGTTAAATATTATACTTTAAAAATTTTAAAAAATATATGATTTTATATGAATTTGATGTTTGAGACAGTATTATTATTGATAATGAAAGGACTATATTTCAAATAATGAAATATGATATTTCCTAGAAACTGAAAATTATCATAAATAGTATAAAAGAAGGAGAAGTGACCACATTAGTAAATTTTAGACATAAACATAAAGAAGATTTAATTATTTTGATTCAATAAATAAAATAATAGAAGAAAAGATAGGACACAGTTGTTAAAACTCAGTGTTCAGAGTTCTAGGAATACATAGGAAAATAGTAGGAGGAGGAATAAGGTGTCACTTGAGGCATCTCGCTGCATGTTTTAGAGGAATTTTCCATGTGCACCACCACATCATGTACAACATTATTCATTAAATCATAGAATATGAATTCAGTTACAACACAATTAGGGAATTAAATTTTTAAAGAAAATATGTTTTTTCTTCATTTTTTCCATGGAGGGATACTAGGAGGGACGAGGTAGACACTGTGAAAACACTAACTAAATTAGTGAACTTAATTATTTTTTGTTTATATGAAACATTCCATGAATTATCCTTATATTAAATCATTTATTTAAACCATGAAATATATGTTGTATTTTTCTTTTACTATTTTTTTTCTTCAAAACAAATTTTAAATAGGAAAAGGTTGTTATAATGGGATAAATATTAAATGAAATTCCATGATTCTCCCATCCCTCTAAGGGTATTATACTTCTTATAAATGACAAGTGGTATCAACATCAAAGTTTCTCTATGACTTTTTTCTCAATGAATATTTACCATAGACATAACTATTTATTAAAAAATATTTATCATTTAATGAAATAATTAAACTAATAGAAGAACAAAATTCAATAACATGGAGATTTGTTTCACCAAAGGTATATTATCGGTGTCCCAAATTATTTTTATCCTAACAAGTATAGCACCAGTAAGGGGTTGATCCACAAGGAACAAGACGTTATTTTTATCTTGTTTAACTAAGTTTTCATTTTTCTTTTAATGATGTTTTCCATATTTAGAGTCCATAGTTGTTGATTGGATAAAATGAAAAATTGGTGTAAGTTAATTTTAACAAATTACATAATATGATAAAAGTAATTACGAGAAAATTAATTTTGATTTAGATAAAGAGAGACGTTCATTGGGGTTATGGATTAATGAGAAGTTGTTTAGTAAATTAAATTGCTTATGAGGTGGTGTTGTTCATAATAACCCAACACTCTGGGATTCAATTTCTAAAAAAGTTTCCTTAGTACTTTGGAATTTATATTTAGAGAGGAAGAAACTATCTTCTTTGTCTAGTAGTTAGTTTTTAACATATCTTTATTTGGTGTTTTCCATTGTGAGTCGATGAATACTTCTACTGGTCATGAAACTATTCATCGTTATTCTTCTTTTGAATCCCTGAAAATTCTGCCCTTGGTCTCGTACAGAATTTTTAGTGATAAGATGAAGTGATTTAAGAAGAATAACAAGATTTTAATAGAACAAACACATTCATAGAACCATAATTTAAATTAAAACTCATCAACTCCCATAACCCCAACACACTGGGTGTTTCGTTATACATATAGAAAATGATAAACAAAAAACCATTGATACCTGATGTGATCATGCTTGGAAAATAGAGGTGGAAGTGATTCTTCAGTAAATGGTAGAATTACAGTAGTACAATGGAAGAACTTCTCTCCTTCAGAACTTCAACCCCTTTATCCACACAACCCCACCTATTGAACAGAAGGCTAAGGCCTCCATTTATAGACAAATTAACTACACAGTGTGTGTAAAAAATACACATCGTGTACTTTTTTCAACACTTTTTCCCCTCAATTTCTCCGCTGGTTGGCGGCCTAGCATGCCATCATTGACTTGGAACATGTCCATGCTTGGTAGGTAAATATACATGGCATGTAGCGCCGCCATACACACCATGTAGTCTCATTTTTAGGACACTAACTGCTTCTAGAAATGTATACCTAGCTTGTATCCTTGGAACACAGTGTGTCTCCTTCATCCGACCACATGGGCATGTCGACTCTTCTCGTCCACCAAATACTTCTATAATAGAATACACGACGTGTATGGTGGGAACATGGTATGTACCAGTTTTTGGTTAGTTGGGTATGTACTTGTCCTGGTCAACCTATATCTGAGCTTGAATATACACAGCGTGTATATCTGTACATGCAGGGTAGTTTTAATTTATTTCCCAATTCTCCCTAGTTTTGTGTATTTTTCCATAAATCCCATGAAAAAAAACAAGGTCACCAAAATCAAAGTTTTTGTTCACTAAGCAGTAGGTATTTGCAGAAATAATGTTCTTATTTTTCAATAGAGTGTGTGAAATTGTATACACAAATCAGGTGCATCAAACTCCCCCATACATAGTCATTTTCTTGCCCTCAAGAAAATCTCAACATCCCATAAAAAGAGTATATATTTTAAAATGATGGACTTCAGTTAATCTAAATCTAAATAATAAGTTATAGGAGAAAATTCAAAAAAGAATACAAAACAGTTTCAATTCAATATATATTCTAATTAGGCTTCATTTATATTTCAATTATCTATATTCATTCTCTTTGAACACATGTTTCAACCTTTAAAATAATAATAAATCCATTTGATGATTTACCTCACTAATAATATACTCCACAGTCGAGAAATTTTAAATAAATGTTTTTCTCAGTAAAATATATATACACTCTATCCATTGGTTTCAAAAAAATATAGTTCTGTAGTTCGAAAAATTGATTTACCAAAACATGAGGTCTTTTCAACAAGGACCAGATATACCTGTGGATAAAGAATTGAAGGTAAATTTGTGAAAATAACTATAAGTCTTGAAAAATGAGGCTAAATTCTTAAATAACAATGCATGATATTCAAAATTAATCTCATTTTAAAAGCATCCCCAACAAGCTCAAATAAATGATCTCACTATCTCCTTTTGATGGGTAGGTAGGGTTTACAAACCAACAGGTGAGTATAACGTCCATCTATTTATATTAATTTCTTTTAATAAAAAGGGCTCCTTTCAAAATTTCAGTGAATAGAGGTTCGGAACCGTTGTTGCACCAAATAATCAAGAAGCTCTCCCATATACTTAAATTCATGAAAATTTGTGGAAGTATGCCTTTTTTTCCAATCCCTTCTTTTGAGATCAAATGAATAATTATGCTTAATCATAAAATAATTATTGTAGGATAGGAAATATTTATGTAAAATGGCTTCTTATAAAGGATATTCATGGTTTCTAGGGGATTCGTGAAGATAAAATGTAGGGTAGGTCTTAGGATAAAGGGGTTAAATCAATCAAATGGCTCAATCATTTTAATGTAATTCAAAAAATCCTCATGTTTCCAAAAGAAAACATCCAAATTCTGGTAGTTATATATATTCTAATAACCTCTCAAGAAATAGGGTATTTGAAGGAATATGAAAAGGGGTTTAGAATACACTTCATGAGTGGGAAAAATAAATAAAGAGATAATCCGATCATGTCTTGAAAATAATTGATTTGTCTAACAGATGTAATTATCTTAGGATTAAAAGTTTTAATTTAAATTCTATCAACAATCATTTAAAAACACTTAAGAACAAAAATGAAAATGAAACATTTTTAAAAAAAAATCTCACTTTCAGCATTAGTATTTAAAAATATGATTAAAAAAATGACTTCACATTTTCAAATATATATTCTAATAATGATGTATCCTAGAATCTGAAAAGGGAAAATACTGAAGAGGTCGATAGATGCCCCCCCCCATACTTAATATCGCACATGGTCCTCCATGTTCCCAAAAAGGTGAACAAGGATTGTTGGGGTCAAAATAGTGGACCAAAACGAGGGGATGTAAGGAAAGAAGAAAACTAAGAAAGAAGAGAAGAAAATGGAAAAAAGAATACTCCCCTCATGTCTAGGTGAAGAAGATATGTAATAGTGCAGCCCAAAACATGGAAGAGTGTATATGACGGCAAGAAGAAGACAACAATGCAAGCATAAAAAACATACACATGCATAAGATAACACAAATATATTAAATGAAAAACATAAGTCCAAAAACTAGTAAGTGGGTCACCTTAGAAGAGGCATCATTCTGTACAAAACCATCCAAGAGAGAAGGCTCAGGAGTCGTGGAAACTAGAGGCTCAGAATCTGCACCAGGAAGGGAAGCTATAGAAGTAGGAGCCGTATAGGCTATACATGATATAAGATGCTCGGTAACAATACCTATAATTGCAGCAGCGGTGGCATCAGTAGTAGAAGTAGCTGGGATCATAGTGGATAATAGAATAGAATCTATGGACTACACAGTAAATGGAAGTAGTGTTGTGGAAGAAGGGTCAGGAACCGAGGTAGAGGCAGGTAGTGGGGGTAGTGGAATACCATGATTCTGAAGAATATTCCCCAACAACTACTCCATGTGGTCATTTCCACTATCGATATGGAAAAAGTGATACTTAATCATGGTTAGGATGAGGGAAAAGGTGAGATCGAACATGGGTGTTGGGGAAGGGTGTGTAGGAGGGGGAATAAAAGAAGGTAGGATTGAAGAAGGGTGGTAAGAAGAAGAGGGGTGGCGTGGGGAAGTTGGAAGGGGTGGGTAAGGAGGTGGAGGTGCATCGGTGTGTGTATGAGGGTCAACAGGTGGGCGGGTTGGGGAATAGGCAAGTATGTAGGTACCCCCTCCTTCCAGAACAATCCCATGTGAATAAGCATGTGATAGTCCATCCGGTGAGGGGATCCTAACAAGTCATTTGGAAGGGAAGGATCCATAACCGTGAGGTGGTGGGGAAGGTGAGTAGCATAAAACCCACTGTTCAGGTTTCCTTAATGTTCGGTAAACATGGCATTAATATTTGAGGTGGCTAGGTATGAGAGGTCCAAGTAGTCCTACAGGATGACACTAGTAAGGAGATCCATGTCATGATCGGTCACCCCACCCCCCATATCTTCATGGAAGGTAAAGAGGATGGCGCTGAAACCCCGATGTGTGAAACGAATGATGGGGATAGTAATAAGGGTAATCTTATGCAAGGTAGGGATGTAGTGGTAGTCAGGTCCAGCAATCTCCCACTACATAGCAACGAGCTCAGAGAGCTCGGGCCTGGTTAGGGTAGAAACATGGGGTGGGGTGATGGGATCAGGATAGAAAACGCACCCTCGGCCGAACTCAATCATGGTAAGGGGAAAATGCTAGCCACCTAGCTGGAATCGAACCATGGGTACTGCATCCCCATGTGTCTCCCGGTACACTAAACTGTCAAACTCAAATGAAGCAGCAAACTCCAAAAATTAATCGTGGAAAATATGAGTGCTGACCTAGAAAATCACGAGCAACGAAGTGTGTCCAAGGAGATCCTCTGACTCGTCCAAGATGCCCAGCTGATGAGGAACGATACTATTAAAATAGAAGCTGCTCAATAGAATCATGCGGTGAGAAAACTCTAAACTTTTTCATATGCCATTTCAGTGACCAGGAACACCATGCAATGGTTGGGAACACCTGCAGGTCCCGACTTAGGTGGAGAGCTAGAGAAGGAACTAGCTCTGGGGGTGGTTCAATTATAGTAGGTGGAGGGTCGTTGGATGGGGATGTCGATGAGGGGAAAAATTCATAGTTGGAGATCCCAGGTGGAGTAGCAGTTGGGTGGGAAGGAATGATTGTGCTTGGAGGCTCAGTAAAAGATGGCGGAGGTGTTGTGCTACTCCAACCAGCCTCAGCTGAGGGTGTGGGGATGGAAGGATGTCCAATGGAGGGTTCTCGTATACTGGAGTGTCTAGGTCTGGCTGAGTCGCAGGTCAGAGTTATATCCGATGATAAATGGGCCTCTTTCCCTCAGTGGCAGAGGCGGGCCACTTCCCATGAGAAGGATCTCGGTCTGTCATAACCTGAAAGAGAAAAAAACAAAAGAAAAAGAAAAAGAAAAGAAAAGGAAAAAATGAACATGTGAGAATACTGGAATATAAAAGCACACGACATGTACATCCCAAGTAAACAACTGGTAGTTAAACCGGAGTATAATCTTATGCTCTCTAGATAAGTAGGCCGAGGAAGTAAGAGATAGACCAGAAAATGGTACACAACGTGTACCAAACATATGCGATGTGTTCATGATAAGTGGAAATGGTCATGTATTTGTAAAGACACGAAAACTATTACACAGTTAAAATGGTTCAAGACACGTCGTGTTGGATGAAATCACAGAGTGTACAAGGATAGAGGTTAAATGTCCATGTGAAGGTCTAGACACAGGCTAGCCGAATGAAATGATATACACGGCGTGTACCGAAAACACACACTGTGTATATGAACATGGTATGGGGGGCAATGTGAAGTGATACACATGGATGGGCCAAATGAAATGGCCTACACGGCGTGTACCGAACACGCACATCATGTTTAAGAAAATGGTGTGTAAGGCCATGTGTATAAAGTACTTTGGCATGATTGGGGATGGTACATGGTGTGTACTTAACATACAAACCATGTATAGTCATATTGAAAAGCATTAAGTGGGTGGTCGTGCACAACAGTACACAGCAGGTGTTCTTCATTTTGTTTTTTTGTATCACAGAAACCGAACGGTCGACTGATCACAAAATCACATGAAACACCTATAATAACCGGAAATAGAGGGTGAATAATAGTGTACCAATTCTGAGGATCAAAATGTAGTAGATATCCGAAGGTAAAATGCTTGAAATCAACATATTTTGAAGTGGGGAGTTTGGGTGTCGTATGGGGGAAGAAACAGGAAGAGGGGAGGCACCGCATGACACGACCTGAAGCCGGGTGGTCCAAGACTTATATTTTCGAGGTACACAACGTGTAACTTAGAGTACAGGCCATGTATCTCTTCTTTAATAGAACATTATATATATATAAATATAATTATTATAGTAAACTATATAATATTTAATGTTAATAATTAACATAGTAAATGTATATATATATACACATAAAATAAAACTATATAAAAAATGTATCGAGAAATACATTTTGTGTGTTTTAAAAGTGGAAAAAGAGATGTAAAACCTTTGGTCCGGTGCTTGGGGAGAGGTTCGGACTGGTGATCGGCTATTCTGAATAGAAGCTCTCAACCACTTGAGCTAATGTTGTATTGTAGCTCTAATTTATCATTTATATATAGTTATTTTATACGACGTATACTATACAAGAATAAGAAATGAACGGCATGTGGTTTTTAATTATACAAGAAGGGGATAAATGAGGGAGATTAGCTGAGTTTGAACCCGGGTATTTTGGATCCGGGGTCGAGACATTTCCATTCTTCCATCTTCACCCATATAAATTACTTTATATGGAATTTTTTTTAGTTTTATAAGGAAAACAGGGCACATATTACGTATATTAAAAGACACACCATGTGGTTTTAATAAAATGGTAAATGATGGAAATGGGACGGTTGTGAGGATTCGAACCTTGGTCTTTTGGATCCTGTATACGATCATGACCAACCGATCCATTCCCATCATAGGTTTTTTTAAAAGGAAAAAAAATTATATATATATATATATGAAAAACTACCACACATTCCGTGTAAGAAAAAACATGTATAAAATGGATAAATCCCCGTGTTGATGGTGGGTTGGGGTAGATTCAAACCGGTGATGGCATGGATAAACTCCAATGACCTTACCATCGGCACCGACATCATTATTGTTTATTTATTAGTTAATATATATATTTATAATAGTTAGAAAATAAATGAAAATAAAAAGGTTCATGCTGTGTATATAGGTGGGACACGACATGTATCAGCTTGGTTGCCTCCCAAGAAGAGCCTTTGTTTTAGGTCCTTGGCTTGACCTACTTACCATATCTCACCTCAGTTTTACGATGGATAATGTTCCCACCGTGTCTTCTATGTGATGGTAAGCCTTCAACCATTGTCCGTTCACCTTTAATGGTTGACCATCTTCTCTAGAAATTTCTACCGCTCCATGATGGAATACGCGTAGAACATGGAATGGTCCCAACCATTGTGACTTTAACTTCCCTGGGAATAATCGAAGATGAGATTTAAATAGAAGTACCTAATCACATGTTTGGAAATATTTACATGAAATAATCTGGGCATGAATTGCTCTTGTCCTCTCCTTGTATAGCTTGGCTTTCCCGTAAGCATGTAATCTAATTTCATCATGTTCTAATAGTTGTAACTTTTACTTCACATCTGTCGCCTTCAAATCAAAATTCTGGGACCTGACGGCCTAGTGGGGTTACTGTTCCTACTCCACTGGCATATGGAACGACTTTCCATAGATGAAGCGGAATGGGGACATTTCTAGTGGTGTTTTGAACGTAGTCTGTTATGCCAACAGAGCATCATCAAATTTCTTATACCAATCATTCCTCGAAGTGTGGACTACTTTCTCCATGATCTGCTTGAGCTCAAGGTTGGAGATATCCACTTGTCCACTGGACTATGGATGATATGGTTTCCCCATCTGATACTTTACTCTATACTTCGACAGTATTCCTCTCATCAGTGTATTGTCAAAGTGGGTCCCTCTATCACTGATCAATACTCGGGGAAATTCAAACCTTTCAAAAATATGTTTCTTTATAAATCTCATGAATACCTTGGTTGTGTCGTGTGATGTGGTAGTGGATTCCACCAACTTGGAGACGTAGTTGACGCAGTACAGGATATAAATGTTCCCAAAATATGGGGGAAGGGGACCCATGAAATCTATGCCCCAGACGTTGAAAATCTTGACCTCCAGGATTCGGTACTGGGGAATCTCATCTCTACGTCCCACATTACCGGTCCTTTGGCATCGAAATCAATAGGAAACAAAGGCCTAAGAATCTTTATGAATAGTGTGAAATAAAAACATAGACCGCATGATCTTTGCTATCGTATGGTCTAGAACATGATGTCCTCCAACTACTGATGCATGAAAAAACTCCAGGATGTCGTGAACATCATTCTCTGAGATGTAATGGTGGATCAACCCATTTCCACATGATCGAAATTGTAGTGGATGTTCCCAGAAGTACTTCTTCACATTAGAGAAAAATTTCTTCCATTGTCGGAAGGAGATGTTGGGGTGAACGACACCAGTAACCACAAAATTAGAAATATTATCATACCATGGTCTATGTGTTTCATTAACTGAATGGAGGTTCTCATTTGGTAAATCCTCCCCGATCTCATAATCTTCCTCCCTCTCTAAATGAGGCAGCTAGATGCGGGAGAGATGGTCTGAAACAACGTTCTCACTCCATTTATTATCTCGGATCTCTAGATAAAATTCATGTAAGAGGAGTACCCAGTGAATCTATCAGGGCTTCACATATTTCTTGTTTAGTAGTTTCTTTAGTGCTACATTTTCCGTATAAAAATAAATTTAGACAACACTAATTAAGAATGAATCCTGTCAAATGTGAAAACCACTGCAAGAATCTTCTTCTCTATGGTGGGGGTAGTTGATATGTTCTTCGTTGAGAATCCTACAGGCGTAATATATAGGTCAGAGAATCCAATCTAGCTGATATCCCAAGAATTATCTCACTGTATAGTCACTGGCATCACACATCACCTCAAATTGTTCCTCCCAGTTGGGAGAAATCATCACCGGAGCATCCACTAGCTGCTACTTCACATGCTCAAAGGATATGTCGCATGTCTCATAGAACTCAAATATGGAATCCTTGGTTAGAATATTGGTGAGGGGCTGAGCTATTTTTGAGATGTTGCGGACAAACTGCCTATTAAAACCATCATGCCCAAAGAATCAGTGGATAGCTACGACAGAAGTCAGAATAGGTAGTCGTGAAATGACTTCTATCTTCGCCGGGTCCACCACTATCCCCTTTTCAGAGATTCTGTGGCCTAGGATGATTCCAATTTACACCATGAAATTCCAAATTTCCCTGTTGAAAACTAGGTTAGTGTTCTCACAACATTACAAGACTAGCTCCATGTGTCGTAAACAAGTGGAAAATTATTTTACGTAAATGGAAAAATCATCCATGAATACCTTCAAGATCTGTTCCACCATGTCCTGGAGGATAGCCAACATACATCGCTAAAAGGTGGCAGGGTTGTTTCACATGCCAAAAGACATCCTCCGGTAAGCAAACATACCATATGGGAAGTGAATATACTATTCTCCTGATCCTTTGGAGCAATGGAAATCTAGTTATAGCCTGAATAACCATCAAGGAAGCCAAAAAAGATGTTCCCTACTAGTCTCTCTAGAATTTGATCCATTAATGGTAGGGGAAGTGATCTTTCCTTGTGGAATTGTTTAGCTTTCGGTAATCCACACAGACTCACCATCCCATGACAGTGTGTTTAGGGATTATCTCATTCTTTTCATTTGAAATCACAGTGATACCTCCCTTTTTGGTTACCACTTGTCGGGGACTCACCCGTGGACTATCCAATATGGGATAGATGATACATGAATCCAACAATTAATCACCTATTTTTTTACAACTTCGTTCATGTGGGGATTCAATAGCTACTATGGTTTATGATAATGCTTGGAACCTTCTACAAGTATAACCATGTGGGTGAAAATGGTAGGGATAATGCCCAACAAATCAGCAACTGTCCACCCAAAAGCGTTCTTTCGCTATTTCAAAACCTGTATATGTGCATCTTCCTGCACCTGTGACAGTTCTATGTTAATTATGATAGGGAAAGTTGTATGGGGTCCTAAATACCAGTTCTTCAGGGAAAATGGAAGAGGCTTCAATTCTATTTCAGGTGCCTTTAATATATAATGCATAAGTGGTTTCACCTAATCTTATTCTAGACCATCAGGACCAACTGCATGTTGCCAATAGTGGCCTCCCTGGCCTTCTATGAAATGAAATTCATCTTGCACTTCTTCATCTGGAATATCTGAAATAATAAAGTTATATGAAGTAAAAGAACATTCCAGATCATTACCTTTTTTTCTCAAATGATCATCCATGGTGGTTATAGCGTAACAATCCTCATTTTCATACAATGATGCATTTTTTAAAGCCTTGAGAACATTGTAGGAGACTCTTTTTTCTCCTATCTGGTAAATCAACTCCCTTAGGTGCAAATCGATCAGTACATTCCAAGTTTCCAAGAATGGTCTTCCAAGTATAAGAGGTGCCTCTTGGTCATCCTCCATGTCGAGGATGATGAAATCAGTGGGGAGGATCTTCCAACCGACATTAACTAGTATGTCCTCCATTATCCCCTTATGTTTTTTTATGGATCGATCAGCAAGTTGAAGGGGTACTCATGTAGGCTTCAAAACATTGAGCCCAAGATTCTTAAAAACTACAAGGGGCATGTGGTTCACGCTGGCCCCTAAGTCACATAGGGCCATTCCAAACTCACATGGTCCAATGGTACAAGGAATAGTGAAACTACCTGGATACTAGAGTTTGGGAGGAATTGAGTTCTAGATGACTGCATAACATTCCTTGGTTAGGGAAATAGTGCCCAGATCCTCCATCATTATTCTATTGGAGAGTATTTACATCATGAATTTGGCATATGTGGGAATTTTCATTAGTGCCTCTACAAATGGAATATTTATGTGCTGCTTCTTGAACATGCCCATGAACTTGCTAAACTGGTGGTCTATCTTTCCTTGCGTCAATCTCTCTGTGAAGGGAAAGGCGGGCTCAAAGGGTTTGACAACCTCCTTCCCTTTATTATGAGAAACATCCTTCTAAGGTATTTGGGATTAATAGTGGTTTGTATTGGTACCTTCTTCATGAATAGAGGGTGGGGATACACCTGGCTATGCTGGTTGGTTTTGTTGCAGCTATTTTCAACACCAGAGCATGACAGCATGGGCCTCCTCCCTCGAGTTCTTCTCTGTGTGACCTGGTAAAGTTCTAGGTTCCTTTCCTGAGAGTTGGTTTGCATACTATCCAATCTGATTCTCCAAGCATGGAATAAAAGCTTCTTTATTTTGGAACATGGTCTCAGCAATAGATATAAATTTGGTCATGAGATCCTCTAACCTTGAGGTGTTCTACTGATGAGGTGGTTTTTGAGCTGGTGGAGGTGGTGGCTGTTGTGGATGCTACGGGCGAGGGTTCTGATACCCTTGTGGTTGATTAGAGACCCGTTGGGACTATTTTTTCCTCTGGTATTGGTTATGATAATGAGGCTGGTTGTAGTTGGATTCTCGCTAGGGAAGTGGATTCTGCTGTTTTTGGACCCAACTTTTGTTTTGTAGATCACGTCATGCCGAGTTCTATTACTACCGGTACTAGTTTGGCCCTTGTTTTTTTGCAACATAACTTAGCTTAATTGTTGATGCTCCTCCAGTAGAACCTAGTCATTCTACAGTGATGTGGTTATCACCAAATTTGCTACACGATGGATGGTTTGCCGCATGTACTTGGGACGTGCCTTTCAAATTGAGTGTGTCGATATTTTTGGACACAGTGTCTGACTGGACAGCTAGCATGGTAGTTTCCTCAATGTTATGCATACTTCATTTTTGTGTGCCCCGAACGGAATGCCATTGGAAGGGGTTGGAAGACATATCCTCGAGTAGTTTGAAGAGTTCTTCTGGGGACTTCCTCATTACCATACCTCCTGCAATAGCACCCACCACAGACTTGGTATTAGATGTCAGACATCCATAGATGGTTTGGACCTACATCCAAAGTGGATGCCTGTGGTGTGGGAATTTGCGCAACATCTCCTTGAATCGCTCCCATGATTTTTACAATGACTCTGAGTCATGTTGCTCAAAGTTGTGGATTTCATTCCCTAGTTTCACCATCTTCAAGGGTTGGATGTATTTGGATAGGAAACCCCGGGAAAGCTCCTCCAAGGTGAGTATGGATCATTGTGGCAATCCTTTAATATAGTATTTACCCTTATACCTCAGAGAGAAGGGGAAGAATCAATGATAGATGGTGTCTGTAGACACTTCTTGGTAAAGAAAGGTGTTGCAGACCTCCAAAAAAAATTACTGATATGGGAATTAAGATCTTTTTGGGAAGGCCGCTGAATTGAACAATGTTCTTGATCAGCCACATGATAGCATGCTTGATCTCAAAGTGTTGGGATTGCACTGATGGACAGACGATGCCCGTGTCAGCTCCGTGAATGGGTGGAAAGCCATACTCCAAGAGAGTAAAATGTGGTGGTGGCTACTGAGGATGGGAAAGTGGCATGTATTGTTGGTCTTGAGGGGCGTAGTATGGACCCTGACCAAATGTAGAAATGGAATCTGCTCTGGTTGGAATTTTTGAAGCTACTGCGGATGGTATTCTGGAGCATGTGGAGCTTGCCGGTTCCGGTTTTCATCCGATCCTAGTGGCTTCCCCAATCCATGTAAAACATATGTATATGCTTCCTCATTCTACGCCATGGAGTTGTTGTGATTGTGATCATCCATTAGTTCTCATTGGTTCTTCAAACGTGTCTGTCTGATATCTAGTTCAGTTGGAAAAACCCCCGTTGACTCTGCGTTTCTGTATCGTGTGAGGTAACCACTAATTAACCTAATGACCTGCACATAACAAAAAAACACCAATTGTAAATGAACAAAGAGAAAGATAAATAGAAAGGAGATTAGAAAATAGATTTTTTAAAATTTAAGATATTTATTTTCACTAAAATATGATACAAACTTAATTAAAAAAGAATAAAATTAACTTTTCATTATGTTCCCTTGCCACGGTGCCAAAATCTGGATAGTCTTTTCACCGAAAGAATATTATCAGTGTCCCAAATTATTTTTACCATAATAAGTATAGCACCTGTAAGGGTTCATTCCACAAGGAACAAGAATTTATTTTTATCTTGTTTAACAAAGATATTATTTATTATTTTAATGATGTTTTTTGAATTTAGAGTCGATTGTTGTTGATTGGATAAAAAGAACAATTGGTTTAAGTTTCTTTTAACAAATTACATAACATGATAAAAGTAAATGTGGGAAAATTGATTTTTATTTAGATAAAGAGAGATGTGCATTGGGGTTATGGATTAATGTGAAGTTTTTTTGTAAATCAATTTGCTTATGAGGCTCTTTTGTTCACAATAACCCAACACTATGGGTTTGAATTTTTAATAATGTTTTCTTGGTCCATTAGAATTTATATTTAGAGATGAAAAATCTAACTCCATGGACCTGTAGTATGTATTTAATAGATATTTATTTCACTTAGTCCATTTTGAGTTGATGAATACATCTAATGGTCATGAAAATATTCGAATGTATTCTTCTTTTGAATCCCTGAATAGTCTACCCTTGGTATGGTAAAAAATATTCAGTGATATGATGAAGTGACTAAATAAGATTCAGAAGAGTTTAATAGAACAAACACATTCATAGAAACATAATTTAAATTACAACTCATCATCTCCCACAACCCCAACACACTGGGTGTTTAGTAATACATATAGAAAACGATATACCAAAAAATATTGATACATGATGTGATCATGATTGGAACTTCGAGGTGGAAGTGATTCTTTGGTAAATTGTCGAATAATGGTAGTATGGTGGCAGAACATCTCTCCTTCGGAACTAAAACCCTTTTCTCCACAAAACACAACCTTTTGAACCGGAGGCCAAGGCCTCCACTACTGGAAAAGAAGGTTATACCTACGGTTTTAAACCGTTGGTATAGGCTGGAAAACCATTGGTATAGCCTATACCAACGGTTTTCCAAACCATTGGTTCGTAAGTCGTGAGGAAAGCCTTATACTAACGGTTTGATCTAAATCGTTGGTATATTGTTCTATTAAATTTCTCCCAATGTATACCAACGGTTTATAACCGCTGGTAATGCACTTGTGATTTTTTATACCAACGGTTGAAAACCGTTGGTAATGTGATTTTCTAGACACATATATCAATGGTTTAGAACCGTTGGTATTGTGTTTTTTAAGAATTCCAGAAAACATATACCAACGGTTCTAAACCGTTGGTATAGGTGTTTTTCCAGAATTCCAGAACACCTTTACCAATGGTTCTAAACCGTTGGTATAGTGTTTTCCCCGAATTCCAGCACTCTTATACCAATGGTTTAGAACCGTCGGTATTGAGGTTTTCTAGAACTGCTGCACAATAGCGCCCTCCAATAGCCCCTCTACTATACACCTACACCTCCATAAAAAATATCACAAAAACCACATACAAACATTAAACAGTATAAAAAACACCTAAAATAGCACATAAAAACACATAAAACCATCAAATTCTTCCAACCATGTCATGCACTACAATTCCCTATTTCAATCGTCATATGACAACAATCATCCGATAGTAATTCACCACACCCCTACACAACCCCCGATCCAGCACATCCTCCTCACCTCCCCATAAAATTCTAATTGGAAGAATAGTATGAGAAATACCTATTAGAGTTGAATAAGAGTTTGAAATTGGCTCATATCCCATTTTTTTCTTATCCTAGATCTGGGTAAATAATGATTTGTGATGAATTTTTAATTGAACATGTATTGTTTATAATATATGGTGAAAAGGTATTTTCTTAGGAGTCTCTTCACTTATGACCCCATCAGTGAAACTACCCAACTCATGAAAAATATTTTGCAACTATCGCTGATGAGTGTAAATTTCAGTTGTATTCACTTAAAATGTTGTCCTTTTAAAACAAAATAGAGACTTTGAGTGGTTCTGTCCACACCGTACCTCGGATTGAGGCAGGGTTGACTCGTACACGTCACATATGACTCATGGATTGTTTTCCTAAAGTTTCAACAGAATCTGAATGCATTTGGTCGGTTTTCCATATGTCGGTTGTTGTTTTCACTTATAATCCTCTCCATTTCAAATAAAAGTGAGACACTTCGAGTTGTACCGTCCACACCATGCCTCAGATTGAGGCGGGGTTGACTCATACATGTCACAAATGACCCATGGATACTTTTCCTAAAGCATCAACAAAATCTGAATGCGTTTGGTCCATTTTCCGTATGTTAGTTGTTGTTTTTACTTAAACTATTGTCCATTTCAAAGAAAAGTGAGACAATTTGACTGGTGTTGGCCACACCGCACCTCGGATTGAGGCGGGGTTGACTCGTGCACGTCACAAATGATCCATGGATCATTTTTCTAATGTATCACCATAATCTGAATGTGTTTGGCCTGTTTTCCGTATGTCGTTTATTTTACTTAAAAGTGCATCCATTTTAAACAAAAGAAAGACACTTTGACCAGTTCCATCCACACTGCACCTCAGATTGAGGCGGGGTTGACTCTTACACGTCACATATGACCCATGGATCGTTTTCCTAAAGTTTCAACAGAATCTGAATGCGTTTGTTATGTTTTCCTCATGCCGGTTGTTGTTTTCACTTAAAATCATGTCCATTTCAAATAAAAGTGAGACACTTTGAGTGGTACTGGCGACATCATGGATCAGATTGAGGAGGGGTTGACTCTTACACATCACAAATGACCCATGGATACTTTTCCTAAAGTATCAATAGAATTCGAATGCGTTTGGTCCATTTTCCGTATGTCAGTTGTTGTTTTTACTTAAACTGTTTTCCATTTCAAAGAAAAGTGAGACACTTTGAGTGGTTCTGGAGACACCACGACTCATATTGAGGTGGGGTTGACTCGTACATGTCAAAATTGACCCATGGATCGTTTTCCTAAAGTATCAACACAATCCGAATGCGTTTGGTCTATTTTTTGTATGTCGTTTATTTTAATTAAAAGCACATCCATTTTAAACAAAAGAAAGTCACTTTGATCAGTTCCGTCCACACCGCACCTCGGATTGAGGTGGGGTTTAATCTTACACGTCACATATGACCCATGGATCGATTTCCTAAAGTTTCAATAGAATCTGAATGTGTTTGTTCTTTTTTCCGTATTTCTTTTATTTTTTATAAAGCGCATCCATTTTAAACAAAAGATAGACACATTGAGATGTTCCGTCCACATCGCGCCTCATATTGAGGCGGGGTTGACTATTACACGTCACATATGACCCATGAATCATTTTCCTAAATTTTCAACAGAATCCGAATGCGTTTGGTCGGTTTTCGGTATGCCGGTAGTTGTTTTCACTTAAAATCCTATCCATTTCAAATAAAAGTGAGACAGTTTGAGTGGTACCGGCCACACCATGACTCATATTGAGGTGGGGTTGACTCGTACACGTCACAAATGACCCATTTATACTTTTACTAAAGTATCAACATAATCCAAATGCGTTTGGTCCGTTTTCTGTATGTCAGTTTTTGTTTTGACTTAAACTATTGTCCATTTCAAAGAGAAGTGAGACACTTTGAGTGGTGTCGGCCACACTATGCCTCAGATTGAGGCGGGTTTGACTCATACACGTCACAAATGACCCATGGATCGTTTTCCTAAAGTATCAACACAATCCGAATGCATTTGGTTGTTTTCTAGTATGTCGTTTATTTTACTTAAAAGCACATCCAATTTAAACAAAAGAAAGAAACTTCAAGCGGTAATGGCCACAACGGCCCTCGGATTTAGGCGGTGTTGACTTTTACACATCACAAATGACCCATGGATCAATTTCCTAAAGTATCAATAGAATCCGAATGCGTTTGGTCAGTTTTTCGTATGTCGTTAATTTTACTTAAAAGTGGATCCATTTTAAACAAAAGAAAGACACTTTGAGCGGTGTCGTCCACACTGTGACTCGTATTAAGGCAGGGGTAACTCATTCACGTCACATATGACTCATTTATCGTTTTCCTAATGTTTCAACAGAATCCAAATGCGTTTGGTCGGTTTTCCGTATGCCGGTTGTTGTTTTCACCTAAAATCATGTCCATTTCAAATAAAAGTGAGACACTTCGAGTGGTACCGGCCACAACGTGCCTTAGATTGAGGCAGGGTTGACTCGTACACATCAAAAATGACCCATGGAAACATTTCCTAAAGTATCAACAGAATTCGAATGCATTTGGTCTGTTTTCTGTATGTCAGTTGTTGTTTTGACTAAAACTGTTGTCCATTTCAAAGAAAAGTGAGACACTTTGAGTGATGACGGCCACACCGCGACTTGGATTGAGGCAGAGTTGACTCGTACATATCAAAAATGATCCATGGATTGTTTTCCTAAAGTATTAACACATTCCTAATGCATTTGGATGGTTTTTTGTATGTCGTTTATTTTACTTAAAAGCGCATCCATTTTAAACAAAAGAAAGACACTTTGAGAACCAAATGCATCCGTAATGAAGAAACCCTCCCTAAAGGTCTGTTTGAAGAGGACATAATGAATGATTAATATTATGCACCTTATAACAATATTACTTCCAACCAAGGAGAATTTTGTATAACATGTTTAAAACTCACAAGTTGGCCCAAATGAGATTCCACTTCAGCAATAACCATTTTGTGCTGACTTCATATCGTATATCCCAGCAGAAGAGACCTGTCCTTTTATTTAAGAGAAGAACCATCACAAAAGACACATTGAACTTCATAATAACCAAACTATTGATTTCCTTGAATAATTTTCCACCATGCATCTGCACAGCTATGCAACAGTAGAAAGCATAAATTATATTGGAACAGGATTGCAAAATTTATTCTCAACAAATTGAAATAGTAATCCTGAAGTAACATATATTTAAAATAATAAAAGGAAATAAAATCAATTAAACATGCAGCACCTCCCCCTCCCTCCTCAGAACGCCCCCTGCATAGCCCCTTCCCCCAGTAGCCCATCCCTTGCCCCTCTCCTCCCCTCCCCCTGCCCAACCTTTTCCCCCAGCAGCCCCCTCCCTCCTGCCATCACCCAGCCCCTCCCTGCCCCTCCCCTCCCCTCCCCCCTTCCCTCACCTCCCCTCCCCTCCCCCTCCCCTCCCCTCCCCTCCCCTCCCCTCCCCTCCCCTCCCCCTTGCCCACCCTTTTCCTCTAGTAGCCCCCTTCCCCTCCCCTCCCCCCTTGCCCACCCTTTTCCTCTAGTAGCCCCCTACCCCTCCCGTCCCCCCTGCCCACCAATTTCCACCAGCAGCCCCCTCCCCCTGGCCAAACATTTCCCTCATCAGCCCCCTCCCTCCTGCCATCACCCAACCCCTCCCCTCCCCTCCCCCCTTCCCACCCTATTCCTACAGCAGCCCCCTGCCCCTCCCCTCCTGCCCACCCTTTTCACCTTGCAGCCTCCTCCCCTCCCTCCCCCCTCCCTTCCCTCCCCTCCCCTCCCCCTCCCCCCTGCCCACCCTTTTCCTCCAGCATCCCCCTGCCCCTCTCCTCCTGTCCACCCTTTTCACCCAGCAGCCCCCTCCCCTCCCCCCTGCCCAACCTCTTCCCCCAGAAGATCCACCATTACTAAAACAAAAAGCATCCCCTGAACAGAATGGAAATTCAAAAACAGCATGATTCACTTCAAAAGGACATTTATTTTCATGTGATTATTCCACGCATGTTACTATCACGCATAAAACTATCAGCCATAAATGACATAAAAGGCAGTTCTATGGGAAAATGACATAAACATGATATACATGGCTAACTGTGAAAGCTAAGTAATACAAAATAGATAAATAGGTATCACAGTACCAAGGAATACTAAAGGTCTCGGTAGTAGACTAATCATACAATAAGAATCAAGTGCAAAAAAGAGATCTGATAACAACATCCCTATGAAGTAGAGGAAAACCCCAGAGTGGAAAACCATGTTCAAAAATATAGAGTTATATAGAATTCAATAATGTAATGGATCAATCTTCCCCTGATAACCATCACCATCACCACTTTCATCATCGGTCCCATCCTCGCCGCCATCTCTAACCTCTTCTTCATCCTCGTCATCGTCCCCATTCTCATCGTCGGCCCCTCCTCATCCTTGGCCACATACTCTCCCTCGGCCCCATCCTCTCCCTCAGCCCCATCCTCGCCATCGGCCCCATCCTCGCCCTCGTCCTCATCCTCATCCTCGCCATCGTCCTCTGCAGCATCCTCGTCATCACCAGGAACGTCATCATCTTAACCTGTACTACAGCTTCTTCCTGCTACATTGGATAATGCACCCATCGATGACATAAATGTCTGATAAGCCGCGCTAGCCTCTGGTGGAAGTGATGAAGATAAAGCTTTCATCAGTTTCATTAATTCTTTGTCCCTCGTTTGAACTTGTACTTCCAACTCTCTGACCCTTTTATCAGACTGTCATGCATGCACCTTGACCTGTTCCAACTCGGTGGTACTCGAATGGATACCTAGAGAGGACCAATACCTCATCGGGACTATATTCTTACCAGGTCGGCAGCATACTGGACCAGAGTGCTCCTCTCCCAAAACCTGATATAAATGATCATGTGGCCCACAATTTTCAGGCTCCTGGGCATCAAGAGCCTCTAAAGCAGCATGTTAAAAATATTAATAGATTAATAAATTTAAAAATAGATATTAAATTTTGAAATAAACAAATAAAAACTTACAATCTTTTCTTTGGTTGATTCATTTACCGCAGTTCCATATTTTTTTCTTCTACTTGAGCAAAACAATTTTTCTCGAGGGATACGTCCTTCAATATTCAACTTGTGCTTCTGTAATGACATTGAAACACTGTAAAGATCAAGTATAATCATATATTCAATATTCAATAAACCACATAATTTTAGAAGGAAACAATAAAAAGGGAGAGTCCCAAAAAAATTATAAACGACTATATCTTACCAGCTACCTCTCATGATCTGACATAGTTTTGCACCCAAATGTGTATAAGTATTTCTTTGAATAAATGTTTTTTTTTTCAGAAGATTCCTAAATAATGTTTAATAATAAATAATATTATATTAATGAAAAATATGAAAACTCTCATTTAAATACCTCATATGAGATTAATACTTTAAATTTGGCAGTCGCCCGATGGGTAATCATTTGGCGATATTGCTCTATCAGGTAGTCATCCACGATAGATAATGTCTCTAACTCCGCGCCCACTCTATCACACTAGCCAATATACAGGTCATGTTTATAAGCTCTCCCAATCTCTCCTAACTCTTTTAAACGCGCTGGTCGTGCACCTTCGCCATCAGGAAAGTTAAGCCGAAGCTGAAACCCAATAGATTAGTTCATATAAATACAAAAAATACTACATTAAATCCAATAGATTTTTTACCCATATTTGTGCCCAGGAATTATCTTTGACTTCATGTGGCTGATTGCTCCAAGAGAGAGGGATGACCGGAATGATATCGGAGTATTTTGCTAGAGTTTCCAAAAAACCCCAACATTACTGCCCATTTTTCTCAATAATTTGTCCATAAACATTGTATTCAACCATCAACTGTGTCTGGCGGTTCCATACCACACGCAATTGAGTACGCCCCCTCCCCTGCCTCCTATTTGTAGATGAATCTGTTATTAAAGAAAAATAATATCAGTACAAGTTATAATAAAATAAATTTTGGTATAAAAATTTGATAGAGTTATATAAATATACCTATGGTAGTCGGATCAATGGGCATCATTGGATGTGCAGAAGCTGAAGGAATATCCTGTACCGGTGGAGTGTCCCTCAGTGTACGCTCCTCAGCCATATACTGTGTCGCAACAAGAGTCAAAGAAGGTGGAATATAATTGCTCGGAGATAATGAACCAGAAGAAAAAGATGATGGCATAGATGTCTGACCAACTGGTAGTGAAAACATCAGAGGTCTAAATATCCCATGTGTCCCTGAAGACACGCCAGGATCAAAATTGGGTGAAGAAGATACGTCTGTGGCAGCGGATCGTCTAACTCTCGCCCCGCGAGCCCTCGTACCACCGGCCTCAGAACTTGGACCACTAGATGATCGTCCATCTTTGAAACCACCCCCACCTACCACCAGCCTCTCTACTGGGAGCAATATCAGGCTCCTCGTCATATATCTCTCGTCTAGGGGGTCGATCCTGAAAAAACGTTTAACACAAAAGTAAACACATGATATTATAAGTTATTGAAATATTTATATTTGAAATAAAATACTCACAATAGGGATGAGTGGAGGAACACCCATCTGTACCATGCGGCGATTATTATCTATCGTCTTTTTCTGTCGCCTCTCTTCAATGGGTGTCATTTCCTGCAATTAAAACAAATATGGAAGTAATTAGAAACAGATAACTACTGTGTAACCCAAAAAAATATAGAAAAACCATTCTGATAAAAAACATAAAGTAAAAGATCATTTATGGTGGTTTGAAGGTAAGTACTATGATACACACTCTGAATGATGTAGGTGAAACATATAGGTGAGAACACCACTGTATGATTCTATATATTTCCCACCACAACTTCGGGTTCACAATCAACTCTGACTATTGAGCTATTGGCGTCATCATAAGTAATAAATGGATTGCTTCCAATTGCAGTAGGGATAGTGTCAACTTCATCATCACCATCATCAAAAACATGTCTAGGATTTACTTCAATAATTACACAAAATTTACGATGACGATGATCTTTGAAATAAAAAACTTGTTTCACCATTGATTCCAATACATATGGTTCATCAGTGGCATGAGTACGAGTCATGTCAACAAATCGAAATCCACAATCATCAATAAAGGTGTCTTTCCATGTCATTGAATCAAACAATTGACATTTCATCATTGTGAATCGACCATGCGAGTTATAATCCAAAATTATTATTTTCTCCACGACTCTATAATAAGAAACATTTTCAGAATAAGGTATAGTATCCGATGAACTGGCATAACAGTCTGTTGTGGTAGTTATCATAACACCATTATGCTGTGTTGTCATGTTTCTTGCTCGTTCAGTGATAATAAATTTGTATCCATTGATCACAAGTGATTTACAAGCACGAACCATGGTATTAGGACCAAAATCCAAAGCTCTTATTTCCTCAGAAACAAAGTCTGTAGGAAAAATAGATACCTAAAATATAAACAAATAGTAAAGTTAATTAAATATTTTTTTATTTAGTTATTACAGAAATATTTTTACCTTCAATTTCAACCAAGCAGAAAACCCTTTGCTATGAAAAGTCTCTTTCCTTCTCATAGATAAAGAACGATTCTTTCTATATATAAATTCTTTATGTTACTTGTAAATAAAAATAATAATAGTTTAGCAAATATTTAAAATTACAAGAGATAAGATAAGAGATACATGTACAATTTACTTACTTGATATACTCATCGAACAAATCACAATTGAACAACATTGTGCGATGTGCCATCTCTCGCTCTTCAAGGCTTAATGTCGTCAATGTATATGATCCCAGAATTCCTCATATCTAAGGAAGTGATGGAAAACTGGGTTCAATTTTCCCATATTTTTCTTCTTCATTTTTCATTGGTCTGTTTATTCTCGTAGTAAGATCAGACAAATACATTGCGGAAAAATCCATACATTCTTTAGCCAAGTAACTATTCACAATAGAACCTTCGGGATAATTCATGTTCCAAACATATGATTTCAATGTGCACATGTTTCTTTTAGTTGGATACATCCAACGGAAAGCAACAGGACCTCCATGAAGTATTTCAGTCGGAAGATGGATAGTCCGATGCAACATGCATGCAAAAAATGATGGAGGGAATATTCTCTCTAACTCACAGAAAATTAACGGTGTCTCTACCAATAGTTGTTTCAAGAAGGATTTTGACAACCTCTTAGAACAAAGATCTCTAAAAAAATAGCACAACATAATAACTGAGACTCTAACATTATTGGACAAGAGATGACAAATTTCTATTGGAATAAACTCATGCAAAAGGATGTGCTAATCATGAGTCTTCAAAAATTTCAGCTTCATCTATTTTCTGTTGATTCGTTTTGATATATTTCTTGAATATCCATCAGGAACTTTAATAGTCTCTAGCACTTCCAGAAATTTATTTTTTTCAGCAGGTGTCATCACATAAGAAGCACATGGAACTTTCCATTTATTTTCACTGATACCGATAGGATTCAATTCTGGTCTGATCCCCTAATCTACCAAGTCACGCTGAGATTGTAAATCATCTTTTGTCTTCCCCTTGACATTTAGAAGAATCTAAAGCGACATTTCACATATATTCTTTTCAATGTGCATTACGTCTAAGTAATGACGTAACAAGTTGGTTGACCAATACAACAACTAAAAGAATATAATCTTCTTCTTCCAATTGTAACAGGTATCATTGGAAACATTTTTCATCTTTCTATATTTCATTACACCCTTCCCAAATGAATAACTAAAATCTTTCAATTCATTGAGCACATCAGTTCCAGACATACATTGAGGTGGAGCGTCATTCTCCATGGTATTTTAAAATATTCGAAGATTGTTTCTATATGGATGGTTCATTGGAAAGAATCATCGATGTCCCATAAAACTAAAACTACGATGATATTTCAGTCTTCTCGATCGAGTATTCTTCATACAAACAGGATATGACAATTTTCCTTTTGTGCTCCATCTAGACATCATTGCATAAGCAGGAAAATTATTGATCATCCACATAAGCGCATCACACATCTGAAATATGTCTTTTGAACAAGCATCATATGTGGGGACATCCACATCCCAAAGAAGTCTCAACTCTTTTATTAAAGCTTGCATGTATACATCTCTATCATTTCTGGAATCACAAGGGCCATATATCAGTATACTCAAGAAAGTGTAAGGATTTTTCATACACAACCAAGGGGGAAGGTTATAAATGTGTATGAAAACCGGCCATGTGCTGTGCGAAGTAAGCATCTGCCCAAATGGATTAAAACCGTCACATGAAAGACCCATTCTCACATTACGCATGTCAGCTGAAAATTCAGGATATCGAGCATCAAATCTCTGCCATGAAAATCCATCTTCAGGGTGAACCAACTCTTCATTATTCTTTTTTCTCTTGGTGTTATGCCATCACATTTTTATGGATATTTCATCAGACATGAAACTGTTATGTAATCTGGGGATCAATGGAAAGTGCCACATTACTTTTTGTGGCACACGAGACAGTGTTCCATAATCTTTTGGCTTCCATCGGAAGGTTCCACCTTTGATACAATCATTTCTTCTAGAAGTTTCCTCCCAAAATAAGATTCAATCATTTAGGCAAAGATGATTTTTTGGGAATCCAAGTTCATCAACTACCTTCCATGCCATATAGTGGTTTGAGGGAATATCTGCATCATCTAGAAGTAAGTCCTTCAAGAAGGTAAGAATGTAATCAATTGCAGTATTTGAAATCCCATACATAGTTTTCCCATGAAACAATCATATTAAAAATTCCAACTTTTTCATTTTACCACATTGCCGATATACTGGAGTTGTCACAGCATAATTCAATTTTTTCACACTATCAACATCATCATTTTCATTGGACGCATCATGTGTGCTTGTATCGAAATCTTGTTCGCTGGACATCCTTTCCTTCTCATGATGCTGAATAAATGGAAACCGATCATATATCAAACTCTCCAATTCAGTCATATCATTTGGATCATCAACATTTTGAGATTCCATTTTCTATCCATTGTGATACCACACATAATAGTTTGTTTCGAAACAATATTTGGTTATATGATATCTAACTGCTTCACGACTCAACCAAGGTCTTCCAACACAATTAAAACATGGTAAGTGTATTCGACCACTATCTGAAGCCTTGTCAAATGAAAAATATAGAAAGCTGTTCAAATTATTTTGAAAATCAGTTGAAATCCGATCAGTTTCATACATCCAGATTCTGTCCAATCTGTAAAAAAATTGCAATAAGTCATTTCAAATCAATTCAATAATATTGAAGTTTAATCAAAAAAATATTTAGGTAAATGAAAATTGTTTACTTTATTTAAAACCATAACTAACACATTACTCTAAATGAGAATCAAATTAAGAAATACAACAAAATACAGTGTATATAAGAAAATAAGATATAGAATTTATAATGCTTCTATTAAAGGATTTCCCAGTAAGATATTGGAAGTGGATCAAGGAATACATAATACTTAAGGATCATGTTGGGAGTACATGATTTTTATACTTTAACATCTTCAGGGAGATCAGGATGAGGAGTAGGATGAGGATCAGGGGAGTGGCGGGACTATCGAAGGGGGGTTCGGGGTGTCCAGGGGGAGTGCGAGGTGTCTAGGGGTGGTGGGGTCGTCTGAACGGTCGGAGGTGTCCAGGGGGTGGGGGCTATTTAGGGGGGTCGGGGTGTCAAGGTGGGAGGGCTGTCCACGGGGGTGGTCAGGTTGTCCAAGCGGGTAGGGGGGAGTCCAGGGGGGTGGGCAGGCTGTCCAAGGAGGTGACTGGGGTGTCCAGGGGGTGGGTGGGGTTGTCCGGGGGGTACAGGGGTGTCTAGGGGCTGGGAGGGATTCCCATGGGGGTGGAGGGGCTATCCAGGGGGTCTGGGGTGTCCAGGGGGTGGGCGGGTTGTCCCGGGGGGTCGGCGGGCTGTCCATGGAAGGTGGTCGGGCAGTCTATGGGGGTGGCGGCGCTGTCTAGTGGGGTCGGGGGTGTCAAGGGGGTGGGGGGGGGGCTTTCCAAGGGGTGGGGGCGTCCGGGGGGATGGGGGTGTCCGGGGGGTGGTTTGTGGGTGTCTGGGGGTGTGGTTGGCGGGCTGTCAACAAGGGTGGGGGGCTGTCCAGGGGGTACAGGCTGTCGAAGGGGAATTGTCAAACCTTTAATAAAAGAGTTATTTTGAAATAGCATAGATTATCCTACCGGCATGTCAGCATTAACCAAACATAATTTTCTACTACCACAAAACACTATGATAAATCTAGATAAATCAGGGAATTCAATCCTAATTATTGAATTATTTTTAATTTTTTTAAGTATCATGATATTAAAACATTATACTTAATTTATAGTAATAAAATGCCTCCGAAGTATTATTACCTATGGGTATATCACACACTCAAATCCTTATATTATTTTTGGGGATCAATGACAACCTATAAACAGGTTTTTTCATTATCATTGTCTGAATGAATAAGATTCCTTACTGATATCATCATGAGCTATAATAAAATGTTTTAACCATATTCTATTGATTTTTTTGGTTATGATCCCTCAAATTAAAGGATTCACTAGTAAAAATTCTATATATCATTCCCTATATTATAAGTGACTTGTTCTTCATTTACTAGGGAGGATAACTCATCCCAAGGCGCACACTCAACCCACTATTGATGATGAGTTGCAGATGTAGCCAAAAAATACATTTACCAGGCACCAAAATGAATATAGAGGAGAATGAAACAACTTGAAATTATGTTAAAATAGATTTTCACTATATGTATGTGTGATGATCTCTCTAGTCACAGTCACACACTTCATTGGAAATAGTAATATTATCTAAAAAATAAATTAATTATTGGTGTTAAATGACATGGTACTTTTGTAATGTAATCCCCCATATACGAGAAAAACTATGTATTATCTATACATTTAGGTTGTTATAAATTATAAATAACCCATGAATGACATTTTACATCTCACATATAAAAATATTCTTCGAAACAATTATAATTCATTTCAACATTTTAACAACATGATAGGTGCCACATGAACAAATGTGTTCTAGCTCTATATTTCACTATCATAGTTTCACACCAATTAGTACATTCTATTGGATCGTCATCTCTATGAAGACAAGTATATAATATCCCATACAAGTAATTTTCTCTAGAGTTTGATTAACTCTTATGACTATTAATCTAGCTAATGACTTCTTGATTCATCGATCAATGATTAATAAAAAGGTTCATGTAACCTTCTATGTTTTCAACCATTCCCTAGGAATGTATAACTCACAAAATCAATGAATTCCCTGAAGCTATAACCCTTATGTAGTTTCAATTTATAAAATGAGGACCCATAAATCATTGGTGTCATTTTAGAAAAAATCACTCCCACATGGTATGAATGGTATCATAATGACACCTATATGTTGAAAATATTCATATAGAATTAGAGATAATTTTATGTTATTAGGTTAATAAATATACCTATAGAAGAATTTAATCATACCTTAAATTAAGGTCAAAACAATGAATGCCACGTTATGGTTTTATTTAATACATTACTCAAACTCAACATTTACTTATACACAACTCAATGAAATTTGATAAAAACATCAATTTCCAAATATTAGTCGTTGATTCACTATCAAATATTGTGAATCTTAAATTTTTTTAAAATCCATAAAATAGGAAAAAATGATGTGATATTTCGAGATATTGAAATAAATGTAGAAATCAGAGGAAGATAGCTTGTATTTGGGAAGAGGTTTAAATAATATAACGTAGATGATGGAGTTGCAGTCGATCGGATGAAAGAAATCAGGTTAGGGATCACTGGGCTCCACGACTTCTGCAAATTGGGGAATGTTGTGTCATGTGGGGGGCCTCTGTAATTGGATGTATTTGAGGAGAACTTTTCCAACGGTTTGTTAAAACCATTGGGAAACATGAATTGTCCCAACGGTTTGTAAAAACCATTGGGAAAAGATAAAAAACATAGGATTTCCCAACGGTTTGTTAAAACTGTTGGTAAATAACACTTATACCAACGGTTGTGGAGAACCATTGGTATATAAGTGTTGGGAAAAACCTGCTTTCCAGTAGTGCTCCTTTTATAGAAAGAATAACTACACTACGTATTGATAAATTAAACATCATGTAAATCTATCAATTAGTTTTTTCCTTCATTTTATCCACTGGTAGGTGGCCTAACACGGCGTCTTTGTCTTGGAACATGACACCGCCGGGTAGGTAAATATACACAGTGTGTAGTGCCTCCATACAAGACGTTTAGTCTCTTTTTTCATCCACCAACCACTTATAGACATGTACACACAACCCGAATCATAGGAACACAGCGTGTCTCCATCAGTCATCCCCATGGGTGTCTCAACTCTTCTCGTATACCAATTATTTCTAGAATAGAATACATAGTGTGTATGGTGTGAACACGGCGTGTACCATTTCTTGATTACTTGGGCATGTACTTGTCCTGGTCAACCCTTATCTGAGAATGAATGTACACGGTGTGTATATCAGTACACGCTGTGTAGTTGTAAATTTTTGCTCATTTCTCCAAAATTATGTGTCATTGGCAATAAATCCCTTGAAAATGACAAGATCACAAAAATATACGTATTTTTCACTATGTAGTAGGTATTTTCTGAAAACTTGTTCTTATTTTTCAACATAGTATGTGAAAATGTACACACAAATTGGGTGAATCATAACACTACAAATCATTGGTAATGGATGTTCATACGAATATCATTCACAGAATCTCATCAATTATTGAAAGTCGATCTGTATCATATTTGGTCAATAGTAGTTGGATATATACTCCTAGGTGATCAATACACATGCCTGGATTTGGACAACCAATACATTGTAAAAGATATATCATGTAATACACCTCAGGTTATATAGTATAAGGATTTAAATATTTATATAGGTGGTTCAAACATTTTATAATTAATGTTTAGGGTTTTATGTAATATGTTTGAAGATGTATTAATGATCTTGAATGAGGTATTGGTTCTTATTTCAATCAAGATAACACCCATGTGCAAGGCATGTGTGGACTTGGTGAGATTATTCACAATATAGAAATTGAGAAAGTATTCCTAACAATATATCCACCTCAGTTTAGTAAAAAATACACGGTATCCAATTGTATGGATAAAAGGAAGTACTATTTGAAATCCTCCATATTACCCTTTGATTTTCAAGTGAGATACAATGGTAAAGAGTCATCATCATGGGACATAATAAAGGAGGTAGCATTCAATGCACCAAGGAAGAATCCATTATAGGATCTTACATACGATAATGATATATAATTAATAATTTACTTTATTTCCTCAAATAATAAAATTAATAAAATTTTAAGGCAAGGTTCCACTTGATTTCATTAATTTTAGAAAATATGGTGGGCCTTTATTCTAGGTTTTTTAAAAAGGTCTGTGATAATTATAATGATAAATTTCTAATTAATTAGTTAAAAAGTAATGTGAATGGAAAATTCAATTCAAAATAAAAATTGAGGGAACTAAATTTCATTTAGAGGACTATAAAATCTTTGGCAAAACTGCATTAAAAGAGGTCAATGACAATTGGAAATCTGTCAATGATTTCCTTGTGGGTATTATTAATATATCACACATAGAAGATAATATTGATGTAGGTGCTATAATTTAGGGAAGAGTTGATATAATGGTGCAGATGAACGATTCTATTGAAGAAATTGATATTTTTATGGAAAATAATGGATTAGTATGTGATTTAAAACACTATATATTGTAAAAATGAGAAGAGAATTAATAATTGAAAACATGTAGTTAAAAACTCAAATTTTGTAATTATGGAGACTATATGAAATAATTTTAGCATAGGAACAAAATTTAAGAACATGGATAGATTTTTGATGGTCTAACCAGCTTATGGAAATAATTATTCTAAAGGATATATGAACTCAAACTTGAATACATGGAATTTTGATAGAATTTTGAGGATTAGGAAAGTGTTTTTTTCATTTGATATGGAATTTTATAGTTCTATTACACCAGCTACCAAGGATGTATGAGGGAGTCCACTAAAAAAGTTGAAAAATATCTAAAAGTGAAAATCATATAAGTAAAAGGCATAATATATTGTGGGTCTTGTTACCCAGAATAAATTAGTGGTGATTTATGGGGACACCCAAACACCAACTCCCTAAAAGAATGTAATTTTTAGAAACTCAAAGAAGTCTTAAAATGTAAAATTTGGAGAAACAAGGACACATATAAATACACTAAATTATTTATGTTATTTTTTTGTAAATAGGTTAATAATTAACTATATGTTTTCAATAATAGAGAGGAACATTAATTCTCATTATAAACAAAACCCAATTAGTATAAATTATTATTATCTAAATATTTTTACATTAACACTATAATCGATCAGAAAAAGACATTGATTTATTATCATATATACAAAGGGATGTTTTATTATAAATCAAATTATGAATATATTGGTAGTTTGAATCATCACTATGTATGATAAACAAATTCAACCTTACTTAATGAGGACTAATCTATGGACTTGAAGGTATATCAATATGATTTTCCACCAAAAGAAGTGAAGTAGTGAACATGAATCATGAATGTAGAAATTAAGAAGGATAGTGTGGAAAAAATTCCATTAATAGAAGACAGTAGATTTGAAACCTGGATTTTATACAATATTTTAAATTCATATATGATGGTAAATAAATAACTTTTCAAGGGAATATGTTTTAAAGAAGATGGTATTGTTCATAAAGGAAAATTTTAGGGGATAAAGATCATTGGATTTTGGAAGGCCAATAATGGAGAAATAGATGTGATTAATATGGAACTATATTTTTTTGATGTCATTATTAAACACATACTTATTGTATGTTATTTTTTTGACCCAAATCAAGTAGTTATGTTCAAAAATAATACATGTATCATTAATGGAAAATATTGTACATTTCTTTTATAGGTAAGTTCATCCAAATGAAATCTCTATATAATCAATGGATAATAAGATATATTTATGCTACATATGGAGAAAAATATTATTTCTGGAATAAGTTTCTTGGGAAATTGATTAAATAAATACCCGGAGGATTTATAGTAATGTGAAGGAGTTCAGGATATCCCTATATTAGCATGTGAGCACACTAATACATGTGATAATTGTCAAAATATAATGATTATTTGAAATATGTACAATACAAAGATGATGAAATTAAAAAACTGATAAATGAGGTAGTGGATGTGGATGTATGTGGGCTGATGACACCAAAATCTCTAGATACAAAGTGACATTTTTTATGTTTTCATTAAAAAATACAATAAAATTGACTGTTTGATGGTCATTAATAGAAAATAAAACGTTTTAAATGTATTAGACATTTACTTGGGCATTAAAGTGTATATTTCTGGAGATATAAATTCATAATTTATAGGGTTATATTCTTAAAAAATTTACTAATAATGAAAATAAAATTTATATTGACAAAATTGGATGCAACTTCATGTTTTAGCAGTGATGAATCCATTGAAATAATGTTTGTTTGAGGGAAGATAAATATTATTAACAATATTACATGGAAAATACTCATCAAAATAAATCAATTAGATACATATTAAAAGGATAATGTACTAAAATCAATATATATATCTCAAATAGAGAATTAATATATACTAATGGAAAGAAGTCTCCCTAGAAGATATAGTATTGGAAGATGTTGACTATATAGTACATTTGATTTTGTGAAATAATTTTTTATTCATAATAAAGAGAAGAATAAGAAATTAAAATATCATTGTGATAAATTTATTTTTAATGGATATTCATCCAATATCAATGTAAATAAAATGTAAATAAAGACATAGAAAATTTTCTAAAAGCTATTATGTAACATGTAATGAATCTGTCTAGTTTGAACTGACATGTCACCTAACCAGGGTCACCACTAATCATAAAGGGTTTTCCAAATCCCCACTGATGGATACTTGTGGTTATGTATCAAAGAACACATCATTGGGAATGTTTTTAATAAAAAATAATAAATGAAGAAAGTAATTCCTAGTAAAACAACCAACTCCTAACACAAATGATGTTATATAATGTATATAAAAAACTAATATCATAATGAGATAAAATAAAAAAACCAAAAAAAGAAAACATAATTATAAAATATTAAACAAAAAACAAATTAAAACCCCAAACAAATCACTCTACCATTTTAATGCATCCCATGGTTTCTCACCACATCCCACTCACCATTGATGGCCAGGAAACAAGAGGTTGGGACCATGTAAATAATTTAGATATTGTATATGAAGTATAAGCTTCTCATACACATAGATGGCTATGAAAGCTGTCAGTATAAATGCCTAATGGGATATCACCAAATAATCTATTTAATTTTATTCATAAATAAATTACAAAATTATTGTTTTAAATATAACTAGAAAATAGGTTTTCAAAACATGATCACATGAAAAAAAATATCATGTTCATGAAAAATTTGTAAAACTAAATTTTTTCCATTAAATTAAAAAATTAATCTCAAAGTGATTTTGGTCCAATCTATTTTATCCAAAATACAATTTAAAAATAAATTGTAAAACATCAAATGAGATACTTTGTTTTAAAATCAATTCAAAAAATATATTTAAAAACAATTTATAAGAAAATATTCAAAACAAAATATGTATTAAAAACCACAATGTAGTCACCATAAGTCAAAATATAAATGTGGAATGAAAACATAGAAAGGGGTTTTAGAAACAAAACATTAAATGGGTAATAAAATCTAGTCTTAGATATGAATATTTAATATAAACCTCCACTGAATGATAGGTGAAAAGGCCTCTACCGTGGGTTATAATATGAGAAGATATATAAATTACCAAACAATATAATGAGTGACTACTGACTAATTTTATGTCCACCCAATACAAGACACATGAGTATCCCACACCAACATCATGGTTTGGTTCTACTCACCTAACTATAAATCACAAAGTTGGGGACAATAGATACTTTTTACCAAATATTGTATCATAAATATAGATATAACACATAGATACGTAGGATTCCATGAAAACAAAGTGGTGGTGATTAAATTAAATATCCATGATTTAAAAAAAAGGTACAAATAATAGTTATCTCTCACCACCAACCCCCTCATATAAAAAAACCGATATCACATCATATATACATTTAATAAAATTAAAGAACCCATTAGTGGGTGAAAAAATAGAAATCAATAAAAAACATCACAAAATAATCCAAACACTTTTCAAACTCCCAAAATAACCTTTACATACAGATATAATATTTTCATTTCAAATACCACCTATTAAAACCAATATTTATTCCTAAAAATGCTATAAAACGAAAAATAAATTTCATTTCCATTAAAATTAGTTTTATGATCTATTGAGGAAGTTTAAAATTGGCCATAACTAGAAAAAACATTCGTATTAATGAGATGTTTTAAATTCAACAAATAAAACCCTTTATAGAAATTTAAAAATATTCAAAAATGATTTAGAGATGATACATACATATCACATAAAACAAAAACTTGTTTCAAAAACATTATAAAATTATACCACACTGAATATCAAAATGAACTAGTATCATAGAAAGTTATTCCTTAAAAAAGAGAAAATCAAGCTTCTACACGATGGAATGTTTCACTTAGTGCAGTGAACACCTAAATAAGAAATGAGATATGGTCTAAAATCCTTTTTCATAAAAATCCCAAATACAGTCCTCCATTATGAAGCCTAAATCGACTAGTATGACCCCTAGAGTCAAGGGAGTGGTTGAATCACAGATAAAAGTTAGAATAACTGGTTGAATGATTATTTAATTGAAGATTATCATGAGTAATAAATTAAAAAATTCTTGAGATCCTTAAAAAATGGCATGGAGGTGATTCTGAACTAAGGGGAATTCATAGGGAGGTCGGATTGAAATCGTATAAGTAGAGGGGTTCAAAGTATTACAATAAGGGATGACAAATAGGTAATTTTCCTTAAATTTATGAAACCTTGTATGTGGAAAGTTTCCTAAATCGGGAACAGATAGTGTGGGAGTACCCTTATATTGTAAAAATATACATGTTTCCTTCGGAATTATCACATGGTCGGTCAAAAAATGTAGTGTCTATTCCGAAATAAATTTTCAAAATTATAACACATATGTTTTGTAAACATCATGATTATCCATAAATATGTGGATTAATCATGAAATGCCCAAAAAAATACAAAAAATTCAAATTGATGGCTCAAAAATTGATGAAGATCTTAGTCACCCATACTAATATAAAATAATTAAAAATTACTAAATAATGTAACAAACGATTATTATAGTTCTCCCCACAATTCCAATTTCATCCCCTAGAATGTTTTTAGTCAAAAATAATTGGGAATAATAGACTAAAGGAGAACTAAACAACATAATATGTCTATGAAACAATTTTAAAACTGGGAGATTTTAAAAGTGGTAAATTATGTTCAATATAATGAATGACAAACATCACCAATATTGGAATAGAATATATCACCCAAAAAATATATGATATATCTCTTATAATTCAATCTATTTTATAGATTGTGAAGCATTAACATTCGGGTTTAAAAAAATTGATACATTATTAAAATACTATTGTTTAAACATTACCATTATAACCTAGCCATTAATATGGTGGGTATTAATTTAAATAACTATATTTTTAAAATTATTTGGTTTAGACATGTATAAAATAAATTAAATGGTTATAAATTGCATATAAATAAAATAAGAAGCATTTGAAAAAGAATGAAATGTTTTCTGAAAAAACTATATTTTTTTAAACGGAGTGATAGTCATTCATTGTGAAGATAATTTTAAATTTTTTTTTACACTTTTATAAAAAATAAAAATAAAATTATAATACACTTTATGAATATAAATTCAGAAATTATATTTCGGTGAATGGTAGATAATTATATGCATAGAATAATTTTTTGATGAATAGTTAAAAAATTTGAATTATTAGAAAAACTTTATATTCGTTAAAATTTTTTAAAAAGTAAAATTATATTTTAAAAATTGTTTAATGTAAAATTAGTTTATTTATATTACAATTTAACTACCTTATTTCATTTTAATAAAATTTTATATTGAATTTTTATATTAAAATATTTTATACTTATGCGAATTTTTTATTTTGAAAACCAATCTTTAGTAACATATATAGTTTAAATTTTAAATAAATATTACCACTTATATGAAATGAAAGTTGGAAAATGAATTAAATTATTTGAATCAACATAATTTATAATATATAATAATATCATGTCAAATAATGACTATAATTAATATTGAAAATAGTAATAATTAATTATGGTGTTTAAGATAAAAATTGGTTTATTAGTTGTTAAACAAAAAAGATAAGTGTTAAAAATGACATGAAACTTATTATAATCCCACTTTATGTCCATATTTAGACCTTATAACCTCCAATATTCTATATTGTAATATTTTGGATGATTTTGGTATGATTAAAAAAAGATAATCCCATTATCCTTTAAAACAATTCAATGTGGGTCATATCACCCACAAATAAATGGCCACCCCCTCTTCTCCACACTTCAAATTTCCAAATCCATTTGGTTAAGAAATTAAATACCTAAATACCTTAAATAATTTCTTCAACACGTCCTAGAATAATAATTTTGATATGTAATCAATTCAATGAATGATTTAGGAATAAACCTAATAAGGCTCTCTAAAGAAGATGTAAAATTCGTAAATTTCTGTATTTTTTTCTTAATCAACATCATTAAAGACAAATTGAAATATGATAATATAATAACCTTGGTACCTCCAAAATACTAATATTTAGTTATGTTAATTAAATAACCCAAATCCATTTCCACTACCATCAAACAGGAAACAAATCTGTTCAGTGTGTGTACGACAGACTACCACCTCACTAACCAATGTAATACGTTTTCCATCACCCCCATTCAAGGATAGATAAAAAGATGAATTTAACATATTTATATTATTTTTTTGAAATTATTATAATTATCAGTTTATTGTATAGTATATACTATCTAACATTCTGTTCTGTGAGGGGATAAAATAATGATGCTCATGTGTACGGTAGACTATCGTCTCGTGCATCGATTTGATTATTTTTGCTTTTACGGATTACATAAAAGGAATTAAGGTTAAATTTAATAAATATATTGGATTTTTATAACTTGAAAATACTATTAAAAATATAATATCACCTCTAAAAGTTTACCATAAAATCATTTTCAATACAATAGCGTCGCTCTAGAATATATGTGGACTACCAACTATAAGTAATAATGAGAAATGCACTTAATTATATGTTCTAAATGGTTGGTAATAAAAATATATTTGATTAATATAAATTATATATATAATAAAAAATAATGATTTTGGAAAGATGAATTAATATTTATTTTCATATATTCTGTCTGTCAAGAAAACAGATGTAATGTTCATACATATATAAAGCATACCATCTGTATCAATGGTGTAATCTATTTTCAATATCTAAATTAAATAAAATAAACAAAATAAATAAAAAATTAATATATATTACATTTATATCATGGTAAATAGTCTAGATATGATGTAACCATGACCATATTAAAAGGGCCAAAATTTCCAAACTAAATTTTAAAAGAAAAACAAAGAAATTATTACTCAAAATAGTCAATATAATAGTTAATTTTTAATCAATTTTTAATAAAAATATATTTATTATATATTAAGATTATAAAAATACAGAGGATGTACAACTCAAGACAAGGGTATCTCATTATACATTTAATTTTGTGAGATATAATCCATATTAACCGCTTATTACATTGTGTGTTCAATATATTCCCTCTAATGATATGTTATATCATGAACCTATTTCTATTTATTTTATTTAATATTTAAGTTGAATTTATTTAATATCTGGGGATAATTATTCAAAACTTACTAATGTGTAAATGGTTTATTTCAAAATCAAATCATTAAACCTTCTTTTTTCCTTTATTTTTGAAATGTGGGAATTATATGATTTTTCTATCTTAAACTCACTCTATATTCTTATATTATGGTTATTAATGAACATTTTTAGTAAGAGTTACAATTTCCACCTTTTCATAAATAAATTTATAGAAATAATTTTAAAGAAATAATGATTTTGTTTCCCTTTACACTCAAAAATTCTTTTACATCATAATCTTTCGTTTCTAAAAAGGTTTTCAAATTTTTTAACTTTTACTAATGATTTTTTAAAGGAATTTTTACCCATTATTACATTTTATAAGTCTATTAAAGGAATATTAATTTTTTTTTCAAAAGATGGTTTGTTTGGAAGTTACTAAAAATGTTAATTGAATCATTGTTTTAATATGTAAAACATGAACGAAATTTTACACCCTCATTAACTATTAATATTTTATAGCATCGTTTATTATTATTCACAAGTTATTTTCAAAATATTTTGTGAATTTATTATATTAAAAGTATTTTAAAATTGAAAATATTATTTTTCATAAAAATTATTCTATTGATTTTTTTTGGTATTTTTATTCACCAATAACATCAACCAATTATTTTATATATGATCACCAAAAGATATGTTTTATTGGTATGATTCTTATTATTTATTTGGAAATTTTTTTTTCCTGAGGATATACAATTTTATTATCATTTACAATATTACTCTAGATCGTTTATGATTATGATTATTTAGATGGGGAATGTGTGAATATTTCATATGTTATTTTTTTCAATATAAATGTTTCTATTGATTATGTTTCATCCATTTCATATGAGGAATGAATTAAATATAGTATATTAGTGGTGGGTACCAGTTATAGATAAACCCTCGATGCATCAACTGGTCTCATTAGACAAATACATTTTCATAATTATATGGGTTTCTACCAACATATTTATATAGTCCCATGAAATTCCTAGATACTATGTTTTATATTTCTCTAATTCATAATCAATTTTAATGATATTAGTTATTGATGATATTGTGGTAATTTGATTATTTATATTATCCTTGGATAAAATTCTAGAATATCTAATTATTTTTTTGGAATCATTGGATGATCAGTTATTTATACTAAATTGTGAAGATATTATTGATTAAATGACACACGTTTTAGTTATTTAAAATTACATGTTGAATGTAATTTTTATTTAATGATATATTCTTATATATTCTCACCCTTGTTGAGAATTTGTGCTCACACATTTATTATTATTTATTTATTCTAAGATAATAGGATATATATTATTCTTGTCATGCGGGGAATATTATAAGGAATAATGGAGTTCTCAAAGAAAACACATTTGTTTATTTTATGTTTTCAATTAGAATTTTTATTATTAGTGTGAAACTAATTTACCAAGACTACTAAAATATTTGGTCTTTCATGATGTAATTCCTTGTATCTTATTCATTAGTATTAACGTAACCATTCACTCTAGACTACTAGGTTTGGGGTCATTATAATCGGTATCAGAAGAATACTGGTTGAAAACATATGATCTAGATCTAGGAAACGTAGATTACAAAATATAAACCTATGATAGAAATTGAGGGTAATCATATATGAACATACTAATGTTATATTAAGGTAATGATAGTGTGGATTTTAATAAAAATAAATACCTTTCTAGATAATACAAGTAAACATGCTTTTATCTTATATATACCTAGGTGAAATAACTCTAAGAAAGGCCTATTGGGCTTGAATCGAGTGTTACATAGTACACAAAAATTAGCCTTACAACGTACCTATTTTGACAATCCTTGGAAATATGATTAGCATTATTAAAATTTTTATTATAAACCATCAGGATGGGTTTTAAAATATTTTAATGATTTGGAAAATTTCACAAAGACATAACATTTATTATTATGAGATTAGCTATGCCTATATTTTTTTAAATTATGTAAATTATTTTTATACTGTTGGGATTATACATTATTACTCATAATGTAGTGATCTAATCTAGTATATTCCATTATCGAGAAATTCTTCATATTTGAAGGAATGACAACCATTTCAATACACATACCCCAGATATAGACTACCCTCCTTGGAATGTTAATGAAGACAGATATGTAGTTAGAACTATAACAAAAGAAATTTTAACCATATTAGTGTAGCTGACTTGGTTTATGAACAATAATATTTACAAAATGGAGTAGCCTAATGATCCACCATGTGGTGTAACAATATTGTAACACTTTATGGATCAACAATATTCAACATTAAATGGGACTAAAAATCCATTTGTATATATGAAATATATATGTTACTTGTAGTAGATATTTATCTATTTGGGAAGTATTGAAAATGAGATGGATATATTGGAAGTTTATCACCTCTCAGAATATGTAGATATATGGTGGTCATTGATTCACTAAAGTTATGATGATGAAGAAAAAAAAATATAGAATGAAAGTATTTTATGGTACACTTCTTGGAAAAGTATTTCCTCAAGAGTAATGAGTGGATATGGAGACACAATTACTATATATAAGAAAAAAGGAAGATGAAACTCTACCAAAGTATAATGCCATATTTACTAGATAAAAAAGGCATTATACAAAATACATACATAATCAAAAGTATAATATTCAAGTTTTCTTTGATGTGATCAATAAAATATATTGAAGGGAATTAGTATACATGAAATACCCATCATGTGAGGATATATCATCAAGTGAAGTTAACATCGTTATATAAATCTACTCATATTAGTGTTTTGAATTAAAGAAAAGCATGAAGTGGATGACATAGAAAATTAAAGATAAATGGATGAAGGGAAAGGTTGATTTCCCCACATATGATATTTTTGGAATGAAACACTCTTGTATTTTCATAAATTGAATGAGAGATTTATGTCCAACTGGAGATAAATTCCACATTACTCATGTTTTCATGAGAAATAAAGATGTTTCCAATCTCAATGATTCAAACATAAAGCGATGGGGAACACAAAAACATATGACCCATTAGTCAAGGGTATATAACCCTAAAAATTATAAGCGATCAAGGCGCAAATTATGTAATTAATACAGAATGTATTGAATGATTAAATTTAATGAACTTTGATTCATGAAATATAACATAATAGTATTGTATAATAGATATTATAGTTCTAGTAAACATAAAATTTATAAAGATTTTAATTCAATTCCTTTTCTTTACGGATCCAAAATATGATGACATATAGTTATAATAACAAATATAAGTGTTTTCTGTGGAATGTTTATTATTTAGAAACCACTTGATTAAGGAAAGAAAACATATAATATGTGGATGATGTTTTGAAAATAATATTTAGGAGATTTTTATGGGATAGTATTGGTAACCCAAAAATTTGGTAGTGATTTATTTTTATTTGTGTTTAATGAATGTTTGGATTTATGGAATATATTTGGAAACCAGATATTTTTTTTAATGATTTAATTTTTTTCATTATGGTTTTATGGAGATCATGGTATTACCATGGCTGTAATGTTACATTATGAGACATTTTATATTATCTATCATATATAAGTTTAATTTATTGACCTCCCATGTAAATATTTGCACATTAAATTTGTCCAAGATTATTTTTGATGAGTCCTTAGGAAAACTATTTAGGGAATGGATTCTGTTTATCATTGGGAGTTATTTGGAAACTTGTCTTAAACATTTTGGTCTACGTAAATATCTCACGATAGGAATAATTAATTTTCATTCATTTATGGAAATAATGATATATTAAATGTTTATTTTAGTTTTTCAGGAATAAAAAATCATATTCAATAATGATTTCTTTGATAATGAGAATATAATAGAATTGACTAAAGAAAACTAAATGATTAAATTGTATGTATATTTTCCAGTTATCTCTATCATAATGGTAGAAAAATCCATCAACATTAGGTAAAATATCTAGAGACAAAATTAGTTTCTTATTAATTTTATTTATGTTAAATAAATGGATTTTTAACTTATCATAGATTTATGGTTTTTCAGTGGTAAAATTTCATATGAATATGTTCTCTATCACTCTCTATTAATTCGCGGGCATTAGTATTATCTTATATGTACTATGGTTCACTTACCAAAAATGTTTTCTACTTAGAAACCTATTAATTCATTATGATGTGTTAATTTATAAATTTCCATTCTATATAATTAATAGGTTTTTTATTAGGAATTTTATTCTTAGGGGTTCCATCAAAGGTATTTTTAAATATCAATACTTTTATTATGAGCATTGAATCTAAAAATGAGGAGGAAATATATTTAAGGGGGATTGAATGTAACAACCAAAGATTTTTAAATAGGAAAATAAATTACCTAATAGGTATGACATACAATAACAATAATAGAATCTAATATAATACCATGATAATTTATTATATATTTCTTTATTTTAAATCTCTTCAATATATTTCTAAGCATAAAACATTGGTTTGAAACAAAACATGACACTCTATTAATATATAATTATTTAAACATGACCATTATAACATATCCATTAAAATGAAATGTATAAATAGTAATAACTAAATTATGAAATATCTATGGTTTATAGATGTATAAAATAAATTACATGGTAATATGTTAATTAGATAAAAAATAACAACCATTTTAATGAGAATGAAATTTTTTCAAAAAACCATATTTTTCTTGATAGGTAGATTACTTTCACATTGCTCACATAATATAAAAATAATTCATATTAATTTTATAAAATTTATTTTATTAAAATAAATATAAATTTTTATATAAATTTAAAAATTATCCTTGGGTGAATTGTTTTATATTTTTGGGAAAATATTAATTTTTTGTTGAATAGTAAAAATTATATATTTTAATAAAAAATGGCCATTTAGTTTAAATTATTTACAATGTTAAATTCTTTTCTAGATAGTTTATAATTTAAATTATTTCTAATTATATTATAATTTAACTAATTTATGTTATTTTAATCTCTTTCATATTTAAAATTAATATTTAGGCATTCTAATATTATGAGAATTTTTTTCATCAGAAAACCGCTCATTCATCGAATCTTTTGTTAAATTTTATATTTCATTCTGCCACTTATGTGAATAGAATTTGAGAAATATTTACCATTTATGGAATAAAAATAATTTATATTATTTAATATGGTGACATTAATATTTTATAATAATAAATAGTGTAAACAGTAGAAATTAAATACAGAACATAAGGTAAAAAAGGGTTTTCCTGGTGTGGGAAGATAAATTAAATAAATAAAGGTTATGAATGACATATAACTCCTCAAAAACAATTTAAATAATCTTATTTAGAACATATATCCTCTATGTAACTTCAATGCCCATTTTGGAGGCTTTTGGAATTTGAAAAACATGGGTATCACTTTATATTTTCAAAAAAACCCATGTTGTCATCTCCCCAACTTATAAATGACCATCCAATCTCATCACCTAGTCAAACATACAATTAAAATCGATTTTTACAATAACATTAAAAATATATTCCTCAATTACCTAAAAACATATTAGTGTAAATATTTTTTTTGGAAGCCCTCATTTGAATGCTTTAGGTATAAACCAAAATAGGCTCTCTAATGAAGATGTAAAATTTTTAAACAAGCGAATTTTTTTTAGGGAATTATAAAACTAATTGAAAACATTTTAAACAAATGATAATTTAATGAAATAAGTATATATTTTTTATTGATATGTTATTATGTTAATTAAATAACCCATATCTATCTCCAATTATATCAAATATGATAAAATGTTCTGTCGTGTGTAAAGCAGACTACCGCCTCCCGAACAGATGAATTACATTTCCCGTAACCAACTTTAAGGGTGTATATAACAATTTAATTAATATATTTATATTATATTTAAGAAATTATTATTCTGATAAGTTTTTTTATCTTATATAAGTTCCTAATTTTCATTCTGTGTGTGATGTGATAACGTCGCTCGTGAGTACGGTGAACTACAGCATCATGAAGCGATGTGATTTTTTTTTCAATTGTGCTTTACATGGAAGAAAGTATGGATATAATTATATAATTTATGTAATATTTATGATCTAGAAATGTATTTTATGATATAATATCATTAATAACTTCTTACCTAATAATATGTTGGAAAATAATAATGTTGTTCGTGTGTACGTGCGGACTATCGCCTCGATGTAGCGATGTGAAATGATTTTTTAAATGAATAGTAATAAAGATAAATATGATTCATATAAATTATTTATTTTAAATAATAATTATTTTTTAATTATTTATTAGAATTTATTTTCCTTTAATTCAATCCTTCGAGAAAAATATAAACAATATTCATGTGTGTGTATTGCCTACTGTCTCCATGATTGAAGCAATAAATTATATATCCCAAACAACAATGGATTAATATAAATACATATATAATGGATATATAATATATTATATCATGTTTATAATTTTTTTAATTTTATTTAATAATGATCAAATTTAATGTTCCAAATGTATGGATCTAAAACATACATGAAAAAGGAAGCAATTATCACCTAAAATAGTTATTTTAAAAAAGTGTTGTTAATAAAATGGCCGGAAAACCATAAATAGATCATATATAGTATGATATATATTGTTATGCTTCCATTATATATTTATAATAAAACTATGTTTATTTTATAGGAGGTTCAGACACATATGAAGTAATTCAGACACGAGATAGGGGTTCCTCATCTCATATTTTCATCCATGAAGCATATACCATATTCACCACTTACTCCATTGTGTGTTGTATATACAAAACCATTAGATATATTATATCATTATCCAATACTTATTATTGGTATTTAATGACTAATTTTATGATATTTCTGTAATGGGCTTATGATTTAAAATTTTCCAAAGTGGGGATGGATTATTTCAATCCCCCATCATTATTTTGGATTTCATTTCAAATTTTATAACTTGGGTGAATTATTTGATATTTCTATCATAAAATAATTATATTTTTCTCTATGGTTTTTTAGGACGTTTTTCATGTAATAGTACCATTTTCGCATCTTTGTTACTTAAAATGAAGATGAAAATGTTCTAAAGATTACTCAACGTTATTTCTCTCTTTTGGGAAAAATCAATTTTCATCAAATCTATATTTCATAAAAAAACACCAAAAATATTTTCATCCTTTTCAAAATTATTTATTAAATAAATTTTGACTCATTTTTAAATTTTAATTTTTTTTAAAATGGAATCCTTATTACACTTTCATAATAAGGAACATTCGGGTTTTATTAAAAAATGTGATTGGAATCGCAGTTTTACTGTGTATGACATGAAAAAAAGTTTCTTCCTTTATGATCACATAATGTTTATAATATTATTTAATACGTTTACAAAATTTTATTTTTAAAAAATTATGGGAAATTATAATTTTAAAAATATTTTCACATTGAAAATAACATCTTCCTATAAAAGCATACTGATATTTTAGTGAATTTCTATACATCAACGACATAAAACCATTATTTAACTTACAGTCCACTAGGGGTATTTCATATTGATATCATATTTATTTATTCATGAAATATTTTATCAACTATTTTAATGAGGAATTACAATTTTTCTTCTCTTCAGCATATTACTCTTGATTGTTTATGGTTATTCTTATTTGATTGGGGTATGTATTAAAATTTCATATGATAGTTTCTCAATATAAATGTTTATGTTGATTATATTTAACCCTGTTCATATGTGGAATGATTGTAAATTCAATGTGATGGGTAAGGGATAGTAATTTATATCCCCTTGCTGCATCGATTTGTCTCAGGAGACAATCAAGTTGACCAAATTAGACGGGATTCTACCAAAAGATTTAAATTAGCTCGCGGAAGATCTATATAATTAGTTTCAAATGTATGAAATTATACATTCCCTCATTATAAGATCAATTATTAATTTCATTATAGTTATTTTATTACATATATTATCAATGGATATGTTTAAATCCCATGTGAATATTTATATGGTGTTATTTAATGATAATTTATATCTCTCATATTATGCATAGTTTTCTAATTAGATGACATGTGATTTTGTTATCTTCCCTTCCACATTGATTATTATTATATAATAATTTTATAATCAACTGCATATTTACACATACTAAGCTTATAAGATCACCACATAGTTATTTTTCTATTTCCCTAGGATACTAGGATGTATTTTTTGATTTATATACACAAATTGGCTATGAGGAATAATTTTCCTCTCAAAGATTATTTTTCAATTATTATTTGAATTTCAATTTTATATCTAATTTACCAAAAATAAGGAACTATTCATTTGTTCATTATTCGATTCCTTACATCTTATTCCAATGTAGAAAAATATCCATCGTCTATGGGTTATTAGGGCTGGGATATTTATAAAGACATCTAAAATCCTCAAAAAAAATTATACCAATCATCTAAAATAAATTATGATATTTCACTGCACAACCAAATAAAGTAATCTGAAAAATATCCTAAAAATAAAAGGAACATATTGTGGTCTCTCTGTAATCTATACATCCACTAACATGGTGGAACTAGTGGACAAAAGAGATGATAGATACTTCATTAAACATCTGATCGACTAAAACATCAATCCCATCATTAATCTAGCACAATTCCAACAGAAAAGAATAAATAATAATACACAAATAGCCTCAAATTATGACATGAGTTCCGAACAGAAGTCCTAAGACAAAGGATAACCATGGATTAAAAATTAGATCACTATCAATTGGTTAATCCATAAAAGTAAAATTCCAAATTCCATGAAATATGTAATCTTAATTGGTGAGTCACCTAGACTCATTACCTAAATACTTACCCATTGAATTTATATATACACAACCCACAAGAAACTAAAATATTTTCTTATAGAACCATCCATCTAAAAATAGTGTGGAATCCATAAAATAAATATTTATAGAGATCGATATAATATCATTCCACTAGATCCTCATTAATAAATTGTATCACAAAGGCTCAACAAGACCTAAAACTAATAAACTAAAGGGTCTAAAATAATCTATTATCTCCATGCATATAACACCTAACACTTATATTGATAACTGGTCATAGTAAATTATAGAATATTAAAGATATGCTTTAAATTAAGATAATTAAATGGAGCTTTAATACATGGACAATTAAATTTCCCTGCTGGATCACACTAGAAGCACATGATAAATGTTTTCTTCTTACTTGGACACACCTAAATATCCAATTTAGATACAACACACCTTTAATCAATATTTTTTTCCTGCCTTGATCCCCATATGATGGATCCAAGGAAATACCCAACACTAGTTTCATACAATGGGAATTTTCTAAGTAAATCGTCTCCTCAAGAACATCCGAAAAATATTTCAGGATATAGTAAAGAATGTTTGAACCATAATTTAGATGAATAACACCTATTAAGATTAACTCCTTCGACCCACACTCCTTGTTCAGGTTCCATAAAAATCTAATTTAAATACATTTATTGATACCTTTAGTAAATTCATTTGTAAAAACATCCATAATTTATAAATCAATACCAATATTTTCTCATTTATATAATAATGATCTTTTTAGGTCTATAGATTTAATGAAATAAGTTACAACAAAATATGATAAATCAATTGCTTTTTGTATCAAAAAGACAATATTGCCATTTTATATGAAATTAAATTATTCATGCAATGCCATCAAATTCTCTATTAAATAATTTTATTTGTGATATCCTTATAAACATTTCACATGTATCTATTTACTTTATAACTTATGGAAATGATTTCATAATAATGGGTGGGCTGAAATTCTCAGTAAGGGAATTATATTACAGAAGAAATAATCGGATAAATATTGTAGAGTGAATTTGTAAAAACATTAATCCTTAATAAACTTGAAAATATGAGAATAATTTATCAATTAAAATAGATAAAAACATTTAATGTTTATAATAGTGAACACATATAGATGTAATTTAGAATTACTAACATTAAAAACCATTTATCAAGGACATATTCCCAAACAATTACATATTTTTGATGAATCATTTATGAAATCATATTTTAATATACATATGATAAGAATATATACAAGCTTGTAAAGAAAAATACACCAAAACTAGACCTATTTTATATCATGATACCTTTCAATTACTCGAGGGGATAAATAATTCTACTCCCCACCCATCACCATGTTATGTCAAATACATTTTCCATTAGTGTCATAAGGACCATTAGTATCATTCCCCATGGAACCAATTATACAACAACACATTATAATCCACATATGTGAAATAATTAAATCAAATACCTTAACAAATTATTATAGCATCAAATAATCATCAATCATTATAATACATTTCCCGATATCAATAAATGAGATTACATGATCATAACCTATCCAGATCAAAATGTCATACTATACAATTTTTTCATATTCAACCTTATAATTTTTTTTGTTTCAATAACAATATATCATAGTTTAATACATTTCCCCATGTAAATAAAGTAATATTATTTCTATGAAATCCTAAACAAACCACAATTATGTAAAATCTAATGTTCATAATATATATATCAATGAATATATGACATTATTGATACTTGAAAAAACGATCATAATCCATCCATAATAATATGGTTTATGGTATTGATGGAACATCTCTTTATTGTGTAAAAAAACATAGAATGATATTTACATATATGAAAAAAAACCCATTAAAATAATTCATGAACGATTCCAATCATGAAGGGATAATTTAAATTATTTTTTGGTATCATGGGTTAATATAACCCAAATGATGAAATATATAATAGATATTAAACCATTAAACATAAAAATTATTAGGGTAAATAATTTTGAAAATAGAAATGGAAATTTATTTTTAAACTTAAAGGAGCATTAAATGAACATTCTAAAAATTGTCATGAAATGGGAATTTTCAGGTCACTTCAAAATGTATTTCATAAATGGTGACATGAAAACACGAAGAATTTTTTTTCATTATTATATATTATATAAAATTGGGGACATGAAAATAAAATATTTTTTTATGAAATTTTGATCCAATCAAATTTATTATGAAAAAAATATTTTTTACTATATGAAATATCCTTTGTTGGAAAACCACTTTGAAAAATTTTTAATAAATAATTATTTTTATGAAAAAATATTTTTTTCAATGATTAATATAAAAAAATATTATGAAATTTTAGGATGGGATAACCCAAGTGTGTGTGAATAATGTTAAATATAAAACATTATAACTTATTATATGTGATTTGAGTTATAAAAAATCTATAAAACTGGGTGGAAATATAATAAATTTCCACATGAATATTCGATATATAATTGGAAAATGAGTCCCATGAAATAAAATGTGTATTATAGAAACATTACTATGTTAATTTAATGTAAAATACAATGTAAACATGGTGCTCAACCAGCAACATGCCTTAAAAAATTATATTTGAGACCATTAGATATATTGTTGCTTGAGTGATAGTTTAGTCAAAAGCCCTTGAAAGAGAGGGATTGTAATTTTGAAAAAAAAATAAAATGATTAAATGATAATCCATGATATGATATCTCACATAGGTAGTATATACATCACATAATTAAAAATTTGTTTATAATATCATTTGTTTCTTATATAGTGGAATTTGAGATGAAAATCCTTACCTTATTCCAATGAATTCTACACTTACACCAAATATCATGATTAATTAAATTATGTTCAATAAATATATACCTAATATCCTTATTTATCTATTTTTCTTATTCAAATTTACATTAACTATAATATATTATTTATATATAATATTTCTTTCTTTTCTACATTGGTTAGTTGAGGTTTTTTAGAAAAGTTTTCATTACTCTTTATGTATGTCATCAATGGTTTAAATTAACATAAAATAGAATCATAATATCCTGAAAAATTATATTTTTATGTAAATAAGTCCTATATATTAAATTTTTTTATATAAAACCAAGATGGTTGGTGATGATAAGTGAAACTCATTTCTCGTGCATATGATAGTTCACACGTACGCGTGATTAATGTTTCCATTTCTAAATGTTTGAGTGGGAATAATGGTAAATGATAGTTAAAAATTTCATATTAATAATAATATTATATAAATCATATATATTAATTAATTAAATCCTTTTGATCATCCACGAATGGAGTTATTGAAAAAAACGGAAGATGACACTTTGTGAAGGAATATGTTCGCCCAACGGACTAACAACACATTAGTTTTTTATTAGAAGCTGGAGATCAATAAATAATGGTTATTAAATTAATATATAACCATATAATTATTATAATGATAAAAAAATATTAACATTTTTATTCTGAGAAGGTATTTGGATGAGTAAGATTTTGAAAAAAAAATTAGAATGAGATAATACTTGCATTGATACTTGATCATTCCTGGAAATCTCATTATATTTAAAGTGAAAGGAAAAATGTAGTATTTACATGTACATAAGAAAATAAGAAAAAATTATATGATATGATAGTATGGAAGAGGTTCATAGAAAATTATAATTTGAGGTGCCTTCTTAAAAGGTTGTAAGTGACCGAGTTTTATAAAAAACTAAATAGAATTCTTTTGGAAAAATCATATTAATTTCAATAATCTCGTGAAACTTGTCATGAACCATTCCATGAAAATCCCAAGCCTAATGGATAATAGTATTTGGGTTAGTGAGTATCATCGAGAAGGAATGTCCCAAAAATATGAGGCACTTTCCTACGTACAAGTACACATGGACACATCTCTAAGCCAAAAAATGATGAAATATTAAAACACTTACTAAAAAAGAAGGAATATAACCAATATAACAAATACATAGCTCAATAGTAGAAAACAGAAAGTTGAACATGGATTGAATTCAATACCAACAAAGAATGTGTTTGTAAAAGTGAATGTACAAGTTCATGAAACTCATCGGTAGAAAAACGTACATGAAGGGAAAGGTACTAGTCAATTGTCTGAAGTTTTAGAAGAAAAAAAATCTATTTGAACTCACCAGGAATAATCTGGTCCTGGTCCACTAGGAGCTCAATAATAAGTTCGATCATTAGGAAAACACACAACACATTAAGGCAATGCCCGTGCAGGGGTGGGTAAAACAATACTTTGTAGGAAACCCCAAAACACGATGTAAAACACCATTGAGGAAATATCCCTAAGATGATATAGTCGGCTCAACACAAGTATCGGTCTACACCACATATAGAACAAGCATCAAGATATACTCATAATGGGTTCCATTCTTAAAAGGTCTCACCCAAAACCATCAATAAGGTTTTGTTCATAGCATACTTGATCTGGGGGATCCCACACCTTGATCTATTTGAATAGTAAGCATGTAGAATACGTCTACCGAAATAACTCAAGGGAACACAATGGTCTCAACAAGATACATAGTTATCACAAGACATCATGTCTCTCTATGACTAAATTTTTTTATAATACATGGAGTGCCGATAACACACGAAGTATCGATAACACATAGAGTGTTGAAAACACAGGTAGTATCGATAACACATGGAGTGTCCATACACATTTAGTTTGTCAACCATGCCTAAGGATCACTAGGGGGACTCCTGGCCCAACATGAATTATCATCCTTTATATTGGATTGTTCCTCGCAAAAAAATTGGACACACTAAATCCAAAAACCCTATCTAAGGTAAATTGAAGGTAATTGAGGTCCAAACGGCCTCTCGGGGTGACACTTGCTCTAACCTGTTGACTTAACTATTGAAGATGGGATGAGGAAACTCACTTCTGACCATGAGCCATCCTCTATGACGAAAAAATGATCCTTCCTCATAACATCATATGAATAGAAAAATATAACACTTCCAACTTATTATGGTCCATCTAAAAATGAACAATTTCATTCCAAAAGGACCTCCTTGAAGCAAGGGTCTCAACACCATATACCACTCGTCAAAAGGACACCGAGTTAGAAAGTTATCTCTATTTTTATAAAAATTCCCGGTCTAGGTCCGGTTCAGGTCCAATTCGGCCTACCATGCCCAGGAAAACTCAGCAAAAAACTGCTAGGCTCAACCTACAAGGATAATGGTTCTAAACCGTTGGGCTACTAGAGTGGTCCATCTCCCTTGGACTGACCTACTACATGTGAGACAATCTTGTGCTCCCAACACGAGCTACCCTGGCCGCGTAACACCTCCAGTCAACATGGAATTACACCATGTTCCATGTTGTTGGCCTGTTGTACCACCTTCCCCAGGACCTCACCACTTCAGGCTCCTCCGACATAACACCATTTTTAGTACGTGGCCCGCCCCTACTAGGTCTCTGTTTGACACCCGGGACATCACTAGAGTCACGAGCTCCCACATGGTCCCACCTAGACCGCGTCCGGATTATGACACAAATCGTCATACTTCCAGACCATCATCCACCCCGCACTCCCCCTATACTAGACACCCCATCCCTAATGGGCCCTCTTGTTGCGTTCCACCAAAACCGTCCATCCTACCACGCAACCTCGCCCTGTCGACCTTCCATCCTCCTAGACTTTAACTTCCTTGGCTAAATTGGTCATAGTTTCTGCCTCTATCTGCCACCTTGCGCTACCGTCCTGCACCACCACCATGTGCCATTGTCCTAGCCCAATTTTTTTGCTCCTGGAATAACACTTACACCATATCGTCTTTGTGGTTGGATCTTGATCTCAAATTATTGTGTAATGGACTAGGGGAGAAATAAATGATCATTTTCATATGGTTTCAAATGGGGGGAAAGAAGAATAACATAAGAATAATTTTAAATATTGAGGGGAGAGAATGAATGACCATGAATTCATAATGTTTGGATCTTGGACATTGTTTGTTATGGGCCTTCATTCTTCATTTTAAGAAGGATTAATCAAGAGAAAAAAGGGTTATCACAAAGATCTATCAACTGCCAATCCACAAGCTTTAACCATCGTGAAATAATGACCAATATATGGATCAACATTTTTGTTGGTTGAAATATGTTCGTCATTTGATCTGGGAAGGGAATGGAAACCACCAAGATATCAAACACCCTCCCACGATTTGGTTCGATCAATGATGAAAAACAGTTACCAAGTCATTTCCATTGTCATGATCCTTCAAATTTGAGGTTCTTCATTCTCGATTTTCAAATCCATTAGTTTATGTTAAAGAGTGATTGGTATCCCTGCCTCTGTAGATTATAGGGTATTGTCGTAACCCTGGATTCCTTACAATAGACAATATTAAATGAAAACCAACACTACATCAAAAATAATTTTTATTATATTATTTTAATGAAATTTATGTCAAAAATATATCTTTCAAATCAGGCCCATGATAGCCAATGTTAGGCCTTTCCTGAAGAAAACATCCCCTTACGACCACAACAGTGGTATCAAATTTTAGATATGAGTTTCCATTTAATTTTTTTTCATATTTCAAAATAAATTAATTTTATTTGATTATTTTATCTATGGTCACATCCCAAAAACTACTTTTCACAGTTGACCAGCGATAGCTAGTTATTGGTCACACCGAGGGTAAAATCTCTTCATTGAATGCAACAATGCACTTGGAGTTTTTATCTGGACAACCTTTTGGATGTTATTATACTTTTTCATGAAAACCTATCATGTGAACTAATAAAAGGTTAAAATATTTCAATGAATTTTTCTAGGTACACCTGGTCTTGGAATCACATGGCATCTTAGTTATTGGTCTCATGATTTTCCCAAATAATTTGATAAAACAAAACATTACATTCTACCCACCTTAATACTCTACATCATCGAAATATTTAAGAAGGGTTACCCAAAGGATGGGGTATGACACATAATCCTGAGATAACCACTCCCATGGGATCTATAGGAGATTCTTTGGTGGTCATCAGATATGCACTAAAGTAATCAATTTTCCATGAATTATCCTCTCCTCTCGATCCTTGATATCCATGACTAATATCAAATGTGAGCTTCATAATCTAAAACCATACTTGATGGATTTTCATAGATTCAAACTATATCCTCTACGTAAAGGCATCCTATTATATTTACTAAACTATTCTCTGGTCTAGCTTGGAGGTGGGCCGACTTGGTGAGTCGGTCAATGATCACCATGATAGTAATATGTACCATTGACATACGTGGCGAATCCATCTTGATGTCCATAGATATATTTTCCCACTTATTTCTTGGATCTATATGAAATAAAATGGGAAACCCTTTCCAAGAATAAGTACCTCAACATTGGGTTTTGTAAACAAATAAATGATTCAAACCAGCACCCAAATTTCATATCAACAGGTACGCAAAACATCTACCCATTCTGTCATCCTTAGCATCCATCCTTACATCCACATGTATATATCAATTCATCTCTCCACACTAGGAATCCATTAATACCACAAATCCGGGCCTCCATGCTCCATTTCTCAAAACCTGCCTTTAGGTTTAGTCATTCTATGTTTAGGTTACATCATAAGAAGTAGGAAACAATCATTAAAATTGGTCTCTTGACATGAATAAATGGATTTCAGCATTACCACACAAAGAGTTATCATTAATCTAAATGGGATGTACTTCCCAAAAGGGTATGTATGGAACTTCCTCAAAATCGCATCCCTCAATATCACTGGTACTATGGTTTTTCCCCTGAAAATAATGTTGTTCTCCCCATATTTAGAATGACCATTATGGGTACTCCCTATGGACATCTAAGCACGTAGGGTATCGTAGTCCGTATCCTCATGTTGTGCCTCCTTGAAACAATGTAAGAGTGGATGGGTGTTAAACATCAATTGGAGTTATGATACTATGACTCCATTATACATGGATAACTATAATGGATCCACCAACTCTGATGTGTCATTAAGTAGATGTGAACAATATATCTTGTTTAGAGAATCTTCTACCATGATACTTTTTCCATGAATATTGATTATTTGTTGGTTATAGTCCCCTAAGAACTCTAGAAAAGGATTATTTCTCAAGTTCAGATCATTCTGATAGAATATATATTTGAGACACTTGTTGTCAAAGTTGATAATAGACCACTCACCCATCAAGTAGTGTTTCAATCTTTAATGCAAAGACTACTGCTGAAATCTCAATATCATAGCTCACCTAGTTCTACACATTATGTGTTAACTATTGAGAATCATATGAAATCACATATTTCCATTGCATCAGGACACAACCAAGGATGGTATCTGATGCATTGAATAACACTTCATAACTATCTCCCTCCCCTAGTAGCCTCATGATGGGAGCACTCGTCGACCTCTATCTTAGCTCATTGAAGCACTGCTGGTACTTTTCGGTCCATGTGAATGGATGCCCCTTCCATGTAAAATTCATCAATGGTACTACTAACCTATAAAAGTCAATTATAATTATTTTATAGTACCCAACCCATTTTTGGAAACTACACACCTCAAAAACAATATTAGGTTCCCCCAATAAAGCATCTCCAAAGCCTTTTTTGAAACTACTACGACTCCAGCCTCTGAAATGACATGTCCTAGTATAATGACCTCTAGAATCCATGACTTCCAGTGGATGATATTCTAATATACCTAGAACTATTTATTTGTGTCTAGGTCCATACTCAAGTGTATTGTGTGCTCCTTTTCAGATGCAGAGTACACCCAGATGTTATCAGTAGAACCCACCAAGCGTTTTATGGGGTGAAACACTAGGTCTCATAAATCCCTTCCCCTACGAGACCTACAACGACACCCTCAGAACATTATTATATATAGGAACCATCTAATATGGTGGTGTAGATATTGTTATCATCTCATGGTGTAGGACAGTATAGAATTCCATACCTTGGTGGGGAGGTAAACAGGGAACATCATTAGGGAAGACGTCCTTCTACTCCAACACCATTACAGAAAACTAAGGACTCAAATTATACAATACAGTGAGGGTTATCCAAAAAAAATGAAGAGTAATTAATCACACCATTCTATAAATTATTAGATCCTAAACTGCATGGATTTCTCTTTCACTGACAAAAAGGGAAATCAAGATTTATTACAATAGAAGAACCACACCCTTTGACAACAACAATCATTATAATCATGAATTATCGCTACTAGTCCATACCGAGAGTGATATCTCAAGGCCTTGATGCTTCTACCAAAGTATCCCAACTGAAAATCACACATTCAAGAGTTAGATCACACTGGTAACCATAGTGTGTGATCATTGATTCTACTCTAGTATGTTTCTATATGGTTAAGGGTCATGTAAATTGTTTAATCGGAATAAATAACTGTTAAATAATAAATGTAACAATAAAATAATTACTAGAACATGCATCAATATACCACATCTAAAGTATAATGAAACCAATCATACATTTAAACATTCCTATAGTCTTGGGTTAATGTGCCTCCACATCCCGAAACAACCTCATCCACTATCCCATATCTCCCAAGTCAGGTATGGACCACCTAGGGGTGCTGGTCATAACATCTCAAACAATTGACCAACTCCTCCTACACCCCCATCTCCTCTACCAAATCTGATTCCTGGCCAATATTTATACTCCAATAGCTTCCTCTTCCTTGGCGGTTTATAAACCGCCGCTCTAACAGCAACCTGAATGGTAGGAAAATATGATGTGGAATGTCCCTTGCCATAATAATCCTAACAACACATCATAATCAGGGAACTATCATGCCCCTGTAACTTCCAATGAAACCTATTGTTCTAAGACTTACATCTCGTACATTCTATCCATAGGTCCTACTAACCCTACATCATGGGTGACTACTGCCTCAGAAGAGTAGGATGCATGCTCAAACCCTATGAATCATCATCATGAAACAAAAGAACCACGAAAAACACAGTCTGGAAAGCTGTATCCACCTAAACCACTAGAGGTGGGTCTACACACTAATCAATAAGAGAAAGAACCTCCAACTGACTATCCTGATGGAAAACTACTTCATGACTGGATCCCCATGGGTATGCACCATGAAACATCAGGTTAAACTCTTGATCCTAATGAAGAAACCTCACTGTTTGGAACCATTAATACACCCTATAAGAAAACAGGAGGTATCTTGGTCAAAAGAGTATACCTTGATTGATGAATCAAGTACATAAAAAATACAACCCATTATTATATGATGCATGTACCATTAATTCCCCTAGAACTATTGTTTCCGTGTTCTGAGACCAAAAATGTGGTCCAATGTCTTGGTGTTTGGATACATCAACCACCACATCAACATTGGATTCCTTCGCTTGAAATCCAAACTCGAAAAACTCTGTACTGTTACCTCAAATGAACCTCTGAGACTTCATGTCAAAATATAGAACTGACCTAGCTCTGATACCACTCTGTTATGACCCGTCCCAAAGGGTCCCATAACCTGACTACCCCTAACCAGCCTATAATAGGCTAGGGGATAGTGAATATAATTGTGTAGGAAAATCCTACAAATAGGTGGAAATTTTCAAAGTTACTGTACACACACACACATCTCCAGGAAAAAAATACTGAAATTTAAAAACACTATGTAAAAAAGCATGCATAACACTAAGAATCCAACAATAGAGTATCACAATTGGAATATGAAAAGTGAAAAATTCTAGAATAAAATCCAACAAAAAGAAAAATTCTATTAAATTTAATGTACATGTTCATGAAACACATCCATAAAAATCTATACCTAAAGGTAATGGTACTGGGCAGCTATCTAAAACTAGAAAAGCACACCCAGGTCTCTCAAAATTTACCATGAACCATTTGTTCACAGATCACTTAGAGCTCTGTGACAAGGTCAATCATCTGCAAAAGACATGATACATGTGGGAAATTCCCTTTCATGCAAGAGTAAAACAATAATCATTAGGACACTGTAAAAACACGAATTAAAACTCCAGTGTAAAAATCCCTATAATGATATAGTCATCACAACACATGTATCATTACACATCACATATATCAAGAAAATCTTGATATACTCATAATGGGTTCGAAACCTCAATGATCTCATCTATAACTAGTGGTATGGTGTTTATCATAGCATGCTTGATCTGGGGGATCTCACACCTTGACATATCTGATCGTAAGAATGTAGAATAGGTCCACCAAAAGAACCCTAGAGAACAAAATGGCCTAAAAATAATATTTTGTTTTCCCAAGATATCTAATCTCGCTCTGACATTTAGATTCGATAACACATGGAGTGTCGATAACACATGTATTGTTTATAACACATGGAGTTTTGTTAAAAAAAATATAGTGTCGATAACACAAGTATTTTTATACTTATATATGGGTAAAACCACACCTAGGGCTCACTAGGGGGACTCATGGCTCTTCTAGAAACAACATCCTTGATATGGGAGTGGTTACCATGTAAATATTTGTCACAGTAGCTCCCAAAAACCATATCTATGTTAACACAAAGATAATTGAAGACTTTCAGGCCTCTCAGTGCAAGGCGTTCTTGTTTCTGACACATTTTCCAGGGCATGTGCATCCGTCTGTGGAGGATGCATAGTTTTTTCCCTGCATTCCAGATTTCCAAAGGTGGGCGGCATCTATCTCTAATTCTAGGATGCTTTCTCCTTGATCAAAATGGCATGATGGGATGTCGTTTATTCCTTCCGTGTATTAATCCTCGAAACTAATCACCTAGTTCGGGACTCCCTTAAAGATTATGTCATTGTTTATGAATCTTGTCCTTGGTGGCATATCATTGTGGACACCGGTTAATTACACTACATTCATCAGGACATTACATGGTGTCTTTACATGGTAGCAACCTTCGGTTGAAGTAAACGGTAACATCAGGCATGTTTGGGCATGTATATATGTGTGGACATTGGGGAACCTGTATTCTTCCTCATAAGAGAGTATCTCAAGGGAACAGAACCTGATGCATCCCACATCAGTCATGGGGTATCAAATTCCAGATGCTTTTCTCAGATGTTTTCCACAGCTTCTTATGTTTATCATGGGGTACATCGCGAGTTTTACATCTTGCGGAGATGGTTACACCAAAGGTGTGCCTTTTGATGTTTTCCTCTGGTATCTCATGTTTAACATGAGGTAAGCTATGAGTTTAACATCTTGCGAAGACGGTATGTGGGAGATCAAAACATCCCATAGAGACAGATTAGATTGGTACATCTTATGGAGGGATCTCCAGGAGTGTTTACTAGGTAGATGGATCAGAACCCTCAATAAGTGAATACCCAAGATGGTGTGTACAATAAAGGGAAGATGTCACATCGTGAAGGCTGATCTAGACACCACTGAGGGAGGATTAGTGAGTGTGCACCCCATAATGGGGAATCAGCAAGGATTACCATTGGCTGGGATTGAACCACATGAAAGATTCTTACGTACCCTGTGTAGATGACAGGGATCGAAAACCACATAGTTTTAAGGGGTGACAAATTGGGGTGTACACAATAGAAAATGACTCAGATACATGTGGGGTCTTACACATGGAAAGTGGCCCATCATAAGAGAGATAATATTGGGTGGATGGATGTGGATGTTGTGGGGCTATGCATGGTTAGCTGCACGGGTGCCACAAGGGGAGGCACTAGGATGAATAGAAATATATCACTGAGATGTGTTGGCCTGATTAAGAATCACGATGGATGAAGGAGAGTTTAAGTTAGTGTAGGGGGAATGAAATTGATCTGGCATGAAGGTGATAGTAGTATTGGTCTTGAGCCTCTAAGAGACTTCCTACATTTCCTCGTGGCCAGGAACCAATGTCCTTGTAATTCGGTGGGATGAAGGGACACCTGCGGAGGTGGCCCATGTAAAATGGATGCACGGATGGGATGAAGAGGGAGTGGAACCTCCGGGTTGTGGAATGAAATTCCCGAAACCCATAGGCTTGAGGGAGTGGTTAGGATGAGACATGAGCGATGGGTTTGATCCCCATAGAGGCTTCCAATGTAACCACGTGGAAGGGAATTAATGTCCACATAGTTCATATAAATATGGATTACTTTCGATTGGGGACTTCAACGACTTATCGATGGATGGGGTCACAACGGCTTACCGTTTGATGGGAGGACAATTTAGAGTCATGTGGGACAAAAGCGACATAATGTTTAATGTCATGGATGATGGGGGTGGGCTGACATGAAGTCGGTCAAAACCAATGGATGGTGGGATTGAACCATAGGAGGGAATCCTACATACATTGCCTTGGCAAGGATCAAAGACCACATAGTTTAGGTTGGGTTTTGTGAAATGACATGAAGGTGGTCGAGACCCATGGTTGGTTGGCTTAAAACTCAGGAATGCTTCCAACGTACCCTACCCTGGCAAGGATCAATGACCAAATAGTTCAGATTGGGTTTGGTGAACCGACATAAAGGTGGTCGGGACCCATGATTGGTGGTCCAGAACCATAGAGAGGAATCCTGTGAACCTTTCCTTGGAAAGGATCAAAGACCTAGTATTTTGGAGGAGTGGCTGCTGATGTGAAGGTGTTCAGGACCAATGGGTGTTGGGATTGAACATCAGAGAGGCTTCCTATGTACCATGCCTTGGCAAGGATCAAAGACCACAATGTTCAAGAGGAGTGGGTGACAGCGTGAAGGGGTTCGGTACCAATGGGTGTTGGGATTGAACCTCATGGAGGCTTCTTATATACCATTCCTTGGAAAGGATCAAAGAGCAGACAGTTCAGGAGGGGGGGGGGGGTGGACCAATGTTATGATGGTCGGGACCAATGGGTGTTGGGCATGATCCTTAGGGTGGGTTCCTACGTACCATGCCTTGGTAAGGATCAATGTCCATGTAGTTCGGTATGATGTTTTGGGCTTACACTCTAGGCGGCCTTGAGAGGATGTCATGGTTGATGCTTATCCTAATCCCACTTGAGTCGTGCTCGATGTGAGAAACAAGAGGCAGTATGGACTTGATGATCATGAAACAAAGGTGAGCCCATGAAGGGCGGTGAATGGGGATTAAGGAAGGAGGTTGTCTTGGTGCTGCTATAGACCGGCAATGGTGAATGGGGCTAATGAACTGATGCAGCCCAGGTGCTGCTATGGAGAGATAATGGTGAATGGGGCTTATGAAAGGAAACATCCTAGGTGCAGCTATGGAGAGGAAATGGTGCATGGGGCTTAGGCATGAAAGCTTCTCAGGTGCCACTATAGAGGGGAAATGGATGATGGGGCTTACTCAAGGAAGTAGCCCGGGTGCCATTATGGGGTGACAATGGGGCATGAGACTTATGAGAGGAAGCTGATTGGGGGACGATGTAGTGAGGAAATGGTGAATGAGGCTTACACAAGGATTTTTCTCGAGTGCCACTATGGAGAGGCAACAGAAGTTGGGGAATACGTAAGGAAGTAGCTCGGGTGCAACTATGGGGTGACAATAGTGCATGGGGTTTATGTAAGGAAGCTTCCCGGGAGATGCTATGTTGCAGAAATTTTGAATGGGGCTTAAGCATGGAAGCTTCTTGTGTGCCACTATAGAGCGGAAATGATGATTGGGGTTTACACAGGGAAGCTTCACTAATGCTTATATGGTGCAACAATGGTGCATGGGTCTTACACAAGGATGCTTCCTGGGTGCCGCTGTGGAGCAGAAATGGTGGATGGGGATAATGCCTGGAAGCTGCTCTAGTGCCGCTATGGAGAAGTAATGGTGAATGGAGACTACACAAGGAAGCTTCCTGGGTCCCACTATGGAGCAGAAAAGGGTGATGGGTCTTACGCATGGAATCTGCTCGGATGCCACTACATAGTGGAAATGGTCGATGGGGCTTACGTATGGAAGCTACCTGTAATATCTTCCTCATGTATGGATATGAGGGAATCCCAAATCATTGTTGGGTTGAAGCATATGATTGAGGCCCACACCTATGTACTACTACACAAGTAGGATAATGCCAGACGACGTTGGAATCAGTCTGAACACAGGGGGATGAAAAGTGTGAATCACATGCCCAACATTCGAAATGCGGTGACGGTGACATGAAGATGGAGGGTAACTATTGACCATGTACAAAAAACAAAATCCTTATCACATTAGCCTGAAATGGGAAAAAACAAATGAAGGTGTACTATTGAACATGTTCGAAACACAGGAACTGACTCAATGTGTCATCGAAAGTCTTTGGGGGCATTGGACTAAAATGGTAGGTGAGCCGAGGAAATAGGGGACTAGGCCGTTAGGGGGTCCCTTCAGCCAAATAATGGGATAAAGATCCAAATAAAGGACATAGAAATATTTAGGTGGAGTGATAGAATGTTTGAATGGATTCCAACGCTCTTGAAATTACTCCACGATAATGTTGGAATTAGGCATCTTATTCATGGAATGTAAGGAATCTCTTTTTTAGAGTAAAAGGCACACTATTATTGAATTATAGGGAATAATACAGTTTAATGACTTGTAGATATGACTCTTGGAATCTTATTCTTGGCGCATATGGCATCTCTTTTTTTGAGCAACATGCATCATATGTTTGAAACAGAAGGTGTACTACAGTTTAAAGTCATATAGATCGGATTGTTGGCATCTAAATCTTCGAGCACAAGGCATATCTTGTTTGGGGCAAGAGGCATCTAATTTTTGTCACATAGGGATTACTACCATTTATATTCTTATAGAGAATACTATTGGCATCTTATGCTTGGATCATAAGGAATCTCTTTTTAGGGACAAGAGGGGTCCTATGTTTGTTGCATAGGGAGTACTACAGTTTATTGTCATGTGAGATGATTATTAGAATCTTATTCATAGAGAATAATGCATATCTTGTTTGGATTAAGATGCATCACATATTTCTCACATAGGGTTTAATATAGTTTAAAGTTATATAGATAGTACTATTAGGAATAATGCGCCTAATAATGGATGGTGTTGGGAATTATGCATGGGTGTCCCTTTCTGGTTCCACCTGGTATAGGAACCATGTGATGGAGATTGGATGAGTTTCATGAAGAATTGTTCAACTCACGGTACTCGAGAAATTGATGAGGATAATATAAAATCATGACATGAGAAGCAAACCATGAGGAACATGTCAACTCAAGTTATTTCATGGTGTGTGAATAGTATCTAAAATCATGTAATTCCATAGGTGAATGGTGGGTGTGCATGAGGGTGAAATGGAAAATCCGGACAGCCCGACCCAAAAACATCGCGGTGTAACTCTCCATTTTTCAAGGGGGTTAGTGATGGGTGTGACAAGACCAGCCCAGAGGGTGCAGTTCTGGGCATTGTTCTACGTATGATAGACTATGTGCAAGATGGGTTGTATTCAAGAAGGAAGGATTGCGCACAATAGGGAAGGCATGCACCCAATAGGGCAGGAATGCATGCAATATGGGAGATGTTCACACAATAGGGGGTCATCCGTGCAATAGGGAATTAATTGCATGGAATAGGGTAGGTTGGGGTGCAAAAGGGGATCATTTCACACAATAGGGAATGTGTGTGCAGTAGGGGGTCGTGTGCACAATAGGGAAAGAATTTCACACAATAGGGGAGGAATTTCTCACAATAGGGGAGGTGTACATGCAATTGGATAGGTGCAACACTAGTGTGCAAAAAATTAGGCATCACAACACTGTTGCACTCTCAAATTTGGATTTGAATGAAAAATGGTCATATTAGCCTATTTATGTGCAAAAGTTATGTTTTGGGTGAATAATAGTGGGTTTTACGTGCAGTCATGAAAAATTTGGACATACACGCATTAGAGAGGTGGTCAACCTCAGGGGGCCTCCCTGGGAAGAAGGTGGTGCACCTGTATTTATAGGAAGATACTAGGGAGGTAGTGTGGGTAATATTACAAATGCCCAAGTGGTTTTACACTGAAGGAGGTGCACATAAAATTTCATTTTCGCAAATTGTTTTCTGTTCAACCTGCAGTTGGCGTGTGCGCAAAGGGGGTTTGATGTCGCATTTGCCGCGGAATTGGTTTGCACGCGGGGTTACATGAAAAATTACATTATTGCGTGCAATATTATATTCATACACACAATATTCCTTTTTCATGCAAGATTCTCTTTTTATGTGAAAATCCATACTCTGCCCCAAAACCATCTAGGATGGCCATTTCCAGCAGCCCAACATCGAACTTACAAAACTTCTAATTCGTAACTTCGTTTAGGCTCCATGACTTGTCAAATCCAATCTTTCATAATGAGCTACGCTCGGGGATCATATATGGAAGCATTACGTGAATTACATGGATGCGTTTTCTGGTTCAAATAGTGATCAAACCCACTGATTCAACTATAGAAGATGGGTTTAGATAAGTAACTTCAAAACACGGGTCATCCCCTATGACAGGGACACAATCCTACATCCAACCCAAATAGGAGTAAAACCATAAAACCCTTCCAACCTTTAATGTTCCATATAAAAACCCAAAAATATTACCCAAAAGGACCAATTTTTTAAGGGACTCAACACCATAGATGGGATGTCATAAAGCTCACGGTATGAATGTTATGGTTGTTTTTATAAAATGCTATGACATGTGTCTAGTTTGGGACTAATCAAACCCTCTTGACCCAGCCCAACTCACTGAAAAACCTGACTTGGTATGTCTGGACCTACATAAACTGGTCTAGATGACTCGAAACATCCCATTCCGGTCTGACACAACCTGGCCAAGACTACTAGGCTTGATGGACTTGGCCCGCTTGGCCACTGGAGCGGCCCAACTCCCTTGGTCGTGCCCACCGCATCTGGGCATGTCTAATGTGTCAGATTCGGCCTACCCCAATTGCGTCCCACCTCTGGTTGATGTCGCACTGTGCTGTATTCGATTTGGCTGATCCATTATCCCACCTGCCCTATGGCCTTGTTGTGATTGGATCCTCCAACATGGAATCCTATCACATACATGGCCAACTCCAGCTACATCCTAGTTCATAACTCAGGAGGCCCTCCTCTGGCAGTCTCCCATGCAGTTGGACCTAGACCGCGTCTGACATCCGTCGCTATTCGTCGTTCATGTGACTCATCATCCACCTTGAGCTACCCCTTGACCGAACTAGTTGGCCCCAACAAATCCCTCTTATCTTGTTCTGCCATAATCGGCTGGCCAACTATCATCCTTGACTCGTGCTACCTTGCCTGAACCGGTCAGATTCATTATCTCCAGCCACCACCCTGTGCCGCCGCCCTTCACCACCACCTTGTATCCTTGTCCCGACCGAATCGTGTGTCACCCACCTTCACACATCCACTATGTAATAACAGGGGTCATATCTCAATCTATGATTGTTGTGCCACAGGTCAATGGTGTAATGATTGATCATTCTCATAGGGTTTCAAAGGTGGGGAGAAGGATAAATTCACATGAATAATTTTAATGATTCAAGAGTGAAAATGAAAGCACATGAACACCCGAAGGATGTTTCTCGGCATTTGTTCATGTCAGCCATGATTAGTCTTTATTAGAAGTATTAATGAAGACAAAAAATGATAATCATAATGATCTATCACTCACTAAACCCCATAATTTAACAATCCCACAAGAATGACAGAACAGTGGAATAACCAGTTCATTTGTTGGTCTGCATTTTTCATTGGATCTAAATACGGAAAGGAAATCTAAATTATATAAAAAAACTACCATGATTCGGTTCGATCACAGATAACAAAGTGTCACAACTTCATTTTCATGGTCATGATCCTTCATATCTGACATTCATCATTCTTAATTTACCAATATGTCGATGTTTGTTGGATAGAGATATATCTCCTTACATCTGTGGATTTCTAAGAATATTCCATAACCATGGATTCCAGAAAAATAGAAATATTTCAAGAAAACCAATGTGTCATAAAAAATTTATTCTCTAAATATTATTTTAATGACATATACATCCAAAAGCTATCTTTCACAGTAGGCTTGTGTCGACTGATGTTAAGCCTTGTTTAAGTGAAAACCCTCTTACAAACTTGATGATGGTCTCAAATTTCCAATATGAGTTACTATTTATGGGTTATTAGGATTTGGGAATAAAATCATTTTTATTTAATTATTTTATTTATGGTTATGTCCCAAAAAAAATTTCACAGTTTACTTGTGTAGGCCAATGTTAGGTCCTGCCTAGTGTAAAATCGCTACTCTGAACACAATGGTGCTCATAGATATCTGATACGAGCACCCATTTTGATGTTATTATACTTTTTAAGAAATTATCCCACACAAAAAATTAAAATTTTAACATTTTCCAATGAAATGTTCCTGGAAAACTAGGCCATAGAATTGCATGACGTCTCAGCACACAATCTTGGGAATTTCATAAATAATTTCTAAAAATAAAATCAGGTAAATATGATTCATTTCCAAAGTATTCCATTGTCAATGAAACAAATGTATCTTAATAATTTATTTTTGGGCTATTTAATTCTATAAATACTAAAAAAAATTATTTCCACACATATTTAATCATTTTAGATGGGGTTTGGCATAATGTTTTTATATTTTACACATTTTGATTGAAACTATGTTCCAATTTTTAAATACATGATTTATTATTCTATTAAATATTAAAATATGAGATATAACCAAATTACAGTGTTATGTAACCACATATTAACTCCATTAATTGAAATTAAATTTAAAATTATTAGAAGTTTTTTTAAAATTAAAATAAATAATGTCTAGAAGACTGTTTTTTGTAAAAATGACATTTTGACCATTATAGATTCTAAATAATATTTAGTTTTGATTACGAATTAAATGAATCTTAATATATTTATTTATTTTTTACTAATTATATTAGATTCATTATTTAAATTATTTCAATTTAATTAAATTGATATAAATTTTTTGATATTATTTACAAAACATAATTAAAATAATTATTTCACCATTATCATGGTAATTAGGTATACTACTGATAATATGAATTTATACCTAAAATGAAATTATAGTTATTAAATAATATGAATAATATTATATAAAGAATATTTTTTATAACAACATTCCCTGTTTGGGGTAATTAATCTTAATGTTAGTATATTTAATGTTTTGTTATAAGACTAAATTATGAATTTTATTCAATCTAATGATATTAAAATTATTATTAATAATCATATAAGAGTTATTTTATAGTGAAATAAGTTTAAAAAATAATTTTCCTATGTTAAAAAAAATAAATTAAAAAGATAAAAAATAGTTTTCATAAAATATTACTTGCTTTTATAATATATTATTCATGGATTATATAAGTAGACATAGTTTTATTTATAATTTATTTATATTAATTTATAATTATTTATTTTATATGTAAAAATGGCTATAAAAACTTATATTTAATATAATATTGACTATATTTAGAAAAAATTTATTTTTATTTTAGTCACATGAAAATTGATTATTTCATAAAAAAAGAAAAAAACACATCCCAATATCTTATTTTTGTATGAAATTAAAAAATTATTTTTTATTTGAGAAATATAAAATCTAATTTTATTAAATTTATATTTTATCAAAAGAAAATATATAATATAATCATTTTCGATCTTCCTGGAAAAGAACCTTTTCAATATTAACTTATATTAATTATTTAACTTATAAATTCAATATTTATTTATGATTTACCATCGTAGTGTATATTGTTCATTATTAATCAGGTACATTTAATATGTTGTGGTATTTCTATGTTGGGTGTATCTTGTGACATAATTTATAGAACATTTTGACTTATTTAAGGGTAATATTATATAATGAGCATAGGGAATTACATTCCCCCTCTTAAAAAAATTTAATTTTAGAAATATTAAATGTTAGATAAAAAAATATAAGGATATATATAACAATGAAATGGCCCAGTTGAATAACATTACTAACATATGTAAGGATTGTTATCTGCAAATATTCATTTCTTTATATTGATATTCATCACAACTATTGGAGAAAAATACACCTCATAGTTTTATGTTTACTAAAAAATTTATTTATCCTCAAGTTGGTAGCCAAACATGTAGTAATATATTATCAATGTATTGTTTGGAATATGATTCCCTATTGTAATAGTTAGTATAAATAAAACATAACATAAATAGACATACCACACATTTCAATCTCTCATCCCCCACACTTCATCCACATGGTGGGTCGAGAGGATGGTGGAGGTCGAATAATGATATTGAGGAAGAATGAAAATATTCCTCCTGAGGGGCATTAAGATCCACAGTTTGACCACATATGACCTTTTCTTTTGATGTTACATACACTGAATTGGTGTACACCATTTCCATAATATCCCTCACTTATTTCAAAACATCAATAAACAACCACCAATTTCTTCACATGCCTTTTGAATAAGTCCATTCTCCACTAACTGCATGAAGACCTCCAATTTGATGGTCGGTTGGAGATGGATCCCCGCCAAGTTTTCTCTATATAGCACTTTATAAACGCAAACATCTCTTTCCAAGACATGAACCATTTCCCACACATTATACAATGGAACTTGTGTTTTAGTGAATCAATCACAATTCTCAAACTACTACAAGCATCGAGGTCTTTGGGAGTTCTTCCCCTTTTTGACTTCGCTTTCAAAACCTATTTTAGTAACTACGTTGGATGGGATTTCAATTTTACTTATAATTTTTTCATTGTTTTTTTAACTTTTATTTCTAAATAGATGATTGTATGTGATGGATAAGAATTAACATATGATGAGGATGACAATATATTGACATGTTCTTCCATTATAGTGTCATAATGATCTATCTGAAGGACATGATAGTGGTTATCTATTCCCACATCCATTTTTCTAAAATGATGATATTGTAAGTAATATGAACTTATCTCATTTTATTGGTAGCCTATAAAAAAATATTTAATCCATAACTATAACCATATAAATTATATCTAATGTATAACAATATGATTTATATTTTCCTACATATTAGCTTGGGATATAAAAATCATATTAAATAATATTTCCTTTAGAATGAAAATCAGTAGGGTGGTGAATTAATAATTATAGGAAAAATTATGGATAAACTATGTTGAATATAATAGAAATACTATAATGCATCCTCAACAATTGAATAGAAGATTATTTTACCTTTTCCCTTCATTCTTTATGACCAAATACCAATATCAGTATTAATAAAATATTTCAATTGTTTCCTTTATATCATATGATCCTGGAATTTATCATTTATGTTTTCCTACAGTGATCTAAATTCAAACTATATCACATAGATCTTAATATATATCATCCATAACACCACATATATCATAATAAAAAAAATGAGATAAACTTATCCAAACATTTCATGAATCAATTATCAATCCTAATTTTGACAATTAATACATAACTTACTTCATAAAAATAAATCTACCCATTATTATCCCAGTGTCATGTCAATTTAAAATTTAATAGATTTTCATAACAAAAACATGTGTTCTTCACTAGTTATATATGAAAATATAAAATTTCTTAAAATATTTTTATATTTCTATGAACACTATATAATATAAGATTTCAAACCATTTATCAAAAAATACTAATTAGTGATCCTTTTATGTTTCACATATTCCATAAAAACATTTAGAATATACAATAATATCACATATAAAAATCAAACACTAATGGGTATTACTAAATATATTAATAATTAATTTCAATTAAGATACCATTTTCTCTACATTAGGCAATAATAGAAAACTAAAATTTTCCATTATAGTTGGTATATAATAAGAAAATTTTACATTTATGTATTCTCCATTACTTAGTTATTGGAAATATTAGACCCTAGATACATACCTTTCTCAACTTCAAATTTATGATCATTTTTAAATAAATAATAAAAAAAGATCATGAATATATTAAAAACATGAACATGAAAACCTCATTATTAATATATCTTCCCTTATAACACCATTATATTATTACAAATGATACTTTTGGATCATATAAGGCTCACTTTGTTTATTCATTGGTTATCCATGGTCACTTTCCTATTAGGTTTTCTAACAAAATTAATTCACATCATTATTAATCATCATAATGGTTTTTAAAGAGAATGTGATTAACCAATGGATTGCCTTGAGAGTGTCTATGTTGGTGTGCTATTTTAATCACACCCATAATGAGTCATAGTTGTAGAGACCCAAAGCTTGTCGTACATAGACATTACATTAATTTTTCGTAATATCTAATTCATAAAAAAAATAGATTCCAAAGGACTGTAATAGTTTAGTGTCTTTGGAATCTCGGAACACATACTTCTAATCGTGGTGAAAGATCTTCAACATCTCCCATAATGATCTTCCCCTTTTTGTTTTTCTTACATAAAACCTTTCTTTAAATCTTGGGGAAAATAAAACATATAAAAGTGTGAGATCAAATGCTCATTAAGGGTAAGCATAGAGAAAATAAAACAAATAATATACATTTGAACTTAAACACATGAACATAATGTTTAAACATTAAGATCTTGAGAAATGATATAAAACATGGTAGTAAGTAAGGCATAGATCATAATGAAACATTAATACTGATAAAATAACATGGGAATAAAACATGTAATTGTGGAAACCATTAAGCAAATGTTATGATTTCCATAGTTTCCAAGGCATTGCTGCCAAGACCATCTTAGTGGACAAAGTCACTTTCTGAATCGAGTTCACTCCTCGTTTCAGTCCTGTAACACTGAACCAGATTAACTTACCATTCCATCCATGTCTATATCATGAGATATAAATCTTTAACCAATGAATTTTAGGGATATATAGGTCCCACTACACAAATAATGAAATCATTCTTACTTGTTCCACAAAATAAACTTAAAACATTCATCATAACCCAAAGAATGAAATGGGTTTCATAAACATCATCGCATCATAACATAATCCATATAAAACAAATGTATATAATTTCATCATAATAGAATTGAAACCATGTAAATCATAGTGAAATTATACTTTAAAAATACACATATGAAATAATTTCATCTTAGATGGAAAATGGTTTTGATAAAACATGTGAAATGAATTCTTGAGAAAAATATCCTTTCTTCTTCAAAATCATTTTCTTCTCACAAAATGCCATGAAATTGTAAAAGAAAAGGATTTTTTTGAAAATATTCATGAAATCTTGTAGATTAATCTTCATGAAAATAAGGGTTTATATAAAACCCTAAAAACCGTTCATGCCGTATAAGTTAAAAAACATTATTCTTGTACTTTTTCCAGAAAAGTCAAAAACTACCTCATATGTTAAACAAAAAATGATTCCTTACATAACATGTAGTAAAAGTCAAAAATAGGAAAAAAGGACTTAAAACATACATGAAACCATTTTTATAAAATAGGGACATGGATGATAAATATTACCCCATTAAATAATTACTAATAAACAATCTGAGATAAAAATGAGATTGGAAAAGTTATCTCTTACCTTAGGTACGATATGATTTGTACGTATCTGACCAACTATATAATGATTTAAATAATGTCATTGACTTATTAAAGATTCGTATTCATTGTTATGATAACATATATGGTTCACTTATGACTTTATATTACCCGTTCTTTTTTAAATTCTATGTTTAAGCAGCATTTTGGGTAAAATCGTTTCATTTATCGTACGTGTTTCAACATGTTGTTCTTGATATTATTCCTCATATACTGATTTATTTAATTACAGAATGTAAAACATGATTTTTATATAATATATATTCAGTATATAAATATATATTATAGATCGATAAATGGAATGAAATACACCGTTTATGGAGACGGTAGGTCGTGCGTACGCATGATCGCTGTTTTCGTTTCCTTATTGAATTAAATGGAATTAAGTTAACAAAAAATATATGTACATAAATCCAGTATAATTATTATGTAATATATTTCCTGATTATTTTTTATATATACTTTATAATAATAAATTAATGGTTAATCATGGAAAATGAATCTCATTTTGTTCGTGGAGACGGTAGTCCGTACGTACGCACGAGCGATGATATCATTACCATGATCATGGAATTGTATTGAAGTGTATAATATTTCAGAATAAAGATCACTTTAATATAATCATATATAGTAATTTATTTACACCATTATACACATCCTTGTAAGGTGGTGGTGGAAAACAGATTACACCACATCGTGTAGATGGTATTCTGTACGTACGCATGCATGGTGATTTTGTTTTCCGTAGGGTGGATAGAAGGTGAAATGGGTTTGTTTCATATTTATAATAACATATCAGTATATAATTAATACTGATGTTATTAATTTATAATTAAACTACTAAATAAGAGCAAGTAGAAGAAGAATGAAACTTGAACTATTCAGTTGAAGAGATTACCTCTTCCTCGATGCACCTCCTTTAAACATCTCCTTAGGGAACTAGAGTTGGTCATTTGAGAAGACCAGAGCCTATATGATATAACTATAGAGGTTTAGAAGAGTAATTGGAAGGGTTTGACCGAGCTTCAAGGCTCAAAGGGTGTGAAGTGAAGAGGGAAGGGGTTCCCTTTTTATAAGGGAGGAGAGGGGCACCTTAGGAAAACATAAAAAATTATTTTATAATAAAGTCATATTTGGTTATTAATAGTTCCAAATTGATTTATTTCGAAGCTAATGTGGGTATGGGTCATAATCCTCTCAAACAATAGGTTTTAGACAAGTTTAGGTTACTATTTTATTCTTATCATTTTGATTTAACTCTAAGTTCAATTATTTAACTTTTACCATGTCTTTTTGTTTTCTTACACTATATGGTTAATAAACATACTATAAGAAGCCAAAAGAACCCCATGTGGTTCATTATTAATATATATATCCTTATCTATGTCATTTGGCCGAACCTTAGATTTTTGGGAATAAAATAATGATTAATAATATAATATTTGTTTTAAAAACAATTTTATGTCAATTTTGACACTATTTGGTACTTGATTTTTGTGAAAATCATCACAACATGATTAGTTCTAACAATGTTAATTAAATCAATAATAACATGTACAATTAACCTATAAAATTAGTGCAATTCATAAAAATTCTAATCTTACATTTATTTTGGTATTTATAACATCAATTATGTGAATATTTCATTAATAAGATAATTACTGCATAATCATTGTGTCATAAATAAATTAAATTATTTATTTTCTAAAATTTATAAATAAAATAACATTATATAGGAAATATTTTTATATTTATAATTAATTTTTATAGTAGAATTTATCTTATGTATAACCCTATATTAAAATTTTCTTATTTATTAAACATTGATTTTAACTATTTTAATTCTTCTTTAAATAAAATAATAATAAATGTCCTAATCTAATCCAAGTGGACCTAAAGGCTAATATTTTATTCTTAAGGTTGGTTTTGGTCTAATTACACTTATCCCATATAATTAGGACATTTTTTAGGGTAATAATAATATCATTTTTACCCTTAATTACCCTAATTACTTTTAACCGTGGTAAATAAATGTAAAAGTTACTATTCACCAAAAATTATTTTTATCTTATTGAACCACATTTTACTCCTTGATAATAATTGTGTGTCTCGGATTTTCTAAATTCCACTCACAGAAGAGGTAAAAATAATTTTTATGTAGATTTTCAAATTCTCCTAGGAGGTGGGTAAAAGACGGTGAAATGTTAAATAAAATTTTTATATATCTAATTTTTTTATAAAATGACTCAAATGAATTACATTGAACTTATATAGGTATTATGTATCAATTTTGACCTAAAATATATTTAAATAAAATAAATAATTTTTTATATAAAATGTTGGTTTTTAAATAGTAACTAAATGTTTTCACTATTCATCAAAAAATGAAAGTTTTCAGAAAAATACCAAAACTTCACCCTAGGCTAATTCCGATATTCTAAATCCAAAAATGAAGACCATTTTGAAAAATAAAATTTCAAAAAGTGGGTATTACTATTCATAATGTCTAGTTTATATAATATTTTAATAAAATATCATTGTTTAGTGAAACTTGGTATTTCGTACAACACACACTATCGTGGAAAGTCGTGATTGCGTGTAATGCAAGCCAAGTCAAGAATGCGTGTAGTGCAAGATTTTTTTGGTGTATCATACTACACAAGACATCAATGAAATTAAAAAGAATATTTTTCATAAAATCTCGGGGTGTTAAATTCTACACCCCTTAAAATGAATTTTTCCCTCGAAATTCGTCGGGTTTATAAATGGTTTACTACTCGAAAGTTTCTTTAATATAAACCCACATCATAAAAAGGATTACCTAAACTTATATTTAAAATCTAATGTATGAAATGTAACGGTTACCCAAATTAACTAATCACCGTGTTTCCACATAAGAGAATATAGGTGAAAATATTGATATGGAAGAGAAATCTAACCATCATGTTCTGATGGAGAGTGGTAGAGAACATGGCTATGAAAAATCCAACAATAACAAAGCCCTAAATTTGTGATGATCTAAGGTACCATCCGATTCATCAGATATAAGGGCACTAAGACAACATTTTTGGTTTTCAAGATCATTTCCCTATAGTTGAATAATTTGAATTAGAAGAAATAATTACATTATTTCGGTATAATCTCACCATTGTTCGTGCCTTGAACAATTTACACTTCATCTCTTAATGAAATGAAGATGATTTTTTCTTCCGTGAAGTGTTAGAAGATCATGCAATAGAATGATATTTCATTCCATCAGTCTCAAACAAAAGGGTAGAAAAAGTTATTAAATATACAGAAGTCCATCTATAGCGAGATTAATCGTATATGGTTCCTAAAATGGAAATATACCTCATCTATCATATTGCTTAATATAATAAAACTAGTTTTTAATAACCAGATACTTCATGTAGGCCAGTGGTAGGACATAAAGGCATGTCGCACTTCAGTTGTGGGTTCAATTCCTACAACAGTGTCCGACGCGACCGGTTTTCTCGTGTCCTACAGGTTGTCCCTTTTTCTAAAACTACATTATAATAACATTCCTACAATAAAATAGAAAAAATATTATCTAATGTTTAACTTAATTCATTCTAATATTTCGGATTATCCAAAATACTTCTGTCCTAGATCATAGTATAAAGAAAACAATTACTAGAAATGTCATCTACCGAGCATCTGAATACCATCATTTATCCCCCATATATCATACGATATATCTTGTTGTCCACATTCGAAACATGTTAATACCTTATTCATATATTCTCTTGAACCATTGTGAAAACATTAATGCTATCACAAGGTAACTCTTTCCATATAACAAAATCCAAAAAATTCTATATACTCAAACCCGGATAACACTTTTTCCTTATATTAAGCATTAGATCATTAATACAATCAAACATTTCATTATCTCCTTATCCCTTCTTTATGCACATATCATCTTCTTTCCAAAATATTTGAATCACTTTTCCTGGTTACCGGTACCATATAATTATCGAAAACCACAATAAACCATTACATATATATTCCAATGTTCTACAATACTATAAATAAGATTCCACAACATTATTTTGGAATCCCCTTACATAAACACATAATCATTCCAACACAACGTTCTCATACTCAACATTGCTAATTGTGATCGCATGTGACTTCCCTTTGTCCTTTTCCTTAAGAGGTTTCTCATGTTGATCATCATTAACCCTTGGATTAGGGCATTGATTATCATAATTCCTCATTTCCTTGCACTTGAAGCATTGAAGTGTTGGTGGTACGTTATCTACAGTATTTTCTTTATTCACATCATTAGAAACCCTTTTTCCATTACTTCAACACTCAGCTGCTCGATGACCTTCTTTTTCACACTTAAAACATTTTCTAGTCCCTTAAGACAATCTCCACCATGCTTCTTTCCACACTTTGAGAATAATGAAACATTTATCTTCTTTTCACCATTATTCTGAGATTTCTCCATGAACTACATCTTTCGTTTCTTTTCAAAACCAAGAGATGGATATGTAACACCAACTACCATTTCTACCTTTATAGCACAACACACAATGTTTTTGTAGCTACTGAAGTCTCTTATAGCTAATTCCCTTCTAAGACTTGGTTTTAAGCCACTGAAGAATCGATCAACTTTACTTTCAGGTTGGATGATAAAGCCAGATGCATACCTTTCAAGCCATGTAAAATTCTCTTCGTATATACAAAAAAATTCATCATCCATTTGCTTATGCTCAAGGAAATTCTTTTCCATATTTGTTCGAAGAATACGAGTGAAGTACTTATTGAAAAATAAGTTCTTGAACTTAACCCATTACATGGATTCAATTTCAACTCGAGGCCTCGTATTCTTAATTAGAGTCCACCATTGATCTTCTTCACCTTCTAAATGATAAATATCCAGAATGAATTTTTCATGTTCCAAACAGAGAATTATGGAAAATATCTTTTCAATGGTACTAATCCATTGTTCAGCAACAAGTGGATCAGAAGACCCACTAAAAGAAGGTGGATATTTCCTCATGAAGGAATCAATATAATATTGTTCTCTTATCTACTTATTAGGAAGTCCTGAATGATTCATAGCTTGTGCATGTATAGAAATAATATTTTTCACTCCATCTCCCATAATGATGGTTTGTTCAGGAGGACAATCGTTGCATCATCCATTACATTGATCAAAACTATTCCTTCGGGTTCCAGCCATCATCTAAAACCCAAAAAGAATTTTGTGAGAGACAAAAGTCATTCTAGAGAAAACAACATAATAAAGGGTGGTACTTTCGATACCTAACATCTTAGGTTTAATTCTAATATCATTACCGTAATTCTAGTACTATCACCTATATTTATACTTAACCTTAGGGACATCCCCAGACATAAATTAGAAATATCTCTAGGGATCTCAATAAAGTTTTCACATCCTAGTTTCCAAAGGTTAACTAAACCTTTATTTTGATACCAACTATAGAGACTCATAGCTTTACGTACATATACATTACATTATTTTACATAATATCTAATATATAACAAAAATATATGGAAAAAGACTATAATAGTATAGTGTCATTGGAAACTCGGAACATAATCTTCTAATCGTGGTGAAATATCTTCAACATCTCCTACAAAGATCTTCCCCTTTTTGTTTTCTTACCTAAAACCTTTCATTAAATCCTGGGGAAAAGAAAAAATATAAAAGGGTGAGCTCAAATTCTCTGTAAGGGTATGCATGGAGAAAATAAAACAAATCATATACATTTTAACTTAAAAACATGAACATAATGTTTAAACATCAAGATCTTGAGAAATGACATAAAACATGGCAGTACGTAAGTCATAGATCATAAATAAACATTAATCCCGATAAAACAACATGGAAATAAATCATGTAATTGTGGCAACCATTATTCACATGTTATGATTTCCATAGTTTCCATGTCATTTGTGCCAACACCATCTTAGTGGACAAAGTTCCTTTCCAAATCGAGTTCACCCCTCGTTTCAGTCATGTAACCCGGAACCATATTAACTTACCATTCCAGCCATGTCTATCTCATGAGATATAAATCTTTACCCAATGCATTGGAGTGATATATAGGTCCCATCCATCTCATAATGAAATCATTCTTGCTTGTTACACAAAATAAACTTCAAACATTCATCATAACCTATGAATAAAATGGGTTTCATAAAAATCATCCCATCATAAAATAATCCATATAAAAAATGGATATAATTTCATCACAAGAGAATTTAAACCATTTAAATAATAGAGACATTATACTTGAAACATAAACATATGAAATAATGTCATCTTAGATGGAAAATTACTTTCATAAAACACTTGAAATGAATTCTTGAGGAAAATATACTTTCTTCTTCAAAATCATTTTCCATTCACAAAATTCCATGAAATTTTAAAATAAAATGATTTTTTTGAAAATAATCATGAAATCATGTTGAGTAAGCTTCATGAAAATAAGGAGTTATAAAACAGTAAAAAACCGTTCATGCCGTATAAGTTAAAAAAACATTCTTCTTGTACTTTTTCCAGAACAGTCAAAAAGTACCTCGTATGGTAAACAAAAGAAAGATTCCTTACATAACATGTAGTAAAAGTCAAAAATAGGTAAAAAGGACATTAAACATACATGAAACCATTTTTAGAAAACATGGACATCGATGATAAATATAACCCCAGTAAATACTTACTAACAAACAATCTCAGATAAAAACGAGATTGGAAAACTTATCCCTTACCTTAGGTCTGATATGCTTAGTACGTATTTGAACCTCCTATATAATTATTTAAATAATGTCATTGACTTATTATAGAATCATATTCACTGTTATAATATCATATATGGTTCACTTACGACTTTATTTACCCGTTCTTTTGTAAATTTCATGTTAAAGTAGCGTTTTGGGTAAAATCGTTTCATTTATCGTTCGTGTCTCAACATGTTGTTCTTGATATTATTACATATATCCTAATTTACATATTTAAATAATGAAAAACATGATTTATATATAATATATATTCTGTATATAAATATATATGATAGATCGATAAATGGAATGAAATACACCGTTCATAGAGACGGTAGGTCGTGCGTACGCATGAACGCTGTTTTCGTTTCCTTATTGAATTAAATGGAATTATGTAAATGAAACATATATGTACATAAATCCAGTATCATTATTATTTAATATCTTTCTTGATTATTTGTTATATATACTATATAATAATACTTGAATGGTTAATCATGGAATATGAATCTCATCACGTTCGTGGAGACGGTAGTCCGTACGTACGCACAAGCGATGATATCCTTCCCATGATCATGGAATTGTATTGAAGTGTATAATATTTCAGAATAATCATAACTTTACAATAATCGTATATAGATTTTTATTTACACCATTATACCCATCCAAGTATGGTGGTGGTGGAAAACAGATTACACCACGGCGTGGAAACGGTATTTCGTACGTACGCACGCGTGGTGATTTCGTTTTCCATAGGGTGGATAGAAGGTGAAATGGGATTGTTTCATATTCATAATAACATATCAGTGCATAAGTAATATGGATGTTATTACTTTATAATTAAACAACTAATGAAGAGGAAGTAGAAGAAGAAAGAAACATGGAAGAGTCGGTAGAAGATAATACCTCTTCCTCGATGCACCTCCTTTAAACTTCTCCTTTGGGCACTAGAGATGGTCTTTTGAGAAAAAAAAAACCTATATGATGTAACTATAAAGGTTTATAAGAGGAATTTGCAGTGTTTGGCCAAGCTTCAAGGCTCAAAAGGTTGTGAAGAAAAGAGGGAAGGGGTGCCCTTTTTATAAGGGAAGAGAGGGGCACCTTAGGAAAACATAAAATATTATATTATAATGAAGTCATATTCGGTTTTTAATAGCTCCAAATTGATTTATTACAAAGATATGGTGGGTTTGGGTCGAAATACTTTCAACCAATAGGTTTTATAGAAGATTAGGTTACTATTTTATCCTTATAATTTATATTTAACTCTAAGTTAAATAATTTAACTTTTACTGTGTCTTTCTGTTTTCTTACACTATATGGTTAATAAACATACTATAACAAGGAAAATGAACCAAAACAGGGTCATTATTAATATATTTATCCTTATATAATTCATTTGTCCAAACCTTATATTTTTACAAAAAAATAACAATTAATAATATAATATTTGTTTTAAAATCTATTTTATGTCAATTTTCACACTATTTGGTACTTGATTTTTTTGTAAATCATAACAACATTATTAGTTCAAAAAAAGTTAATTAAATCAATAATAACATCTCCTATTAACCTATAAAATTATTTTAATTCATAAAAAGTAAAACATTACATTTATTTGGGTATTTATAACACCAATTATATTAATATTTCATTAATAAGTTAATTACTGCATCATCATTGTGCCATAAATAAATTAAATTATTTAATGTTTAAAATAATAAATAAAATAACATTATGTAGGAAATATTTTTATCTTTCTAATGAATATTTATAGTCTAATTTATCTTATGTATAACCCAATATTAAAAATGTTTTACTTATTAAACACTGATTTTAACTATTGTATTTCTTCTTTAAATAAAATAATAATAAATGTCCTAATCTAATCCAAGAAGTCATAAAGGGTAATATTTTATTCCTAATGTTTTTTATCGAATTACACTTATCTAATATAATTTTTACATGTGTTAGGGGAATAATAATATCATTTTTACCCTTAATTACCCTATTTACTTTTAACTGCGGTAAATAAAAGTAAAACGTTACAATTCACCCAAACTAATATTTATCTTATTGAACCACATTTTACTCTTTGATATTAACCGTGTCTCTCGGATTTTAGAAATTCCACTCATAGAAGCAGAAAAATTATTTTTTTTGTAGATTTTCAAATTCTCCTAGGAGGTGGGTAAAAGACAGTGAAAAGTTCAATAAAAATTTTATATATCTAAAATTATTATAAAATGACTCAAATTAATTACATTGAAATTATATAGTTATTATGTTTCAATTTTGACCTAATAAAAATTTAAATAAAATAAATAAGTATTTATATAAAAAGTCCGTTTTTAAATAGTAACCCAGTGTTTTCACTATTCATAAAAAATTGAATGTTTTCATAAAAATACCAAAAATTCACCCTAGGCTAATTTCAATATTCCAAATCCAAAAATGAAATCCATTTTGAAAAATAAAATTTCATAAATTGGGTATTACGATTCATAAAGGCTAGTTTATATAATATTTTAATAAAATATCATTGTTTGGTGAAACTCAGTATTGCATACAACACACACTATCGTGGAAGGTCGCGATTGCGTGCATTGAAATCCAAGTCAGGGATGCGTGTAGTGCAATATCCTTTTGGTGTAGAGTACAAAACAAGACATCAATGAAATTAAAAATAATATTTTTTATAAATTCTTGGGGTGGTACATTCTACCGCCCTTAAAATGAATTTCGCCCTCAAAATTCATCGGGGTTATAAATGGTTTACTACTCGAAAGATTCTTTAATAGAAAGGCACATCGTAAAAAGGAATACCAAAACTTATCTTTAAAAACTAATGTATGAAACGTAACGGCTACCCAAATTAACTAATCACTAAGTTTCCACATAGGAGAACATAGGTGAAAATATGGATATGGAAGAGAAATGTAACTATCATGTTCTGATGGAGAGTGGTAGAGAACATGCCTATGAAAAATCCAAAAATCACAAAGCCCAAAATTTGTGATGATCTAAGGTACAATCCGATTTTTTGGATATAAGGGAACTAGGAAAACATTTTTTGTTTTCAAGATCATTTCCCTAAAGTTGAATAATTTGAATTAGAAGAAATACTTATTTATTTCGGTATAATCTCACCGTTGTTTGTGCCTTGAACAATTTCCACTTCATATCATAAAGAAATGAAGGTGAATTTGTCTTCCGTGAAGTGTTATCAGATCATGCGATAGAATGATAGTTCATTCCATCTCTCTCAAACAAAAGGATAGCAAAAGTTCTTAAATATACATAAGTCCATATATTGTGAGATTAATCATATATGGTTCCTAAAATGGACTTATACTTCATCTATCATAATGCTTAATATAATACAACTAGTTTCTACAAACATGGTACTTCATGTAGGCTATAGGTAGGCGATAAAGGCCTATCGCACTTCAGTTGTGGGTTCGATTCCCACAAACTTGTCCGACGCGACGGGTTGTCTCCCATCCGGCAGGTTGTCCCTTTCTCTAAAACTACATTATAATAACATTCCAACAATAAAATAGAAAAAAAATTATATCTTATGTCTAAATTAATTCAATCCAATCTTTAGGCATATCAAAAATACTTCTGTCCAGCACATAGTATAAAGAAAACAATACTAGAAATGTCATCTACTGAGCATGTCAATACCATCATTTATCCCCCATATATCATACGATATATCTTGTTAGTCACATTCAAAACATGTTAATAACATATTCTTGTATTCTCTTGAACCATATTGAAAACATGAATGCTGTCACAGGGTATCTCTTTCCATATACCAAAATCTCAAAAATTCTATATACTCAAACCATGATATCACTTTTCCATTATATATATCATGAGATCATTAATACTATCGAACATTTCATTATCTCCTTATCCCTACTTTATGCGCATATCATCTGCATTCCAAAATATTTTAATCACATTTCATTGTTACTGGTACCATATAATTATTTAAAACCACAATAAACCATTACGTAGATATTCCAATGTTCCACAATACTATAAATGATATTCCACAACATTATTTTGGAATCCCTTTACAGAAACACATAATAATTCCCCCACATCATTGAAAAACACAACATTTATAATAGTGATCACATGTGAATTCCCATTTTCCTTTTCCATAAGAGGTTTCTAATGTTGATAATCATTAACCCTTGGATTAAGGCATTATTTAGCATGTTTCCCCATTTCCTTGCACTTGAAGCATTGAAGTGTTGGTGGTGCGTTCTCTGCAGTATTTTCCTTATTCACATCATTAGTAACCCTTTTCCATTAATTCGACACTCAACTGCTCAATTACCTTCTTTTCCACACTGAAAACATTTTCTAGTCCATTTAAGACAATCTCCACCATGCTTCATTCCACACTTTGAGCATAAAGAAACATTTATCTTCTTTTCGCCATTATTCTGAGATTTCTCCATGAACTCCATCTTTCGTTTCTTTTCAAAACCATGAGATGGATATTTAACACCAACATACATTTCTACCTTGATAGAATAACACATAATTTCTTCATTGCTACTGAAGTCTCTTGTATCTAATTCCCTTCATAGACTTGGTTTTAAGCCACGGAATAATCGATCAACTTTACTTTCAGGTTTGATGATAAAGCCAGATGCATACCATGCAAGCCTTGTAAAATTCCATTCATATATACCAACAGATTCATCATCCTTTTTCTTATCCTCAAGGAAATCCTTTCCCATATTTGTTCGATGAATACGAGGGAAGCACTTATTGAAAAATAAGTTCTTGAACTCAACCCATTCAATGGATTCAATTTCATCTCGGGGACTCGTATTCTTAATTAGAGTCCACCATTGATCTGCTTCACCTTCTAAATAGTAAATAGCCAGAATGACATTTTCATGTTCCAAATGGAAAAGTATGGAAAATATCTTTTCAGTGGTACAGATCCATTTTTCAACAACAAGTGGATCAAAAGACCCACCGAAAGAAGGTGGATGTTGCCTCATGAAGGACTTAGTAGAATATTGTTCCCTTCTCTGCTCATTAGGAATTCCAGAACGATTCATAGCTTGTGTAAGTATAGCAATAAGATTTTTCACACCATCTCCCATAACGTTGGTTTGTTCAGGAGGAAAATAATTTCATCGTCCATTACATTGATTAACACGGTTCCTCCGGGTTCCAGCCATCGTCTAAAACCCAAAAAGAATAGTGTGAGAGGCAAAAATCTTTCTAGGGTAAACAACATAATAATGGTAGAGTACCTTAGATATCTAATATCTTAGGATTAATTCTAATATCATTACTGTAATTCTATGACTATAAACTAAGATTATACTTAACCTTACGGACATCCCTAGACATACCTTAGAAATATATCTAGGGATATCACTAATGTTTTCACATCCTAGTTTCCAAAGGTTAACTAAACCTTTCCTATGGTACCAACTGTAGAGACTCAAATATTCAAGTACATAGAAATTACATTACTTTTGAAGAATATCTATTACATAACAAAAATAGACGGCAAAAAACCATAATAGTTTACTGTCTTTGGAAACTTGGAACATAATCTTCTAATCGTGGTGAATGATCTTCAACATCTCCCATAAAGATCTTCCCATTTTTTTCTTACCTAAAACCTTTATTTAAATCCTGTGGAAAAGAAAACATATAAAAGGGTGTTCTCAAATGCTCATTAAGGGTAAACATGGTGAAAATAAAACAAATCATATATATTTTAACTTAAAAACATGATCATAATGTTTAAACATCACGATCCTGAGCAATGATATAAAACATGGTAGTATGTAAGGCATAGATCATAAAGAAACATTAATCCTGCTAAAATAACCTGGGAATAAAACATGTAATTATGGAGACCATTAACCACATTTTATGATTTCTATAGTAGCCATGTCATTTCTTCCAAGACCATCTTAGTGGACAAAGTCCCTTTTTGAATCGAATTCACTACTCATTTCAGTCCTGTAACACTGAACCCGATTAACATACCATTCCAGCCATGCCTATCTCATGAGATATAAATCTTTACCCAATTCATTTTAGGGAGATATAGGTACCACCCATCTCATAATGAAATCATTCTTACTTGTGCCACAAAATAAACATAAAACATTCATCATAACCCAAAGAATAAAATGGGTTTCATAAAAATCATACCTTCATAACATAATCCATATAAAACAAATGGATATAATTTCATCATAAGAGAAGTGAAACCATGTAAATCATAGAGACATTATACTTGAAACATACACATATGAAATAATTTCATCTTAGAGGGAAAATGGTTTTGATAAAACACTTGAAATAAATTCTTGAGGAAAATATCTTTTCTTCTTCAAAATCATTTTGTTTTCACAAAATGCCATGAAATTTTAAAAGAAATGGATTTTTTTGAAAATATTCATGAAATATTGTAGAGTAATCTTCATGAAAATAAGGCTTTATGAAACCGTAAAAAATCGTTCATGCCGTATAAGTTAAAAAACATTCTTCTTGTACTTTTGCTGGAAAAGTCAAAAAGTACCTCATTTGTTAAAAAAAGAAAGATTCCTTACATACCATGTACTAAAAGTCAAAAATAGGTAAAAAGTACATTAAACATACATGAATCAATTTTTAGAAAATATGGACATGGATGATAAATATATCACCAGTAAATACTTACTAATAAACAATCTCAAATAAAAACTAGATTGGAAAAGTTATCCCTTAGCTTTGGTCTGATATGCTTCCTACATATCTGAACCTCATGTATAATGATTTAAATAATGTAATTGACTTATTAAATAATCATATTCATTGTTATGATATCATATATGGTTCACATATGACTTTATATTACCCGTTCTTTTGTATATTCCAAGTTAAAGCAGCATTTTGTGTAAAATCTTTCATTTATCATTCATGTTTAAACATGTTGTTCTTGATATTATTACTTATATCCCCATTTACTTAATTAAATAATGTAAAAAATGATTTATATATAATTTATATTCAGTATATAAATATATATGATGGATTGATAAATGAAATGAAATACACCATTCATGGAGACGGTAGGCCGTGCGTACGCATGAACGTTGTTTTCATTTCCTTATTGAATTAAATGGAATTAAGTAAATTAAACATATATGTATATAAATACAGTATCATTATTATGCAATATATTTCATGATTATTTGTTATATATACTTTATAATCATACTTGAATGATTAATCATGGAAAATGAATCTCATCACGTTCATGGAGACGGTAGTCCATACGTACGCATGAGCGATTATATCATTCCCATGATCGTGTAATTGTATTGAAGTGTATAATATTTCATAATAAATATAACTTTACATTAATCATATATAGTTATTTATTTACACCATTATAACCATCCATGTAAGGTGGTAGTGGAAAACATATTACACCACGGTGTGGAGACGGTATTCCGTATGTATGCACGCGCGGTGATTTCGTTTTCTGTAGGGTAGATAGAAGGTTAAATGGGGTTGTTTCATATTTAGAATAAATATAAGTATATATTTAATACTTATGTTATTAATTTATAAATAAAAAACTAAATAAGAGGAATTAGAGGAAGAAAAAACATGAAAGAGTCGGTAGAAGAGATTACCTCTTTCTCGACGCACCTCCTTTAACCTTCTCCTTAGGGCACTATAGTTGGTCTTTTGAGAAAACAAAAACCTATATGATGTAACTAGAGAGGTTGAGAAGATAAATTTTCAGGGGTTGGTTGAGCTTAAAGTCTTAAAATGGTGTTAAGAGAAGAGGGAAGGGGTGCCCTTTTTATAAGGGAGGGGAGGGGCACCTTAGGAAAACATAAAATATTATTTTATAATAAAGTCATATTTGGTTTTTAATAACTCCAAAATGATTTATTTCGAAGCTAAGTTAGGGATGGGTCTAAATACCCTAAAAAATTGGGTTTAGACAAGTTTAGGTTACTATTTTATCCTTATCATTTAGATTTAACTCTAAGTTAAATAATTTATCTTTTACAGTGCCTTTTTGTTTTCTTACACTATATTGTTAATAAACATACTATAACAAGCCAAACGAACCCCAAGTGGTTCATTATTAATATATATATATATATATCATTATCTATGTAATTTGGCCTCACCTTATATTTTTAGGAATAAAATAACAATTAATAATATAATATTTTGTTTTAAAAAAACTATTTTATGTTATTTTTGGCACTATGGTACATGATTTTTTTGAAAATCATAACAGCATGATTAGTTCCAAAACATTTAATTAAATCATTACGAACATTTCATATTAACCTAGATAATTATTGTAATTCATAAAATGTCTAAAATTACATTTATTTGTGTACTTATAACATTAATTATGTTAATATTTCATTAATAAGGTAATTACTACATCATCATTATGTCATAAATAAATTAAATTATTTAATGTCTAAAAATAATAAATAAAATTACATTATATAGGAAATATTTATAGGATTCTAATAAATATTTATAGTCAAATTAATCTTATTTATAAAACTATATGAAAAAAAAATTAGTAATTAAACTTTGATTTTAACTATTTTAATTCTTCTTTAAATAAAATAATATTAAATGTACTAATCTAATCAAAGTAGACCTAAAGGGAAATATTTTATTCCTAAGGTTGTGTTTGGTGGAATTACACTTATCTAATAGACTTAGGATATGTGTTAGGGTAATAATAATATAATTTTTACCCTTAATTACCCTATTTACTTTTAACAGTGGTGATTAAAAGTAAAAAGATACTATTCACCACAAATTATTTTTATCTAATTAAACCACATTTTACTACTTGATATTAACCGTGTCTCTCGGATTTTCAAAATTCCACTCACAGAAGTGGTAAAATTATGTTTTATGTAGATTTTCAAATTCTCATAGGAGGTGGGTAAAAGACGGTGACAAGTTCAATAAAATCTATATATATCTAAAAATATTATAAAATGACTCATATTAATTACATTAAACTTATATAGGTATTATGTATCAATTTTGACTTAAAATAAATTTAAATAAAATAAATATTTATTTATATAGAAATTCGGTTTTTAAATAGTAATCTAGTGTTTTCACTGTTCATCAAAAATTGAATGTTTTCAAAAAAATACCAAAAAATCACCCTAGGCAAATTTCAATATTCGAAGTCCAAAAATGAAGTCCATTTTGAAAAATAAAATTTCAAAAATTGGGTATTACTATTCATAACGGCTAGTTTATATAATATTTTAATAACATATTATTGTTTAGTGAAACTCGGCATTGCGTACAACACACACTATCGTGGAAGGTCATGATTGCGTGTAATGAAAACAAAGTTAGGGATGCATGTAGTGCAAGCTCCTTTTAGTGTATCGTATAACACAAGACATCAATGAAATTAAAAAAAATATTTTTCATAAAATCTAGGGGTGTTACAATAGCGACGATTGAGTTAGTTCTCTACTGGACCTTTTCTATATGAGTATCCCTACAGTCATATGTTCTACAACCACATCCACATGATAGTATCTAGAAAGTGATTTATTTCATGGAAAACCACATACTCATAGCTTCACCAATATGTTTTGATATCAACCTATACCAAGATTCATCTCTTAGGTTTTAACTTGAGTTATATATCAATGATCCCCAAAAAATTGTTCATTATGACCTTGAAAATTAATAATATTTATAAACGAAGGGGTTTAATATACTTTTGAACATATTATTATCCCTAAATTATTACCCTTAAAATGCAATCAATAAACATCATAATCACTAATTTTATCTAAACTTTTCCTTTGATACCAACTATGAAGCCCTAGACCCACACTCACATATCTGATTCAATAAAAAAAGACATTTTATACATTCTTTGATATAGACTAATAAAATCTTGTATATAATACTCAGTAATTACAAGATAAAAATCATTTTTTAAACTATTACATCAAAATTATAGATTCGTGTTTAAATAGTTATTATATTAGGAAAAAAATATAAACTAGTAAATACCATGTTATTTGAATCAAAAGAAAACTTTTACACCTAAATATATAACATATTAATTCAATAAAAGTCATCAAAATCTAGAACTAATTATTTCACACATGTTATCCTTTTAAACAGATCATATGTACTACATTTCTCCATAACCTATGTAAATGGAAACATAAAAAGGGGTTAGATCAAATGATCAGTTAGGGAATAATATTACCCAAGAAACCATGACATAAACAATGGATATATATTTTAGTGAAATTAGGAAAACAACATGATTCCATAACCAACCTAAATTCGGGGGCCTGTTATATCCATAAAAATAATTTAAAAGACGGATTTCTATATTACTAAATTCATATTGATGGAATTCCTGAAAATAAACATAAAAATCCAACTATCAATTACTTATTCCTATACATTTACCTGGGTTCAAGATCACAGTCATGACATCATGTTGACAAGGCCTTGCGCTAAAGAACTATGGTTTAATAGTAATATGCAAACACATAATCCAAACCTCTTCTCTCTCATGAGACCAGGTGATGCATCAAGGGGATATTTAAATCTGGACAACACCTATTCCCTGATTATCTCCAATGAATTCACCATCATATTAATCATGATATTTCATACCATTCTCTAAGAAACCTCTTGCTAAATAATACATAAAAATACAAATAATGAGAAATACTAAAATTATTTGGGTAAAAAACCATGGAAGATTAATTTATAGGAATAAATATAATCATGGGATTCCATTTCTCCAAATTCTTAGGAAATCATAAAGAAACTCTGGGATAATAAGGTAACAATTTTATTATTGGGATTATATAGAGTGAATGGTTCTAATAACTTCGATATATTATTTAATGAATTTTTAATTTCATTCTTTATTCAATGACCATATTTAATTCTTTATTTAGGTTTCCCTATTTCTCCAAAATTTTTATTATGAAATAATAATTTAATTTTTAGGTTAACATGTAGAAAAATTACATTCGATGTGAATAATTATATAAAATGAAAATAATTTTTCTCTTTTTTATGGAAGGGATTACATAATCATATCCCATCTCGAGAAGAAACATTGATAGTAAGACATTTCAAAATAAAAAATAAAAATAGTATTTTAATTGAAATAAAAACATATAAAAAGAAAATATTTTTCCCATGTCAATAGAATAACATTATTTCTATGTGATCAACATTTAATTGGAATTAAGTAAAATATGATGTAAAAAATTTTAAATAAAGGAGTATATGACCAAAAAACATACTTGAAAACAATATCATAATTAAAATACATAAATGAGGTGGATGATTTTGAATTAACATGTCTCAATTTCAATGAATGAAACACTAAATAATTTTTAAATTTATGGAAAACATCTCTGAGAAATATTTTAATAATGATACCACTTAAAAACAGATCATGTATTAGATTTTTTAGAAACATGAAATTATTTACACAAAATTGTAAGGCATATATAATATAGGATAAATCATGAAACATAAATAAAATTTTGGAAATATCATTTTCAAAATGGAATGGGAAATTTTCATGAAAACTGAAAATACTTTTTAAAATAACATTTTATTAATATTGGAATATACAATTCATTACTAAAATTACTTTTAAAATGGTGATAATAAAAATCATTGAATTCATTTGAATTTAAAACAATTTCAAATAATAGTTCCTTGAAAGTGATATAATTTTTTCTTTTTGAAATATGCATCCAAAACATTTGATAAAGGAAGGGATATTTATTTATACATGAGATTACCATTTTTGAAAGCTGACATTGTAAGAAGATTAATAAAATTTTCTCTATATTTAAAAATAATTTTGACAATTTTTATTGTAAAATAACATATAATAACATATTAGGGGAGGCATACCCATAATTTTGAGAACAATATTAATTATAAAACATTATAACTCAAAAAAGGATATTTATGTTATAAGATATTATATTATTAGGGAAACAAAATAATCAATAGCTATTTAGATAAGGTTAGATAAACTGGAGAGTAAATACCATGAAATATAGGTTTTAAAATTGAAACCTATACATGGTTAATGAATACATAATACAAAGTAAAAATAGTGCGCAACATGAAAAATGACTCAATGAATTTGATGTAAAATAAAAAATATATTACAATATGAGTAACACATTAATAAAAACCCCTTGAAAGATAAATAATGTAATTGAACCATTAAAACCATTATCAAAAGATTAATCATGATATAATATCTCACATAAATTTTATATACATAATAAAAATAAAATATGATTCATAATAAATTTTTTTTCAATATTATTGATTCTACTTATCAGTGAATGAAACTAATTTATTATATTGTCAACAGTTTTAACACACACAAGATTAATGAGTCCACCTCTCAACGAATGGGAGGGAAAGAATATAAAAGATAACAATAAATTTCATAGTCTAATTTATATTATATAAATTTTATTTATTCATCTATGACATCATTTTTATTTTCTATTAATGGAGTGGAATAAAATGGAAGGTGTCACTTTGTGGATACCGTAGTCCATGCAACACACTAATGAGGTGTTTAGTTTTCTTATAGGATAAATATGATTTTTTTATTTAATTAATATAATAATATAACATTATAGTAATGATAATGAATGGATTATATGAATATAGTGATAAGATATTTGGGAGAATAATATTAAGATGAAGAACATTTGACAGAGATAATAATGACACTGGAGACATCATATTTCCTTAGAAAACTATTTCGAATTGAATCCAGTAGGAAGAAATGGTGTACACATGGGCTTATAGACATGTGAATGAGTTTATTATAGGATATTTGTTCAAAAACTAATTGATAATTATAATGTGATTAAAATGTTTGATATAATATAAGTGACCCCTATTATAAGAGAACAAAATGGAACTTTGTGAAACACCCTTTATATATTAATAATTCCTTGACACTATTATAAATTCAATGGATCAAAATTATCAAAATTATAGAATTTTGGGTGTATAAAGGTCAATAAGAAATAAAAAAAATATTTTTGTAGTTTTTTAAATATGTTATATGTTTTTATCAAAATGGTTTTACATTTTACTGTTTTACATTTAATCTAGGTAACTATTTTTTAACAAAGAGATTTAATATTTCTGAAATATAAAACATAATACACAGATCGATTTTTTTATGTGGGAACCATATTTTATATTTATTAAATACAATTCAATTATTAAATATTTTTAAATTAATTTTTTAATTAAAATATATAATGATAAGAAAAGTAAGTAGTAGAAAAAAGACATTTTGATCATTATAGATACTAAATATTTTTTAATATTTATTACTAATTAAGTGAGTTTTAATATTTTTATACATTTTTATGCATCATATTATATTAATCACTTAATGTATTTTCTTTTTAATTAATTATATATATATTCTATTATATTAATAATATATAAATTTTAAAATAATTGTATCACTGTTATCATAAAAATTAAAATTAATCAAAATAATTAAACTTTTCTACCTAAAATAGAAATTGTATATATGAAATAATATTAAAATTATTATCTCATATATAAGAATAATTTAATAATTTTAACACTATATTGGTAGGAAAATTAATCTTCACATTAGCATATGTAACACTTAAAAACCTATTTCGTAGAAAAGTACATTTTCCAACATAATGTTTTAGTATAAGAATCAAGTATCATTGCTATTAATTATAAGTGAATTTAAAATATGAATATTTTTAAAATAAGAGTTATTTTAAATTAGAGTAAATATGTAACATTATTTCCCTCATGGTCACACTTTATTAAGGAAATATACAAATAATGTTTCTGAAAAACAATACTTGATTTTCAAAAGTGATATTAAATGTTTTTAGAAATTGATATATTATTTTTAAATGTGTTATTTTACTTCTAAAGAATTTAATTTTTATAGTAATAATTTTTAACAAACTTCTAATTTATATTAGTGTAATGGTATTGGAGTAATCAGAATTTTTCTCCTTGAATGTTAATTATTTAAGGGAAATATAAAAAATACTTTCACATCAAATTTTTCCTTGATGAATTAAAAAATTAATTTTAAATTACAAAAATTAAACTATGAAATCTTTCAAATATTATTTTCTAAATAATTATAATAAAAATAAAATATATTGTATTGAAAATAATCATTTTAATATTAAATTAATTTAATCATTTACCTTATAAAGGTAATAATTATCACTAGTTCATAATTTATGTTTTTATTATAGATTTATTTAAAACATCATCATAATTTTTTTGGCTTTTTAATATTGGGTATAGCATGGGGAAAATGTTATAAAACCCATTTACTTATTTAAATGTGATCATATATTATGATCGAATGGTATTAAATAATGACTTAATATTTTTAAAATTACTAACATCTAGGTCTAGAGTGAAAATGGCCAACTTTGAGGGGTTATGGATATAATATTATACTAAACACTCAACTCAAAAAATCCCATAATCTAAGGATCTATCTATACCTTCATGAACTATTGATAAAATTACTATATAAACATTATCTTAACGAAATCCAAAAAACATACCTAATTATAGCTAATATGGTACCATAAATATAATCCAAACTCAACTTGGTCCGATATGAAAATCCACAATAGTTCTCACCAGTGAAGATTCAGGATTCTTGATAAAAATTAGGATTTATAAATATTTTAAAATCAACAAATGGATTCAGTATTAGCATCATAACTATTGAAAAAATTTCGATACTAATTCCAGATGTTCGAGATGGGTTTTTGAAGAAGAGGGGGTTCTGAGTCCAGCACTCTATTTAGAGTCTCTCTATAATCTTGGACTAAATGAAAAAAATTAGCATGATTAGAAGAATCAGATTGAGGATAATAATGTTCAATGAGACTTCGACATTCCCTATTGAACATTTTAATATTTTTACTGTAACATAGAAAAGTCATGAACATCACAATTTCACACCTAAAAATGAGAATAATTAAAATATTATCATAAATAGGGAAAACTCCAATAAAATAAACCACAATATTAAAAAAATTCTCATACGATGAGAATATAATTTTCCTTTAAAAATTACCAAACATCTCTAAAATAATTATGAAAACACCTTTCACCAAGGCATGTGAAAAAATAACTAATAGATACCCTCATTGAAAAAAATGCAACCTTTGTAAAACACATATAACTATATTTGAAAACACAATTATACCATTTAAAAATTAAATTTTAAATTATAATGATTTATAAATTTATTATATTAATTTTTAAGTGCATTCATTAATTTCCCACTTTCCTTTCAAAAAATTTTCCAAACGCTATAATGAAAACAACCACATAGTAAAGAAAAATTTTAAAAACAAAGGATACAATTTTTCAAATATCCCATTTAAAAAATTATGAATCTAGGTATTTCATAAAACATTACATTTTTTCAATAACAAATACACGTCTAAAAATAAAACACATTCAAAAACTAACACAACCCCTCAAAAAACCCATTAATCATATTTCAGAACAAAATCTCACTCTTTTTTATTTCATATATTATAATTAAATCATTGTTTTTGTAAATTTAAATCCCCGGGGAGTAAAAAATATTCAACTAAAGAAGAAAAGGAGATATTCAATTTTGTTACATTGGTTGTATAAATATACATTAATAATGAAACAAATACTATTAAGGTCAGAAACCCAAAGTGGATAGTCTCCATATGATGAAAAAAAACTATGTGACCTAACCGAGAAGGTCAGTATTTCATTATTTTCAAACCCAAAACCCAGTTAGTAAATATAAAATCACCATTATACTCAATGGGCATCAAAATATCATCATTCCACATCAATATAAATATATATAACAAAAAACAAAATCATTTTCTGAATATCAAAGTGGACAACCCCTAGTAACCTAATGCTCAGGATGATAAAGTGCTGACTAGATTATCCCCATCTATATTTATCAAGTCATTATGACCTCAATATATAGTTTACCATGACACACCATAAGTAAGAAAAGATTTATTCAAGAACCTGTTTCAAATTTAACAAAAATAGGCTCTTATATCATTTTAATGAACTATATTAGGCTAACCTAAGATGTCACATGACCTAGCATTCCACTAGGATCCATGAACATTCCAAATCTCCACTTCTCAGAAAATATTTCGATGAAAATAACAAAAATAGTATTGTTAATGATTTCACACTTGAATAATAAATGAAAAAAATCAAACGAGGAGTTAAAAATTAACCAACAAAAGTAACACACAAATAAAGGGATACAGATTATGAAAAAGATATAATAAAATAAACTGATAAAATAAATATAGACACAACATTCCATACATTAAAAAATTAATAACCAAAAATAAATTAATACCTAAAAAATATTGCTTGAGAATAACTATGAATCCCAATTATCTAAACACATCTCACTCACCACTGATGAAAAAAATATGTTACCATGAAAATGGAAATATTTTTCATCCAATTTATAATGTAGAGGTTACCTCCAAAAAAATATGATTATGTAAATATGGTTTGAGATACCAGGACTAGAATAATTTCACCATGTAACATATGTAGTTTCATTCCTAAATTAATTTAGATCTATTATATTGGAATATGACAAAAAAATTGTTTTCCAATACATATGAACATGAAAACCAATGTAAATCCACAAAATTTTAATAAGATTATTTTTGTTTAATTATAATGAAAACAATCACTTAAAATTTGTTTTTTAAGACAACAAATTTTTATCCAAATCATATATTTCAAAAAAAATTGAAAAACTAAAATGTGATACGTTGGTTCAAAATAGTTTCCCAAAACATATTTAAAAATTATTGAAAATAAAATAATCCAAACAAAATTGTTAATTCACAATTGGATATATGAACAAAAAGTTATGTGATAATTAATGAAAGTAATTATAGTATAGTGTTCTTTAGTAAATACAAGAAGCGGTAAATTATAATCATTTATGAGATAAAAATCCCATTCATAAATCACCACTCATGATGTATGTCTTATTGACTCAACCATAGTTCATAATGTGATATGATCTATAATTTACAAAACCAATGAAGTAATAACCACATGCTTCTATTTTGTCTAACCAACATAAGAAACCAATTTATCCCACACTGATATAACAGTATGGAACTCCCCAAAAATATTTATATTAGGTTATATGAGATACTATTAGGACACATACCAACTATTGTAGTTAAAATATAAATATCTTACTATGCTATATGGGTTCCCATAAAAAATAACTTAGTGGTTCTATAAGATCAATGAACATGGAAAAAACAATTACTCTCACTCACCTCTAATGCCCTAGAATAGAATAACCAATTTTATTACATAAAAATTAACAACCCATCAATTTGTGAACAAACAATTGTCCATATATTATGATTAAAAAAACCCCCTTACATTAAAAGGTGGAGAAAATCATTTAAGGCTAGAGACATCATTTTCATTTCAAACACATATTTTAAAAAATTTATTTCTACCGCAAAAACTAAAAAATAGAAAAATATAATTCTATTCATTAAAACAATTCATTAAAGAGAAATTATTTCTATTTTAGGAAAATATTTACATGAAAAAAATCATTTCATAGATATTTTTGAAATTCACATAAGAAACCCATTTATTCCCAGTGAAAAATTTGTTGAAATTATTTAATAGGACAACATATGTATAGAATATTTCATTGAATTTGTTAAAAAATTAAAAATTAAACATAACAACAAATTAAATTCAAAACAAAAAAAATTTAGAAAAAAATACAGTAAATAAGAATAAATTGAGTTTCTACAAGACACAATGTTTATCATTTGGAAAAGAACTCTTTAATATGGATGAAGAAAATGATGAAAAATATATAAATCAAAATTCCCAACATAACATTCCACTCTAAACCATAAATTTCCCGAAAAACCTATTGGTCATAGTAGATGCTGAAACCAGGAAAATATATTGATATAAAGGGAAAGGGAGAGGTTTAGGTGATATCAACATGAGAAATCATGTGAAAACATCTAATTGGTTATTGTATAATTTCATGGAGTTGAGGAAAAACAAGTTGGAGGTGAACCTAGGGAGTGATGAGTCAAGTGAGAGGAAGATAGGGGATCAAAGTGTTAAAATAAGGTAGGTAATAAAGTAATTCCCCAAAATTTATAATACTAATGAAACTACATGGTTTGGCAGCATGATTTTACAAATCATGTGCCTAACATGTGATAGTACCATTATGTAAAAAATAATTCATGGTTCCCTGGGAAGTCACACATGGTGGGAAAATATTTTTGGGACAATGAAGACCTTTAATATCGTTATTACATCAACCCCTTCATGATCGTCGTGCCTTTATCAAAAACCAAACATTTTATGCATGTTACACAGAGAAAAAATCTATAACATAAAATATAATGCCCAAAAATAAATGTATATAATGGTAATACAAATTAATACAAAATTAAATAAAATAATAAAAAACCTAAATAATTTTTTTTTACATAATTGGTGTTGACAATGTGTATACTTTGTCATTTGTTGAGTAGTTTTCATAAAGACAATTACTGTGTTTTTTGTTGGAATTTCATGCTGGTCTGAGTGAAATTAGGCCATCTCATAAATAATTTGATGACATAGAAAATAAACTAAAATTGAGGAAACTATTGTAATGTTATTCTTAAGTAAGAAAAGAAGTAAAAAATTGAAATCAATGATAATAATATTATGGGTAACTAAAAAACTCTAGTTCTAACTCAATGAATGTAGGATTAGAAACCAAACACTTTTATTTCATAGGTATAAAAAATATATATGAAGTTGTATATATGGATGAGAACTGGGTTATAGATAAACATTAATATTGTAAAAATAATAAATAACTACAAATAAAAAAAAAATTAAATGCCAGATGACAAGAATTTCATTAATATCATGTTTCGTATTATTGAATAAATTAAAATAATGTTAGAAATGTTACATAAAAAATGCATGTATTGTGTGTAAATCGTATTCCCAAATTCGAGGTAGAGATGGTGAAGACACATTTTTATTGGTGGCCAAGTTGGAGACTAGAGAATTATTTTTCTCTATAATAGTGAAAAGTGGATTCGAGGTTTATCAATTTTTTGTCAAACATGAATTCTTAAAGGGATTTCATGAATAGTAATTATAAATTGAGAAACTATATACTTTACTTCAAAATGCAATTAAAAAAAATTATATTGATTAAATAAAGAAATCTATAGTCAAAATTAATCAACATAGGATTGGTACTCTCTCTTCCAATAATTTTGATGAAATCTATGATTTCATAGAGGTGGATTTGATCAAAACCTATTCATTATGATGATAAAAATATAAGTATTTTTTTGATCTATATGAATGATATCATTTTTTAAAGATCGAAAGATACCCAATGTAATATTTTTTAGATTGGATATGTGGAAAAATGAAAATTTATAATATCGGTGAGCTAAAATTCATACTTGATTCATAGGTTGTTCATGGATTTAAAGTCACAGAAATTTCAAAAGAAAACTTCTATCGAATTTATTATCATATTTGGGACGGAAGATTTTAATGAAATGAAAACTTGGTGGTCAGACAGATCATATTTTTAGTGATTATTATGAAAAGGAGGTCAATATCACATATTATAGAAAAATATTTGGTAGGTTTTTCTATTTTATATAAAAATATAAGAATTTTCAATTTTTAACATTCTGAATTGCACATTACAAAATATGTCGTAAAAAACCCATATTCTAATATTGAAGAGAATGATTTTATAAATTAACAATAAAATGGATTTCATGTTATTTTATCATAGAACATCACAGAATGAGTTTATGGTCTTACAAATGCTGTATTTGAAGGTTTAATTGATTATTGGAAGTAAAAATCAAGAGGCTCATTTAATCATGGATTTTCATATATTTAATATATGAGTAAGAAACAATACAACATTTATGTAGTCATTGTGTAAGATAAATATATAGACACCTCTAAATCTAGAACTTAATTTCAATGATTCCTGGTAAATATTATGGATATTATAGTTGATGTGAAACTACCATTTCTATAATGTGTAATTACTTGAGATCTATAAATCATTACAAAAATAACGTTCATCACTCAAGAATAAAAACATTTAGTCAAAAATCACATTAAAAATTAGATCTAGGAATAATGGAATATTTCATTAGAGTACATGTAAACACTAAATTATGTGGCATAAATTATAAAATAGGAATTAATTGATGTAGATTTTGAAAGGATTCAATTAGAGGTATTATACCAATTGAATCCCTCCAAATGAATTATATAGACACGGTTCTCCCGCTATGCCATGAATGTTTCCTTGAATGCAATATTGTTAATTCTGTCATGAATTATATAATCCACCAACCAAAATCTCCCAGACCATGCTATATGGTTGAATGAACATAATCAAAAACCCCTATCGGAAAGAGGATACAAACTTGTAGTTATGTTCTAAATAGTTTCATGGGAATAATATACCCTAAACAGTAAAAATACATTATAATCACAAAAAAATTAAAATAAACATCCTAGATAAGCACAATAAGTAAATCATAGAATATCAATATTATATAAGAAAATGAAATGTTGGTTCTATAGTATAAATAAATCATTCATGTATGGAATGTCAATAAAAATATAAAATACATTGAAACAAAACTATAATCATTATATTATTATTTTATAGTCCATTCCATAATTTCCTCTATTTTATAAACTCAACATGATTAGTATCCAAATATAAGTCCCTTTCTCTTATATATATATCGAACCATGAAATCTACACACACATAAATATTCCCATGTATGGTACAATTATAGACTAATTTGGACTCCAGCAATGCATTCATAAATTATGGTGATCTTTTATATGAAAGGTGAATATCATGAAAATGATTAATAAAAAATATGAAACCAATCATATTACTTGTGATCTTACACTTTGAAATCCCCCAAAATCACAAGCTATACCTATTGGGATCTATATTGAATAGTATTTGTAATATTTCCTCACATATTATATGAAGCGAAAATGATAAGAAATGTCTTGGATCATGGTTTATATCAAATAAATTCAGGATCATCCAAAAAGGATATCTCACTCAAAAATAAAAATCGAGTCAGGATATAAGAAAACAATTCCACTGCCTCTACGGGGTCTGTCCAAAAAACCATCACACCCTTATATTATTTATGGGTTAGGCCATAATACCATAATAACCCATCCACATATTCATCCAGAATGGAAGATTGTTAATCCCAAACCATATCTCTATATCCCATCATCATCAAATATAAAACATCACAAAAAATAGAATTCCCCACTAGGGGATAATTATTTCATGATAATACACATGTCACATTGATACTATATACAGACCATCAAAAAGAAATATTTCCAAAAAATAGGGAATAAAAATTAATCAATCATATAACATAATGCATAGGTGTCACAGGGCACAGAGACATACCATATGAAAAATCACAATCACAGCATATCACAAAATAATTCTCACAACTATGCACATAGAAATATATTATATATCATTACAATCAACATTAAACAATGTTCTTATATGGTAAGTATATTGTATCTTATGTGGGCCAATGTTAAATAACATGAACCATCAATGAAACACCTTCACGCACCAATGATTCCTAGAACAAATCCTTATTCAACACAACAAATATTTTAGAATATTTTTCCAAAAAGCACGAGAGAGGAAAATTCTAGAGTTATGCCAACTTACACAATAATATTCACTTCTAATCGTAGATTTAAATCTATTATAGGGATGGATAATAATTCACTAGATAAAAAATCTATCCTTAAATCTATAAATAATTATACATTATATTATGATTTACTCCATCAATCTAGAAAATATAGATTATAGTTTTTATTAAAATTAGTATTAGAAGAGGATTTATGCTATAATAGAAAAAAATTATTATGGGTGTCAATAGATCAGTCAAAAATTAAAACACTAAAGTGTGTGGAATGAGAGATCTAATTACATCAAAGAGTACGTTCTACGACAATTCTGTGAAATTGAGGGTCAATAAAGACAGAAAATATGTCAATAGGTTATGTTAGAGAAAAATTATGGGGATCCCTTAATAAATTAGAAATTTTTAAAACACTGATGATATAGTTGGCATCATTAAATTGAATGTGGATCCATGATACGAGGTTTCTAATCAACTGGATGGTAGCTACAAGAAGTATCTTGGGCTATGGCTACAACCACCAGTTGACCAGTGGATTTTTACTAGTTGGCTATTGGATCACACTCTCTTCATGTTCTACTAGCACCATGACCGGTTGTATAGTGGAACTGTACCGGATAATCGGTGGCACACCAACAACTCCATGTTAGTGGTTGGCCTCGCCAATTTTTTTATTTCTATATTCATGCTTCAATTAACCTTCAACATGCCTACTAAAACTAAACCAAGACACATTTAAACTTCATCATAATTTACATTTTATATTTAGATATGCCTCAAATATCTCCCTCTAATTACATATCTTGCACAAGAAGTATTAATAATGGTCATGTACAAACAACTCAGGACTCCGAACCAGAACATACAACTCTAAATACAAGTTATCCCCACATATTTTTCTATGATTCCACAAAACTAAAAAAACTAGTAATTTCATCCCCCAAAACACCTTTTCACTTTTCTCCAAAATATGTACAAGTCCCTTCAAAAATTAAGCATCTTGTTCTACATCAATGTCTGCAATATCGAACAAAGATATAGGCGTAGGCTTTTACCACCATGATGAGACACATGGAACATATTTAAAAACCAATATATAATGATAATTGGTCTACTAAGTATGTCACTATTCCAATTTTCTCAGAAATCTCTATCATTTCCCAAACCATAGTTCCAATATACCCTATTTTTTTGAATGTCAAGTCCCCAACTGGTCAGACACTCATATTAAAACCTAATCACCCATAGTGAACCCTGAATACAAATTCATATAATTGTAATGAAATATCTAGCTACTCAATGTAGTAACGATCCATTTTCATATAAAATAAACCCAATAGGAGGTACCCTATACAATACAATGGTGTACAATAGCTACCTCACCATCTTCATGCAAACATAATTTCTAATTACTAGTATAACCTTAGAAATTTTTAAATATTCAAATTTAAATCCAAATATGGTAACTTTTATTCTCAAAAAACAATTATAATGGTATATTATCATCCTAATATACCTTGATATCTTGAATTCATTCCTCAATCATATTCTACAATATTTTTGTTGTTTACTTTGACTCTCTATATTTCTAGGGATGATATATCATACTGAACATTGAATGAGTCTCCATCACATTCTACATTTCATTTCCAAACAATGATTTGAGATGATAATTTCACATAGATAGTATGATCTCCAATACAATATTTTTCCCCACTATCTCTCAATCACCATGCTTTACCAGCTAATCTTTTATACGAGTCTCTTGAGTAGAAAATAATTTTTCTCCCATCTTCATCCAATCAAACAAAACCAACATAATATCTCAACCTATCAATGTCCTAGGAAACCTAATAAAATAGTTAATTTTCAACTAGTCACACTTCCACATGGTTATGGTATGTTTTTGATGAAATACACCTAGTAACTAATTATTTGTCTGAATCCTCATATTTTTAATACCAAGAGAGACAATACTGAAGTTTTACCTCTTCTTACCTTACAAAAAAATATATTATGTGATATTAAAATATCATTTCATTAATCATAGGTGAATTTTACAGTATGAGGGATGTGATTCCTTCATTATTACATCATTTATAACGAGAAAAACTATAACTATCTAATGAATGTATATTACATAATCTCCATCTAAAGACCATACTTGAACTTATTACTTACACACCTACCATTCTCTCAACACTATGAAATCAGAATCTGAGTCCATTATGTTTTTCACATAGTCAACTAAGACCAACACATTAACTAAGGGGGAATATTAAATCAATCCTTATTCCCTAGAATCAAAAATAAAATATTCATCCAACATTCTAAACAATATTTATTCATCCTCTAATAACCATTCTATGTGATCACATGTATTTCTATTATAATAATATACAAACAAATCACCCTTTTTAGCAGAATAATCCATATCAATGTCAGACATATACATATAGTCTACTGAATGCTTCTATTAGAGACTCACATCAAATTAGTATAAGATGCATCGTAATATATTATTGTTTTTGTAGTCATAAAACCAAAATTCTAAGAGGTATTGTGTCCAATAGTTCATGGAATAGAATAATATTGTCATCTCTAAGTAATGTCTAGGGTATTTAAACTCATGATTTCATAGTTGATTAGAAACATATAAAATTATATAAAATATCTTGTTTAATATAACTACAATAATAAAACCCAAGACATACTGGTAAACCACATTCGTAATCCTAGGACCGTGTAAGATCAAAATTTAAGAAATTTTTAATTTTATCACTAAATCTAGGATGGGATATCCATACAGATATATCCACTCAATATTCACCCCCTTCTTAAAAAGGCTATTAATAAATTATTCCAAAAGGAATAAATCATGAATGATCCATTTTTTTACCCAACTAAACTTATGAAACTCTTAATCTTGGATACATTCTTAATGATTGAATTATACATCACAACCTATACCCTATATAAATCAACATATATCCCCCCTAATATCCCATTAGGGTATCGTTATCTTCCTACAATACTATGAAAAAATAATTTCTTGAAAGCCACTCTATAATACATGATTAATTAAAACGTAGTATTATGAATGTTCAGGTTTGAACCCATAGAGATGGTGAATTAGTTTGATTTAGATATAAAAAGATTAATTTTTTTGTGAAATACAATAGAAAATATGTGTTTGATTTTCTTTAAAAAAATAATGAGAAAAAATCCAAGAAGATTGATAATATTGTGATTTTTTTTGGAAAGCATGCTAGGGTAATGTAATATCAGGGTTTGAGAGCTATTTGATCTTGGAAAATATATAGATTGACTAAATATTAGAGTTATATTTAATAAGGGGTATATCTAATAATCATGTAATCCCTTCCTCAATGTGACAATAACCAATTTTATGTGGTCCAGTAATACATGATTTCTCCGAATCAAGTTTATATCAATACTATATTTAAACCTAATTTCCCCTAATGATGAGATTGGTCATGTATTAATTAGGGATATTAGTTACATAATTTTAGTTTTCCTTTGAATTTGATCATCAATGGTTATTATAAAATAAAATAAATGCAATTTTAAAGGTGAATATTAAATTGTGTCAAAACTAAGTACATGAATAAAAATACAAGAATTAATCCAAAAAACCTTCACCTGTCAATTACATCCCTGTAACAGATGATGGGTTTACCCTGTCATCCTAGTGATGAAAGAAGAAGAGGTAAGGGGAAAATATAACATAAATAAATGGAAAGAAAGAACTCAGATAGGGCATAAGGAATTCCCTCCCCACACTTGTCTCCAGCAGAATTCGAATGCCTCATAGTAGTAACAAGTGCCCTTATTTATTGGATTCTATTGGGTTCTTCTCAACCTCGACCATGACATGTACTTGAACAACATGTTATCTAATAAAGATCCATTTTTTCTAAATCTGCATAACTCTTATGCAGATCTGGGCTGAGATTTTGTAATTTTTACCCCTTACATGACATATACTTGAGTTACATGTTATGTACTCTTTGTTCGGGTTGCCTCCGTAACTATGAGAATCATTCATAGATATCTTTTGTTAATTTTAAGTTTGACTCTTTTCATATTTTGTACTGAAGGTTCACGATGATTACATGTCATTTATTGCATGTAATCATGTCATTACTTGTTCATAGGAATGTCACAAACTAATACTACATGTTTTGTACTCTCATCTCACAACATGTGTCAGTTCTGCTCCATAATTTCGAGCTTCATTCTTTCTCAAATATCTAGGGTTGTGCTGTATCACTTTGCTCAGGGCGCGAAGGGTATTTAATTCATAATTTATCGTCATTTCATTAATTTCTAAAATAATCATTATTTCCTTCCATAAACATTATAAAAGATAATTTAATAAAAAATTTGAATGATTTTAAAATTAAATGAAAAAATTCTTTTATTAAAACACCCAAAAAATGTAAGCATGAAATTCACTTTTCAACCCCTAATAAATCACATGCCTACGGAAGCAAACCACTTGAGTCTAAAAGGGAAACTTAAAACTATTTTTATAATGATTATTTCATTTAATTGTACAACATGTGATATCAAGGATCATAGAATGCACCTCGGTGGAAAATGATTATATCATTATTTCATAAATGAGAAAAATGAAAAATGAGTAAATGAGTAAATATATGGATATAAATATTATCAATTATAACCAAGAACATATATGTATTATTAAACACATTAAAAGAGAATAAATGATACTCATATAGTTCATACCTTTTCCAAAATGTTATCTTAGGTATATCCACTTCACTGACCAAATGCTGATAGTAGCTCGATTGAAAGCCAATCATAGAAAAACACCAGGATACCGTCAACTAATAAAAAGAATACCCAATAATCATAAATGGGTACATATTATTTATCATGAAATGATTTATATTTATATACACTATTAGGACCTAAATGTAACTTTTTAATTTTTTTATGGACACAATTGGATCTCCTAAAAGAAATGTTCATTAACTGACGAATCACATCACCACTAAGTCCTCACACTATTAGTCCAGTTTCTTCTAAATTATCTGTTCCATGTGATATTATTGAATCAATGTGGTTTTTTATACTATATTATGTTAAATTTAAAATTAAATCTCAATATCAATAGGCTTTCTTATAAATTTATATTTGAATACATTTCGCTAATAATGAATGACTAGATGAAATGAGGAGGGAGCGACAACCTAATCTATCATGAGAATCATACCTTCCCCCAATGTGGTAATAGTTGAAATATAATTAATCTCTAGTCCCAATACAGTTCACCAAACATAACATTTTCTGGTTAAGAATAACTTTTTGTCTAATGGAATGGTAATGGATACTCCTTTTCATTAGTGGTCGATGTTTACTCGATAACTAGTCAAGTAGCCCATACTCAAATGTCATCAAATATTGTCAAATATAAGATCATAAAATCTCATATATTTCTAAAATTAAAAATTATAAAAATAAACCTCTGACATATGTATAGAAATTAAATGATATTTCCAAGGGCTTAAAGAGAGAAAGTGATTTAGTAAAAAAAATAACAAGCGAGTCAAACATTGTAATGACTTGAGAAAATATAAAATAATGGTAAGCTCAAGTATGAAAAAATAATTAGTAATCAGAGAGGTAGTTAGAACCATAAATTTTTCGATATAAGTCCCATTTTCGCTATATTATTGAGCATGGTTCATATAATGCATTTTTCATTTTTTGGTTTAATAACATAGTCTCATTGATCCATAATTCAGCTGATTCAATAACACTTATGGAACATGAAAATTTTGTTGAGGACCCCTATGAGTCCCATGAATAAAAGCATGTATTTTACAATAACATCACCAGAAAATAAATTATGACCTCTAATTAAAACACAAATTACTACCTAACATTCTAGAGTGGTGAAAACTATTTTTATAATTTGGTAAAACCCCATGCTAGTGTCTGGTTTATCCACAATTTATGGACATGGTAACAACCCCTTCCCTAGAGAAAGCTAAAGAAATTATTCACTTATTTGAGTTTATACATACTTATTGTCATTTATCCTCATATATCATCATCTAAATATTGAAAAAAGGATCTCATGATATCACTAGGATTCAAACTCATTAGTAGAAATGGAAAAAATAAGACCTTCTACTCAATCCTCCTCATGAACCCTCTCGATTTTCATAAAACTTCATATTATCTGAATATATTTTTTCACATGTAAAACTATTACCTTGTAAATTAATTCTATAATATTTCCTATATAAAATCATGAGAGTTAAATTACTCATTCCTAGTAAAAAGATGAGTGAATTGAAGAAAATTATTGAAATTAGTATAGTAGAATAATAATTATTCTTTCCCATTATGAAGCTCTCTAAAATCCTAATATTGATCAATAATCAGTTTTTTAAGGAAAACCTCCTCAAATAATTATTTCATTAAGGTCTCCCAAGTCATCCTTTCAGGTATAATTTCATATTTAGTAACACCAACCATCTTTTTTATATTCATTTAAGCATGGAGTTTACAATTTAATCCCTCATGTCCTTTAGATTATCTACAAGACCAATGATTCCATCGATTATATTGATCCAATATTTAGCATTCTGGGTCATCTAGTACCCTTTAATGATAAGTGATACAAATGATAGAAATCCAGTTCATAATATACAATAATCTTGAGATATCATATTTCTTTAATAAGATATTTGTTCATTAATATATTTTAAACAAGTACACTACCTATTTTGGTGGATGATCTATTGATGTATCCTCAATTTCAACCTCCTACATGTTTGGAGGCACTACAGGAGCTACCTCCATTACATGATAATACTGACCCACTTCACTAGGTTGTAATGTAATAAAAACTCCGTGAAAAATAATTTAATAAAATTAATATACTTAAAACAAATTTTAAAAATTAAAAACCTATTTAACAAAAAAAATCTATCGGTACAATCAAAATGTCAATGTGGAAGACTCATATAAATAGGGTGTCAATTTCCACAAGGAACAACACATTTTACTCTAATGGGCCTAAACCAAGTCTAATGTGCCTACATATTCCACAAAATAACATAAATGTTACAAAAAATATCATTCTATTTTCAAATAAAAATTTTTAGTGTTGATATATCATTGAAACACAGATTATATATTATAAATAAAATTTAATTAATTGTATTAATTTCAATTAAAAGAAATTATATTCAAGAAATGTGAACCAACATGATTAGTCATGATGCATGAATGTAAATCCACAAGACACTATAATATTTTAACTTAAAAAAATATAATTTTGTTATTGGAATTCTTTATTCACAATGTTAAACTTATGTTACATTTGGCACTGAATTTTTTTGTGTTACATACATGACCAAGATTCACCACCATTTAATGATGAACTTATTTTGATACTAACTTTTTACAACACATTGAATATTATTTTTAAACATAAAAAACATTTTTGAATTTTTAGTTTCAAAATTACCTTAGGAATAAATTTTTCGATTTTTCTATGATGTTTCAATTTTTGATGAATAGTGTAAATTACTTCATTTTTGTTAAAAACATCATTTTCATTTACATAATTATTAATTCCAAATTATATTTTATTTTTATTTTCAAGCCATTTTATATCTATAATAATTATTTTTATTTAAATAATTTCCATATATTAAATTTCACTTAGAAATTGAATATTACAAATTTACAAACATTTAAACATTTATCTTCATTAAACCATGTTATTTCACCCCATCTGTGTGATTAGAGTTAATCATAATTTTCCTACACATGTTATTTGAATTTTTAAAGTAGGACATAAAAAGATGTAATTATTATGATATTTTTGGTCTAATAAGATCAATTTAATTTTCTATCCAAAATGATTAGTGAATTTGATTAAAATTAATTACAGTGATGAAGGTATGATTAAGTTTAATAAGAATCTAAACCATAATATTATGGACCAAAAGGACATGGGAAATTTTTCAAAATATATTGTATGGAAATAATTTTGCCATTTCCCAACTTGGTTTTAACTATTTGTATTATTGGTATATTATCAAATAGAAGTGCCCTATATAAAAGATTAAGTAAAGAAGAAGACAAAAAGGTACTTTCCTTACATTTAACATTTATAAAACCTTAAGATATTAAAAAACACCATATTTTCAGTTATACTAAAACATATGTAATATATATTATTTATTTTAATCAAAATAATTATTCAACAATTATTATTGATGGTTTAGATATTTAAAAGACCTATGAAACACCAATGTATTGATTATTTAGTTAATAATGAACTGAAATAACATATATTATGAATACTAAAAATGAATATAATTGATTGAACTATTTAATATTTTTATTTTTTAGACCAATATATAATTTTACACAACTTTAATTATAATATATTTGAAATGCCTTATAATAAGGATATATTAAAATTAACATTAATTAAATAAATCAAAAATTGACATTATTGTTATTTTACAATAAATAACATTTTATTAAATGATTTAAAATTTATCAAAAAACTATATTTATTTTTTTTCAATTTTTAATAAATATTAAATATTATCCATTAATGGGTTAATTTGAAATTTAAAATTAACATATTGGCCCAGAAATTGTAAAAGGATTGTAAACACGGTTATGGTTCAAGAAAAGTTTTAGACATCACATGGGCATGTTTTAAAACTAATTTTAAAAAAATGGTATTTTAATTTTATAAATTAAATATAATATGATTAATTGATTGGATTTATATTATATGTTAAATATCACTTTATTCTAGTCTTAGAGGAAAAATTACTTTTGTTAGAAAACTAGATTCTTTAATAAAAACACAAATGATAAAATTGAGGATTCTTAGAAGTTAAAGAACCAAACTATTAAAATGAACATTTTTTATATAGATACAGTTTGTCTCAACCATTATTCTCTTTTAATCCAATTTTTTTAATTTATGATGCACTATAGTTAAGGTATACCACCTATTAATTAATGCCTTTTGGTATTTACCAAAGTACCAATCCCCCTCCATTATACAATAGCAGTCACTCTACCCCTTCCTCACACCAATCAAGCATCATTTTATTATCAAAACTCTATATATATAGACTCCCAATATCCCTCCCCTATAACTATAGTCCTCTCCTTGTCAATTAAACAACATGTTGAAGCTTTTGGTACAAACCAATAAAACTACCTGATTGACAAATAATTCCTTCTCTAATGATTTCTTTTTTAATTTCCATTATCCACTCCCTACACTCTTCATAGACTATGATTACTTAAAAAATAGTATCATAAATATAATATAATGTTTTAATTATTTTTTGTTGACCTAAAATTAAACAAACATCTATATAATGGGTAAAAAATATTCTGTTCCTATGTACAGTGAACCACAGCCTCACAAAACCATGGTTGTTCAAGTTCCCAAAACCACCTCGCATAGTAGACATTATGATAGAAACTATGTAAATATATGATAGATATTTATTATAATAACATATAATTTTTTAATTTATATTTATAATATACGTTTATTCTTTCTCATTTGTTTAAATACGATAATTTCGTTTGGGGATGTGTGGACTACTTCCCCCTCAAAATGATATGGTCTGTTCATGCCGTTCATATAATATATAACTGATGATATTAATAAACCTATTTTACATTTATAACATATATATTATAAAATAAGTATAATATACATATGTATCATTTAGTTTTCAATATTTTAATAAAACAATGAAATGAATGTTGTGTTCATACGTATGTACGACGTGCCATCTCCATGAATAATTCACTTCATTTCTAATCTCAAAATATTATGGACTATAATGAATATATATGTACTAAATATATAAAATAATATCACAATGGTTTTCATTTTTTTAGATTATTAAACAATAATCGAATTAAAAATAACAACACATAATAGGTTAAAACAAACTTGTGAAAACTAGCCAATTAACACCTAGAATAGTTAAAATAATGAATATATGTTGTAAAATGGGTAATTAAATATTGTAAAAAAGATAATATATGTTATTATAAACATTATTTTAGTTCTCGTAGTATTTATTAACAGATATTTAAATTTTATACTAGATTCTAAATACTACAAAAAATAAAAGATTATGTAAAGGATGATCATCTCATTATCATTATGTGAGGAATACCAAATTCTAGTAAAATAAACATCTTATATATAGTGTAAATACTTCCACATGGTCAAAAAAATATCATAAATTATGTTGTATATATTTTATTTATATTTTTCAATTTTTAATAATCACTATTGGATGTTTCTATTTATTCATAAGGTAATTTATCTGAGCATACATTAAATTGAGACTTTATAGATATTATGCATCAATTTACATTTATTTTTTATATATTCTACCTTTTTCTGTAATATTATGAATTATTTTTTTAATGATATTATAAATTTCATTTAATCACATACCTTTTGATAGATTAAAATTCAAATATCTGAAAGTGGTATGGATCACTTTGGAATGATAAATTCTTATTCACCTCAAGAATACTCTAAAGGTTTATATTTATAACATTACATACTTTTGTGACTGTTAACATAATGTTGAAGTAATAAGATTGTTTTAATATGTTTTCATCGGATATTTACTTATATATAATTTCATATTTCATGGATATGATTAATTTGTAAACCTTATAAAATTTTTCATTAAGTGTTCACATCAAAAGTATTAGATTCTTGGCAGGTAGACTTGAAAGTGTTAGATTAATCTCATATATACCTTAAAATATTAGATTCTTAGAATGATTCCTTGATAGTATTATAGTATTTTCATGAAGGCATGAAAATATTATTTTCTTGGCATGAAACATTAAATTTAATAGATTATTGGCATTAAACCTTGATATTATAATATTCTTGGCATGAAGCTTAAACAGTATTGGATTCTTTTCATAAATCCATGGAAGTATTAAATTCTTGGCATGAATCCTTGAAAGTAATAGTTTATTGGAATACAACTCAAAAAGTAATATATCATTGGTACGATTATGAGAATGTATGTTATAGATATCGAGAGACATAAATTTCCCTCATTATGATTTTGTTATTATTAATACATGAAAATTTTCATTGACATATCTATAGATACAATAAAATCTCAATTTGTTGATAAAATTGAATTACTTTATGTTTATTACCTTAACATGTTGAATTTTACTTATATAGTTTGTTGAATGGAATTTGTTATCAATAATTTTCCTTGCCATGTTAATTTATTATTATTTATTCATAATTTATTTTTTCATTACTTAATCTTAAATAGGATTTTCTCTCACCCTTATTATGTTTCATTCCCCATGTTATGAAGATGAAATAATTGATTCATAATTCAAGGATTATTTTTATTTCATTTTATTATGTGTATTTTTTTTTATTATTTATTTCCCAATGTATTATTGGTATCATGTATATAAACTGGATTTCCAAGACTGTTAAACTAAATGGTCCTTCATGATTTGTTTCTTGTAATAATGCCAATGTAATATAATAATACACATTCTCTTGGATATCTAGGGTAGGGGAATTACAGTTGGTATTAAAAAAAGTTTAGCAACATCATTGGAAAATATATTTGGAAAACATATTTTAAGAAACATATCTCTAAGAATGAAATTGAGGATGATTATAGAAGAACATCCTAGAAAATTGGTAAGGTAGATATTTTATGGGTATTTTTAGAAATACATCCATGTATTGATACTAACAGTGGATGTTTTTCTAGAAATTAAGTACAGAGGAGTAATAACACTGATAAGGTGTTCCAGGTATTACTCATGATTACCTAGTAAATTCCAAAGGTCCTTACTATGCACATGGGTTGACACTCTGGGGGGAGACACATATGATTTTATACATTTTAATTACCTATCATTACAACGGATTTAAAAATAAAGATATCTATAATGAATCCATGTATTTGATATTATATATGTATAAATTTAATAATGCATGTTAATACATATATAGATTTATACAATTTTTATAATTTTAGAAGCTGATCGAGAATATCTCATTTTTTACAAATGGAACCAAGCAGGAACAATGGAATCAATACTCATGGAAAATATAGAGATTGATCTGCTGAGGAATCAGATTCAGCTTGTATTGGAACTGATAATTTAGTGGAAATATTATGGTAGCTTAGTCATATTATGACATATAACCTTTCCAGATGATGGAATGTGTAGTAAAAAAAGACTCTCATATGTTGGATCACATTATATGTCATTTCCCCCTATACTTTAGTGGTAATAAAGGTCAAATATAACGGATAAATAGAATAATTATTTGTCGAAGATATTTGTGGCATTGGGAAGTGGTGAAAATGAAAACGTTGGACTTGTAGTATGTTTCCTTTGAGATGTTGCCAAACAATAGTTGTCATTGAACCAAAATACCTGGGAAAAGAGGAGATATAACTCTTGGAATGGAAATATTTTATGGGGACAGTCATCAATAAGTACTTCCCTCCTGAGAAAAAAAATTAGCATGAAGATAAAGTTCTATAGTTTATAGAAAAAGGAAAATTAATTTGTTATGGAGTTTGAAGCCACCTTTACAGGGTTATGAAGGTATGCTGATGATTTTATACGCATCCCAGAATGAAATTTGATAATTTCTTTGATGGAATGAAGCCATATATCTGAATGCTGCTACTCGGTCACACATTTATTCCATTTGATGAAATAGTTTTATATGATATCAATATAGAGAAGTAATTTTACATGTCTTATGGATTAAATGGGAAGAAATATAAAAATAGGATGCCAAAGAAATATTTGGATTAAAGAAAAAAAGAAAAAAAGAATTTTCCAACATGTGATACTAGTGGAAGGAAACACCTTGGAGCATGCTTAAAATGGAAAGGAGTTTACTTCATGTGTGGAGAAAAGGAACACCATGCTCGGGATTTAATGGAAAATAAAAAAAATTATAATGTTCAATGCTTCAATTTTAAGGATATGGGGCACTATGAAAATAAATTACCTAAGCACAATGATCATATAACCTAGAAAAAGATAAGATATCAAGGACAATCATATGTAATTAATACATCTAAATTAGAATCATAAATTTAATAATACATCTTCATCTAAGAAATATGTTTTAACAGAATTGTGGTGATGATGTTCTCATCACCTGATTTATGAATTATATATGTATTTTACTTTAGTACCTTTTAATTAAATATTTTAGATCAAATATTGAATGGAACCAAGAAAAATTATTCTGTAGAAATTTATAATTTTCATAGAACACATGATTAATCGAATGAAACCCATTAATATGTTCAAAATGTTAATATAAAGATGAAGAAATGATTTATTGGATGAGTTCTAACTACCTTGTAATTGATTAATGGAATGTAAACGAGTGTTTAATGTTATTATTGAGATAAATTAAAATAATTTTTAATCAAATGAATATATCCAATAACATTTATCTTACTTATTTTATAAGGACTAATACATGTTTCAAATATATATTTTTCGTAATTTGAGTTATTACCATATTTTAAGAGGATAAATACTATAGTTTTTAAAATATTTGGAAAGTGAAAATTTAAGTCTGATTCATGTTCATTAAAGGAAATTGATAATATTATTTTGAAAATTAATTGAATCTTCTTTAATAGTTATTAGATTATAATCTGTTGGAAAACTAACTCATTTATAATATAGTATAAGTTGATCTTTTGATACGATTTTAGGGATTGCTGAATTAATTCACCATATGATAAGAGACTATGTAGAAACTGTTCAAGGAATAATCAAAAGAAAATATTATGTTTATAGAAGTAAATTTACATAAATTCTTAATGTGTGAAATAATTTCTCAAATATAATAAAAGGGAATTGAATTTTTTTCCATATAATCATCATTTTTTATTATATTAAGGACCTTTACTCACACCTTTGGTGTTCAGTTTGTTGGTCAATGGATTTAATTTGAACATTATCTCTAACACTGTCCATTAGAACATGATGGTTTTATTGTACTTCAATATCCATGTTTCCATTTCCCACCTTTATTCTCATTTTAGGGGACCTATATACATGAACATTTTACTTTACTTTCTCTCTTATTAATAGGATATGGTATTAACCCTTTTAATGACATGGTTCTTTGAATAATATTTTATTTTTAATCCCTATATTTTTGAGATCATGTTTAAATTGAGAGGACGCTGTTTAATTAAGTTGGGTAGAATTTTACACCACAAAACATTATAATATGTTCCATTTATAATAAATTTAATTTTGTTGCTGGAATTCAGTATACACAATGTTAATTTTATGTTACATACAACATTGAATTATCTTGTGTTCCATACAAGACATATTTTTACTTCAATTTAATGATGAACCTATTTTAAAACTAAATTTTGAAACTTTTATGAATTTTATTTTTAAAATTAAAAAATATTTTTAGATTCAAAATTTATAAATTAGCTTTTGGTTAATTTTTGGGAAATTTCTGATAAGCTTAATTTGTTTTGTTAATAGTGAAAATTACATCAATTTAGATAAAAAGAACCTTTCATTTAAATATTTATTAATGTTAAATTAAATTTTATAATTGTTTTTGAGTCACATTAGATAAATTATAATTTTGTTTATACAATTAAATTTATTAGAATCAATTTCACATTAAATTTTAAAATAAAAACAAAACACACAATTGAACGTTTTTCTACATTAAAAAATGTTATTTCACCCCATATTTGGGATCTGTATTAATATTAATTTTTATTATTCTATGATTAAAATTTTAAAAAATGAAAAAACATAGATATGGTTAGTATTATATTTTTCGTCAAATAAGATCAAAATTGTCTTTTTTCCCCAAATTTTTATTAAATTTTAGTACATTTATTTATAGTGATTAAGGTATGGTTAAACTTAATAAGGGAAGAAACTGTAATATTAAGGACTAATATGTCTTGTAAACTTGTAAATTATCCATTGGAAGTCAATAATTTTACCATTTCCCACATGGTTTGAAACATATGTGTTATTGGGATATTAATACAATGATTTTCCATATATAAATGTTCAATTAAGGAAAAAGAAAAAAAATTAACTTTCCTTACCTAAAACATATATAAAATTTTGAGATATGTGAAAAACCTCACATTTTCAGTTATACATATAATTTTTAAATATATATGAGTTTTTTATCATAATAATTTATCAATAATTTTAATATATTCTTTAGTTACCTAAAATTTTTAAGAAACTCGAAAGTAATGTTTATTTAGTTAATAAATAACTAAAATAAATGATATTGTAAGTAGTAAAAGTGAAGTGAAATGATTTAATTATTGACTTTATTTATTTTTTAAGATGAATATATCATTTTATCAACCTTTAAAGCTAATAATTTTTAATTCTATTATAATATTGATATTTCAATATGAACATTAAAAAAATAATGTACAAAATTGACACTATTGTTATTTTATAATAAATGAAATTTTATTATAAGATTTATAATTAATAAAAATAATTTATTCTTACATGTTTTTTTATTTTTAAATAACTATTAGATATGGTATATTAATGTACCAATTAATCATTTATAATTAACATGTTGACCCATATATTGTAAAAGCATTGTTAACATGGTCTGAGTTCATGCATGGTTTTAGCACGTCTCATGAAATTGGTTTAAAATTAATTCCCATAAAAATTGGATTATAATTTTAAAAATTTAATTTAATTTTAACAATTCAGTGTATATTTAGTTTTTTAAAAATCTCACTCTATTTTAGTCGTAATGGTTAAATAACTTTGGTTAGTGAATTGTATTCCTTAATAAAATCCCAAGTGATTAAATGGGGGAATCATAGAAGTTAAGGATCCAAATAAAAAAATCACATATTTTCTTTTTGATGAGGTTTTTATCAACCATTATTCTACATTAATCCATTTTTTTCCATTTTGTAGGAAAATTACATAAGTTAGATCTCCCATTAATGAATACCTTTTTGTATTTACAAAAGTGAAACTTCCCCTACACTATTAAAAGAAATCACTCTGGCCCTTTCTCACAGCTCTCAAGCCACATTGGATTATCCTAAAACTATCAAAAATGTCTCTGAGAATCCCTCCACTTGACCTATATTCTTTTAAATAGGATGAAATCAATACATGTATTCTTTTGGAGAAAACGAAAATAAGTGACCCAATAAAAAGTTAACTCCTTCTCTCATTCTTACAAGTTTCATTTTCCTTCCCCAGTCCCTATACACTTCTTATTATATTATTACATAAAAAATCAATTATCCTAAATATTCAAGGATATTTCATACTATGTGTTCTAGCTAAATTAAAAAAACCTTAATATAATGGGCATCTAACATACACTTTATTTGAACTCTGAACTACTGCCTCACAAAATAATGATTGTTCAATATTCACCGTCCACCTCTCATGGTGGAACATGTGATTTAAAAGATATATTTAAATATATATATAATATATATTATTTATAATTTTTTTCTTCTATTTTATTCATTTGAAACATATATTTATTCTTTCTACATTTGGAAATACAATTATTTCTTTTGAGGAAGCATGGACTACCACCCACTCAAAGTAATATGACTCGTTCATGTCATGAATAAAACATATAAAGGATGAGTTTTAAGAATCCAATGTAACATATATAACCTATATATGATTCTGGAATTATAATATACTTATTTATTTTTTATTTTTAGTTATTTTAATCGAATAAATTAATTAATGTATCATTAAAGCACACATACAATCTACCATCACCCTAAACAATAGACATAATTTCTAAACTCCAAATATTGTACACTATTCTAAATACATATGTACTGAATATATAATATATTTTATTAATGGTTTAAATTAAGTATATGATTAAATCATTATCTATTTTATAAGGAAAAAAATTCCCATGTCCGAACATACTTGAGAAAATGAGGCAATTGATACATGAAATAGTTAAAATAATGGAAGGGTGTTGAAAAAAAGGTAAGAAAATATTTGGAGAAGTTAACATATTATATTATAAAAATGATTTTAGTTCTGGTATTAGTTATTATATTTTTCTAAACCACTATACATGAGGCTACATTTCAAAAAAAAGAAGTATAAGGTAAGAGGTTCTTCTCTCTTTTTCATTCCATGAGGGATACTTAATTATTGTGAACCTGTTTTATTATATATGGTGTACATACCACCACATTAACATATAAAATCATGTATTATTTTATCTTCATGCTATTTAGATGTTTCATTTTATTTTTATCATTTTTTTATTCGATTAATATGTAATAGAATTCATCTCAGTTTACTTATCATTGGGACCGTAATTATATTACTCACCAATTCACTTTTATATACAATATTTATTATCTTTTTCCTGTAATATCATGAATCATAATATTCTCAGGATATTATATGTTTCTTTAATTTCATACCTTTCTATAGATTATGATTCAAATGTTTTAATGTGGTATGATATGTGGTCAAATGTTTTAAGAGTATTCTTCTCAAGAATGTTATTAATGTTTATCTTTTTAATATCACTTCCTTTTGTGATTGTAAACTTCTTCATGAAGAAAGTAATTATTCTAATCATTATTCATGGTAAATTTTTTTATACATCAATATCATCTTTAATGTATATGATTATTTCCTAAACAATATACCATTTTTTATATGGTGTTTACATTGAAAGGTTTTGATTATTGGCTTGTAGCCTTAAAAGTATTAGATTCTTGGAATGAAGACTTCATATATGAGATTACTTGAATGAATCCTTAATAGTATTATATTCTTGGTTAAATTATATGATATTAATTGATTCACAGAATAAATACATGACAATATTAGATTCTTGGCATCAAGCCTTGATAATTTTATATTCATTCCATAAATCCATGAAAGTAATATATTTGTAACATGTAGCTTTGAATGTTTTAGATTCCTGGCATGCTGCTTTGAAACAATAGATCCATGGAATGATTTCTTGGAGATATGTTATAAATATCCATTATTATATACTCCATCATTTATATTCAGTTATAATTCATCTATGAAAGTTTTCATCTACATATATAATGATACATTTCATTCTCATTTTTTTGATTAACATGGCATGAGATTAAGTTTATTAGCTTTTCATTATAGAATTTTCTTTTTCTAGTCAGTTGAATGGAATGTGTTATCAGTTATTTTACATTCCATTTTAATTTATTATTATTGTTTCATTATTTATTTCACTCTCTATACCATTACAGAGTATTTGAGATCACCCTTATTATGTTTCTTTCCCCAGGTTTTGATGAATAAATTTTTGATTAAGAATTCAGGGATACCATTTTATTCATTTTATTATGTATCATGTTTATAATTCATATATACAAATTTATTATTGGTATCATGTATGGAATCTAGCTTTTCGAGATTGCTAAAATGAATGGTTTATTTGGATTTCCTTCCTTGTAAAAAATGTAAATGTAATGTAATAATTCATTGGATTCGAGCTATATTTGGTCATGGGATTACAACGAATGAACCGAAATACCATAACCAAAAAAATAAAAAACATATAACTCAGTCAAGGTGAAGTAGATAACCAATAAATGATCTATCGATATTAGGAATTCCATAACCTAGTATTTCAGAGGTCCATTACAAATTAACTATATAGTAAGATGCGTGACGTGGATACCTATGGCTTAAACTACCTATAACCCATTACGATTCCAAATACACTATCAAGAAGAATATAATATATGAAAAAACATTTTTTATACCACTTCATAACACCCTAATCCAAATTTTCCCATCTAATCCTATGAGATACATAACCTCATATGAACCTCCATTAAAGCATGATGCTTCTGAAAAGTTGTGTGGGTCATAATGGTGTTGTGGGATTTGGCCAAAATACCGAACCATTTCAAATATCAATGCCTATGCCTAATCAAATCATGGTTTGATATAGAATTCAATTACAACACTGACCCAAAATATTGTAAAGACATAAGGTTTTCATGCCCCACCCTCAACTAGGCCAGGAAAAAATGTTTTTACAATAATGTATCATATATGTGTCCTACCACATGGATATCATAATCCATTCAATATATATGGTTAGTCCATAATGGTTTTATACCCCTAAACAACTTCAAGGTCCCATCATTGTCCTCAGCACGACAACAAACAACACACGCTCTCCCTTTAGTGGATAACCAAGTCATTAAAATTTATCTTTCACCATGATACTATATAAAATCCTCCATAGACTAAGCATTTACAAACAACATGGAATATTATAGAAGGAATGATCATAAAACAGAACATCTAGATCTAAAAATCCTTATAGTAATTCTAAAAAAAATCAAAATCCCCCAATATCACATAATGGTTCTCAATATAATGAAAGAAAGTGAACATATTGAAAATAATTCCAATCAACCATATACAGATTCCATGTTTGGTATGGATAATATCCCTCATGTGTGTCAATGTAAAATACCAAGGTCACTCACTTATCCATGTATGAACACAAATTAATACTTGAAACAGTCATAATTCCTCAAAAATTAGATTCTAGATTCATGTTTGAGGAAGTAGATTATAACATGATTTTAATGATATTCCAACTTAGCCAACATGATTCTCATCCTATATTAGATCTTGATACATTCAACATAGGGATAAAACTTTTCTAGATTCATAATATAACTATAAACCAACCATAAATTCCCCATTTTATTATGATAAAATCCATAGAATTAGAAAATGTATCTTAGATATGTGATTCATCATTGAAGATGATTGGGAATAATAAATGAACAGACAAGACATGATGATTAAGAGTCAATGGATCAAAAAAATATTCAACTACCAATTATACAATAATTATAGATTCAATAACCTACAATAAGAACTATTACAGTCATTTTTTATGATTGATGGTATATCAAGTCAATGGTGATGTAAAAAAATGTTTTAGAAAAAGTATTGAGGTTCCAAAATTATTATTATTTTTGTTAGGGAAACATAGTAGAGCTGCTGGACCTCACTTTCTAGCATGTTTCTATACTAGAAAACTGGTGGTTCCCAAATTCATGCCACTTTCTATTGAAAAATGTTCATTATACTACCCTATCCACCACCTAGACCATGTATTTTTATCAGATAGATGATGGATATTGGGTTATTCCTACCCAACCTACACAACTAATAGCTAGCCAATGGCACTGTAATGGCTTGTTTGTGGAACACTACTACCTAAATGATATTGGTATGGGCCTTTAGGTACTTCTTCTACATTTTATGGCTTCTGAAATCCACTAATATGCCTAAAACATTTAGTAAACATAACCAATAAATTTAAGAACATAAAAATATCATGTATTTTAATTGTGAGGATACTCCAAATTACATTATTGAATTTATATCACACGCTTATAAACATTTATTGAAGTTGTAGTTGGGTTCATTAATAAAAGGGGAGATGTAATCCCAAAATTCATTGGAAAATTAATTTTGACATGAAGGTTCCTCGAAGGAGTTTTGATATTGAAAAAGGAGTTGAAATATAATTGTATTTTGATGAAGAGTTGGTAGTATCTAATTTCATAATCAAGGGGATTAGCATTATGATTAATTTGTATGGATATCATGAGGATCAATTATAACCATTCCTGAGGAACTTATGATTCCATTATTATTTTTCACTTAGTGATTGAATAAAGTGGGTTTATAATTTTTAATAAGGAAATTATTTAAAAAATCCATGAAAAAAGTGGCTCAAAGGGTTTTTTTGGATTGGATATAGTTTTTCAAAAAAAATTATATAGAATAAGTATTAAATCACTTTTTCAATTCTGAAAAAATTATAATGGGGATAGTATTAGAAAAAATTCTAAATAGATAGTTTGTTGGTAATGTTTGTTGAAAAGGGAGTTCAATAAATAAAAATATAATATCATTTAGTACTATTATGTTTATATCCTTTCCTGGTGGAAGATGTTTTTGTGTATTCAAATTATTTTCTAGAAAATCTATTTTAGTAGAATATATAAAATATAGCTTAATATTTATCCATGAATGAGATGATTAATATAAGAGTTAACCAATATATGTGGCAGAAAATAATAATTCAATGGATATATCAAAACCACGTATGATCCATGTAGTCTGAAATTATGAAATTATTAATTGAATCTAATTGTGATTGACATAGTAGTGCTTAGTGAAGGGGTTCTCAACATAAGTATCATCGACGAAAGAGTTTATAATTATTTAAAAATAAATTTATGCGTCATTAAATTTGAATTATTTTTTTGAAATGTATGATTTTAAATGTTTAAATAGAAGTTGATTGAAATGATGTTTTGATATATAGTACACCTACATGTATGTAAATTACCTTTGGTGGTTTACTAAAGAAAGTCTACTAACAATAGTTTCAAATATATTTTACATAAAATTAAATATTATTAACAAAAAATTCATATATGAATTGGGATAATGTAATTAAGCAAACGTCTCTAGTCCATTACGTTGTGAAAATGTTGTGTTAGAGGTGTTCTGGAAGGTCGAGGTGACTTTGGGGTTCGTTTGGGCGGAATTTTATGGAAAACTAAAGGGTAGTAGCTTTCACATGGGCTCCGCAAGGTTTATCTAAACCGTGCTTCCAAACCATGCGAGGTTGGTTTTAGAGGTAGTGACTAACGCATGGTTAGTACATGGTTTGGATAACCTTGTGGAATAATCGTTTGAGGAGTGTTTGGCGAGGTAGTATCTAACGCACAGTTAGCGCACAGTTTGTCAAACCATGCGAACTAACTATGCAGGCACTTAATCATAGATCCTAAAATTATAGATCTAACTTGTCTTTCCTCTAAATGTTTTGTTTAATCCCCTAAGTGGCCATACTCTGTATTAACCTTCCTTGAGTATAGGAGAACCTCTCCCAAGCTTTTTGGAAGTGATCTGAAGGCTTCTCTTGGTGAGTCAAAGCCGGTTTCTTGAGGTATGTGATCGTTCTTGTTTGGTTGTAAGATCGACTTGGATCTACTCCTTCTCTTCTCTAGGTTTCATATATATACACCTGTTATTGGTATATCTAAGTGAGTGGATGCCAATTATGGTGTGTTTTTTTCTTGATCTTGCTAGGAGGAGAGATCTAAGTTGAGTTTTTGGAGAATCGACCCAAGTTTCTTGAGCGTTCTTCGACCGCCGTGGTTTCGTCAAAAACCCTTGAGGTAGGGATCTTACCTTCATCTCTCCCTCTCTTTTTTACATCCTATGGGGTGGGTATCCTCTTGTTTTCATGAGATACAGACGAACTGGTAAATAAAAATAATCATTGTTTAAAGAATGGGTTTGGGTATTTTTTTTGGTATTGTTGTTTTATTTCCATCAATGCTTATCCTTTAATTATGTTGTGAATTGAATGGGATTATGCCTACTAAAAATCATGGTCGTGGGGGCCTTTTCTTGTGCAATTAAATGTTTTCTTGTTTTTCTGGCTTGTTTGATGGATGGAATTCATAGAATGTGGAAGTTGGTTAATCATGTAAAGTTGTATGATTAAATGAATACCTTGAACCCTTTTATGATCACCCCGATTAAACTAAATGAAAGAATGAATTTTTTTGGTGATGTTTGGGGTCTAATTATGTGATGGGCTATTTTGTGGGTTGTTGTGGAAAGGGTTAGCAGTGGGGCTACAGTTTTCTTGGTTGTGGGTTGGCGTGTATGATATGGTTCATATGGGCAGCAGAGCTGTGGGAAATCGTATCGAAGGGATGATGATGCGGTGCGGGTATTGTTTCTGATGTGTTGGTGGTTATGGTTGTTGGAAGCAGGGATGTAGGGATTTTTGTTCATATGAATAAAAATTGGAAGAGGTAGCTAATGAATTGGGGGACATGGTAGTTTATTAACTGCGGAAAATCAATGGAATTGTTTGGATGATAAAAGAAAATGGTGTTGTGTTTCTTGTGTTTTCCCTAACATTATTTCTAGTTTATAGGGATATGTTTTATGAATGTTTGATCTGGTTTGGTTGTTGTTAGTTTCTTAGTAGTTAAGGAACTGATAAACTAAAACTGTTGAAACATGAAAAGCTTAATGGGGTTTGGGGCTGTTTATTGTGTGCGTACTTTCAGAGTAGCAGTGTCGAGGCATGTGCTTAGATCATTGTGTAGAAGCCTTAGGATGGGCTGAGTGGTTGATAAAATTATATAAATTGTACGTTTTATTTTTCCTTAAGCACCCCACCAATGTTGAGCACTACGTGCCGAACACCCGTGGGATGGGGGTGAGATTCCAAACATCCAAAGGATGGATGGTTACAGTTTTTCCCTATGCTACCTCTTCCAGGTTCTATAGCTCAAGATCCTTCGGGTAGGTTATGACAGATATTTACCATGAGTCGTCGGGATGAGGATGTAATGTGTTCCCAAGACTTTTTAGGATGAGGATTCTATGTGGTTCCAAGGTGTCTTCGGGAGGAGATGTGGTTATGGTTGAGGATTGAGTGTCGGAGAGATACAGGATGAGATGTGGTTATGGCCGAGGATTGAATGCCGGCAGGATACTATGAGCATTTTGTGGCCCTGTTGCAGCACTAGCTCGAGATTTGTATGGCCATGTTGCGGAACTAGCTTAGGAATAGGGGGAAGCATCAGAGCGATAGGCACGGGGGCTTGAGCAGTAATCAGTGGGAAGGTGGTGTGGGGTACCCATGCTTTGATAATATTACAATACTACTCTATTTACTTGCAATAATTGGTGTGTGTGGCTTGTTAGTTTGGGTGGATAGATTCCTTGCTAGGCTCGGGTTCCTTCTGTTTTCTTGTGGGGAATTAGGATATCTCCCCACCTGTACACAAGAGAATTAGGTTTTCCTACTGAGTATACTTGTATGCTCACAATAAATTTACTTTCAGGTTTTCAGGAGGACTTCAGGGACCATTCTGGGCCTTTCTAGTTGGTAGTTGGAGTTTTTCTAGTTGCATTTTTTTATTTCATTTTGGTATCGTACTTGGGATCTTTTCTAATACCTGTACTTTTGTTTTAAGTTTTGTATAAAACATTCATATGGGTTGGTTTTGGGTTTATTTTAATTTACTTGTTCCTTTTCTTTTTGGGGTTGGACTCATCCTATTTCCGACCTTAAATAATAAAAAAGGGTAATGCATCTCATATTTGTGAAAACTCAGACACTTGGTGATGGTCGCCACTTCGGGGTCTACTGGAGGCGGTACTCATGGTTCATTATCTCCATTTTACCATTTCCATCTCAGGAGGGGAATCTTTGGTGGGTGGGGGTCGTGACATAATGGTATAAGAGGAGGAGGTTGAGAGAAAAGATGGAGTCTGGAGTTAGTCATGGTGAGGATTGCATGGGATGGTAGGGAAATAGTGTTAGGTGATATTGGAGTGTGAAATAGGAGAGGTAAGATTGGCTAGGACATGGAATTTTAGGGCCCCCGTGATCTGATGCAAGGACTCTAGACTTACCGAACGACCAAGTGAGGCTACACTGATTGTAGGGTAGAGACCCTTGGAAAGTTACATGCATCATAATGACTTATGTTCTTGTGTTCTAGGCCATTTTGGTGATTTAAAATGATTATGGAGTCTATGAAAATTTATGAACAATATTCTACACTACTCGGGCATAGGCATTCGTTGTTTACCTTACTGCTACGACACCTGGGAGATGACCATGAGTAGTGTGGGAGATCAAGGCCCAGGGGGTTGACTTGGATGATCGATGGAGGGGTGACCGAGAGGAGGAGGAAGATCAGTGGAATAGGATGCTTCGTTCCCTTCAACGACAGACCCTCGGGAAGTATGAGGGCAGCATCACTAGCATGGAGACAGAGAGCTATCTAGAGGAACTGGTGATAGTTTTCAGCTTGATCCGGGATTTGGTGGAGAATAGGGTTCCTCATGCTATGAGCCAAATGCGGGGAGCAGTGCGTCTGTGGTGGATGCTCTATCTTGGGGAGAATAGGAAGACTGAGGTTACGTGGGACGATTTCGAGAGGGAGTTCTAGGCGGAATTCCTCTATTCCATAATGAAGGCTTAGAAGAGGCAGGATCTACTCTCCCTCCAGTAGGGGAGCATGTCGGTGAGAGAGTTGGGAATCAAGTTCAAGGATCTCCTCCGTTTTTCTATGGAACTCTTTCTAGATGAGGAGTCTCATGTGATAAATTTGGAGGAGGCACTTCGACCTCCTCTCCAGTATGCTGTTACCCCCTTTACCCTACCGATGTATATGGAGGTCCAGAAGAAGAATGAAGTGGTTGAGAGGATGCACATGCTGGGAGGTGTGTCGCGAGATGGAATCAAGTTTTTCTCGTTGATGTGGAAAGCCATCAGTAGCAGGCCTACAACATCAGGGCCCTCTAGGTTCCGACTAGTAGGGAGCAGACCTCAATAGTTTCTGTTCCGATATCCTGGTCCTCTCCCTTTTCCTTTGGGCCCGGGACCAAGGTGATTCATCTATGGCATCCATGGTCACCTTCGGATCCAGTGCCCAGACCGAGTACAGTACAATGGAGGTGGACCAGTATAGCACCTACCTCAGCCACAACAGTTTCCAGCCAGGCCCTTCTAGCAGCAGTAGCAGAGGCAGCGAGCTCCGTCTCCTCTGAGGGCAGATGTTGCAGTAGGAGGCCGACCTCAGGGTGCTCCACAAGGACCTCGACCAGGTCTTGTTCAGGGAGGTGGCCGACAACCAAGGGGTATATGATTTGGGCATGGCCAGTTGCTCACCGCAGAGGCAGCGGTTCCAGTAGGTCCAGAAGTCATTCGACGCACAATCAGCTTGTTAAGTACCCTTGCCTATGCCATGTTTGATTCAGGAGCTTCACACTCCTTTGTTGCACCCAGTCTAGCTTGTGCCTTGGGCCTAGACATAGAGACACTTTCTGTACCCCTGGTTTTTAGTATTCCAGTCAGAGGTCAGAATATCTTCTCTCGTATTTTCTGGGGATGTAGGCTGATGTTGGGGATACACAAATCTAGTGAGATCTCCTTTTACTGCAAATTCATCCATACTAATTCATTCTAGGCATCAACTGGATGTTCTCAGTGTGTTCCAGCATCGATTGTTTCTGAAGAAGGGTTGTGTTTTCAGGAGTGGGTGGCCGACATGTGACTTTAACCGGTGAAAGGGGTTCCCATGAGGGAAAACAGCTAGGGGAGCCCTTTCCTCATTAGTTAGGCTATCAGTTGATTTAGCATATGCGGAAATGGTATAAGTCTCCAAGATCTTCAGTGAATTCATGTACGTCTTCCCTTAAGAGGTTGTGATTTTACCCCTTTGATAGGACATTGAGTTCGGAATAGACTTACAACTTGGCCCCTGTCCTATTTCGATGGACCCCTATCGGATGGCACCTTCGGAGCTATGGGAGTTATGGATTCAGATTGAAGATATGATGAAGAAGGGTTTTGATTGTCAGGTTGCATCACCATGGGGTGCTCCAGTATTATTTGCAAAGAAGTCATATTGTGGTCCAAGGCTGTGTATAGACTACCGGATACTGAACCAGGTGACCGTCAAGAACCGTTACCCCCTTCCGAGGATAAACAATCACTTTGACCAACTGAGGGGAGCAGGTTGGATCCTTAAGATCAATCTGTAGTCTGCATATCACCAGTTGAGAGTGAAGGAGGTTGACATCTCGAAGACTACCTTCAGGTGTAGATATGGGCACTTTGAGTTTGTGGTCATGCTGTTCGGCGTTACAAATGCACTGGCCATGTTCATGGGACTCATGAACTCCGTCTTTTGGGAATACCTAGCCCAGTTCGTCTCGTCTTCATCAACGACATCCTGATCTACTCAAGATCAGAGGAGAATCATGTTGGGCACCTGAGAATTGTTTTAGAGGTACCCCAACAACACCAACTATATGGGAATTTGTCTTAATGCAAGTTTTGGACTCGATATGTACACTTCCTTGGACACGTTATGTCCAATTATGGAATAGAGATGGACTCATAAAAGGTCGAAGCAGTTGTTTCATGGGAAGTTCCCAATAACCTGGATGAAGTTTGTAGATTACATGGACTACCAGGCTACTACCGTAGGTTCGTGCCCATCATCTTTCGAGTTGCAGCACCTTTGACAGCCTTGATAAAGAAGGATCAAGCTTTCGTGTGGGATGAGCAGTGTAGGGAAACCTTCAATTATCTAAAGGGAAAGTTGGTTAGTGCCCCGATGCTGAGATTACCAGAGGTGGGAGTAACGTTTGAGGTATTATGTGATGCCTTATGCCAAGGCTTGGGGTGCGTGCTGATGCAACAGCAAGGGGTGATCTCATATGGGTCTAGGTAGTTACATCCTCATGAATGTAACTGTACCAACCACGATCTAGAGCATGCAATGGTTGAGTTCGCATTGATGTTGTGACGACATTACCTCACCAGGGACTGCTTCGTGGTCTTCATGGATCACAAGAGTTTTATGTATATATTCTCCCAGTGGGACCTGAAGTTCTACCAGGAAAGGTGTATGGATTTCCTTCAGTACTACGACATTGAAATCTATTACAAAAAAGGAAAAGGAAATGGGGTTGATGACGCTTTGAGTAGGAGGAAGGATGCGGTTTGAAAGTCGGAAAATGTCTAGAAGGAGATGGAAGAATTGGCTACACTACAACTCGATGTATGAGTAGATGGTGGTAGAGGTTGTCTGTTTCAGATGACAGTGCAGTCCTCCCTACTACGGAAGGTGGAGGAGTCTCGGTTGGGAGTCCCAGAGAGTGAAGTGATGCACGATCGGGCTATCCAGAGCAATGCTCTGGAAGGATGGTCAGAAGATGGTCTAAATCAGATGCTTTTCCAGGGGAAGTTGTTTGTTCCAAAGGAAATTTTTGAGAGAGTTATTGATGAGTTTCAAAACTCACCCCTGGTAGTACACCCGGAAGTTTCCAAGATGTACCAGGGCTTGAGAGGTCAGTTCTAGTGGCCCAGGGTGAAACGTGCAGTAGCAGAGTTCGTAGAAAAGTTCCTCATGTGTCAGTAGGTGAAGGATGAACACCACGTCTCAAGAGGTCTTTTTCAACCGTTATATTTCCTCGAGTAGTAGTGGGATGAAATCTTGATGGATTTCTTCACAGGAATTCCCAGAGTTCAAGGGGGTTGAGACACTATCTGGGTTGCGGTGGACCGGCTGACGAAATCAGCCAACATTCTAACAATCAAAGAGTCATGTATAGTTAAGGCCCTAGATTAAATGTACGTGAATGAGGTGGTGTGGTTACAAAAAGTTCTGAGATCTATAATATCTGACTGAGATACCCAGTTAGCCTCGCGGGTCTAGAGAGGGTTGCAACATGCTTTTGGCACCCGACTATGCCTCAGCACTACATTCGACCCCCCATATAGGTGGGAAGATAGAGCACACCATCCATTCTTTTGAAGATATGTTACGAGCATGTATTTTGGGCCATGGAGGATCATGGGTACAAAACTTGCCTCTGATAGTGTTCTCTTATAACACCAACTATCACTCTACCATTGGCATGACCTTTTTTGAAGCTTTGTACGGGAGGCCGTACCGCTCACCCGTATGCTGGACAGAGGTCGGAGAAGTCGGTGTTCTTGTCCTAGAGGTGGTTTAAAGAACGACGTAGAAGGTTCAACTTATACGAGATAGGATGAAGGCAGCTCATGACTATCATAAGCCATATGTCGATAATAGGAGGAGACCCTTTGAGTTTGAGGTCGGGGACCTTGTATTCTTGAAGGTCTATCCTCGGCATGGGTAGTGAAGATTTAGAAATGGAAGCAAGATATCTCCCAGGTTCGTCGAGCCCTTCGAGGTGTGGCAGTGGGTCAACGAGGTGGCTTATCAACTGGCATTTCCACCACCGCTACAAAGGGTTCCCGACGTCTTCCATGTGTCTCATCTCCATCGGTACCTTCACGACGATTCACACATCCTCGACTAGGGAGAAATACATATCGAGGGAGATGAAACGTTCTTGGATCGACCTGTGATGATCGAAGAAATGAAGCAATGGTGCTTCATGGACAAACTATTCCTTTGGTTCACGTGGTATGGAGGCATGGTGGGCTTGAGGAGAGTACCTGGGAACGGGAGGCACATATGTGTGCCCAGTACCCAGAGTTTTTATGAGTTTTATACTATTTTGTTTCGTACCTGTTTACGATGTAATGATTGACCTGGTTTACTATAAAATGTGTTTCAAGTGCATAAGAAGTGTCCTGAATTGTGTGGAGGGGATGACCTGATCCCCAGTTAAGACGCATTAAAGTGGATGCACCTAAAACCGTTCATGCGATTCAGTGCTTCCCAAAGCAGATAGTGTCTTAATGTAGAAGATGGAAAACTCCTCACCCACATGACCGGATGGTTTAATCTTTTTCCTGGTGTGGTTGTACGGGGGATAGGAGAGTTATATTTGTGATTTTTTATGAGATAGGTGAAGAAGGGGGCTCTCCTTGGTAACAAGGAGGCTTTCTCTTGAGAGGTATCTTTTGGGGGGGAGTTGTTCGGACCCCTCTCATTTCTTTAGGTGGGTTTTGGATTCTCTAGGACAAGAATGTTTTAATAGGTATCTAATGTAATGGCCCAGACCTGTCGAGTCCATTACCTTGTGAAACTACAGTGTTAGAGGTGTTCTGGAAGGTCGAGGTGACTTTGGGGTGTGTTTGGGTGGACTTTTAAGGAAGACTAAGGGAAGTAGCTTTCGCACGGGCTACACATGATTTGCCTGAACTGTGCTGCCAAACCATGTGATGTTGGTGTTAGAGGCAGTGGCTAACGAATGGTTAGTTCATGGTTTAGATAACCATGAGGACTAGCCGTGTGAGGAGTTTTTTGGAGAGGCAGTAGCTAACACTCAATTAGTGCACGGTTTGTCAAACCGTGAAGACTAACTGTGCGAGCACTTATTCTTAGATCCTAAAATTGTGGATCTATCTAGTTTTTCCTCTAAATTGTATGTTTAATCCCCTAAGAAGCCATAACTCAGTATTACACTTCCTTTAGGATAGGAAAAGCTATCCCAAGCATTTTGGAAGTGATCTGAAGGCTTCTCTTGGAGAATCGAAGCCGGTTTCAAGAGGAATGTGATCGTTCTTTTTCGGTTGTTAGATATACTTAGATCTACTCCTTCTCTTCTCTCAGTTTCATAGATCTATGCCCGTTATGGGTAGATCTAAGTATGTGGATGCCAATTATGGTGAGTTTTGGTCTTGATATTTCTAGTAAGAGAGATCTAAGGTGGGTTTTTGGAGAATGGACACGGGTTTCTTGAGTATTCTTCAACCGTCGTGGTTTCGTCAAAAACCTTTGAGGTAGGGATCTTACCATCATCACTCTCTCTCTCTCTATTGTGCATCCTGCGGGGTGGGTATCCACTTTTTTTCATGAGATACGGTTGAACCAGTAAATAAATATAATCACGGGTTAATGAACGGGTTTGGGGAAATTTTGTTGGTATTATTGTTTTATTTCCATCAAGGCTTATCCTTTAATTATGTTGTGAATTGAATAGGCTTATTCCTACTCAAAATCACGGTCGTTGGGGGCCTTTTCATGCGCAATTAAATGATTCACTATTTTTATGGATTATTTTGTGGATTTAATTCATAGAATGTGGAAATTTTTTAATCATGTAAAGTTGGATGATTAAATGAATACCTGGAACCCTTGTATGATCACCCCGATTTAACTAAATTAAAGAATGAATTTTGTGGGTTTTGGTTGGGGTCTAATTATGTGATGGGGTGTTTCGTGGGTTGTGGTGGAACGGGTGAGCAGCGGGGCTGCATTTGTCTTGGCTCTGGGTTGGCGTGTATGATATGGTAGTGATGGGAAATGGATTTGCGGGAAATGATATCTAAGGTATGATGATACAATACAGGTATTGTTTATGATGTGTTTGTGGTTACGATGGTTGGCATCAGGGTTGCAGGGATGGTTGTGCATATAAATAAAAAGTGGAAGAGTTATATAATGAATTTTGGGACATGGTAGTTGATTAAATGCGGAAAATCAATTGAATTGTTTGGCTGATAAAAGTAATTGGTGTTGTGTTTCTTGTATTTTCCCTAACTTTATTTTTGGTTGGCAGGGGTATGTTTTATGAACATTTGATTTGGTTTGGTTTTTGTTTGTTTCTCGGTAGTTAAGGAACTGATAAACTAAAACTATTGAAACATGAAAATCATAATGGGGTTTGGGGTCGTTTATTGTGTGCATAATTTCTTGGTAGCAGTGTCGGGGAATGTGCTCAGATCATTGTGTAGAAGCCTTAGGGTGGGATGAGTGGTTGATATAATTATATAAATCTATACGTTTTGTGTTTCTTTGTGCACCCCACCAATGTTGAGCTCTACATGATTAACACCTGTGGGATGGGGGGTGAGACTCCCAACATCTAAAGGATGGTTGGTTACTATTTTTCCCTTTGATCCCTCTTCCAGGATCTATATTCCAAGATCATTCGGGAAGGTTATGACAGATATTTCCCAAGAGTCTTTGGGATGAGGATGTGATGTGTTCCCAAGAGTCTTTGGGATGAGGATGTGATGTGGTTTCTCGGTTTCTTCAGGATGAGATGTGATTATGGCCGAGGATTGAGTGCCGGTGGGATATGGGATGAGATGTGGTTATGGCCGAGGATTGAGTGCCAGTGGGATACTATGAGCATCATATGCCCAGGTTGCGGCACTAGCTCGAGCTTCGTATGGCTATGTTACGACACTAGCTCGGGAAGAGGGGGAAGCATCAGAGAATTAGGCATGAGGGCTTGAGAAGTAATCAATGGGAAGGTGGTGCGGGCTACCCATGCATTGATAATATTACTATACTATTATATTTACATGCGATATTTGGTGAGTTTGACTCTTAAGGTTGGGTGGATTGATTTCTTGCTAGGCTCTGGTCCCTTCTGTTTTCTCACAGGGCATTAGGATGTCTGCCCACCTGTGCACGAGAGCTTTATGTTTTCCTACTTAGTATACTTGTATGCTCACCCAATGTTTACTTTCAGGTTTTCAAAAGGACATTAGGGACTGTGCGGTAACTTGCTAGTTGGGCATTGGAGTTTTGCTGGTTGGAGTTTTTTCTTTATTTTTGGTATCATACATAAGAGATTATTATATACCTGAACTTTTGTTTTAGTTTTGTATAAAACATGCATATGGTTTGGGTTTGGGTTTATTTTCATTTACCTGTTCCTTTTATTTTTGGTGTTGGACTATTCCTATTTCCATCCATAAATAATAATAAAAATGGTAATGACTCCCATATTTGTGAAAACTCATACCCTTGGTGCTAGTCGCCACTTCGAGGCCTACTAGAGGCGAGACTCGGTGGGTCATTATCTCCCTTTCACAATTTCCAGCTCAGGAGGGGAATATTTGGTGGGAGGTGGTCGTGATTGATAATTAATATAATATAAAAGTTACAATCTCTCAATAATGTGTGATTATTTATATAAATGATAATTGATAATCTTTAGGATTAATATTTGACCAACCAATATATTATATAAAAGGATATTGGTCACATAGATGTTATAACATTGATAATTGGGTGGATATTTAATTCAGGTGTTTTCCAAATATTATAGTGATAACAATTTCTAATATATTTGGATAATAAATTACTCATTAATTTTATATAGAATACAAACCCTAATTACACATTAATTTAGATTTTTCACTATGTATCTATGATCCTATCTATTTTAATCATGAACCTAACTTGTAACATTAATTTATATAAAGTGGAGTTGTTTTAATAGTTTATCTATGGGGATTTTAATTTTCATAGCTAATATGAACCTGAAATTATAGATCATAAATATGATGTAAGTTATCATGACACCAATTTTAATTATATAATATACTACTGATGACACAAAAAATTTCATGATAATTAATGAAATCATGCATAACGACTACATTCATGAGGATTTTAGTGTTTAATAATATGGATTATACCATTTCCACACTCCATTTGCACAGATTCATGTTCCTCTAGACCTTATTCAAATCTCCCATTCCACATCCAAGAAATTCCACACCATGAATCCATGTCCAACACAACTCTTTTTACTAATTTAATTCATGTAATTTTGATGGTGAAATTTCCTAAACCCAGAATGTTTAAGAGTGAGAAATATTTTTTTGTTTATTTTTTAAAACCCATTGTGTCTCTATAAGGATGAATAAAATGAGTTTCAATGCTATTACGATTGAATCAAATAGGTGGTAACTATTGTATATTTTTTTGTACCCATAAATATATAGTGATTTATAAATATATTATATTAAAGATAATCCCAACAAACCGCGTGATCTAATATTAAATATTTATATTCCAATAACATATTTGGATTCTACACTTTCATTTATTTCATAATTATTAAATAATAGTTTTTAGTCTCACAAAATATTATGAGATAATTCAAATTAATAAATACGTATTCAATATAGGTAATCAAGAATTAAAACTTATTCCAAAAAACATTGTGTTATATATATCAATAAACAATTTTTTCATTAAATCTAATGGACATAATTCAATCATTGAACTTATGAAAAAATTTTACAAAAACTTATTGAAGTAATTATATAGAATTGTTTTATTTATATACCATGTTTTCCTTTATGTTCATTGAAAAACCCAATGCTTGATCTATATATTCATTATTATCTATGATCTAATTTATAATTTTTGTTTTGACATCGGTTTTATTAATGTATAAATTAGAGTGATCCACCAATTACATAATTATACTAAAGGTATCATTTATAGGAGCAAATGAGAATGTTTCCTTATAGTTTATGTCATACTATTGAGTAAATCACTTAAAAAATTGTATTTCATTTTAATTTTTTATATTTCAAAGTGTTCAAAACATGGTAATAAGAAACCATTAATAAAAAACTCATTTTACAATCTTATGATATTCATCATGGTCCCATAAATTATTTTTTCATAAAACTAAACAACCTTTTCTTGGAATCTATCCATTTTTTTAATTATCACATCTAATTTTATGATAATAAGAAATTCAATAATTTTCAATGATAAAATAATTTTCTATTTCACGTATATATACAACATTATCATTACATTTAGTCAGTATTATTTCTCATTGTAATCTTTATTACGCAATTTCATATGAATATTTCACTATAATTCCATTTTGAATTTGACAAAATATTTTTTCATTTCCTTCATGGTTATTCTTATATTAATTAATTTTAGAGAAAATAATATGTGAAATAGGAGAATAATACAAAAGACCATAAAATCATAATTTCAAAATTTATACATTCCCTTGAAAAATAATTCGTTTGATTAAATCATGTTCAATAGATCCAAAATCTATAATTTCACTAATTCTCATTCAAATTTTTTAAAAATAAATTTATTTCAATTTTTCCTTTATGGAAGAAAATTAAAACATCCCATGATTTATTATACATCCATAATTAATTGAGGTGAATTATCAACTGATATTTATTTATTACAATTGTTGAAATGAATGGATTTAAAATTACTATATCATACAAATCCAAATTTCAAAAAGTTTCCTTATATATTCTTGACTAAAAACCATATTCAATAAATAATGGGTTTTTTGAAATTATATTTCCATATTGATATAGGTTAAATTTAATTTCATAACAATATACTAAACATATCCAACGATTTTATATTAAAACACTTGACTACAAACGTTTATTGTTGTAATGTCATGTGAATTTATGGGAGATTTTGTTTTTTTAATCGTTGAATTTGTAATGTGGTGGGTGGTTCATTTGGGGAACTAGGATTGAGATATGAAATATATGTGTCTAGATTCCCTTAGAATATTTTTTTGGATGTGGGTTTATGGAATGAGTAGTGTCCTATGTTTTTTGAGATGGAGTTAGATAAGGGACTTATGAGGGGGATACTAGAAAAAAACATCCTATTCTAGGCATGACCTGGCGGTCACGCCATGGAATTATATTTGATTTAGGGGTTCCCTTACACCCCTTGTGGTTTTGTGTTTGAACAAGAGGTGCATGCCATTAATGGTGGCATGATATTTTTACATAGATAGACTAATAATATACTTATCATTGTAAATTTATTTTTAGAAGGAATGTCACTCTTGGAGGAAAAAATTTATATTCACTCCCCATCTACTCCCATCCCTTGAACCCCCATGAAAAGGTGTGGATTTTTTGTTATTTGAATGAAATTTGAGGTTTTTTATTCCATTTCAATTTTTTATCCTCCTTTTAGTCATGTCCATATAACACATATGGTTTGGGTTTTTGTTTTCTATACTAATTTCACCAATGCATGGTGTAAACAATTATGATTGATAGTGCTCCACCTTGATGTCTATAAGGGATTCCCCAAGGCAACATCAACATGACATCATGGATAATTTGGGTAGTGGTTCATCTAAATGTGTATTTTTGTAATTATTGAAAAATAATTTAAATTATTGTAATGATTAATTTGGTGTTATGTGATTAAGATTTTGTCTGTGATAGTTTTGGGTGTTTTCATTGTCTATTTGAGAAAATTAGGTCAAGGATGTAGAGAAAAAAGAGTTCTTGGTGAGTTTTCAGCGGATTTTAACTGTTTACATTTAATTGAAAATTAAATTATAATTTTTTCTAATTAATCATCGATTAATAATGGCTTGTTATAGGTTTTTTGGAGTGTGGATGAGGCTTGGTATCCTTTGATGAGGCTCAGTGGAGAATTTCAAGGGCTTAACTCTAAGTTCCATATATTTGGACCCTATTATAAAAACTCATATGTTGGAATATTTATGAGAATTATTGACATAATAAGTTTTTTAATTTAGAGATAATGTATAATATATGGTAGAGTCTTTGGGTAAGGTGATAGAGGGCATTGAATCAACCTAGATAAGAGTAAGTGCTTCTTATCACTTGAGGTGACGACCATGTCTATAAATGGAAAATGTGTTGGAAGAGTTGATGATATACCTATAGGGTTTATTAGCATATGAGTGGTATTGTGAAACATCTTTGGTAGGGTTATTCTAGATGGTGGAAAAATATGAGTTCCTAGAACCATATGACGATGTGTGAGGTAGTCATATATCTCGTGAGTGAATAAAAACTCAATCATGATGCTGGAAGAGAGTCTCATTGTGTGGGATGAGTGGGATAAGTCATTAGGGACTTGGTATATATGATGAATATGGGTATCATATTAGTTAAAAGATGAGGGATATCCCAAAATATATTTGTGATGATACCCAGTTGTGGTTTATGGGTGATATTTGGGACATGGTTTTGGGATTGTAAGGGGGTTATGGTTGGGTATTTGACCTCTTCTATTGAGGTCAGGGCATGGTAGTGCCTAGTGGAATGAGACCATCCTTGGTTAAAGGGAGGTAGAGTGATGAGGTTTTTCATGATGTTGGAATTATATCATTAGTTGTTGGTTGGGATAATACATTAGGTAGTTTTTAAATTGAATAGTGACAATTGAAAGATATTATTTGTGAGGATAGATCATGATCGACAGGTAACCCAAAGATCCCCTTTCTTGGTGTGGTGGGATTTATTTTATTTAAGGGAATATTTATTAATTGAGTAGCACCCTAGAATAGTTCAATGAGCTATGTGAATTGATTTGGTCCATACCTATGTAACATGTTCTTGTTGTGACTAACCTTGAGTGTACATGATTGGGTTTGTGTTCTAGGAAAGAATTTTAATGAGATTAAAGGATTGATTCAAGGTGTACCTATTCCATATTTTTTAGGTATATGATTGATTTTTATGGAAGAATGATTGTACATTGTCCCTTTAGGAAGTGGGTCAAGGACTGCATTTGAGATTTGTATATGTGGATGAATGGGAACTTATTGTGAGAAACTCGTGTTTATGACCACACAGGGGGATCCACCATGTTCTAGTTTGACAATTCCTTAATATTCATGGGTTGAGAACCAATTGAGTGGATTGATCATATTATGATTTGAGTCATAAAAGATAGACCATGCCTTAGGTGACTATGTTTTGGGTCGAGATATGGACATAAAACCATGTTATGATTAATTATCTATGCGGTTTAGGTTGAGAGGACACCCTATCCCAAGTATTCTATTATGGGTTGGTCATATTCTATGGTTAAATGATGCATGATGAATACCCGATTCTAGTATGTCACCAATGTAGATATGGTTAGGTCTCAGAATGTATAGTTAGCTGCAAATGACTTGAAAGTAATGTGTAACTCCTTGTGTTTTTTGGATACCTATCTTTTAAATGATTATTTAGTTATAAATTTTAGTTTATGTATTCATTTTCCTCATGAATACAAAAAAATATGACATCATATATAAGGGTTTCATAGTGACAACATACTGAGTTTTATGGTAAAACCCAACATGGGAATCTAGGTTCAATTATAGGCCATATAACTACTATTATGGTTCATCATAATAGTATTATTGGATAGAATAGTTTATATCAATTTAATTAAATATTAAGATAAGGTCTAGCGATGAAAATAGGGTCAATGTGCATGTGTTGCATTTTTTATTCTTTTTATAATGGATTGGTATAGCGGGAAATAAGATGAATGTTTTTATAGTCACATAACATATGATAATTCATGTGTCTATTTATTTTTTACATTATCATTACTATAGATATTTATTATTATTATCATTGATCACTATGGTATTGAGTTCATTGTCTCTTCAATGCATGTTTTTATTCCTCAAAGTTAACCAACATCTTGCAGAATAGATGGATGTGTGCTTGGGGAATTGTTTTTCCTCATCCCATGAATTGCTATGTTTCCAATGGTACTGACACAACAAATTAGTATCATATCTATATTTGTTTTATGATTTAAGGATAGGGTAAATAGCGGGGAATGGAATGCTTCAGAACAAATGATGGATTTTAGATTGGTGTGTCGAGTACACATTTTTTAGTTGTTTGTCTAGGTTACCAGGGTATGGGACACATGCTCTTGGTTCCCAATGTTATAATTCTTTGATTTCACCTTTGGTGGAGGGCATTATTTTTGGATTTGTGATTTAAATTTTTGGATATTTTTTCTGTGGAATGAGTCTCACGTGTGTGTATCATATTTGAAATGTACGATTCACATAACATATGTCTTATTTCGTATATTTTTATTTTAGGGTAGGTTTCGTTTTTTATAGTTTCAATAGAAACATAAATATATATTTTTATATAACATGTTTTTGATATTATACTCACCTAGATTTTGGTGTGTATACTTTCGATGGAAGGTCATTTGGGTCTTACATTAGGTGGTTCATAGTTGATAGCAATATAGTCCCTTAATAATTGGATGTATGGATAACGATTGTGTAATTTTACATTCAATTCTTTCCCTTGTAAAAAAATAATAAATGTTGTTTATAACAGGATATTTGAGTTTTACAATTATATTCATTGAGGATATAGGTTTGGTTATTTGAATTTTCAAACACAACATACAGGGAATTATCTGGTAAAGGGTTTTAGTGGTATTGAACTTAATAGAACAATAATGACTTGAGAATAACCAACCTCAATACCGTGAGTGGTATTTGGTTTATATTGAATGATATATGGGATTTCAGGAATTTTTTTTATGATAAAAATTAATTGACATGGTAGTGTCATCAATAAGTGCTCTAATTTTTGAAAAAGACATCATTAGAATAGTTGATTGTACGATTATACTTGTAATTAGTAAGATACATTGGGGTATTTTATGTAACTGACAAACATGTAGTTCTCGGTCTATGGGCGAGGTGAATGATCATGTGTCAGATGGGACATGACTCATGATTATTTGAGTCTGGTTGTGAAATGTTTATGTACATGAGTGTAAATTCATTGGGTTTGATTTAGATTCAGGTAGATATAGGTGGGAATATATTGTTGGTTTCTTTGTGGATCACACTACCTTTGGCGGTAGAGTGTTAGGGTTGAAATTAAATTTTTAGAAAGTATCATTGTGTGAGATCAGGTGTATAATTATTACACACATTTCCTGATTGAGTTACAAATCTATGAATGGTTCATTTTAGTGTCTATTGAGAGTCACTCAGGTTTTAGATGAATCTATGAAATTTATTTGAAATATTGTGGAGGTGAGAAATGTGTTGGAAAGTTATAAAATGATTTTGATCCTTGAAAGGTGTTGAAATTTGTTGGAGAGATTAGCATGGGACCAGCTTGGACTGATTCTCAATGAGAAGTGTAAACAATATCTATGGTGGGGTTTGTATCATTGTCTGTTAGAGAATGGAATTTCTTCTAGGCGGACAATGGGTGGTTGGTGGTGTCTTGTGTTGGAGATAAAGTATGAGTAGGATGTACATTCCCAGTCTTTTTATGGTGAAGAAGAATCCATGATCCATAGATATTGGGTGTTTTTTCTATGAGTGATGATAAAGAAAATTCTATGGTTGGGAGTATCATATTAGTGTGGGGTAAATGAAGTTTACTCATAATGGAGTTATGGGTAGAGTGAGTCAAATTGGGGAATGGTTGAGGTGATGTTTTGGGACCGATGTGTTAAATTATTATTTATTGTATATTTCCTTGAGTAATACATTATTTGAACTTTGGATAATTTTTTGGTTTTAGTTGATATGTTTTAATCAACCTTGAGGTGGATTTGGTGGGATTTGAGGCTACATTAGCTCAAAGGCATGGCCCTAATCGAGATGCATGCATGATGGCTCAAACATGTGGTTAGTGATCCAAATATGAAATTACAATGAATATATGGTTTCATTAATTAGTGTGTCCATTTCAATTATCTGATGATTATTTCAGGGGTTAAGGTGTCGTGATTGGGTAGTTAGTGATACACTGAATAGTGAAACTGAGTATTTTGGGAAAATTAATCTATATGAAATATGATTGTTATCATTTCATTTATTTAGATGTGATTAAATAGAGTCCACTTCACGTGAATTGTTTAGAACATGGTTAGTGGGCAGAAGGACAACCGATTTTCACTTTTGATATATCCTTCCAATTGAATGGAGCACCCTGTCCAAGAGTTGGTAAATGTGAGTGGGGTATTATACTGTGGAGAACCATAAGATTTCAGGCTAATTAGCAGAATAAGACATTTTGTGTTAGGATATATAGGTTTTAACACCACAATATATCATAGTAATTTATATATTAAAAGTAAGTCAACAGCTTATATTGCATGCAACACCGACTTGGAATGCATTATATGCAAAATTGAGTGTCTGCGAAACAACACATTAATATTATAATTATATAAAAGATATTGTTATTTATCAATTAAATATTTTTATATGTATATTAACAAATAATTTTTTATTGTTATTTATATTTTTTCACATAAATAATGCATATTTTTAATGAAATATATATATTTTGTTAAAATAGTTATATATTTTGAAAAACAATTTTCATAATAGAACTAATATTTATGTCCTCCTTTGAACAATGATAACAATAATATTAGACACTAATAAAAATTGAATATAGTAAAATAGACTTCAATTTTGGATTCTAAATATCAAAATTAGATTAGAGTGAATATTTGGTATTTTTCTGAAAACATTCAATTTTTGATGAATAATGAAAAATATTGCATAGTATATAAAAACAGACTATCTATATAAATAATACTAATAATTATTTAAATTTATTTTAAAGTCAAAATAGATACACAATACCTATATTAATCCAATGTAATTCATTGGATTCATTTTATAATAAGATTAGATATATAAAATTTTATTTAATTTTTACGTCCTTTACAAACCTTCTTGGAAAAATTTCAAATTTTCATAAAATTTAATTTTACCACTTATATGAACTGAATTTATAAAATCTGAGAGGCACAGTTGACATGAATAAGTAAAAATTTGTTCAATGGGATTAATATAATTTTCGGTGAATAGTAACATTTGAATTTCATTTACCACAGTTAAAAGTAAATAGGGTAATTAGAGGTAAAAATGATATTATAATTTCCCTAACACATATACTAATTCTCTTGGAAAAGTTTATTTCGATTAAAATAAACCTTAAGATAAAAATTTGATCCCTTTAGATCCACTTGGATTAGATTAGGACATTTATTATTATTTTATTTAAAGAAGAATTAAAAGTGTCAAATACAACATTAAATAACTAAAAATATTTAATATAGGGTTATACATAAGATAATTTTGACTATAAATTTTCATTATAAATATAAAACTATTTCTTACATTGTTTTATTTTATTTATGTTTTTTATAAATTATGTAATTAAATTTATATATGAGACAATATGATGGAGTAATTACCTTATTTATAAAATATTAAAATAATTTATAATATAAATATCACAATAAATGTAAATTGAGACATTTGATGCATTTCACTAATTTTCTAGGTTAATATGACATTTTCAGATTGATTTAATGCATTTTTTCGAAGAAATCTACTTTTGTTGACTTTCAAAAAAAACAAAATACTAAATAGTGTCAAAATTGACATAATTGTGTTTTTAAAACAAATAATATATTATTATATTATATAATATTCATTAAAATCTAATTAACAATCAAAGGATGTATATAATGATATATATGTCATTAATTAACCACTTGAGGTATTGTTGGCATTTTATAGTATGTTTATTAACCGTGTAAGATAAAAATTCAAGAATACATTGTAAAATGTAAAATATTTAACTAAGAGTTAAATCTAAAATATTTCATTAATATGGTGACCTAAAATTTTCTAAAACCAATTTTTTTAGATTTTTTAGACCCATACCCATTTTATCCTCGATAAAATCCATTTGAAGTCTTTATAATCTGAAAATGATTTTATAATAAAATAATATTTCATCTTTTTTCTGAAGTGTCTCTCACCTCTCTTATAAAGGGGTATTTCCCCTTCCCATAATGGTACAACTCAAAAGGAATTTGGATCATCCATTCCCTTCTCAAATATCCTTCGAATTACCCTTAATTCATCCTTGGGTCCTTACCATGATCTTAAAGCCAACCTACAGATCCCTTTTGATCAAATCAAAAAGGAAGCACCCGATAAAGAGGTAATAATTTCATCACCTCTTTCAAATTTCTTTTCTCCTTCCACTACCTATTTCTTTGTTGTTTCCATACCAAAATATTAACTCTAGTATGTTATACACATCGTGATGTTATTATAAAAATCGTACAACCATATTCAATATTCTATCCATTCTATGAATGACGAAGTCACCATACATGCGTACATACATCTTACCATCTCCATGTTGTGGTGTTGTTTGTTATTCAACACATCCTTAGTCGTATAGTTATAATAATGAGTATAATATACACAAATAATAAATATAACATGTTAATGATTCATTGTATATGATATACCATCAATTTAAAAATGATTTTATCAAAAATAGAATGATATTGTCCCACCTGTGTATGTACGGATTACCATCTCCACGAACATGATAAGGTTCATCCCCATCGCAACCATTCCATGAATAAATTTCATTTTATTATTTAAAAATAATTTTTAAAAATATATTATCATTCTAGATATAATCCAAATACATCCTATCCATAATAAACATGACTTACTTGAAAAAACATATAAAGGAATATGAATTAGTTAACAAACAAAACAATTATACTACTAAAATATTATTAACAAAGAAATATTAGAAGATCATATGTGATATCATATTTTTGTATGTGGTTATTGTATAATTTAATAACAATGATTTAACTGTTATAAAAGAGGTTAACATTCCGTCTACTATAGAGACGTACACGGTAAGGGTTAATTTAACAATCTCTTTATTTATTTGAGGTTGTATTTACGTAAATATCTACTAGAAAAATGTTATCATCCACTTCCATGATTCATCAAAATGTATTTCAAATCATTTTTAATATTTACTAGATTATGGATTAATTTAATTTATACCCTTGTTAGACTTTTTATAAAATATTTTCAATGGAATCTTTCTATCTCTTTCAAAAAAAAGGAACTTTATGACATTTTCAACATATTAAAGTAAGAATGTTTTTTAATTTATACTGTCGGTGGATTTATTTTCTGCTATTATATACATTCAAATCTTCCCTTATAATATTATTAGAATATTTGCAATATTATTAATTTTTTCTCTACTTTTAAATGATTTCAAATTAGGAAGAGATATTTTAAAGAAATATTTTGTGGATTGATTTCATCTTTGTCAATATATTTTTTAGGATTTTATGGTTTTTTGAAGTTGATTTTTTATTATATAATTTTCTATATTGTATTGAATGTTTTGTGATATGTTTTACTATGGATGTGCTATTTCTACACTATTCATGGTTTTTGGTTAAAGTATTAACATTTCTTATGCTAGTTCCAATACTAATGTTTCTGTTATGTTTCAACCTTTTCATTTGAGGAATGCATTGGACTTATTAAGTGATGGGTGGAGCCTGCTATATCTCCTAGATGAACCGGTAGGTCAAATGAGACAAACTATTTTCTTGGAACAAGGCCTTGATAAACTCTTATTTGTAGTCTTGGAATAATGTGTTGAATATGTTGTTATGATGTACAACATTATGGATTCCATTATTATAAAATTAGATATTGATTTTACATATAATTATTAGACTAGTACAATATCCATGTAAATAAGTAAATGGAATTATAATATTTATCTTTTATTTCTTATGTTGAAGATTTAGTTTTAAAGGATTTTGTTTTATTCTTATACATTTTGTTAAATGATTATGCTTATTTATTATAGTTTCTGCTATATCATTATCCTTACTGAGCATATTAGCACACCCCTTTATTATGTTTTCTTTTTCGTAATATTTGATAAAGTATACTATGATTATCCTGTACTGATATTCGAAAGGATATGAGTGTGTTAAATCGGGAACCATTGTTCTTTTTATTTCATTATGTAATGTAAAACTTATGTATGTATCTAGTACATCCAAGGGTACTAAACTAATCTTTCATTCAAGACTTATTCTCTTTAATCATTCCAATGTTATGTAATAATGCACTGACTTTGGGTAACTAGGTTCGGGAAATTATAGCTGGGATCATAGGATGTTTAGTACAAACCTTGGAAACTAGATTTAGAAAACCTCTAATTAGATAACATTTCCCTAAGATAAACATTTAGAATTAGTATAGAAAATATCCAAAAAAATTCTTAGTGTTAATATTATGTGGGTTTTCCAAGAAAATACATCACTGTATGGATAAAAACAGGTAGATATGGCACTGGAAAAGATCTATCAAGGAGTGAAAACTCTGACAAGCAGTTTTGGGTTGGACCAGGGATATCCTAGTACATGACAATGGCCCTTTCTGCAGTCTTGGTATTGAAACTCCTGAGGGATATTCTTAGAAAAAATCACATTTTCATTACAACCCATTATGAGGGATTTATGAGTAAATAATATCTCAATGAATTTTTTTTGTGATTATTGATTATATGCATAAAATTTTTAATTTACATTAGGTATTTTACAAGCTTGGAATTATGCATTGTGATTTGTAAACTAAACATGTGTATTCCATTATTTATAAATGGTTCCTAGTAGATGTAATGAGAACTCCATAAATATGTGTGATCCAAAGAGTACGAAGGATCATATATTTTATAGTCTTAAGATGACATTTAGAAGGGAATTAGTATCCCACATATTCTCATCATAAGATGATATAATATCATTCCGTAATAAGATAAGTAATGAATTCTCTAATTCTTGTGGATTTGAAGGGAAGTCTAAAAAGGAAAGGATTGTTGAGAGAAATATAGATAAAGGGAATAAGGGAAAGAAGGATTCTCCCAAATGTGATAATTGTGGAAAGAATCACCTTGTTAAATGCATGAATGAAATCAGAGATTGTTATAAGTGAGCGGAAAAAGGACATAATGTATGTGATTTCAAGGGTAAGAAAAAGGTTTCAAATGTACAATTCTTCATCTATAAGGCATTGTAACACTACGCGAATCAAAGTCCCAATCATCCGAGTAAACCGAAAATCATTATATGGGATAATAATCAAGATATGATACTACCGTATATGGAGAAGAATAATTTGTGTTCTCATATTTTTATTAATTAATTAAGTCATTTGATTATTATATCAATGATTTACTGGTTATTTTAATAATATAAAATTAATAAGGATTGAACTTCAGTACTATTTCATTAATGAATTAATATTATATCGTACTGAGAAAAGTGACTCAATAACAAGTAAATTTTTTTGGAAAATACATTCATGAATAAAAGATAACCCTTAATATACTCCTGGTACTAAGGTAGTTATTTATGAATAAGATATGGCTGATTTGGTTAAATTATATTTGATATTATTGACTAAATTGGAACTGATTAATGGTGTCATTATTCAAACATAGTGAGAGTTTAAAAAATGTATTGATTTAAGGAGTATACTGAGTATTCTAGGTATTACAGACAGAATAAGTAATAATGAATGTATTAAATATGGTATTTTGGTAATTCATTTTATTACCATATCTTAAGAGAATACACGATGAAGGGATTCACATGTATATTAAATGATCATGCTTATAAATTTTAGACAATGAGTTTGGACCGAAGTATTTTGGATAATACAAAAGGATGGAATAAATTAAGTCAGAAATTGGAAACTATTGTTCATGGTTAATAAAATTCTTGTGATTATATTTGGATTGTTATAAAAGGGACAACCTGGAGGTAATAGTTACAAATCGTCAGGTCGTACAAGGCTGCAAGAGATGAACCCACAACCAAAGGGTGGAAAGGGTGCATCACCTACCATTGGCTTATGTGATATCCTAGTTTGTATAAAGTTGTTTTTTAAATGATATGAATGATTAATTATAAAATCATTTTTTTAAAACCTTCTACTATTAGGATAAATAATATATTTTTTGAGTTTTATTATCTTCTGGTGTGAAAGATGATTTTTTGGTAGAAATTAATTAAATTATGGAACTATACATGTCATGTATTTTTTATTCTATGATGAAATTAATACTAAAAATACAGGGGAATCATATTAAAATTAAAAATGTTTTATTTTAATACCTTATTTTTTGATGAACAAATTATATTTTAAGTCATTATAGATCTATGGCTTTGAGGCCCTAAATTGTTTATTTATTGTTCACATGTTCTTGATTGATGACTCAATAACTCCTTATAAATATTTACATTTACCTCCAATTATGTGTCCAAAATTTAAACTAATGTTCTTCTATTATAAATCTTAATTTGGTGGTGACTTTTCATTTCCAATTCCTTCTTATTAAGACTAAATTTTATTAACTGTATTTCTGAGGTGGGTTTTCCATAATGTTATTTTCTATTTGTATCCTTTTATTTTCGAAAAACAATTTCAAATTGTGAGGACACAATTTATTGAAGCAGGGTAGAATGTAAAACCCCAATATTTTATACTAAGTTATATTTATATTGTATGTCAATATCTTATACTATACGCAACACCGACATGGCTTGCGTTACATACAAGATCGAGTTTCTTGGAAACAACACATTAGTTTCATAATTATTTAAATTCTATATTTATTTATCAATTAAATATTCTAATATGAATAGTTAAAAATTAATTTTTATTGTTATTTATAAATATTTCACATAAATAAAACATTTTTATAATGAAATGCATATGTTTTGTTAAACTAGTTATACAATTAGAAAAAAAAATTTTTAAATGAACTACTCTTTATATCATTCTTTGAACAATAATAAAACTAATATTAGACACCCCTAAAAATTTAATTTGGAAAAATAGGCTTAGTTTATTGGATTCAAAATATCAAAATTATCATACGGTGATTTTTTGGTATTTTTCTAAAAAGATTCAATTTTTTGTTGAATGGTCAATACACTACTTAGTACATAAAAACCAACTATTTATTTATATAATTATGTATTTTATTTAAATATATTTTACATTAAAAAAATATACTTAATACCTATATTTTTACAATGTAATTAATATGATTTATTTTATAATAACATTTGATATATAAAATTTTATTTTATTTTTGACATATTTTACCCACCTTGTATGGACATTTGAAAATTTACATAAAATTTAATTTTAAAACTTCTATGAATTGAATCACATAAATCTGAGAGACATGATTGACATTTGTATGTAAAATATTCTTCAATAGAATGAAAATAATTTTTACTGAATAGTGTCTTTTGAATTTTATTTACCATAGTTAAAAGTAAATAGAGTAATTAAAGGTAAAAATGATATTATAATTACCCAAACATATAACCTAATCTTATTGGATAAGTGTAATTAGATTAAAATAAACCATAGGAATAAAATATGATCCTTTTTTATCCACATTTTTTAGATTAGGACATCTATTATTATTTTATGTAAAGAAGAGTTAAAAGTTTTATATTCAAATTCTAATAACTAAAATATTTTTAATATAGGGTAATACATAAGATATTTTATACCACAAATATTTATTATAAATATACAAATATTTCCTACACCATGTAATTTTATTTATAATTTTCAGACATTAAATAAATAAATTTATATATGGCACAATGATGATGCAGTAAATACCTTATTAATAAAAGATTAAACTAATTGAAATTATAAATATCCATATAAATTTAAATTAAAACATATGATGCATTAAATTAATTTCAATGGTTAAAATGACCTGTAAGGATTGATTTAATATTTTTTTTAAGTAATGAATTTTTTTTTCTTTCACAAAATGAAACTTCTAAATAGTGTCAAGATTGAAATAAATGTGTTTTTAAATTAAATACTATATAATTAAATGATATAATATTTCTAAAAATATAAGGATACACCAAAGGATTTATATAATGATATATATTTCATTAATGAACCACTTTTGGTTATCTTATAATTTTATTGTATGTTTATAAACCATGTAAAATAAAAATACAAGAAGTCATTTTGAAAGCTAAACTATTTAACGAGGAGTTAAATCTAAAAGATATGGTTTATATAGTGATTGAAACTTCTCTAAAACCTATTGGTTGAGAGTTTTACTATCCATATCCATTTTATCATAGAAATAAATCCATTTTTATCCTTTAGAAACCAAAAATGATTTTCTAATTAAATAATATTTCAAGCTTTTCTTAAAGTGACCCTACCCTCTCTTATAAAAGGGTACTTCCCCTTATCTTAATTTCACAGATACAAAGCCATTTGGCATGGCCAAAACCCGCTCAAATATCATACCAACTACCCATACATCATCTCATAGGCCTTACATTGAAAATTAAGCCAACCTATAGATCTATTTTGATCAAATCAAAAATGAATGCACCCAAAGAAGAGGAAATAATTTCATTACCAATTTTAATGTTCTTTTCTTCTTATACTTCCACTTTATTTTTTCCACACCAAAATAATAAATCCAATACATTATACATACATCTATTTTATTATAAATATAGTGCAACCATATTCATTATTCTATCCATCATAAGAATGAAAATTTCACCAAACATGCATACGTACGGCTTACCCTCTCCATGTCATTATATAGTTTTTTATTCAACACTTCATTATTTGGATGGGTATAATAATGATTATATTTGATTTAAATAACAAATATAACATGTTAAGTATTCTTTATATATGATATACCATCCAATTACATACTATTTTACCATCTATAGAATGATATTGTCCCTAGTTTGTACGTACGGATTAACATTTCCAAGAACGCAATAAGATTCATTCCCCATCATAAAAAATCAAGAATAGATTTCATTTTATGATTTAAAAATAAATTTTAAGAAAATAATATCATTCTATATATGAATCAAATACATCATATTCAAAACCAAAATGACTTAAATAATAAAACATATAAAGGAATACAAATCAGTTTACACCCAAAACAATGATACTTCTAAAATATTATTAACAATGAAATATTAAAAGATCATATATAATATCATATTTATCTATTTGGTTATTGTATAATTTAATAAAAAATATTTAACTATTATACATGAGGTTAATGATCCCTTGATTGAGGATAAGTACAAGGAAAGGGTTAATTTTACAATATCATTATTTATCCGAAGTTATATGTATGTAACTATATACTAGAAATTATTTATCATCCTCATCATATTTTCATAAAAAAACTATTTCAAAACATTTTTAATATTTCATAGATTTTGTGTTAACGTAATATATACAATTTTTTGACTTTTAATAAAAATTTTGGAATGGAATCATTCTGTCTCTTTCCAAAAAAGGTACTTTATGACCTAATCGAAAAATTAATTTAAGAATGTTTTTTAACTTATATGGTGGGGGAAACTAGTTTCCTCTATTATAATACTTTCAAATATTCCGTTACAAGTTTTTAAGATTATTTTCAAAGTAATTTTTTTATTTTCTTTTAAATGATTTTAAATTAGAAAGAGATATTTTACTCAAAATTATTTTGGATTGATATCATTTATGTAAAAATAAATTTTTAGATTTTAAACTTATTTGAATATAATTTATTATGATACAATTTTACATATTATATTGAAGGTTTTGTGATATGTTTGACTGTGGATATGCTATTTTTATACCATTCATGGTTTATGGCTAATGTATTAATATTTCGTACGGTAGTTTCAATATGAACATTTTTGTTTTGTTTCAACCTTTTTATATGAGGAATGCTTTGGACTTAGTAAGTGACGGGTGGATCCTGCCATAGCTCCACGATGCATCAGTAGGTCTCATGAGACAAACTAGTGTATTGGCACAAGGAATTGATAAAATATAATTTTTAATCATGGAATGAGGCTTTGACTATGTAGTTATGATGTCTGGCATTATGCATTACATCATTATGAAATTAGTAAATGATTTTACATGTGATTATTCAATAAGTAAAATATCCATGTAAATATGTAAATATAATTATTTGATTTATCTTCTCCATATTATGCTGAAGATTAATTTTAAAAGTCTTTTGTTTTATTCTTATAAATTGCCTTTGAAGTGCCCAGATCAGTGTGAATCACTGATAGGGGGAGGGGGTGAATCAGTGATCCTTTAAAACTTTTTACTAATTGATTCTTAATCAATTAAACCTATATGGATTGTTAAGGTCTCGATCCACTCTTCTTATGTCTCTCAACCTTTCCCGGATAATGCAGTAATGAAAAGGCACAGGACACAAGGATTTACAAGGTTCGGCACCAAAGGCCTACATCCTTGCCATGCTCTCCCAGCATGGATTCTCCATTATAACCTGTTAAAATTACAATGGTCGATAGAGAGTCCCACTGTATCTCTTCTGAGTCCCACAGGAGGGTCTTTATACTGCGTCCCACAGTGTTACCAGAGTCCCACTGGCCTGCTCCAGAATCCCACTGAAGACTTCTTCTCCCTGAGTCCCACATGGTCTTCTCTTGGCTGCTCGAGTCGCACGAGTAGCTCTTCTCCTCTTTAAGCTTCTTCAAGTAACTTCAGCAGCCTGGGATAAAGGCTGCTGGCCTTGCTCTGTACCTCTGCTCACTTGTGGTGAACAGGTCTTCTCGTCTTGCTCAGGTTTTATCTCCTTCTTCTCAGGATGACCTGGCTTCTCTCCAACTACTGAATACTCAGACAAATAATATCTTTAACTTCAGTCTGGTCCAGTCTCACAGCAATTCAACTTCATGCACTGAGTGCATGGAAACTCTGATTCCTCATGCACTGACTGCATGGTCTCTCAATACTTCAAGATCTTCTGTCTTGGACAACTCTGATGCACACAGCCTGATTTAGCTTTGTTCACGTGTGCACGTGCATGCATGCATGCATGCAATCCTCTTCTTTCTTCTCTTGGTGCAATAAACCCTCAAAGGGTGTAGTATCTTTAAGCACACACCATCTTCTCACTTCTTCACACACTTTATTCAATTTTCTTACACACTTGAATGTGTGTTATACTTTAGTGTGGATGTCCTCCCTTTTCTTCTTCTAAGTGTTTACAAACTTCTTAGTGGACACACCTAGGTTCGGTCTTCTTGTTTTTTGTTTGCTCACACACACATCCTTTAATCAATTAGCAAACACAAGGCTTGGCCTACTTCACTTACTAAGCACACACACTTCCTTGTTCTTTTAATATTCTTCAAAGTGTGCACTTCACTTATGCACACACTTGGTTCTCCATTTTGTACACACAAGGGCTACGACCTCTTTGTTTTCTTTTTGCACACATGTAGGCTTAGGTGTTTGTCTTCACTTGGTGCACACACAAGAAACTAAAGGCTCGGGTCTTCTTCGGTGCATACACAAGTCTTGTCCCCGGGTCTTCTTGCACACACAATACCGTAGGGTCTTCACTTTGCACACAAGGCATGCACGTCTTGGCCTTCACTTCTTCACTTCACACACACAAGAGGTGTGGAATCCTCTTCACTTGAGCTCCTTCCAATATGAAGGCACACAAGGGCATGGTCTCGGCCTTCTTTTGCTCACTGTCCAGGTGAGTTCTCAACTTTCCCGAACTCAAACAAGGCGTGCAAGGGGGTGTGGCCCTCTTCTTGTCTTCAAATTCCGCGCAGGCTCAAGTGTGCAAGGGTGAAACACTGCCGCGCAAGCCACAACAAACCTCGAGGGCGCGCAAGGTACTTGCGGCCTCGGGTACTTCCTGTCGCGCAAAAGAAAGACGCGCATGGGACTCCTCACCTCCTTCTTCTTGTCGCGCAAAGGAGTTGCGCGCAAGGGACTCCTTCGGGCCAAGGATGGCACCGAGGACTTCAGCCGCGCAAATATAATTGCACGGGGGCTTCAACTTCGCGAGGCAGAGCACACGCGGGACTCGGATTTTCAATAGAGTTTCAGCAAGCAGCACCGAGGTCTCGGCCTCTCTTTATATAGGCAGAGGCGGTGTGGTTCATCCGCGTGATAAATCTCAAACTCCCGAGATCTTCGGATCTTTAAGAATCTTTTCAAATCTTGATTTTTATCCTCTGTTTCACGCGGGATTCTTATATTTTCTCCCTCTTTCATTCCTCCTCGTGCATGTGATTTAGAACGCATGCACGACCTCTGTTTTGGACATCCCATGCAAAACACGAACACCCGATGCCTCAGCAACGTCGTTTGCCTCGGCCTTCTTTGGATTCTTCCAAACATTACATGCATGGTCATTTTTAGGCATGATCCTGTTCAGTGTGGCCAGACGAACCTCAAGGACACTTCGGCTTCTTCAGAGGTGGCCGGATACTCAAAATCTATCTTCGGGAGGCGCCTGGTTCGAAGGTGGCTGCGGGAATGCTCGGGGAGGCCTCAGCCGAGCTCGAGGAAGGAGACGGACGCTGGGCCTTTGGATGCGGTGATCAAAAAACCTTCGACGGCTTGGATCAGATCGGGAGCGCGGCGGATTAGATGAGCGGCGCCGATCGTCCGCGAGATCAGATGAGCGGCTGGGATTCGCTCCCGGGAATTTTTCCGCGTCCCACATCGAAACGCCGCGGGATTTTCTCATGGTTTAACAAACAAGCGCTCCCCCAGCCTCCTCAATTGAATCTCCTCCCTCCACGGTGCCTCCCCGCACCGTGTTCTCCCTGCGGGCGCGCTCTGCGCCCACTCTCGCCTCTGCGGGCGCGCACCTTGCGCCCACTATGCACACTCGGGTGCGCGGGCTTCACCACCGCGTGCCCTCGGGGGCTTACACACGGCCCCCTGCCGCCTTGTGCTTGCACCATGGGATCCCCCATGGGCGTGGCGCCTTCGGCCCACAAGTGCCTTGGGGTTGAACCCGTGGGCTGGCCTTGGCTGGCCTAATTTTTGGCAAAGGCAAATATAATGACTTTGTTAAAAACAAAGTATTCAATGAGTTCAAGCCATATCAAATACCAAATGCCAAGCCACTCCAAGCCTTCTGCCTTTCTTCTTCTTCTTAAGAATTCCATCATTTCTCCTCTCATATGATCTCTACTTAGAATATGGAATTCCCAAGGTTTCTTCTTAATCTTCTTCATCTCCTCTTCCATATGTGTTCAATACTTAGGAGGGACTTCTTCAACTGAATCTCATAAATCACACATGTTCTTCAACATTCTTCGTTGATCTAATCAGAGATCAATTGGATCTTCTTCTGATTCACATGCACTAAGAGTTAGTACATGGACTTCTTTAATCCACTTCATCCACTTAGAACTTATGGATGGATCACATTCAACTCCTCATGCATTGTCAGTACAATGAATGGTCTTCAAACAATGTTGTGACATTGTATCCAGTTGATACAAGTTCTTGGAACTTTAAGAACAGCTCAACAATCGTCTGATTTTCATAGAGAATGTTTTAACCACAACATCCTATGTCACTTAGTGAATCTCCTAAGTGACATTCATCTTAGTACCATGGCCATTCTCCTTTCCTCACCAACACCATCACATCCTTTTTCATTCACATATTGAACCTCCTTGACATCCATTCATTCTAAGACAACAACATGCCTCATTGACAACAAATGCAACACAGTGCACTTCAATCTCCCCCTTTGTATTTGTTGGCAATACAATAGAGCACATATGAATGGGTCAATATGTGTGCCAATATTTCTCCCCCTTATTGGCAATCAAATGCAAAGGTGTGGTGTGGTTCTCTTTCAAAAATCTCTTCCTCCCTTATAAAAGCATTTTCTTGAAAAACACTGAGAGAGGGATGATGTCACATGTTCTCTTTAGCAAAGAACCTTTAGTAAATCAACTCTAAGTCTACTTGGGCTAACCCAGGGTAGAAAACAAGAGTGATGTAACCAAGATACTCAATGTTGTCCACAATTCTCTACACATGTGAGATCATGCTAAGGGGTTTGAAATTTTTCAGATATAACAATGAATTGCTGAATCCTGTACATACTTCACAAAACACATTAGAATGTCCAGGTGAAAAGATAAAGCTCCCCCTTTCATCTACTTTCTCAAGATGATATTAATTTCAGAACATTATCTTCTCCAGATTGGATCCCCCTCAAGGGGTGCACTCCATTCTGTCCAAACCATCCTCCAGTTGAGAATGATCATCATCTTCAATTCCCTGCAATGTCAGCACATGTATATACCAAGAGTATAAGGGAATAAGATGGAACCTCCTTGGTTCATCAGTGTGAACAACAAGGTTGAGAAGATTCTCTCAACCGAGATGTCCCATTTTCACCAGTCTTCACACTTGCACATTTGATCTTCATTGATGATTGTGCTGGTGTGGTTCTCAAAACATCTTCATGTGAAACCTTCTTCTTCCCTTTTGCTTTAGCAATTGACAGAGCTTCATCTTCAACTCTTTGTAGTTCTCTGGCAAGTTTCAACTGATGTGGCCATATGACAAGTAAATAATTTGGAAGAGTGGCCCCAGTTCTGGAAGTTCAACATGGTTCCTTAGATGCTGTCAAGATACCTTTCTTCGGCAACTTTTTTTCAATCAATCCCTTCTTCTTCTTCTGGATTGATTGTCTTTTTGAGTCCAGTCTGCTTCTATTTAATTTCATGGCTTCTTTACAAAGATCCATGATATGTCCTTTCTTCCCACAGTAGAAGCATTTCTTGGTGGTCCTTCTGGATGCATCACCCTTCTTGGATTTAGTTTCCAAGGACTTTTCTTCATTCTTCAAACTCTTCTTGGGAGCATCTTCCACTTTCTTCTCCTTGCTTCCCAAGGAATCTCTCTGAGCCAGGTTCTGTGATCTTTTCTTCTTTTGAGCTCTGGATACAGTTGGAGACTGACATGTATCTATTTGACCACTTTTACACACATCCCAGATGTTATCAAGCAATCCAAATCTGTTAGCAGTAAACAGATGTCTCTGGACCTGTGGATGTTGCTTCTTTTCCTCTGGCTTGCTCCCCCTTGGCATGGGCTTCCTCTGTGCTTTGGAATTCAGTGGATTGTACCAACAATCCTTTGCACAATGCCCATACTTGTTACAACACCAACATTGACCCACAAATCTTGACCTCTTCAGTCCTTCTGATTGTAGGGTACTTTTCTTGACCTGTTGTACTGTTTCAGGAGAGCTCTGCTTCTTTACTGTCTTTATCCATATTTGTTTGGATTTATTCTTCCATCCTGCACTTTTTGTGGAAACACTTTTAGAAGCATGAGTACAAGATGGTATGGATGGTACCTTCTTTTTAGAAGATGTTGCCCTTTCATTAGAGGATGTCTTTCTTTTAGAATCATCCTGCTCAATGCATACTTGAGTAGCAACATTTCTTCTTTCAGCTGACTGGGAGGCTTCAGCTTTGGGTGATTGCAGAATTTTCAATATCACCTCCAGTTTAAAGCATTTCATGTTGAGGGAGTTCTTCTCATCCTCAACCAATATTAGCCTACCTTACCAATTCTGTTTCATCTGTTCCATCTGGTCATCATGCACCTTTTTTATTTCATGCAATGAGTTGTCTAACTCCTTCACCCTTTTGACTTTCTCTTCTAGTTGAGCATCTTTGACAACCATTGAAACTCTGTGCAATTTTTCCAGTGCATGGAAAACTTCTTTGACCATTGTCTTAAATAATTCTTTCTCAGAAAGGCATCTTTGCAATTCTTCAGCAGTGTTTTCATATCTTTCATTGCAAAGAGAAACGGTTTCATCTTTAGCCTTCACCAGCTTTCTGAGAGTGTTGGTTATGCCAACCCTTTTAGCCAACTGATCTTCCATTGCATTGGCTTCTTCTTCTAGCTGTAATTTTTCTTCTTGAAGATCAAGGATGCCAGTAGTAATACACATTGCCACTTCCTTGGGGACAGTCTTCTGAAGATATTTGAGTGCATTTTGAAGATCATTCATTGTTCCAACTTCATCACAGCTAGGACAGGCTTTCTTCATCTTCTTGGCCTGTTTCTTCTTTCTATTTTTCTGAGTCTTGGCAGATATCTCCATTTGAGGCTGGTCACTCATTTCCTCAAATATGCACTTCATAAAGAATCCCTTGCATCTTTTAGAGGTAACCTTCCCGCTGATACCAATTGAAGTGCCCAGATCATTGTGAATCACTGAGAGGGGGAGGGGGTGAATCAGTGATCCTTTAAAACTTTTTACTAATTGATTCTTAATCAATTAAACCTCTATGGCTTGTTAAGGCCTCGATCCACTCTTCTTATGTCTCTCAACCTTTCCCGGATAATGCAGTAATGAAAAGGCACAGGACACAAGGATTTACAAGTTTCGGCACCAAAGGCCTACATCCTTGCCATGCTCTCCCAGCATGGATTATCCATTATAACCTGTTAAAATTACAATGGACGATACAGAGTCCCACTGTATCTCTCCTGATTCCCACAGGAGGGTCTTTATACTGTGTCCCACAGTGTTACCAGAGTCCCACTGGCCTGCTCCAGAATCCCACTGAAGACTTCTTCTCCCTGAGTCCCACAGGGTCTTCTCTTGGCTGCTCGAGTCGCACGAGTAGCTCTTCTCCTCTTTAAGCTTCTTCAAGTAACTTCAGCAGCCTGGGATAAAGGCTGCTGGCCTTGCTCTGTACCTCTGCTCACTTGTGGTGAACAGGTCTTCTCGTCTTGCTCAGGTTTTATCTCCTTCTTCTCAGGATGACCTGGCTTCTCTCCAACTACTGAATACTCAGACAAATAATATCTTTAACTTCAGTCTGGTCCAGTCTCATAGCAATTCAACTTCATGCACTGAGTGCATGGCAACTCTGATTCCTCATGCACTGACTGCATGGTCTCTCAATACTTCAAGATCTTCTGTCTTGGACAACTCAGATGCATACAGCCTGATTTAGCATTGTTCGCATGTGCAAGTGCATGCATGCATGCATGCACTCCTCTTCTTTCTTCTCTTGGTGCAATAAACCCTCAAAGGGTGTAGTATCTTTAAGCACACACTAGCTTCTCACTTCTTCACACACTTTATTCAATTTTCTTACACACATGAATGTGTGTTATACTTTAGTGTGGATGTCCTCCCTTTTCTTCTTCTAAGTGTTTACACACTTCTTAGTGCACACACCTAGGTTCGGCCTTCTTGTTTTTTGTTTTCTCACACACACATCCTTTAATCAATTAGAAAACACAAGGCTTGGCCTACTTCACTTACTAAGCACACACACTTCCTTGTTCTTTTAATCTTCTTCAAAGTGTGCACTTCACTTATGCACACACTTGGTTCTCCATTTTGTACACAAAAGGGCTACGGCCTCTTTGTTTTCTTTTTGCACACATGTAGGCTTAGGTTTTTGTCTTCACTTGGTGCACACACAAGACACTAAAGGCTCGGGTCTTCTTCGGTGCATACACAAGTCTTGGCCTCGGGTCTTCTTGCACACACAATACCGTAGGGTCTTCACTTTGCACACAAGGCATGCACGTCTTGGCCTTCACTTCTTCACTTCACACACACAAGAGGTGTGGAATCCTCTTCACTTGAGCTCCTTCCAATATGAAGGCACACAAGGGCATGGTCTCGGCCTTCTTTTGCTCACTGTCCAGGTGAGTTCTCAACTTGCCCGAACTCAAACAAGGCGTGCAAGGGGGTGTGGCCCTCTTCTTGTCTTCAAATGCCGCGCAGGCTCAAGTGTGCAAGGGTGCAACACTGCCGCGCAAGCCACAACAAACCTTGAGGGCACGCAAGGTACTTGCGGCCTCGGGTACTTCCTGTCGCGCAAAAGAAAGACGCGCAGGGGACTCCTCACCTCCTTCTTCTTGTCGCGCAAAGGAGTTGCGCGCAAGGGACTCCTTCGGGCCAAGGATGGCACCGAGGACTTCAGCCGCGCAAATATAATTGCACGGGGGCTTCAACTTCGCGAGGCAGAGCACACGCGGGACTTGGATTTTCAATAGAGTTTCAGCAAGCAGCACCGAGGTCTCGGCCTCTCTTTATATAGGCAGAGGCGGTGCAGTTCATCCGCGTGATAAATCTCAAACTCCCGAGATCTTCGGATCTTTAAGAATCTTTTCAAATCTTGATTTTTATCCTCTGTTTCACGCGGGCTTCTTATATTTTCTCCCTCTTTCATTCCTCCTCGTGCATGCGATTTAGAACGCATGCACGGCCTCAGTTTTGGACATCCCATGCAAAACACGAACACCCGATGCCTCGGCAACGTCGTTTGCCTCGGCCTTCTTCGGATTCTTCCAAACATTACATGCGTGGTCATTTTTAGGCATGATCGTGTTCAGTGTGGCCAGACGAACCTCAAGGACACTTCGGCTTCGTCAGAGGTGGCCGGATACTCAAAATCCATCTTCGGGAGGCGCCTGGTTCGAAGGTGGCTGCGGGAATGCTCGGGGAGGCCTCAGCCGAGCTCGAGGAAGGAGACGGACGCTGGGCCGTTGGATACGGTGATCAAAAAACCTTCGACGGCTTGGATCAGATCGGGAGTGTGGCGGATTAGATGAGCGGCGCCGATCGTCCGCGAGATCAGATGAGCGGCTGGGATTCGCTCCCGGGAATTTTTCCGCGTCCCACATCGAAACGCCGTGGGATTTTCTCATGGTTTAACAAACAAGCGCTCCCCCAGCCTCCTCAATTGAATCTCCTCCCTCCACGGTGCCGCCCCGCACCGTGTTCTCCCTGCGGGCGCGCTCTGCGCCCACTCTCGCCTCTGCGGGCGCGCACCTAGCGCCCACTATGCACACTCGGGTGCGCGGGCTTCACCACCGCGTGCCCTCGGGGGCTTACACACGGCCCCCTGCCACCTTGTGCTTGCACCATGGGATCCCCCATGGGCGTGGCGCCTTCGGCCCACAAGTGCCTTGGGGTTGAACTCGTGGGCTGGCCTTGGCTGGCCTAATTTTTGGCAAAGGCAAATATAATGACTTTGTTAAAAACAAAGTATTCAATGAGTTCAAGCCATATCAAATACCAAATGCCAAGCCACTCCAAGCCTTCTGCCTTTCTTCTTCTTCTTAAGAATTCCATCATTTCTCCTCTCATATGATCTCTACTTAGAATATGGAATTCCCAAGGTTTCTTCTTAATCTTCTTCATCTCCTCTTCCATATGTGTTCAATACTTAGGAGGGACTTCTTCAACTGAATCTCATAAATCACACATGTTCTTCAACATTCTTTGTTGATCTAATCAGATATCAATTGGATCTTCTTCTGATTCACATGCACTAAGAGTTAGTACATGGACTTCTTTAATCCACTTCATCCACTTAGAACTTATGGATGGATCACTTTCAACTCCTCATGCATTGTCAGTACAATGCATGGTCTTCAAACAATGTTGTGACATTGTATCCAGTTGATACAAGTTCTTGGAACTTTAAGAACAGCTCAACAATCGTCTGATTTTCATAGAGAATGTTTTAACCACAACATCCTATGTCACTTAGTGAATCTCCTAAGTGACATTCATCTTAGTACCATGGCCATTCTCATTTCCTCACCAACACCATCACATCCTTTGTCATTCACATATTGAACCTCCTTGACATCCATTCATTCTAAGACAACAACATGCCTCATTGACAACAAATGCAACACAGTGCACTTCAATCTCCCCCTTTGTATTTGTTGGCAATACAATAGAGCACATATGAATGGGTCAATATGTGTGCCAATATTTCTCCCCCTTATTGGCAATCAAATGCAAAGGTGTGGTGTGGTTCTCTTTCAAAAATCTCTTCCTCCCTTATAAAAGCATTTTCTTGAAAAACACTGAGAGAGGGATGATGTCACATGTTCTCTTTAGCAAAGAACCTTTAGTAAATCAACTCTAAGTCTACTTGGGCTAACCCGGTGTAGAAAACAAGAGTGATGTAACCAAGATACTCAATGCTGTCCACAATTCTCTACACATGTGAGATCATGCTAAGGGGTTTGAAATTTTTCAGATATAACAATGAATTGCTGAATCCTGCACATACTTCACAAAACACATTAGAATGTCCAGGTGCAAAGATAAAGCTCCCCCTTTCATCTACTTTCTCAAGATGATATTAATTTCAGAACATCATCTTCCCCAGATTGGCTCCCCCTCAAGGGGTGCACTCCATTCTGTCCAAACCATCCTCCAGTTGAGAATGATCATCATCTTCAATTCCCTGCAATGTCAGCACATGTATATACCAAGAGTATAAGGGAATAAGATGGAACCTCCTTGGTTCATCAGTGTGAACAACAAGGTTGAGAAGATTCTCTCAACCGAGATGTCCCATTTTCACCAGTCTTCACACTTGCACATTTGATCTTCATTGATGATTGTGCTGGTGTGGTTCTCAAAACATCTTCATGTGAAACCTTCTTCTTCCCTTTTGCTTTAGCAATTGCCAGAGCTTCATCTTCAACTCTTTTTAGTTCTCTGGAATGTTGCAACTGATGTGGCCATATGACAAGTAAATCATTTGGAAGAGTGGCCCCAGTTCTGGAAGTTCCACATGGTTCCTTAGATGATGTCAAGCTACCTTTCTTCGGCAACTTGTTTTCAATCAGTCCCTTCTTCTTCTTCTGGATTGATTGTCTTTTTGAGTCCAGTCTGCTTCTATTTAATTTCATGGCTTCTTTACAAAGATCCATGATATGTCCTTTCTTCCCACAGTAGAAGCATTTCTTGGTGGTCCTTCTAGATGCATCACCCTTCTTGGATTTAGATTCCAAGGACTTCTCTTCATTATTCAAACTCTTCTTGGGAGCATCTTCCACTTTCTTCTGCTTGCTTCCCAAGGAATCTCTCTGATCCAGGTTCTGTGATCTTTTCTTCTTTTGAGCTCTGGATACAGTTGGAGACTGACATGTATCTATTTGACCACTTTTACACACATCCCAGATGTTATCAAGCAATCCAAATCTGTTAGTAGTTAACAGATGTCTCTGGACCTATGGATGTTGCTTCTTTTCCTCTGGCTTGCTCCCCCTTGGCATGGGCTTCCTCTGTGCTTTGGCATTCAGTGGATTGTACCAACAATCCTCTGCACAGTGCCCATACTTGTTACAACACCAACATTGACCCACAAATCTTGACCTCTTCAGTCCTTCTGATTGTAGGGTACTTTTCTTGACCTGCTGTGCTGTTTCAAGAGAGCTCTGCTTCTTTACTGTCTTCATCCATATTTGTTTGGATTTATTCTTCCATACTGCACTTTTTGTGGAAACACTTTTAGAAGCATGAGTACAAGATGGTATGGATGGTACCTTCTTTTTAGAAGATGTTGCCCTTTCATTAGAGGATGTATTTCTTTTAGAATCATCCTGCTCAATGCATACTTGAGTACAACATTTCTTCTTTCAGCTGACTGGGAGGCTTCAGCTTTGGGTGATTGCAGATTTTTCAATATCACCTCCAGTTTAAAGCATTTCATGTTGAGGGAGTTCTTCTCATCCTCAACCAATCTTAGCCTACCTTCCCAATTCTGTTTCAGCTGTTCCATCTGGTCATCATGCACCTTTTTTATTTCATGCAATTAGTTGTCTAACTCCTTCACCCTTTTGACTTTCTCTTCTAGTTGAGAATCTTTGACAACCATTGAATCTCTGTGCAATTTTTCCAGTGCATGGAAAACTTCTTTGACCATTGTCTTAAAGAATTCTTTCTCAGAAAGGCATCTTTGCAATTCTTCAGCAGTGTCTTCATATCTTTCATTGCAAAGAGAAACGGTTTCATCTTTAGCCTTCACCAGCTTTCTGAGAGTGTTGGTTATGCCAACCCTTTTAGTCAACTGATCTTCCATTGCATTGGCTTCTTCTTCTAGCTGTAATTTTTCTTCTTGAAGATCATGGATGCCAGTAGTAATACACATTGCCACTTCCTTGGGGACAGTCTTCTGAAGATATTTGAGTGCATTTTGAAGATCATTCATTGTTCCAACTTCATCACAGCTAGGACAGGATTTCTTCATCTTCTTGGCCTGTTTCTTCTTTCTATTTTTCTGAGTCTTGGCAGATATCTCCATTTGAGGTTGGTCACTCATTTCCTCAAATCTGCACTTCATAAAGACTCTCTTGCATCTTTTAGAGGTAACCTTCCCTCTGATACCAATTGAAGTGCCCAGATCAGTGTGAATCACTGAGAGGGGGAGGGGGTGAATCAGTGATCCATTAAAACTTTTTAGTAATTGATTCTTAATCAATTAAACCTCTATGGCTTGTTAAGGCCTCGATCCACTCTTCTTATGTCTCTCAACCTTTCCCGGATAATGCAGTAATGAAAAGGAACAGGACACAAGGATTTACAAGGTTCGACACCAAAGGCCTACATCCTTGCCATGCTCTCCCAGCATGGATTCTCCATTATAACCTGTTAAAATTACAATGGTCGATACAGAGTCCCACTGTATCTCTCCTGAGTCCCACAGGAGGGTCTTTATACTACGTCCCACAGTGTTACCAGAGTCCCACTGGCCTGCTCCAGAATCCCACTGAAGACTTCTTCTCCCTGAGTCCCACAGGGTCTTCTCTTGGCTGCTCGAGTCGCACGAGTAGCTCTTCTCCTCTTTAAGCTTCTTCAAGTAACTTCAGCAGCCTGGGATAAAGGCTGCTGGCCTTGCTCTGTACCTCTGCTCACTTGTGGTGAACAGGTCTTCTCGTCTTGCTCAGGTTTTATCTCCTTCTTCTCAGGATGACCTGGCTTCTCTCCAACTACTGAATACTCAGACAAATAATATCTTTAACTTCAGTCTGGTCCAGTCTCACAGCAATTCAACTTCATGCACTGAGTGCATGGCAACTCTGATTCCTCATGCACTGACTGCATGGTCTCTCAATACTTCAAGATCTTCTGTCTTGGACAACTCAGATGCACACAGCCTGATTTAGCTTTGTTCACGTGTGCACGTGCATGCATGCATGCATGCACTCCTCTTCTTTCTTCTCTTGGTGCAATAAACCCTCAAAGGGTGTAGTATCTTTAAGCACACACCATCTTCTCACTTCTTCACACACTTTATTCAATTTGCTTACACACTTGAATGTGTGTTATACTTTAGTGTGGATGTCCTCCCTTTTCTTCTTCTAAGTGTTTACACACTTCTTAGTGCACACACCTAGGTTCGGCCTTCTTGTTTTTTGTTTGCTCACACAAACTTCCTTTAATCAATTAGAAAACACAAGTCTTGGCCTACTTCACTTACTAAGCACACACACTTCCTTGTTCTTTTAATCTTCTTCAAAGTGTGCACTTCCCTTATGCACACACTTGGTTCTCCATTTTGTGCACACAAGGGCTACGGCCTCTTTGTTTTCTTTTTTCACACATGTAGGCTTAGGTGTTTGTCTTCACTTGGTGCACACACAAGACACTAAAGGCTCGGGTCTTCTTCGGTGCATACACAAGTCTTGGCATCGGGTCTTCTTGCACACACAATACCATAGGGTCTTCACTTTGCACACAAGGCATGCACGTCTTGGCCTTCACTTCTTCACTTCACACACACAAGAGGTTTGGAATCCTCTTCACTTGAGCTCCTTCCAATATGAAGGCACACAAGGGCATGGTCTCGGCCTTCTTTTGCTCACTGTCCAGGTGAGTTCTCAACTTTCCCGAACTCAAACAAGGCGTGCAAGGGGGTGTGGCCCTCTTCTTGTCTTCAAATGCCGCGCAGGCTCAAGTGTGCAAGGGTGTAACACTGCCGCGCAAGCCACAACAAACCTCGAGGGTGCGCAAGGTACTTGCGGCCTCGGGTACTTCCTGTCGCGCAAAAGAAAGACGCGCAGGGGACTCCTCACCTCCTTCATCTTGTCACGCAAAGGAGTTGCGCTCAAGGGACTCCTTCGGGCCAAGGATGGCACCGAGGACTTCAGCCGCGCAAATATAATTGCACGGGGGCTTCAACATCGCGAGGCAGAGCACACGCGGGACTCATATTTTCAATAGAGTTTCAGCAAGCAGCACCGAGGTCTCGACCTCTCTTTATATAGGCAGAGGCGGTGCGGTTCATCCGCGTGATAAATCTCAAACTCCCGAGATCTTAGGATCTTTAAGAATCCTTTCAAATCTTGATTTTTATCCTCTGTTTCACGCGGGCTTCTTATATTTTCTCCCTCTTTCATTCCTCCTCGTGCATGCGATTTAGAACGCATGCACGGCCTCTGTTTTGGACATCCCATGCAAAACACGAACACCTGATGCCTCGACAACGTCGTTTGCCTCGGCCTTCTTCGGATTCTTCCAAACATTACATGCATGGTCATTTTTAGGCATGATCGTGTTCAGTGTGGCCAGACGAACCTCAAGGACACTTCGGCTTCGTCAGAGGTGGCCGGATACTCAAAATCCATCTTCGGGAGGCGCCTGGTTCGAAGGTGGCTGCGGGAATGCTCGGGGTGGCCTCAGCCGAGCTCGAGGAAGGAGACGGACGCTGGGCCGTTGGATGCGGTGATCAAAAAACCTTCGACGGCTTGGATCAGATCGGGAGCGCGGCGGATTAGATGAGCGGCGCCGATCGTCCGCGAGATCAGATGAGCGGCTGGGATTCGCTCCCGGGAATTTTTCCGCGTCCCACATCGAAACGCCGCGGGATTTTCTCACGGTTTAACAAAAAAGCGCTCCCCCAGCCTCCTCAATTGAATCTCCTCCCTCCACGGTGCCGCCCCGCACTGTGTTCTCCCTGCGGGTGCGCTCTGCGCCCACTCTCGCCTCTGCGGGCGCGCACCTAGCGCCCACTATGCACACTCGGGTGCGCGGGCTTCACCACCGCGTGCCCTCGGGGGCTTACACACGGCCCCCTGCCGCCTTGTGCTTACACCATGGGATCCCCCATGGGCGTGGCGCCTTCGGCCCACAAGTGCCTTGGGGTTGAACCCGTGGGCTGGCCTTGGCTGGCCTAATTTTTGGCAAAGGCAAATATAATGACTTTGTTAAAAACAAAGTATTCAATGAGTTCAAGCCATATCAAATACCAAATGCCATGCCACTCCAAGCCTTCTGCCTTTCTTCTTCTTCTTAAGAATTCCTTCATTTCTCCTCTCATATGATCTCTACTTAGAATATGGAATTCCCAAGGTTTCTTCTTAATCTTCTTCATCTCCTCTTCCATATGTGTTCAATACTTAGGAGGGACTTCTTCAACTGAATCTCATAAATCACACATGTTCTTCAACATTCTTCGTTGATCTAATCAGAGATCAATTGGATCTTCTTCTGATTCACATGCACTAAGAGTTAGTACATGGACTTCTACAATCCACTTCATCCACTTAGAACTTATGGATGGATCACTTTCAACTCCTCATGCATTTTCAGTACAATGCATGGTCTTCAAACAATGTTGTGACATTGTATCCAGTTGATACAAGTTCTTGGAACTTTAAGAACAACTCAACAATCGTCTGATTTTCATAGAGAATGTTTTAACCACAACATCCTATGTCACTTAGTGAATCTCCTAAGTGACATTCATCTTAGTACCATGGCCATTCTCCTTTCCTCACCAACACCATCACATCCTTTGTCATTCACATATTGTACCTCCTTGACATCCATTCATTCTAAGACAACAACATGCCTCATTGACAACAAATGCAACACAGTGCACTTCAGCCTTAAATGATTTTGATTATTTATGATAATTTTCACTATAGTGTTATCTTTACTCCGCATCGGATCTCACCTCTTTCATATGTATTTTTTCGTAAGATGTGAAGAATTATATTATGATTATCCTATAGGGATAGGAAAAAGGATATGAGTGTGTTAAAATGGGACACAATGTTGTTTTTTATTTCATGATGCAATGCAAATCTTATGTATGTATCTATTTCTTCTAAGGTTTCTAAACTAATCAGTATTTCATGACTTGATCTCTTGTGATCATGAAATTGTTATGTAATAATGAACTGACTCTTGGTAACAAGGTTCTGGGCGTTACATGGGTGGAGTGAGTTCTATATCAATATTGAATTTTGTATCAAGCAGGTGGCATGACTTCTGGTAAATAATATGCGTATTTTTGGAGTTACACAATGCAAATAAATTCATAATATGTATCAATAATGTGGGGAGTACTCATAGAATTGAAGGTTGAGGTAGGTTGGGAGACATTATTTGTGGATTATCTGGACTCCCAAAGATAATAAGTGTAATGGTTTGGTGTTTTTATCACTTTGTTTATTTCTAGGTCCTTACTTATTTTTGTTAAAATTTAAATTTTTGAACTCATGGGAGGTTCAATTTTAGATCTAGGATTCATATAAGAATTAAATGAGTCTGGATTCTATTAAATGAGATTTTATATGGTAGTTATATGTATTTTATAGGTTATTAGGTAACTAATGAGTGGTGGGGATACATAATTTTTTTTAACATCATATCATTCACAAGATGAATAGGTGTTCACACTGTTATAGTATTTGGGATGGAAAGGGGTCCCCTCTTCCTCAGGTATTTTAAAAAATGAAATATGAGGATTATCCCATAAATGGTGGGCTAAGACAAATTTTGATAGGGGAGAACCGATAGTTTATCAATCACGCCCCTTTAGTTTTAGGGTGAACAATTATCAAGGAGGCCATTTATCCAGTCTCTTTCCTCTTCCTCTTATTCCTTGAACCCATTGATAAGGGATGAGTTTTGGGGTGATTTAATGGTAATCAGAGGAATTCTTATCCATTTTATTTAATTAGCTTCCTACCATTCATATTGCTCTAAAATAATTTAATTTTCATTAGGTTTTCAATGTCTAGTCCTTTTGAATATAAGTGAATCAATGAATATTTTTGGGGTTTTTTCTCGATTTTCATAGAGTACATCCTATGCTGTTATTTTCATGTCATCATGCATTGTTTTTGTAGAGTTTCATAATCATGGTATTTTTAAAAATGATTTAAGTTGAATTATATTATGTTGGTTATTAATCAGGTGTCTTGAGATAAGGATTTTATCTAGATAGTGCTGGTGGTGTGCCGAAGAGCATCAGGGATTTGGTGATAGTTTTGTTATGATAACAGAACTGAATGATTTTTCAAGGAATAAGGAATTTTTTATTATATTTAATAATTAATTATAACTGATTATTATTATTTATTGATGATTTTAGGCATAATATAATCACCAAGTATCATAGATGAGGCATAGCGGTCTTGAACTTGGATCAAATGATCTTGTTAAGGGGTTAATTTGATGTTTAAGATATGTTGACCATATAATTAAAACTCATATAGAGGTTTATTTTGTATCATGTATGCATATATAATATTATATGTTTGGGGATGATGTATATGACTCAAAATATTCCATATATGGGGTGATAAAGAATCATTGAAGTCATAGTATAATATTATATTATTCATAACACTTCAGGTGTACAAAAACACCTAAAATACATGTCTCTAAATGGTAGAGGTATTGGATATGTTATATGGAGATATCTAAGAGGTCTTATAATGTGTGTGGGAACAAGGAATATCCAAGGTCAGTTTCATAGAATTACTGGGAAAGTATGAGTGGCCTGACCCCAAGTGAAATTAGTGAGGAATCTATACCCCTTGTGAGTGACTGTTAAATAATTAATTTGGTTTGAGTATTGTCTCAGTTTGTGTACTGGGTGAGATTTTTCATTTGGGATATGAAATATATAATAGATAGGGGTATTCTCTATGTGACGTGCTAAGGGGTGTCCTTTGAGAGATATGTTGTGGGACCCAAATTTGGGTTCTTGGAATTGTTTGAGACTTGGATTTGGGATTTAAATGTGGATTGGTATAGTGATAGACCCTGAATTTTGCGACTATGGTCAGGTAAAATATAACAGGTTGGGAAGGTCCACCAGTAGTGGGACTGCATGTTATGTAGTTTACTGTGTGGTTGGAATGGACCAGGATCACTGGGTTGGGATGAGACTGTGGGTAGCATTGTCAATGATGGGCGACAGGTAAAAAAAATATTAACATGGAGAGAATATGAAAGCATTGGAGGAACCAGTGGGAACCCAGAAATGGTGAGGAGATATAAAAGTTTAAGATGAGGGGATAGGTCTCGTGCGAATAACACATAGGGATTAGATGGAAAGAATTGCAATGAGTTACATGCACATCCTATGTTTCTTGTGCTTGATGTGACCACCCATGACTATGTGGGGATGAGTTGATGTGTTTGGTTGGACCTCACATGAGAAAAAAACGGTATGGACTGATTTTTATAGATCTATGATTATTCTTTATTTCCTTTGTAATATCCTCTTACCGACCACTATTTATGTACTCAACCTCATCGTGGTTTTCCTTTTCCTGTTGTCTTTATAGGGTTGATAAGTAATTGGGAGTATACCTATAATGGCGAAGTTAGAGGATTGTTGGAATTTAAGATTTAACTAGAATTTTCAATTGGTTACATGAGTATTTCGGGCCATGTAAATGGATTACAAGTTGTGTAATAGTCATTGACTAAAAATTGTGAAAGGGATCAAGATGTGAAAGGTTACACATCATGAGTGGTTGTTTCAAGTGGTGGGTGTTTTAAGTAATTGATTTATTATCCAAGGTGGTTATTTTTTCATTATATGTGGGATGTTGTAGTTACACATTGTGAACACAGGTTACATTTCATATATCAACCCACATTCAGTTTTTAAAACATGCATGTAGCTATTTTGATTTTGTTATATCTTCGAAAATTCCTTTCTCATGACCCATGGTAGTTCCTATATGATTTCAATTATACATTTCCATCTAGAACAATTTGATCAGCATTAGATCATTATTTTTTTTAATATTCCATATCTTTGGGATATTAACATTTTCATTTCTTCATTCCCATTGATCATGATAGTACCTTTGGGTTATGTTTTTTGATTTTATGGTCTAACTTGGTGTTTCTATATTTCCTTCTTCTATTATATTTTCTTTGTACTCATTTCAAAGTCTGTTCCTTTTTCAGTCATGGTGCAGAAGGTATTATTTCTTGAGGTATGTGGTTTCCTCACCTCCACTAACTCCTTATTTTTTAAATTAGATATATCTTGTGAAAAGAATTTTATTCTAGGGGAATGTGTTGGTGTTTTTAGGTGTCATTGTTTTTGGATCCCATTGTGGGTGTGTACGATCAATCATTTATGTAGGTGGTTTCAACCCTAGAATTTGATGGTGAAAATTGTTTGTTCTTTCTTTATAAACCGATTTATATAAGAATTTGTAATCATTGTTCTTTATATGCTGAATGTGTTTTGATGGAAAATTGATTTTTCCCTAGTTGTTGATAAATTGAAAAAAATGGTTCTTTTTCAAAGAATTGTAATGGATTTCGAAAATGGTTTTCAATGAATTGGAATGAATTTTGATAAAAAGAACATGGGATACCTTGGGTTCATAAGTGCATGGTTTATCATGAGGCCCTAATTAATTGTTTTTTATTATTAAGGGGGGTCTTACATAGAATTTTCCTCAGTTTCCTAGGCCTGTTTGTCAAGGGGATCAATGTCGAAATTGTAGGGGTTATTCATGAGGTATTCATATACTTTATAGGCTTGTGTTCTAGGAGTAGTATAATGAACTTGATTATTGTGGAATGATTATTCTATGACCAGACCAATAGTATTATTTAGTGTTGTGAAACATGTTCATCTATTTTAGTATTTCATAGATATTTTGTTTGGCCTTGATACACATGTGATATAGAAAAAGTTATCTAGAAATTGATATACCTGCAATTATTTTAGATTTTTTTTAAATGGGAAATGGTTTCCATTTTTTCTATATTTTTTTACTGTTATCATACCATGTTTTATTAGAAATTTGATTACATGAATTGTTAATTAAGGACCTATTTTGGAACACTAGGATGTGATCATAGTATGCGAGTTATGTCACACCTTGTGCACCTCTTCCATAGTGCATAGATCTTTGTATGTCTTCTAGTTTAGGGGAAGAAAAGGTGCAACTGTGACACATCATTATTTCATTTAAACTGGGATTGGTAGTTGGTAGTGAGATGGTGGGGGTTCGGCTATGCCATCACCTAGAGTAGCTATTTGGTTATGGTTCTTTGTAGTTTGACTAGTCTCTTGGAGTTTGAATACGTTTTTAGTTGTTGGTTTCCTCTTGTATTCGACTGTTATGGAATATATGTATTTATTTAGTATTTTTTATTCATTCTTGTTCCTATTAATATATATACCTTGTTTATATTCAGGAAGGCTGAAAAAGTTCCCTTTATTTTGTTGTTAAATGGATGAGTACTTGTCTCTATTTTGTGGGGATCATGAAAACCCATTTGGTCTATGGTGAACAAGTTGGGTTCAATTTTTTATGGATTCCCAGGTTGGCTTATTAAAAAATATTTTTAAAGGGAGGTTTTTTCCCAAGTGTTCTTTTCTGGGGACATCTATTAGATGCGAGATGTCATTTTTGGGAATAGATATGTTTGTTGTAGTAAGTGTCCAGAATACTCTTTTTGTAACAAGACTCATGTTTACAAGGGATTTATATATATGTTTCTCTAGAACTTATTTTCTCTTTTGAATCGCAGTTTCATCTTATAGGGTTATCCAGTTTAAACTGTGATTTACACTATTGTCAGATTTTTCATTTTGTTGTGGTGTGAAGTAGTATACATCCATGTCATCTTCCATGAGTTCCTCTAGAAGGTATTGCTTATGATCCATAGGTAAATCCACCAATGGATAAAAACCCACATTGAGACTATCATATGTGTATTTGTTGATTTTGATATGGAAGTTCCATGAGCACAGAACGTAGGGGCTGTAGTACAACCAGGAGCTGGAGTAGAGATATATAAATCTTGGGAGTTCTTGGGTGATAATCCACCATCCTTTAAAGGGAAAAATTGAACATCAAGAGGTGGATGATTGGATGGAAAAGATTGATCAAATCATAGACATACTAGAAAAATATGACAATATCTGGGTGAATTCTAAAACATTCATACTTGAAGGGTCCAAAAAGGGATGGTGGGATTCGATGGTCCATGCCAATTGACACATGGAATTAATTGTTAGGGTTTTATGACCGTATTATTTAAGAAGTTTTTTCAAGAGTACCTGATTTTGGAAAATCCTCTAGAGTTACCATTCTCACAACCAGAAGAGATGTCAGTGTTGGCATACACCAATTTGTTTTCTGAGCTAGTCTATTTTTCTTCGTACATGGTGTAGACAGACAAGTTAAGCACACAAAATTACTTATAGGGTTTAAGATATAATATCAAATTGATTGAGTTTATGCTGAAGTGTTCAACATATGCAGAGATGGTAGAAAGAGTTATGATAATAGAGATGGAAATAACAATAAAGGTTGTATTTTCAACCCATTCTATTCTATCTATGGGAAACTACATTGGAACTCCTTTTAAGAAGATGAAGTGGTAGGATCATCACATGATAGGATGAGGTTTGTATCGACAATGATCTTCCTCCGCACCACATTCTACATCTAGTATTATGCCTCAAAATATCTATTTATGTGCAGTTGTGGGACACACCAGGCTTTCATTTCCTGTTCCCATGAAGATGTGAAATCTCTATGGACAAATTGGTGATTTATATAAATACATTATGGCTATGAAAAATCCTCATTATGGTCAGGATTATTCGACTCCAAAGGCTAATATGGTGAATTCATAAGATTCAAAGACATTAGAACAATAAGCACATACCACAGGCATAAAGCAATTATATAGTTTAGATGAGTGTCTAATGGAATTCGATGTAGGTACAATAATAGTGAGAGGTTAAATCCTTATTAAATCATCAGTAGAAAACTATTTGTTTGGTACCTGTGCCTCATACTCATGTATATCTGCTTGTTTTATTGATATTCTTCAAATTACAATGGATATCATTCCCATTGAAATAGATTTAGTGGATCCTCATGGAAAGAGAAGGGAGTAGGGGTTTTAGTGTCCTTTTTTTCTCTCCATAGCAGATATAGATTTAATCATGAGTTTTCTCATTCTTGATCAAGATTTTTCTGAATTAATCATTGGTATGGATTGTCTAGTTGCTCATTGAGATGAGGTTGTTTGTTATTATAGGCATGTCTCATTCCATACTACCGATGGGATCCCTCATGTGTTTTAATGGAGTGGGATCCAAGATCAGGTCATGAAGGGCCTTCCACACCCGTGTATCCAGATTGTATCATCCTTCATTTAAGGGGATATTTGGTTTCTATAATGGTTTCCTTCACAACTATTTTCGATAAGTAATCCCAATTTAATGGAACTTCCCAATTTATTACCGTTCTCCAAGTGCAATCTATAATATATTTTAATCACAATTTTTTTTATAAAATCTATCATTTTCTAAAAAAAATATAAAAAGGTTATTTTTTCTATTATATAATCAATTATTCCTTTCTATTATAAATAAACTTTAATATTTTACCAAAAAACGTATTAAATGTTTTATATCTAAAGATTATTAAACATTATTTGCACTTGTTTTGACATTAGTTTTACATCACTTATCAAGATATATTACTATTTTTTCTTATTAATGTCCATGTATGATTTAAATCCATTCATTTATGGACATAGTAATTATATACTCTTATGTTATACATTTTGACATGATTATGATACCCAATTCTATCCACGAGTTACCCTTATGTTTATGTTTGATTTTTTATGTATGATTATTCATTTGAAATAAATTTTATTGATCATTTTATGATGTTTTTCCCAAATAGATCTGCAATTTATTATGTAATGTTTAATATTAAGATAATTCATGTGCAATTGTCTTGGTGGTTAGCCTTGATTCATGATCCATGTGCCACAGTTTAGGTGGTTTATCATAACTCATTCTACTCCTTGTCAAATACTCAATGACTCATGCTTATGTAATGTATTATATTGTTTTCAAATATATATGATAGCTTGTTTATATAATCTGATGTTATAGATGTTATTAATCCTTATGATTATTCATATTATGTGGCTTTTATTTCAACATAATATGCTTTGTAACCCATATGATCTGTTTTATTCATATGTTTGATCCTATAGTAGGAATTTTAAATCATCCCATTATTCATGCATTCAAAATGTTATCCTATGAATATATAAGGTCTCAAATGAAGCTATTATCTATTTTGGAATAATAAATAATGGTATTTTATTTTGGTTTCAGGATTTTTTATTATGTATCTATTCTTCCAAAGACACCGCACATTAGGATCCTTGGTTTGTATTTGCATGATAATTATGAATAAAATAATGTAATAATATAGGTAAAAATCTAGGTCGATTATATCATGTATCTTATCTCATTTACTTGACATAATATTTCTTCTGCATTGTGCATGATGGAAAAATATGAATCTTATCCTGGTAAACAACATTGCATTACTATCATGGTTGTCCCTATGTATTTGAGTAAAACTAGGGGTATATAGTTGGTGAATGGAGCAGTTGTGGATATAGTAATAAGGATTTATATTTAATGATGTTTTCTAACAGATCATAATAATATGAAGTCATAGTCAAGACAAGTTTTAAGTCTCACTAGAAGAGCTATGAGTGGGAATAGTTCAATGAATCCTGTTGTCATTGATTCTATAGTGGAGTCTAAGTATATATAGAAATTTGATGTGTCTATAGATTCCTTTTGGATTGTTAACAATATATTGGTTCATTATGTAGAACCTATATATATATTCCCTATAACATTATATTTTTATAATATTAAAATGGTTGATATTCCAAAATAGCCAAGGTCACACCAATAGACAAAGCAACTACTCTGATTGTTTTACATCTTGAAATATTTTTCGTAGAGGGGTGAATTTTCAGTAATCAGAGATGACATTAAATAAAACATTTTAAACATTTTGACTAAATAATTATTTTAGAAAAATCATTATTATCATCATAGAGCTATTAAAAATTAGATTTATAGAATTTGGGTCTCGCGAATGTTGGAGTTTATTAGAGTTAGCTCCCTAGAACCGATTTTTATGAACTATATGATTATCTATATTAATAGTATTAAATATTAATTCCTAAGAGATGTTTTCTTACTGAATAATAGTTCCCACTGTAAGGAAAACCTAGAAGTTCTATGATAATATTATAGAATATATGATCTATAGTTGGATGAAATCATTTGGTGGACACATATGATGTATAATATCACTGGTGGATATTCATAATAAATTTATTAACCTTTTAGGGGACACGTCGATGGTAATTTCTAGAATAGAATATTATTATAAGTGTACTCTCCATTATGAAATATACATTAATAATTTTAATTGTATTTCCTTATCTTTGTATATGTGTATTGATATTACAAATTTAATATAATTTTTTATTGATATTATATGTCATGTAATATGAGCCATTGAGGAAAACCATGATGATATATGTTCATGGTGAAGTATTATACATTGTGGGTTTAATGAGTAATATTTCATTAATGAATAATGTGATAAACAATTTTACTCTTCTCTTCTTTAACCGATGTTGATATCTCAAGTATTTTTATGGAAACGATACATCCTAGGAAAATATATTACCATGATGTTATATAGGAATGACTAATTTCCAAAATACTAATAAAATATACTTCACCTACATAGGATGCTAAAACCAGCATACACCTTTATTGATTAGTGATATCATTATATGTGGATTATATAACACCGTAAGAGTCTATAGGAAGTTTTTTATCATTCCAAAATTATGTTTTTTCTCTTCAAGTTCCTTGGAATGTCTCTATATATTATCCTTGGGCTTTGGGATAATTAACATAATTCTAATGAGAAAGATGAATAAATCATCACACAATAATTGTATTCCAAACAACAGATAAATAATAATAATATTTTTTATTTAACATGTTGAATAAATGTTACTAATGGACATGGATTAATATTTGTTCATATTTTATTGACCATATATTTTGTATCACTAGTTATTTAAGAGAAAATTTTATGATCATGATAATTAATAAATATATATTTTAAATTTACTGTATACAATATTTTTTTATTTTTTAGTGGATAGTATAGTGCAATTTATTTATTAAATAAGTAGTCATTATTTGAATCATGATATACTTTTTTTGAATGGTGGAAACGAATTATTAGTCTGGTGGGAAATTATATTTGTAAATTTATATTGTACAAAAATAATTTTATTTAAATCATGATTTTTACACATGGTATGAAATAATAATAATATTATTATTATTATTATAGACTTGGGGTTCCACAAATATTAAAGAAATAATTTGTTAACATGTGAAATTTTTATTTTGTAACCCTAGAAGAATATAAACAAAATTATATGAATTGTTATGTGTTTCAATTTTGTTTTTTGTTTCTATAAGAAAATTTATTGTGAATTATTCCAAATCACTATATCCCTCCACCTCTAAGAACACTCTCTAAAATAAAGAGAGTTATTCCCCCATCAATACTATATATTTTTGAGATATCTAAGAGAATCAATTTGTGAAGATATTCTTGGGATGGTTAATAAGAAATAATTCAAGAATTTAGAGCTACCAGGATATCATGTGAGGATTCCTAAAATGACAATTAGAAAATCATGGTGTAATTTTAGATCACTAATTGGTTATTCGACACATTATTACTAAAATTATAAAAATATACATCAAAAAATACATTTCAAGATTAATCAATAAAGAAAGATATCATTCCAATTTAATTGATTAATTTATTAAATTATTTAGAAATCATTATGTGTTGATCCTCCATTTGGATATGATGTTATATAAAAAATAAATCTTTGATTCTATACCATTAGTACATAAAGTTATAATCAATGTACATCTACGATAAGTCATCGATTATAAAAAATACTAGTGTTGGGAATGATCCATATGGAGAATCTTCTACACATGTTTCCATTATCGGGTAGTGGTTAATGGTGTATGGATTAATTATTATTCAAAACACCTTTGGGTAGTGGGTTAACGACCTGATTTGGGGCTTGGACGTGTGAATGAATTAGACCATTCCAAGAGGGACATTAGTCAAATACCACCCTGGGGGATGGGTCATGTGCTAGGTGGACATTTCCATACTAGACCTACGTCGAGGACCACATGATAGAGTGGTGGGTAGGTTGTTTCATGATATGATGTTAGAAATAGCTGATGAACCCTGTCTTTAGTTACAATGCTATGATTTTATATATATATATGTATGATTTTTTAATGATTCCATAGTTATTGGATCATGGGTGTGGACACAAAACTACTCTGAATATTTTGGTATATTTTAGGAATCAGTTATAATGGCACAATGAGAGACAATGGTTGGATTCTATCATAGATTTCTAGTAGGTGTAATAATATATTTCAGAATACTAGTTATCACATGATGTCCTGATTAAAATGTGTTCCACATAATGTTTTATGGAGACCTATTTTGCATGAAATCTTCTGGTGAGAATTTTTATTTATTCTATATCATTTCCTGTCACATACAAAAAATTTATGATAAAGAATATTTGGGGTTAATAGTGATACCCTACTAAATTTTAATCTCAACCCACACAGAAGAATAGTAATTTAGGTGTATGTTTTATGTATAAATTTTTTATTCATAAAAAAATATCCAATTAATCATGATGGTTCATGTCAATTTTATTAAGGACGTGAATGGGAATCATGGATAACAATAATGTCTATCTGTGCATATGTGTTGTTTTTTTTGGATTATTTTTTATACGGAATCATCATAGCTGGTGATAATTTGAATCTTTTATTTATTAGTAGATAATGTATAATGTAATAATTATTTATTTATAATATTTACTATGATTAATGTGCTTTCTTTGGTTATTTATTATTAGTATTCACTATGATATTGATGTCATATTCTCCATAAATCAGCTGGTAGCCTTTCACCACTAGTAGAAAACCTTTGATATGCTAGAAGGAAGGCTTGAGGCCACATAAAATCATCAGTCCAATCACCAATCAGTGGCCCGAGTTTGGCGAATAACAATTTTGTTGTAAATCAAATATTTTATTGAGAAAATATTCCCCAACATTTGATGAACTATTAAAATGGACTCGGAATCTATCCAATGTAGTCAAATCATTGAAATTATTCACCACATCTATCAGAGAATATGGTTCCAGTTTTTCAGTTGAATTGACTTTAAAATTCATTTATATAAATATATAATGCATTTTTTTGTGATATTTATCATTAATAAATAGCCCAAACATGTACAATGATCCATAAAGGCAATGAAATATTTTTCCTTTCTGAATGAATGGAAATTAATAGTTTCACATGTAGTGGTTCGGATAATATATATGATTTGAGAACATAATATTGAACCATTAAATGATTTTTTTCCACGAAAACAATACACAATAAATTTTCCATCAATAAAATATAAATATGTATGTATTTCGAGAAAAATCAATCATTTTAAACATTATTATAGAATATAGCCTATCTTTCTATGCCACAAAGGACGAAGAATCATTAAATAATGTATTTTTATAACATAAATTATGATAGAAAATCACGATTCTTTCAACATAAAAGTTATAATTATTCAATTTAGATAGTCTGTAATATAATCTAGAAGATCCATTCATGTGATTCATAATAAATAAATTAAAATATTAATTTTGAAAAACACAAGTATTAGAATACCATTTTTTCAATTTAGTGACATGATCATGCATAGTATGAGAAACATAAAACAACATGGTGTTCACGGTAAAAATTAACGTCATTGTAATATTATTATTATTATCCTGAGATCTTTTTATTATAAATATTGTAATATTTTGATGATTTTATTTTTGTGGAGACCAATCTTCATGTACCTTACAATAGTCATTCATATAAATATCATACATGATTTGTTGGATCATTCCCTTGACTCATAATGGAAATTTTAGTCCCCACTACTTATATCTTTAATATTTGAAAGGGAGATCCAAATAAAGATTCAATATATCAAGATAAAATTGGACTTGATCAATATAATTTAAACAATTTACACCATTAAATATCGATGTTATAGAGAAATGAATGAAAAATAAATAAAGGATAATTAACTATAATATACACATGCTTCCTAAAAATTCATTATCCCATACATGAATATACAATAATTCTGATACTAAAATTTATTAATATTAATTGATGATTAATGTTATCATTTGGGTGATAAAATAATACAAAAATGTAATTAATACGAACTAAAAATTAGCATTATTTATAAATAGTACATGAATTAATGAGGAATATGTTTTAAAATTTCATATATAAATGAAACTTGTAATGTATAAATATGAAAAAAAAATCAGCATAAATTATTGGAATTTGGATATTCTCTTTGGAAAATTTATAAATTTCATATAATAATAAATATATATTTATAAATAAATAATCTAACATTATCAGATATATGAGACATCAATATTCATATATATAAATATAATAATTTCATATAATTTTGGAAAAATTTGATATTAGGATTTAACAACTTCAAAAATTATCAAAAAATAAATTTATAATCAATTAATTAATAGGAAAAACAATGAAATCGCCAATATAAAATTATGGTCAAGATAATTCGTAAAAATAAGTCTACTAAATTAATTTTCAAACATCAAATCCAAATAAATAAAAACATTATTATATTATTTAAGAAAATTATAATCATGAATCCCTCATTTAATTTAAAAAAAATTATTTTTATATAAAAACTAATGAAGATTTAATATATATAATTCACTAATTTTACAAACAATCAGTAATATTAAAATGCACATGTCACTCAAATACTACAAGTCATTTTAACATCATTAAAATTTAATAAGCATATGTTGAAAAAGATTTGTCACCTATAAAATTAAATATGACTGAAAATTATTTATTTTTAAGAAAACACTTTACAGGAAAAGTGAGAACCCGAAGGGTCTAGAAATACACCCAAACAACCCAAAAAAAAACAAGAAAAAACATGATCTACCTCATTCAAGAAACAGCAACAACCACCATCCCCATGCATGACACTCGGCGATCCCATGAAAGCATGGTCCCTCCCGATGTTGCCATCCCTCCAAAATAGCCATGTACCAAATGGCCTGCAAAGATGATGATAGAGAGCTCTAGCCCAACAAAGATGTCATGCGGCGTACCATTAACAAACTGCACAACATAGATAATCATACATTCCAGACTGAAGACACCCCAACCTAGATATGAAGACCACCCAATTAACTATGAGAATTGATGATAAAACTAAGTTTACTAGAGGCCATGTCCCAACGTAATTTCCAAGATAAAGAAGAAAAATGTATGCTTGGTGATTCTAACAGGATCTTTTCAAATTCCAAGGCCAATTGGTCTCAAGATTGTATGTACTTTTCAATGTTGATCTTCCCTCTGTTGAAACCCCAAATGAGGATTGAGTCCGGTTTCTCAATCGAATCATATTATTCCTCATTAAAGGTTTCCCTTAAGGTTCTCCCCATCATGTAAGCAGCCTCCTCATCTGAAGCGTGGAGCCATAGTACCTGCTTAGACACTTCCTCCTCATTGATAAGAAAGCAATCCAAAGGATCCCCATTGGAAACCTGCCATCCGAGTTCCTACCTCCTCCGAGGTCCCCCTTTTCCTATTTGTTTTCTTAGCCAATCTGGTCTCCATAGGGGGGGGGGGAGGATGAGTAGTCCCTCCTTCTCCTCTTCTTTGAATTACATCTGTTCTCTTGAGATGGAATCCAAGCTTCCGAGTGAGAGCATTCACCCCCATTGTATTCATAGTTACACCCCCCCTCTGTGTCTAATGGAATAATCTGCATGGAACCAGGATCATCCTCAAGAAAACCTTCAAACCTGTTGTTCAAGGGGATAGAAGCCTGCCTTTGTTTGTCCTATTTATCCTTTGAGGGACTTTGGCCATGTAGCCCCCTCTTGAAAGAACATTTGGATGACCCTACCTCAACCAGTGAAACAAGATCATGTTCTACATCTAACCAGGTTGTGATTTCCCCTCCAGCTGCTTCAAGTTGAACCGAGCCTTCCTCCGTCCCTTTGTCCATAAGATCCATCTGAGCATCTACTTAATCCCTTATGTTTCATTTTACCTCAATACCCACCATACCGTTACCTGATGGACTGCCTTCTAGGACCTCCTCCCTACTGTTTTGATCACGGGAAATTCCCATCCCCTCACTAGGATCCTTCATTGAAGATCGATGAACCGCCCCCTCTATCTCGACCAGTGGATCCCTCTCCTTGTTCTGACCAGTTCCCCTTCTCAAGTTCTTCATTCAAAGCCCCTTACGAAAGAATCTCAACGCATGACCCAACCGTTTGCAACCCGAGTAGAAATCCATCCATGTCTCATAGATCACCTTCTATTTGCATCTATACTCCTCACCCACAGTAACCCAAAAATACTCAAATGAGTCCTTATACATATCCATTTCCACACAAATACGTGGATTAAATGGATGAAAAAGTGCCTTCGTGCATCTATCCGAGTACATGTATCTACCTATCAGGTTTCCTAGCATAAGCATCACCGAAGGATTTTGAAATGGAAAAGGGAGGCTAGGAAAACTAAACCAAATCGCTATCATGGGGGAGTCCTTCTTCATGTGAAAGTCAAAGGTCCACCGAAGAAGAGAAAATTTGACTCCATTGAAGACCCGAGGAGCCTTTTCCCATTCCCGAATAAGATCAGATTCAGAAGAAAAACGCACCATAATCTACTGATAGTCCAGAAGACCCACCGTCTCCCTATCCTGCAAACCCCGAGCATCAAAGACGAACCTGTCAAAAGAATAAACAGAAGGGCGGCGTCCATGAAATCTGGAAACTAGGCTATGTTTCAACAAGTCTGAAGAGGCCGAGAACTCCGCAGATTACAACTAGAGCTTCGGCAACCCATCAAGCAACTCCGAGACCTTCGGATTTAGCGAGATTGAGGGAAAATGAGGAAGAAAATCTTGGTTTGAAAAAGGGATGAAAGGAGCAGAAGCTCCATTGAGGGACCTCGAAGGTCCCCCCGCCCCCGAGGGGGGAGGGACCATCACCGAGGCCGACGACACCACAGGGAATTAGGGTTCGCACATTCCCCCGATGGATGGCCGCCTCCAAAATTAAATCATTAAGGAGATAATATGTAGAATATCATTTTCATTTTTAAAAAATAAGAACATTTTTTTCATGAAATTCATTAATCACATTAATGTAAAATAGATGAATTTAACATTGATATTAATCTCATTACCATTATATTTTTTAAACAAGAAATTATCAATTATGGAAAATACAGACATTATAATAATCAGCTGATAGATCATGTAAAATCTATCATTTAAAAGTTTAAGACATTTTAAATATAAATTTATCAAATCTAAATATAAATATAATTGATAAAAAATAAATAATATTTAAATTTGAACATATCATTTCCATGGAGATGTCGTAATTTTATTCCAAAAAATTAATTTCCCTTCCCATTTCCATTACTCTATTATACACTAATTAATATATTGAGACTATTATGTATGAGGGAATTAACCTATTCTAAAGAGATACGATAAATACAATGGGTGGTTTTAAATTTATTTTTATGTAGAAGAAATAGGATATATTATACTAAAAAATCTGAAATGTGAAGATACAGTAAACTATAGGGCAATAATCAAACATGAGATGTCATCAAGACTCGCAACGGTATATACTACTGATCATCACACTATGATTATGATTTTTTAATAAAATAACTTACAAATATAACTAATTTAATTATTTTACCCAAATTTTATCTCATTAATTATTAATTAATGTAACATAATCGTATGAGTCAATAAAACACCTTCTTGACTACCCCTTGACATGCACATAGAATGTTGAATCATATAGTAGATTCCCAACATGTATGAACCAAAAATATTTTAAAAATTAAACCTATTGTGCTTAATCATGACCCCATATAACATGTCATGATGTCCATTTAAAGCTATAAATCTTTGTTCATCTCAATAACCAAACCCCATGCAATGCCAATGATTGAAAAATTGAAACTCTACTGGTCAACATACCATTATAACTAAATAATTACTAGGATCCATGGACCTGTGAAAATTTTATTCATGATTCAAAAGATTTATAAACAATCAGAGAGATAGATAAAGATTAAAGGTATAACCAAACTTCTAATTAAATATACAGGGAATTTTTATGTTCATTATTATTCAAACCTAGCTATAACACTATATAAAACACATATGGTGACAAAATATCTATAATTAATTAAAATAATTTTGAAATTATTATAAATATTAATGAAATATATAATGAAGATTTATATGAATTATATAAAAATAATATAATTTTTCAATAAATTTGAAATAGATTTATCTCTAATGAAAACGTTCATCGTGTTTTATAGGTCTGTTTGAAATTAAATTATACCACTTTTCTAAATAGAATTTTATAAAATGGATATAATTTTTTTAATAAGAAAAATTAATAATAAGTAATATAGAAAACATAATTATTAAAATAATGAATAGTAAAAATAGTAAAAAATTGTTACAGCAACTAAGGATAAAACATGTTTTCCAGGGGGTAAACAAAAGTTATAAGTGTTAAAAAACCTAAAACATATCTTAGTCCAATATTATTTCCATATTTCAACCCAATCACATATAAAATATGTACATTATCTATTATTTATCCATGATTCTGTAGTAATACATCAATATATTTAAATATTAAAAAAACAATTAATATGTGTCCTTTCCCCAAAAACAAAATGGAATTCCCTCTCTTCTCCTCTCCACACATCATTTTTAATATTGCCCAACCAAGATCTATCTAAATTTCATTAAAATAATCCCTAAATCATTCTTATATTCCCTGGATTGATCATAAATTAGGGCACAAAATAGTTTGGGAAAAAATCTAAATAGGTTCTCTGAAGAAGAGGTCCAGTTATTAATTGAATGTTTTCATTTTATTTCTTCTTAAAGGGACATTAAATAATATTAATACCTTATGAAATTATGACATCATAATATTACATATTCTGATATATTATCATGTTTATTTCATAAAATATATCCATCTACACTCCAATTAAATAATAAATAAAACCAGTTTTAGTATGTATTTAATACTATCACATTATGATCCAAAATAATTAATTTTCCATCACTGCCTATCATGGATGGTTAAATTGATATATTTAATATTAATAAATTATATAAATTTGAAAATATTAATTGTTTAATGACATTGGTTTTCCTACCATTCCATCCATCAAAAATTGATAAATACATTCATCCATATATGTGGATTACCTACTCAATAAGGCAACATGATTCATTTTTCCTCCCTACATCACATGGATGGTATATATAAATTTATTTAAATTTGTAATATGATATTTTTTCTATAACCATATATATTTAAATAAATAATAATAATTACATTATTTCCATCATTGAGAGATCCCACTATTGTCCCCCCATAATGGAGATGGGTCGAGATGATCCTAATGACTCCTATAAATCCATGAAGGATTTATATGATAATACGCATCAATCCAAAGTGGATTTTTCCTAGTCATGTTATACAAAGGAATTGAAATTTTTGGTGGATTCAGATGGGTTTATTACACCTCAACATATGAAAATAAACAAGTGTAGGTATTATTCTGAGTTGAAGGGAACCATTGTCACCAGATCCATGGGACTTCATAATGAAGTGAATAAGGGCCTTTCACAATCAAAATTCAATGAAATAGTTCCTTTTACTGATGACGATAAATTTGATGAGATAAAAAAGAATAAAAATCATCATTGGACTACCAAGGAGGGTATTAATAGATATATTTACTCACTTATTGAAGATAATGATTGCTTAGTGTTTCAAAGGTATCTGAAAGGAATATTACCTTCCATGAATATTCTAAAATTACGGAGGACATGCTCTCTAAAATTCAGTTGAATTTTGAGTGGAATCTCAATTTTATGATGGGCCAAAAAGATTGATTTTGGATGCCATTTGTTGGGATGAAATATGAATACTTGGATGGTTATTATCTAATAATTCTTTCTTCCTTGGGTCCGCCCATTCAGTATTGTGGGTTGTCTTCTTGTTTGAATGCTCTTTGGGATGTTTTCCTTTTTGATATTGGATATTTTTCCCCTTCCTTTTCAAGTGCCTTTTGTTTCTATTGGTCATTTTGATAGAACAACCAGTTTCAATGTCTCTTCACCGAGTAAAAATATTTTTGCCAAAATTATCGGAAAACAATTTTTTTATCATGGACATGGATGAGACCATCATTATCACAAATTTCATCTAAATAGAACTTAGGAAGAAGATTTTTTGGCTTGGTCTTTCATGGTTGAGGTTTCTCATTAGGCTGCATGAATGTTTTCTATCAAAGTGTTATGCCCATAATGTCTCCTACTTTCTTTGAGTACACAACACACTAGGAAAAAATATTATTGCATGGTGGTGTTGTAATTTTCATTCAATTTGCAGTTTTTTATTGGGAATTTTTTGGGGTATTATGGGATCAACTGTTAACTATGACTGGAAATATTTCATTTGATAAATCAAGGAAAACATACAAACCAATAATAAAGGCACATGATGTAGTTCAGTGAGATGCTTCAATCTTTCACTGCCTTGGATGATGAACTACATGCTCTTATTTTTTTACAATTCATATTGTATCCTATTTAACATCTTCAATTCAGCTAGTGCAAAAACATTTCACCTTATGTAATCATTTTGATACTTATTTTCATAAATAAATTTTGGGGTATGAGTTGGTCCCATCTCAAACTCTAATATTTTTTTTCTATTAATATCTTATTTGAATATAGTCAATTTATCGAATTTATTTTGAGTATATGAAACCCATATCGTCAAAACATCTCATCTGAACTTAATTAAGGTACTAGTTGAATAAGTAATCATAAAAAATAAATTAATAGCTATAATAAGAAATAAACATGTTATTATATAATTAAATAAATAAAATATGTTTATTATTAGAATGATAAATATTGTACATGATGAGTTAGACTCGAGGTAAGGAACACTTTCACATAAATTACTCATTTTAAATGTTTTAGAGATTTATTTTATAAATAATTTTCTTACATGTATATATTTTATAAATTATTTTATATATTTATCTATATGGTAATAAATTAATTGTAATGTAATTTAATATTATTTTTTTATATTATGTAAATTTTTTTATAAGTAATATATTTATATATGTTATAGAATATTTTTAGATAAGAAAGAAAAAATAAATGATATATTTTAACATATTTGGTGTCAATGGTTTTTCTTTCCACCAGAACTCTTATTTCATGTTTTGATTCCCTTAAATGATATTATATATTATTTAACAAATAATTAACCTTGAAGTTGGTAATGGTACTTTTAAAAATGGTTTTAAATGGAACAAATACTTCAATATCATGATTTGTTTTCTTATGGTTAAAAATAATATCAATTTCATTATGTTGATGGAAATTCTTACATTAAATTATTATGATTATTATATTATTTTGAAGCCTTTTTAAGATGATATTTGAGGAAAATATGACCAGTGATGATAGGTGAGCCTAATATAAACTCTGGGGAAGGGTGATACCAGTATAGATAGAAAATTCATTGGGAAAATGGATAGAATTAACCAACTATATATTTCTTATAATAGATTATTCTAATTTACAAGGTATGTTATTATAATTGAATTTGGGTTTATGAGAGTGATATAAAAATGATATCCCAAGTTACATACATTTTTATCTTTTATTTCTAGGTTTTTATGGAAATATTAATGTTTAACAATGTATGATAATGACAATATATTTAATTGAAAGGTTACCCTAATTATTAATAGTGAAATGTTTATCCTTTTTTATTATCATTCATGATTATTTCATGATTAAAAACAAATATTTATGACATTTAATTATCCATAATATATTTTATGAGATGTTTTATGTAATTAATTTTAAATTTATTTTAAATTATTATGGAAGAACAGTGATTATTTTTAGTCAAAGGTATATTTTGAAAAATGGATTTTTTTCCCATATTCATAGACTAATTATTTTCTTTCATTCATTTGATATTTTTATTAACGATATTTTTGTGATCATCCCATTTTATAAAAAAAATCAATGGATTTTCGGGATGATTATGGACATGGATGATTTCAATAGGAAAATTTTGAACGTTTTCCATGAAAATAAAAATTTATATTTCATAAATGTTTAGTATTTAGGCAAAAATGGATTCTGTGTGGATGTGTTCACCTTTTGATGAAAACATTATTCTTGTAAGGGTAATAACCAAATTATCTAAAATTAGTAATCTAGAATATCTTTAATTGTACTATAAAATTATTATTATCTGAGGATATAATTTAAGAAATGCTTAACATAGATTTATTATACATAATCTCACATGCACATGTGACCCTTTTACAATAACTCTACTTTTAACATTTTCATTCAATGTATCAACATATTCTGGAATCTAATGTTCTTAAAAGAAGATGAAAGTAAGTTTTTTAGAAAAATGTAGGAATGTGGTTGTGTTCTGAGTCATACATGAACGTTATCCTCAGGGATTTAGTCTTCCCTACACCGTGTTGCTAGTTGGAAATCTAGGAACCATCTTGGATTCCATGAAATAAAAAATAACAATCACCATGATAATAATTCTAGATGAATCTCCACTATGATTGGAAAAATTGACTTTGTTTAAAAGTAATATTGTTCACAAGACCCCAAAATTCACTAATAAAGTCAAATCCACATCCATATTTATATGGTTACACAATAATTTAAATAAATATTTACCACTATTGAAATGAGCCCGCCCTATTTAAATAAATTGTTATACATATCATTAATATAGAGATAAAACTTGTTAAATGAGGTGTCATACTATTTAAAATATGGGCTTCAAAATTCTGTAATAAATAGTTTCAACTATTGCGATTCCCCAACGGAAATATTATTAAATTCAAATATTGAAAAAAAAATTAAAAAAATATTATATTTAATAAATATAAACTTCCACCACATTGTTTAATATTATCTACATGTGTTTAGATATATAAATATATAACAATTTTTTATACATTATAATGATATCTATTGGTTTATACCTTTACATACTGTAAACATTTAAATGTGTGAACAAATTAGAAATTTTAAAAAAATTAAACTAAAAATTATTCTAGAATCTCATGAAAATTCCAAACAATATAATATCCTATTTATTATTTCATCATAAATACATAGAATTATTATGTTCATAGGATTTGGTCATTTCAAGAACTCTCTAGGATGTTAAACCCTAAATATTTGTAAGAAGAGGTACCACTTATCTCTTCATATCGGTGAGACATTACACTGGGGTCACATTATTATTTACAAATAAGTCTAAGAGTTTTAATGATTCATTTAGAGATATCATTCATCCTAAAGTATAGTGGGTGGAATTTAAATAAAATATATCTAGAAAAACTATCAATAATAATAATCATCAAGGTTACTTTTTTAGACATTAATCTAAATTTTTATGATCCTACTATTAAAAATGTTTTGGTACCATTACCAAATGAATAATAAGTAGAATTCAGTACTTTTCACAATTAATAAAAAATATAACAACTCTCATTAGAGATTTCTTAAATAGATCAAAATGGTTTTACACAATTCCAAGAAAAGAATTGTTAATGTACAATCATGAAACAATTGTCTCACATAATCGTGTCTCAAATACATACAAACACACACACACACACATGTATATATATATATATATATCCAGAATACCAAATGTACATGTGAATAATTTAATTGGATGTTTTTCTTTGATATGAAAATAAGTAGAAATTTGAAGCATTTGATTATGAAATAAATTATTATCTATAAAAAGATCATAATTCCACTCAGCCTCTTTCCCATATATAGATAAGGTTAAAAAATTTAATCCACGATCTAATGTGAAATAAATTTATGTTTCATTATTTTTCCTTAATAACACAACCACCTATAGTAAATAAGTTTTTATATGTTGAATAGTAATATCTAATATAAGTATTTATATTCATATAAAAGTATCCTTCTAATAAAACTAGATAATAATTATCATATAAACATAAATATTTGGTCTTATTTATGTATACAATGATTCTCATTATATATTTAGAATGATCCACACTTGTATTACAAGTATATCTAATCATTTACATATCATAAATAAAATATCAGGTCCATTAAATTGTATTTCACACATTAAACAAAACATCCAATATCATATTCAATTTGTTATATATCTCTATATATATTTAATAATAGTTTAATACTAGAGTAAAATGGAGTTTTATCATCTATCAAACCAAGATGATTTTATTTATTTAAAATTGTTTCTATGTAATGTGAAAATATAAATAAAACCCCCTACTATGTTTTCAAAGATTAATACCATGAATACTATCAACTATTCATAGATCCTTATTTTTAATTGTTAAGGAAAAATAATTCTTTACCTAATTTAAAACAATCATATTCATTCAAAAAATTAACTAATCATCGACATCTAAATATACAATCACTCTATATTCATTTCTAAATTTTAAATAAGTACATTAAACCCCATTTTTATAAATAAAAAAATTAAATAATATAATTGAATAAATTTATTTATTACATTTTTTAATATATTATTTATTACCATAATGAAATATAACTGATTTACATACCTTCTTTTCAGTATATTAAAAAATAAACCCTCCAGGTTTATCTAGATAAATTTCATCACATAATTCTCCACTCAAAAATGTATTTTTTATATCCATTCTATGTGTATGGAAATGAATAATCCATGTTAATGAATACAATTTCTATATTGAAATAATTAATAAAAAGGGAATATTATTAAAAATAATCAATCCCTTACTTTTTTTTACAACCATATAAAAGAAATCTTGAATTTTAATCATAAGTGTTAACATTTTAAACACACATATTTCTAAATTCTCATTTACATATAATATGTTTGGACCCTTTTTATTTTTTTCACAATAACTCAAGTTTTATTCCCTATAGTGGAATCTATTTCATCGTTAATTATTTTTTTTTCATAATGTTGCCTCTGTAGAATAAATATCTTGTTTATACCTATTTGAATTATCATCCAAGTTAATACTACATTATATTTATTTATAAGACGAATATTTTGATCTATATCCATATAGAAAACTATGGAATCAAGTGAAATAATATTATAAGGCATATGTTTTCCCATCAATGTTCTTGTACCCAATTTCTGTTAAACTATTGAATCATCATTAATATCTATTATTATATTTGACCTAGATAGAGTACAAGATTTAATTATATATGGATTAACCACCTCAAAATTATATTTTTAAAATTTATTTTTTAAAACCCAACAACCTTTGATATAAAAATGAATTTACCTTCCAAATCCACAATTCATTATCCTTCTCTATTTTCTGCATAACCAAAGAAAACACCTTGGATTTATATATGGGAAATATTTGTTATTTCCGGACCAGGAACTAAATTATTTGTTAAACACCCAACAAAATATTATAAAATTAAACATTCTACCTTCTCTATTTCAAAACATCTTATGTGGATAATTTAATACTTTTTGATAAATTTAATTTTTTAATATGAAATTAATATAATAAAGCATCACCCCATATATTTAATGGATATATATATTTATTAATAATTAAAATCTGAATTTTTCTTAAAGTATATTTTTCCATTCATATAATCTATATTTTGACTTCATAAGTAGAATTAAATTGATGAATTATATAATGTTATTCACATAACTTATTAAATTCATCCATAATGTATTAGCCACCTCCATTAGATCATAATATGTTGACGCTTTTATGAATTTTTTTTTTAAATTTAGCTTTATATATATTAAACACACTTAAGGCTTCATATTTTGTTTTTAAGTATAAATAAGTGTAACGATTCACTATATTCATAAAATTATTTAATAAAATGCATTTTATCTATATGATTTAGAAAACCACTTCATTTATATATATCAGAACATTCTTAGACTGATATATCGTAATCTCTCTCTATACATTTAAACATCTTCATAACTATATTATATAATATATATGTTTAACATTTATCGAATTCCTCTATTAAATTTAATAAATTTTATTTATTTATTACTATTAATAAATTAAACATTACATGTTATAAAACAGTATTTCCAAAAATAAATAAATTATTCAAATAAGAATAATATTTAATCATATGATTATATAGTTTCTATATTCCATTACATGAGTACCCCTTTCTGATAAATATTATTCCCATAAATTATATTACATTTCAAAAATCATTTAAAACGTAAAAACCCTTCATATAAGGAAGTTTAAAAGATAATAGATTATTTTGAATCAATGATGCACTGAAAATATTTATTAGATAAATCGTTTTCTTACAATTAAATTCTTATTCCTTTCTTCCTTTATAGGTGAAATATGTACATGAATTATTCAAAATGTGTATTTTCTTGGTGAAAAAACGTCAAATTTTGTAAAAATTGGAAAATACATGAAGTCATCCACCATTTCCACATTATTATTCCACCATTCCATCATCATTTATTATATATTAACATCGAAGAGTTACTCAAATAGATTTTTTATCATTAAATTCAGATTTTGTTTTTACAATTTATTATGATAAGTAAATTCACTTGAAAAATGAAATTGTTTTTTATACACATGTTACTGTACTTTTATTGGAATTCATGATCTTCTTCATGAATTTATTACTTTTCATAATGGAAATAAGGAATATTTTTTATTCATTTTCCTATATTATATTAACATTTGTATAAAATTATGATGCCATACCCATGTCTCTAGACATGTATTCTAATTTAATGTGAATATGGTTTTCAAATTATTTCAAGGGAACATCTTTACCCTTTTTAATAACTGCATTACCATATTCATTCCATAACGGTGAATATTTTGAAAATCATTTATATCATTGTAATGATTAAGGTATTTTATTTTTCATGGAAATATTTTTTTTTGATGACATGTAGTTCATGAACATTCTCAAACTGTGTCGTATTATTATCCCTAAAAAATTTAATATATTTTATAATAATAAAATTTGTGTATCTTATTCTTAAAATTTTTACTTGTTTGATGTCTATACCAAATATCTTTATCAAACTTCATTTTATGAAGGTAGTAATAATGAATATTGTAGTCAATTATATGATTTCATGGTCACCAAAATTCATTTTAACCATGATTTTTCCTTATTTTAAGAATGTGTTCAACATTTACAACATTAAAATGTGTGTATCATGGATTTTGAATGAAATTATTAGGGATAATAGGATTATTTTTTTGATGTTTGAAAATATATTTAACACTATAATAATGATTTTCTCTCATCATTCCAGCAAGAGAAAATATTTACATCAAACCAATTGAGTATGACTATATCATGATTCATGACCATCAAGGACTCGTAATCTATATTCGTAAGACTAAATCTGTAAGATAGTTTTGAATATTATAAGATGATGGTTGTGCTCTGATTCATGAGAGATCACCATGATTAGAGATTTAGTTTTCTTGACATAATGATCCAAGTGCTCAATCTGAAAGTACATAAGGATTCCATGAAACTGTAAAGACAAATAATCATGACTTAAATTTTGGATGAAACCTCATTGTGATGGGAAAATAATTATTCTTACTTAAAATAATGAATATCAAAAAATCCAAAAAGTCAATAATAAATGAAGTGATAAATCATTAATTGAATTCATAAAAAAATCATTAAATAATGAGTTATAACTATCTATTCTCTTTAAATTAAGGGTTACATAACTATTAAATAAATTCTTACAGCTCTTTAAATAGCGAGACACCCTTTTTAAATTAAGGGTCATATATCTATTTCATAAAGAGGTTCAATTATCTTGATTTAAATAATTTGTTATTATAAAATATAAATGTGAATATTAATTAAAACAATTATATAATAAAAATTATATTAAATTAATATAACAAATTAATTTCCATGAAAATATCTTGTATTATTCTATAACATTGTTTCATTTATTCTATAATCTATTAAGGGATTTAGAATATGACCAATGAGCATGAATTGTTCATAGATAATTTTTATGTGGATGATTATAGGGATAAATGATTGAATGATTCAAGAAATAATGAATATTCAAATATATTGTTGAATATAAATTCATAAAATCTTCATTTTTTCGCTATAAATTAAGTGAGTATTTTCAGTGAAATTATATGTCCAAAAACATATTGATTTATACAAGGAAATTAAAAATTTAAGAGCTAATAAGACCATTTAATTAGGGATTTATAAAAACCATAAATGGGATGTCAAAAGTTTTTAAAATGGGATTTCTTATTTTTTCATTATATTCCTACACAAAAAATCATTCATGATTCATGTCCTATTTCTTCATTATTATTACTTATTAATTATTGAATATTATCTCATTGATGAAATTTATTAGTGGGTTAAGAGTGATGAAGTTTGAATTATACTATCAATAATTTCTTCTCATCATCCTCATAACTAATACACTGCATCACTTAAATATTCCTTTCCATGAATATTTCTCTTTGATTTAACCTATGTACTAATAGGTGATGTTAGTTATAAATCATTTTACCATGGATGAATAAATATTATCATTGTCAATAAACTAATGGTTTGAATTAATGATTATCAGTGTGATAAAAACAGATTAAATGAATATTTATAATTATATTATTATATAATAATCTTCTATTACATGAAAATATACTACTGATATAAGTATGATTAGGTGATATGTGGTTTACTCTTTTTAACATAAAGTTATTAGTCAATGAACTAATAAGTGAATGGAAATCCTCATTATTTTTCCTTTATATAATTATCAATTATTCCAAATGATAATTGAAGAATTATTATTCAGTGCATGATATTTAATAATTAATTAATTATTTATGAAATAGCGAGACCATTAGACATTAATTTCTGAAAAATAAATATTCAGTCATGATGGAAATTTCCATGAGATATATATGATTAATAAAATATATCAACAACAAAACAAATTACCTTATCATCTCATGACATTGACACCCTCTATTTTCTATATTATTGATATTCTATATTACATCTAATTTTCATTAAGGGCCACCATTCTTCATTAATTTTTAAATATTTCTTTTGTATTCTTACTTGTGGGTAAAATAGTTTCTCAAATTTAAAGACATTTTAAAAATAATTCAACCACTAAAATATTCACATAACACTTCCCCAAATTTTTTATATTTATTTTAAGAATAAAACTTTTATAAATTATACACATAAAAATATATTTGAATCTCAGTCACTATTACATCCTAGTTATTATTAAATAAATATTTTTTTTTCATTCCTCAAAGATGGGTGGTAGCCAATAAATCTGAAAATAAATATGAAAAATCCACAGACCGGAGTCAGGATTCTTTCTAGAAACAAGTTGGTTTTGTAATAAACATATTTTATAAAAATAGTTAAGGGTAATTTAAAATTGTAATGAATCATATTTCATCAATGAAAAATACTAAATCTTGAAATTCCCAAATAAATTTTTGATGTTTAAATACATGAAAATAATTTTAAGGAATTATGTTTTTAAAAAAATATCATTTAAATATTATGTTATTTAATGAAACATAATGTCCCCATAATAAAACACTAAATATATACTCAACCCACATGACCCCATCATCTCCATAACATTTCCAATATGGAACAATGACTCCCCATCGATGAACAAAAATGTTTTCCCTTTACCTATATCAAATCTAACAATTTCAAAAAATCCCCTAAACTAAGAAAATATGATGTGAATATAAACTCAAATGGATCTTTTCTAGACATCAACACATTCCCATATAATAATAAATTCATATAAAAATAAAATTAAATTTATTAAATAAAAATGTTTTTCTAAATCTAATGATTTTTATTTAATGATGCCTTATGAAACCAAAAAAAATATTTGGATTGATTGTATGATTTTTCAAAAACAATTAGTTACGAAAATATTTTATAAAAAAATATCAAATAAATATTTTATCCTTTAAAACCTATTAATACGAAGGCACTAATTATTTCTTTGATTGAGTAAAACTCACATTTTTTAAGAGTACGATTTAAAATAATTCATTTCTAAAAAAATAGTTTTTCATTCTAAATCATATAGAGTACATAAAAATGAAAAATATAAATTTTACCTATTTTCATATTATAAAATTCCATGATTTGAAATAAGTCATTCCTTGATAAGACATCGAATCCCACATGAAAGTGAGTCTGACCCATCATCAAATATATCAAAACTACTTCTCCAATAAATGCATGCTATCTTTCATAGACACATCCCCTTGTATGAACATGAATGTTTAAAAAATTTATCTATGACAAACGTTGTTAACAGTCAAACACACATTTAGAAAATACATGAAATTAATGTTCAAATTCAACTGTCATATATGAATTATCAATTACAGTTTATGTACATTTAAAAAATGATATTAATTTTTTCATATTATAAATTTTGTTTACATATTTAAAAATTTCCCACTAAAACATCATTAAAATAATAAATTAAACATGATTACATAAAACATTCAACAAAATCCATATTAGAAACTCAAAAACAACCAACTTCACATAATATAAGATCCCTGTTATATATACATAAATTCTATAAACATTAAGTGGTTATGTGTAGCCTTAATTTCTTCTAAAACATATTTATTCGAAAATATTAATTGTAATATATTCAAAATTGAACATGTTTCAATAAAATAAAACCCTATTAATTTATAATAAATCAACATAAACAATGAAATTAAAAAAATAATAAATATGGTTAAAACCAACAATAAAATTGTGTCTTTTAAAAAATTACCCATTTTTATCTTCATAGATCACATTAATAGAATGAGTCATTAAACTATTAAACAATTTAAATAAAAATTTCAAATATTTATATCTGAGGACATATATATAAACCACAAACATCGAGAGATTGTTTAAAAACAAAAAAAATTATAAAGTGATTCATGTACTAAAAAGATAATAAATTCCTGATATATTATTTCATAATGAATCAATAAATTTCTTTAATATTGTAATAGATTTTTTGAAAATGGTTGGATTTTAATCCTTAATTTATTATATAAAGAAAATACCTCTTTAGACTTAGTAGAGGGTGACCCATTACAATGCCCGAAGGCCCAAGTCCAAGTGGCCTGAATATAAGGCTTGAAAGCCCATTTTTTGGCACAAAGGACCCCTTGGTAGATAGTATTTCTATAGAACCTGAGCTGCTACATTACCTGCTATAGTAACACCACTGTTACAGTACCACCACTGCTACAGTCCCTCTACCGCTACTGTTTCGCCGCTACTAAAGTCCTGCCGCTGCTATAGTGATGCTACAATACCCAGAATTTCGCCCCTTCCCAGATTTGATCCTAGGTATTTTGGATGCCATATTGGAGCTTGTACCACTATGGTATATACTCATTGGAAAAAATAATGTTATAGATCAAATATGGAGAAATAAACATTAATATAATAAGAACCCTAAAATAATTTATCACTATAGTGGACTGATAATTGTTATTTAAGGAGTCATAATGGGAATAAAAATGTATGTATGCCTAATAATCCTAATCTCAATTTTAATTGATTAAAATTTATGGTTATAAAAATACACAAACCTTTGAATGTACAACATGATTGTGAAAATAAAAAACTAGGGAGTATGAGGAAATATGTATATGGAAAGGTTAGGGAAAGAGGTTCTTTTTTTTGTTCTTATATCTATGTAGTAATCTTTGATGTAGTGTGTGAGGTGGAATATCAACATAATTCAATAGTATAATGTGAAAACACTTTTAGTTTTTTTACTTCCACTGCGTCACTCATCATGGCTATCTATTGGGGTTTAGTATAACATTATTTCTGTGCTCTTAAATTTCAAGTGTATGAGTGTAGCTCTTTATACTACCCTAAAGGAAATTGAATTGATCTTCCTATTATCTTTTAGTGAAATTAGTATTAATTTTTACCCCAATCAAATAGATCACTACCAGGATATAGTGATCATATTTATTTTTCTTTTGTGAACCAACACTATAAAAAATTCATCCAATAAAACTATTTTTATATTAACCATTAGTATATGAGGCATTATATTTACAATAAATAGTCACCATATGAATAGTTTTAGAAAAAAATCAACACCAATTAAAAATAATATCTTATATTACCATTATATATCACCAAAAAAGGAGAATAATCATGTGTGAAATAAAGTTTAGAAAAATAGAAATGTATTTTTTCTTCTGAAGTTCCATTATGCCGACTTCAAATTATCATTATCCAAAGTCCATCAGCTTCAACTAAATTTAATAAAATTATCATATTGAGTTAAATTCACTCCAACACCATTACTATATGCATTCCATCCTTTTTATTTTGATCTATCCTTTGATTCCAATGTTATTTTTAATTCTAAATTTATGAAATTAATTGATTACCAAATTTATTGATATTAATATGTGGTTGTAGAAACATGTTTCAGTTCATTGTATTATGTTCAGTATATTCTATATAAGGATTTTTTTTATGTTTCCAATTATATCTTCCTGGTATTACTCTATGTCGAATTCTGTTGAATTCCTTATATTATTTGGTTATGAAACATAGTGCAACAAATCATGAATGGTTCCTTTAAGATGGAATGTTGGATACATGGATATGAGATAACATCCTTGAATATTAATAAATTTTTTAAACATTATTAAAATTCATTATGACCATGATGATGAATATTTGGTCAACTAATGTTCATGGGAGATTAATTTGTGGATTATGGTTTTTGATGAATGGGAATTATGGTATTAGAATGAAAAATTATCAAGGTATAATGCATGTTACATTTACATGTATAAATATTATAATGTGTGACCATAAAAATTATTTTTAATTTTATATAATTAATTTCATGACTTGAGATTATATTGAGTATGTAACACAACCTGTATAAGATTTAAACAATTCATGGGATTTTGTGTTTGTATGCTTTATTGATGAGAGAAATTACACTCAATTATATTGTACAAATTCCCATTCTAATTTCAAATAATTATTTATCAATATTTTATAATCATGTTTCATTGGGAGATTAATCCTTTTATGTTGTCTTTATGGTATATTTTTGGTGGGTGACACATTTTTATGATTGGATATATGGTCCTAATGAAATTCTATTACCTATCATATTGTAGCATGATATTATATTGGGAAACAATATAATATTATAGTGAAAATATGGCCTAATATTAGCATCTTGAAACACATTAAATATCATATTAAGAGGTCTTCTTGAAGATGGATTTATCTACATTTCATTATTGTAAATAATTACAATGTGTTAGAATAACAAAATAATCAATGATTTAAATAATCAATTGAATAAATTGATGAATTAATGTAGAAATAAACGTATACATGTTTGAAATAAAAATATTAATTTAATTTGAGTGCAAATTAAGTATGTTCAAGGATTTTCTTGAAAATATTTTTCGAAAAATTTTCATACCTGGCATTAAAGTATATGTTTCAAAAAAAAGAATGTAAATCCATAAAAATATTCAAATAAATATATATATGAAAGTTTTGTAGAAATTTTTTAAAATTAGTCCATATAAGATGGGAAACATTCATGATAATTTTCGGATAATTTATATCACAACTAATAAATGCTTATTTTTTTCAACCTTCAACCTCAATATTTTGACAAAGTATATAACATGGTCCCTGATAAATTATCATAATTATTTGGTCTTTAAGAAAAAAATTATTTTGGTTTTCATAAAATTTATTAGTATCATTACTTTCATCCAAACCGTTTTAAATAATATCGCTAATTTATTTATAATCTACTTCACTCCAAAATACTATAATAAATTCTTTAAATGAGCTCAAATATTTTAATTCAAATATTTAAAATGACACTCTTGCATTCTCAATTCTCTCATATGGTTTCACACATATCACAATATTTCATTTTTTATTCATGAGAACATTCTCAACGTACTAATTTAATAATTAATTGAGAAATATTGGTATTTTTTTTCAATCAGAAAAAATCTTATAATGTTATGTTTAATAACTGTTGTATTGAAGAAATGTTAAAAAATGTGTCATCAAATATTTATTTTCTGGGATGAATTTTATGTAATCATTAACAAATAAATTCAAATAAAAGGCACTGAAATATAACTTGTTATTATAAAGTGTAGGAAAAATATATAGTAAAGAAACAATTAGATTTCATTTAAATATTATTCATTATATTTTATTCAAAACTCTTTCATATACCCAAAACTGACTTATATTTTAAAACATCAAATAATGTTTGTATCAATTCAAAAATAATTTTAGCAATGCTCATATATATTTTCCACAAAAAAATATATTCTGAAAATTTTAAATTTATAAAATTAATAAACATACACAAACCATTATATCCGATTAAAATTAATTAATTTTAATTATAATAATACATACATGAAAATTTAATTTAATTTCTAAATAATATGATTTCTATTTTAGGGAATTATGTTTCATCTATGAAATATTTCTCCTATGTTAGTAAATATTACATTATTTTTGTGGGTACTTGTTTTCAAAGTTTCCAACATATAGTCTATGATATAAGTCTAAAAATGAAACCAGATATGATATAAAATTTTAAATAATAAAATATTAATCTTATAATATTAATCACAGATGAAATAGGGATATATAAATACAAATTATTTTAGTGTACCTCATTCTTCTTCCTATGAATTTTTAGTCATATTGATTAGATTTAGGGGCTGTAGAGCGTAAAAATTATTTATATGGTTTCTAATAAGAAGTATTATTTTATTGATAATATAATAAATAAACACGAAAACTAATTTATCTAATGATTAAAAAAATAATTTAATTAATATTCATTGGTCATTGGGTTACCTTCCAAAAATAACATGGTTTATCTACATTATAACGGATTTATTATTAAATAATTCCCATTTTTAAGAGGTTGTGTCTTTCATTATATTAACCATCAGATATTAAATGAAAAACTTCTCCTTGGTATGTTAACATTTCTATTTTATTTAAAGGCACATTGAAAGAATAATATTATCTCAGATGCTACATTGTTCCCATTAATCTCTTGAAATCATGTATAATAAAGGTCCCAACCCATTTATTCATTAATTAATTAAAAAACAAAAAAAACAAAGATTATGAGAATTTCGTGTGGATTTCATCATCATGTGCTTTAAGAACTCCATATCCATAGTAGAATTCAATTTATGATTATTCTTCTAATTCATTTTTTTGGAAGTCATCTTCTATAGATAACTAATTTTATGTGTTAATAAATTTACTTTCCCTTTTCCACATCAATTTTTTCTGTGAAAAATTGTGTTATCTCATGAATCTCATTGATGTAAATTATTTTTTCCTATCCAAATGAAAATATATTATTAAATTTTTTCTTAACTAATGGGAAAGTTTCTATCAATTTCACTTCCATTTTATCTTGGTCCTCATTAATTTCAATTATATAATCCATGATCTAATATTTCATTTGGGTCCAAGACTAATTTATCTCATCTTATTAAAATTCATTTTACCCCTCCCTATGACAAGTGCACCCCCAAAATAGATTACCATTTCCTTAATAGATGTCATTAGTGGAATCCTTTTTATATCAAAAAACATGATTCTATTTTCCCTATATAATAAAAAATTAAATTATTTAATTATAGTTTCGTAATTTTAAATGAATCAATATACATTAATTTTATTATAACAATAGGGGAACTTTAATGTAATATTATTGGGAATAAATACTATTGTTTTTAATATTTTTATTCATATTTTTTGTTTTTATTATATATTTTTTGTTTTTCACAAAAAATGATAACTAAATAATATTTTTCTTAATAATGACATAAAAAATTATTGAAAAAAAAGGATTATTGTTTAAACAATTAACACTATTACAAGTACATAGTGTTAGTTAAAATATAAAACTGATCATAATATTATAATCATTATATTGATTAATTTGGTTACTAAGATTTCTTATTCAGGATTATGTCTATATTATATAAAAATATAACTAAATATGTAGGAGATAAGTAGGAATATTTATATGAAATTTTTAATCTACAACTCAGCTATAATGAATCTCATATTAACAAGAGGGGATATGTAATGAACCAACACAAGTAAACCTAAAATTCCACCCTAGTAGGCCCTTTACTGTGGTGAGGTGCAATAATATATTAGAAAATAACTCTAATATAAGAATAACATGATAGAAAAAATAGGAACAAGTCAGAGAAATATATACGTACAATATCCATAAAATCCAATCCAAAATAGATAAACTATAATGTATGAAATTACAAGACCAACAAGTCTATTTGTGAACAACTTTCACATCCAAAATATCCTTCTCTAAAGGAAATGATAAAAATAGAATCTGATATGATACACAATTTCCACCCCCTTACCAATTCTTATAAAACAATGTCTACAAATGCCCAGAAGAAAAAAATTGGGTATGATAAAAAATCCATTTAATAATCAAAATAGATTATATACATTTTATAATGTCATGAATTCCACAGTTATAGCATTAAAAATATTTTATGAATCATTTATAAAAATCAATTCTAATTTTGAAATAATTTTTCATTTTTCGTAAAATAAATTCATATTCCTAAATCCATAATATTAAAATAATATTTGATAAACATGAGGGAATAACTATAGGATATAAGGTAATCATATAAATACAAATACATGAAATTATACATCATGTAAAACCATATTATATAACTTGATGTGAAAACATGTGAGAATCAATCCATGAAACAAATCCAACATACGATAAAAAAAACATAAATGAAGTAAAATTTTGTATTGTGATATAGTGTGTGGGAATACATACTAGACATAAAAGATCCTAAAACAAGAATATTTTTTAACCAATATCAAGTTTTTTCATCTTCCATTTATATCACAAATGTAACGCCTAGTGATGCCACACACACTAGGGTTACCTTTTTCCTGTTCATGACACACCCAAGGTTCCCAATGTGACAAGTATGAAAAAAATTCATTACAAAACGGTGATCAAAATTTATAAACCATTTTTAATAGCATGCTAACCCACTTAATTGTTTGAAAACCCATTTCTTAACCAAATTTTCCATCCATTAATTTAATCAAACACTTGGTGTGAAAAAACTCATTTCAATTAAAATCTCATTTAAAATAATGTATCATTCAATGAAATACCTTTAAACTACAAATTACATCAATAAAATAAAAAACTACAATTAATTTTATAATAAAAATAATGAATTCAATGTACTAACCATTTCATAGAAAAACCTACCTCAAAAGATGGGTAGAACAAAATCACCTTCGAAAATAGAGATTCACAAATAGTAGATAGGGTCCCCATGATCCTCTATCCTTTAAAAACAATGTCATTTAACCATAAAACCCATTATATTAAGAATCAATACCTAATTTAGCTCTATAAATATGAAAAGAGAATTATTTACCTAGAAGAGAGGAGTCAATATAATCAATGCAACAAACCTTGATGAGATCCCTCATGAACAAGCGAATTACACATAGAATCCAAGGGGAGATGCCTTAAAATCACACAGAAAGGGTTAGTATGATCCAATAAGACACTAGGGGGGACTATAGTTAAAACATAAAACGGTAAAAAGGGTAAAATTCTTCTTTTTAAGACTTTGGAGTGGGTCACAATGTTTCTAAGAGGATGACATATGATAAAACTAACAATGGTCCATAAATATGATTACCTACAATGAATTTTGTATAGGGGTTAATGGTTGACACATGGGGATACATGGATTGGGAATAATATGATAATATATTGGAAAACCCCTGAAAATTTTTAGTCATGCCTGACTGTTCACTATGCATGTCACATAATTTTTGTAACCATACAGAAACCATAAAAAACTCCACTGGAACCTCATAGAGGCATACTATATGGTTATTACAAGCATAAAAAAACTGTTCATCTAAAATTCTCATGTTTCTTTTTTCCCACAAATTCCCTTATTTTCTACCTCTAATCCCTTGAATATTCATGGACCCCAAAGGGAGAAAATACCTCAATCAGCTAGGGAAGACATGTTTCCTAGATAGAGATTAAATTCTCCCCATATTATGCACTTTTCCCCCTCGGAATAGATATATATTCTAGTACTAAAAAAGAGAAGGTCATTGTTTCATGTTAAATGATTAACACTCAAACATCTCATATCTATCCAATTCACACATCCATAATACCTGGATCAAGGGATTAATTTTAGTATGACGTATTGGTTCCTAACGATCAACATTTTTTATCTGCTTCTCAACTTCCTTGGTATCATTTTTTATATCAACCCCCTATAATTAAACCACATTAGAATGATTTGGGTGATACCACATTATAATGGAAGCATGAAACATATTGTGGATTGAATTTATATGATATAGTAAGTCCTACTGATATTTCAACATCTTGAGTCATTCTATAAACTGAATTGGGTCAACAAACCACACTAAAAACATACCATGCTTACCAAACAAATAGTGTCCCATTTGAGGTAAAACTCTGATAAATACACAATAAAAAATATCAAACTATAAATTCTGATGAAGAATTTCCACAAAATATTTTAATTGATTTATACTTTGAAAAACCTCATTCAAATCAACTGCATGTTTTTTTGTCATGTCTTGAATGATACGTGGTACAAAAATTTCTTCGTACTATTCCTAGAATAATAGATATCTACATGACCACCATAATATGTGTCAAATAGATCCATATTTATTTTGTCCTAACAATATTTTGTTGGAAAATTTTATGACAGGATTATTGTTTTCCGACAATCAACCAAAATCAAGCATGCGAGTCTGAAGTATATCATACATAAATTTGGTATCTCTCTTCGTTTGTACATCCATATCCTGATCATAATACATGTTTAAATTTAAATTATAACCCCTAGGATTTTATAATAATTTCATGAAATTGATGTGATCAATGAGTCCTTATTATAATCCAAAGTAGAAGGAACCCAATAAAATCTCACAATATCTAGTTCATATAATTCCTCAATCTTTTCCACCACCATAATTACCTTGATAGGTAAAAAATGTTACAATATTGTTATTTCATCAATCAAAATTTAAATTGATTCATTTCAACTAGTATTACTTTCTGAACCAATGAATTAATACTTAGAAATGTCCTCCCCTTTAGATATAATAATTTTCAAGTAATAAAATATGCTTTAGGTATCTGGTGTTCTACCTTTATTCTATGACTAGTTATACATCATGACACAAAATCATTAAATGATGAAATCATCTTCATTTGTGAATACGTATGTCTAAAATCATGATACATCTTAGTAGAACATTGGTTCATGAATGAAAAATACTGATGTAAACTTTCCTTTTTATTCCAGCCTTAATAAATTCAGAAAATAAATCTTCTATATATGTAGGAAGATGTACTGGTAGACTAAGAACACAAACACGAGTTCTACCCAAAATAAAGGACATTAAAATTGAATTGTTACTCTATGTATATTACAGGATCAGAATATACCCACTCAACCAAAATTGATTCATATTTACTTTATGCCAAGAACACCAATCCACCAACCACGTCATCTCTCATGCCCAATAGAGAAAAAAACTCATCAAAGACCACACTTCTTCTAATTCCATCCAGAATTGTAAAAATAACATTCTGATCAATACCACAAAAAAATTTACATTTCTAAAGAGTCTATGAGATATCAATATAAATTTATGAGGAAAATCCACTGAGCATATTTATTGTATGTTCAAGTCCCCTTGACTAAAAATATATTTATATACCTTAATATCATATTAAAATATAATCATCTCCACAATGAGATTGAGATTCCAATTTTTGAGAACATGTATAACCATATCCAACTAAATATCATGGGTAGTTAATTTCTTCTCACGAGGGAATAACTAAAGTTATCTATTGCCAACCACATGTTTCCCCTTTGTCAAGACACACCCCAAACCCATGCCAATGCATCATAAGAAACATCATAACATGATCCCAGTATCATATGATTAAAAACTAGTGATGATTTCAACCACACTTTCATCTCCTCCAAATATCTCTATAAATTTTCATTATAGTTAAATATTTCACCGTTATGGGTTTAAAATATCAAAAAAGATGAAATCATTGATAAATATTGAAAATAATGACTATAGTAGGTGAAAAAATGTGATATTCTCGAGAACTCAAACACATATTTGGGATTCTTCACGGAGAAAAAAAATCCATTTATTATTATGATGAAACAAAAATTCCCTTCATATATATGACATGCAATAGAAATTTTACTTCATCAATCTGAAACTCACATTTAAAAAACTTACAATATAGAAAATGGACATTCAAAATTTGAATAATGATATTTAATGGTCTATATTATAACTTCCCATAAATTACATACATATATATTATATGAGAAACAAATAATAATCATTAAAAACATAACAAAGAATTTCATGTTCACATAAGTTGAGTTTCTATAGAAATTTGGAATCATAAACAATTGGTTCAAGAAACATCTACATTTTCTCTCAATTATTTTTTTCAAAACTAGTCCCCTTTTTGACATATCATAATTAATACCCATCTTCATGAAATGTGGTAAAAAACATAAGAAATTATTGGATCATATTATAAGTAAGGGTAAAAAATAGAAATGTAAATCATATCATATACATAATACATAAGAACACAACATTTGTTAATATTGTTATACATATGAATGGTCATTATATTATATTATTGGATAAATCATAAATGTTCATAATGATTTAGTAAACATATTTGAAAAAGACATAACATAAGACATGAAATTGTTTGTCACACACCTAATTATAGATAATAATTTCTTATTATTAAATGATCATTTCTTATACCATCCTAATAGATATAGTCAATTACTGAACCAATTTGACTCCTCATTTAAGTACTGTATTATTGAACCAAGACCATTTCAGGTTCCAACCATGTCTATATTATAATATATAAATATTTACCCAGTTAATTGGTGGGAGATATAGGTCCCTCACATATCATAATTAAATCATTTATACAAGTTCCAAAAAATACAAACCATTCATCCGAGCATAACCCATGAAATATACTCGGTTTCTTAAACGTCATTCCATCATAACATAATCTTTATAAAACAAATAGATTTTATAAATATAATTCGATATTAAAAACAAAATAGTTGAAAGAATAATTTGGATTAAATATTTATAAATCATGTACATGGATGATAAATATACATTAGTAAATAGTTACATATAAACAATCTCATATAATAATTAGATTTCTAAATTAACCCTTACCTTCTGTTTGATTTCTTCCATATGTGTCTGAAACTACTCAATGGTATTTTTATTCAAATTTTCAACATTTAACATATTAATAATAATATTTATGATATCAGATATGATCATTTTATTACTTAATTTTACCATTCATTTAACAATTCTATGTTAAAAGAATATTTTAGGTAATAATCGCATTGTTTATCGTATGTGTTTTGACTTGTAATTGTTGATATTATTAAATAGATTATGATTTACTTACTTCTAGAATGTATATAATGATTTATGTATAATATATAGTTAGTATACATATATATATATATATAATAGATATAAAAATTAAATTGAAAACACCATTAAAGGAGACGGTATGTCGTAGTTATGCATGAACACTAATTCTGTTTTCTAAATACACTGAAATGATAAGTGTAAACGACACACACACACACATATATAATTATAATATCATTATTATTTCATATATTTATTGATTTTTTGTTATATATATATATATATATATATTAATCATTATTCGATGGTTAACGTGGAGAATAAATCTCATCACATCATGGAGACTGTATGACGTAAATACACACGAGCGATAGTATGATTCCCTTAATGGGAAAATGGATAGGAATTGTATGTTTTATCAGTTATACAGAATAATTATCATGTAATATTCATTATTTAAATCCTTTATATTCATCATTATAAACATTTAATTATTTGATACATGAAAATAATCATACATCACTGTGTGTAGATTTCTGGCCGTACATACGCCGAAATGGTGATATTGTTATTCATTGGATGGGTAGAATCATAAATATGGTTATCCCATAATCATAAAATGATATAATAATATATTAAATGATTTATAAATGTTTTATTAAGGGAAAAATAGAAAATAATGGGTTTTAATAAAAGAACATCGAATGATATGATAAAATAATTACCTCTTCATCGAGGGTCAATTTTTGATTTGAAAAATGGCTATTAAGGATGGATTTATACCAAAAGTATGGACAATAAGATGAATTGAGGGAAATTGGGTTTAAAATGGGCTCGATTTTTCTGATCTAAAAGGATTTAGATGTGTGAATGAAATAGAGTGTCTGGTTCCATTTTATAAGAGGGGGAGGGGTACTTTAGGAAACTCCAAATCAATTAATTTAATATAACTTGATCATCGATTTCATGTAGCTCCAAAGTGAGTTATTTTGAAATATATATGATTATAAAAAGAAATAATCTCAAAAATATAATTTTTGACTTATTTATGTCACAAAATTAACATCATCGATTGGCATTAACACTCTATTAAACAATTTGACTCTTACCATGACATCTCTTCTTTTTACCATAACGGTTTAATATGGTTACTATAAAATTAAAAACGAAATCTAGTTGGGTAATTCTATAAATATTCATCATTATCCTAGTTTTTTTTATAATATATAATTTTATGAATTTTATATCATTTAATGAAATATTATCTATTTTAAAATGTCATTTATGTAAATTATAATATTTTCATCAATTGACATTTTAATAAATCATAAAAACGTGATTATTTCAAAAAACCACATTATCTCATTCCTAACAAGTCATATTCATCACAAAATTAATGTATGAAATAAAATACAATAAATTATATTTATTTTAATATTAATAATATCAACTAATTGATTCTTACTTTAATAAATCAATTACAACATGATCATTGTGTCAGCATATAATTTATTTTTTAAATCCTAAAATTATAAATAAATTAAATTTATGTAAATAAATGTTTTAGATTCATAAATACTATTTATAGTCTTCCATATCATAGCTATAGAATCATATTAAAAATTATATGGTCATTCAAATTTAAATATGGAATTTTTAACTCTTCTTTAAAAAAATATAATAAATATCATAATCTCACACAACTGGCTTAAAAAAGATCATCGTTTCAACATAATGTTCATTTTGGACAAGAAACTATTATCTAATGAAATTAAAACAACTGTTAAGTTAATTTTATAATATTATAATTTAATTTTTCCCCTTATTTACCATATTTAACTTTGAACTTTGTAAATAAATTTCAAAAGCTAAAATTAAAAAAAAATATTTTTATTCTATTATATCATATTTTCTATACTAATTACAAAAATATATGTATATTTTTTAAATTAAATTTTAAAAAGTGGTAAATAATGTTTAATATTAATCCTGCACATCTAGCTTGAATGCAGGTAAAATAGACTTTCAAATGTTCAAAAATATTTCTATATTTAATTCTATTATTAAAATATTCTAATGTCTTATATTGGATTATATATGTATTATTAATCTATTTTGACTTCAAATCAACATAAATTAAATATATATATATATATTAAAAATATAGTTTTTTACAAACAATGTTGTATTTTTCACTATTCATAAAATAATGAATCTATTCATAAAAATACCAAAAAATTATGCAAAGCTAATTTTGATATTTTGAATACAAAAATTATGTATATTTATTAAAAAAATTATAAATTTTATATTGTGGGTATACTATTCATAATATCTATTTTAAATTTCCTATTTGATAGGCCATGGTTCACTCGAACTCGGTGTTTCATGCAACACATGGTAGTGAATAAAATGAATATTTTAAAAAAGATACATACAATAAAGTCTTGCGGGGTTACATTCGACCACACATAAACTCATTTTTTCCCTTGAAATTCATCACTTGGATACAAATATATGAGGCTACCATTTCCACAGCATGTCCTCATGTTCCTAAGTAGCTTCTTCAAATTTGTGGTTACCCTATAAAAAAGTGACCAAGGGAGTGGTCTAGTTCTGTAGAACGTTTTCACTTAGATATAGAATCTCTGTCGGTTGTTCTTCAAAATAAATATCTTGCACCATCAATATGAACTGATATTTTAGTACAGTTGAAAGACTAAGTATGTACTTTCTCAAGAGAGATACCCAGAACACATCATGAACTAGATATAGATTCGGTTGAAGCTCTAATTGGTAATCTAAATTCACAAAACAGTCTAGATTTTAAAAAGAACCAATATTCATAGGGATCAACTTTCCCCAGATTACAAATCTCATTACACACTTTAAGGGCGATATTCATAGAAGAACCTTGTCACCCAATTCAAACACTAGGCATTCCCCTCTGTTGTCTGCAAAAAATTTCTGTCAACTCTGAGCTCCTCAAATGTTTTGTTGAATATATCTGACATTCCTAGAATCACATCAATAAGATCATTTCCTAGTAACTTTATTTCCCCAACATCAACATAAAAAGTTAGAGTTATACAATTCTTTCCATAGAGGGATTCATAAATAACCATATGAAAACTGGAGTGAAAGCTATTATTTGATAAAATTCCATTAAATTTAGGTGTTTATTCCAACAAACATTGATATCCATATAACATGAACTCAACATGTCTTCTTTTGGTTGAATTTTCCTTTTAGACTAAAAAATTAATATATATCTAGAGCCTACTGATGACTTCGTGAATAAATTGAGGTAACCATTGGATCCCGATCAGATATAATGGATAGTATTACTCCATGTAATCTTATCATATATTTTAGATATATTCTAGCATGTTTATCCAAAGAGAAATCCTCTCTAATAGCAATGTTGTGTGACAATTTCTTAAGACGATCAACTATAAGCCATAAATAACTATAAGCATTAAATGCATTTGGAATTCTTTCTATGAAGTCCATTGTGATGTTATCCCATTTTCATTAGGGTATAGGTAATGGATGTAACATCCTATTATACTTCTATGTCTCACCCTTATGTTTCTGAAAATCCATGCACCAAGAGACATGTTCAACAACAACCCTTTTCATACCACCCCAACAAAAATACATTTCAAGTCTCTATACATCTTTGTAAATACATGATAAATATAGAATGGTGAACTATGAGACTCATCAAACATGTCCTTCTATAATTATAGTATGAGATGAGTACAAACCTAGTCTCTGAACCTAATTATTCAATCATAATCAATGTTTAATTCTAAAACATTTATTTCCGTGTATTATAGATATATATCTTCCTTCTACACCTCCATAAATATCACTTGTATAGATGGTTTAACATTCCATGGAGAAAGATAATATTTTTCCCCTTCCATTAAAATTTCAAGATTCATATATCTTAAATCCATAAATATTATGTCTTTTTTGATCCTCATCATGTATAGTATTGCATGGTCTTTTGGACTCAAAACATCTCCCACCTTATTTTCATTCCCATTGTGGTAATCTATAGAGAGGTTTTAATATTTAATAAACTACAAAATTATTCTTTAGTAAATATTCAGCACCTTTTTTGAGAAAATAAATCATAAAATTATATGATCAATATAAATATAACACAATTCACCATAATGTTAATTTCTCTATATCTTATGTGAAAATATAAACACAACTAACTAAAAATTATGAGATGCGTGTTATCTTCCATTTATTTTAAATTATTATGAGGAATAAGATATCATTATATAAATTTTCATGAGAACACATCCCAAGCACTTCTTGGATGCTGCTTAGTAAATAAATAACCCTTATCTACTACAAGACAGTGTGAGCACAGGTGCACTATCTATTTTTTTAGATTTTTGGAAATCTATTCACATTCCTCCATCCACATGAAATAAAATCCATTCCTTTTCAACTTGGTTAGTTGATTTTATATCTTTGAAAAATGTACCAGAAAGCTCAACCAGAGACAAGGTTTATGACTATTTATTAAAATAAAGGAAAAATGCAGCAAACAAACATCACAAGCCAAGAAAAACAACTACATGTCATAAAAACCATACACGTCATTATTTCCATAAAAATGTGCTTCATCCAACGTGGCTGACTCCCATTCCGAGCTGTCATATTGCTTCATCGTCTTAACATACTTCCTCCTAATATTTAACTTTTCCAAATATAAAAACTCCTCATTAGATTGATTAACTTTGCCTTTGTTGAACCTAGTGGGCAGTGACTTTGGCATAGATGAGTAATATTTCCTTTGCCTTATTCTTGTTGGATTGGTCATAACATTGTCCTTCCCTGACATATTCTTCTCTCCACCTTGAAATACATTACTATAAGAAGTCATGGCCTTCCTTCTCAAATTATTCTCTTCAATTTCAGATATATCTCCCCAATTTCCAGAGATAATCACCCCTGGAAAACATCATTCACTCCTTGTTCTTGACCGATAAGACTGTTAGCACAAACTTTTTATGTGAATTGTGGATGTTCCATAATTTCAAGACCACCATGCACCTCCTTTGGAAAAATATCTTCTTCACATGCACCATTTGGGGGCTGAAAATCAGACTGTATTTTGTCACCACCACTCTTTTGTGTTTCATTGTCTACATGAGAATGCATATCATGCTTACATTCATTTCCAAGACTCTGAGTCGCGCATCCATAAATATAATCAACAAATTAAACTGGTGTCTGTCTAGGAGGCAGAGAAGATGCATCTTGCTCCACCATATTCTAATCTTGAAGCACTTCTGAACCATCATTCATCAAACCTGCAAAGCAATTACCTAGTGCAATGTGGGTCACTTGCATGCCCAGATGCGGCTATATCCCAGCTAAAACCTTCACCCATACTCTATTCTCATACAAAGGAACACATGCATGTATACCCACAGAAGGACTTCCCCACACTGCGACATTATTCCCATTACATACTGCTATGATCGCAGCATCCACCATATCTACTGTTTTTCAACCTCAAGAATTTCCCCATTGGCCCTGACTGGTTGTATTGAAGTTTGGACATTGTCCACCATACATTCTGTATTAAGCGCTCCAAGATCATTCGTCAAACCCCCTACCACCACATCCACCCACAGGTAAAGAGACACCTCCACTGACATCAAATGGACTCCATGCACAACCCCCTCACTAACAGGATGTTTCCCTTGCTGATGATGCAAGTTCCCCACAACTGGTACATCCACTGAAACCTGAAAAGCCACCCTTCTACCCCTGCAAACATAATTCTTATTCCCAACATTGAGATATCAAGAGAAATACTCAAGAAATGATTAAAACACCACATACTTCTTATACTTAAATTCCACACTCACAACAATGAAAAATGAATTAATCAGAGGATTCGAGAGGTCACCTTCAACACATATTCGTGGTGAAACCGGATGGCACACAGACTTGGTTCTACTATCAGAAAAAATATAACGACCAACCTAGTTCCAAGCATATGAATAATGGAAGGGTTCTGGAAAGGAAGCAGAAGTTCAAGAAATATTACCCAGATTACAGTGTTTAGAGAATTTCATTTCATGTGGAAGTCATAAGACCAGTAGAAATAAAAAATCGAGCGCCATCAAATTCTCGCGGAGCAGTGGACCATGCCAAAACCAGATCTTCTTCTAAATGAAAATGACTATTACGTGCCTTGAATCGAGGAGACCAATAATTACACGCTCCTTCAGATTCCACGAATCAAAGATGAAACAATCAAAGAGATCCACGGATGGTCGTCGTTGCAAGAAGCACTCTATCAAGGTCAAGTTCAACAAATACGCGACATTAGTGAATTCACAGTTAGTGATCGATAGTTACAGGATCCCATCAAACAACTCAGGAACTTTGGGAGATAAAGGTATTTTCAAAAATGAAGGTAGGAACTCAGGATTTGAGAAAGTGAGAAATAGATAAGCCATATGGGGAAGTGATGATCCCCCCTTCAAAAAGGGTGCATGGATCTGTTTGGAGGTCATCACCACCTACGGTGGTGATCTCCATGTTCGAACCATAATCTGTAGTCACATCGATAATATCTATCCAAACCAAGAAAATCTCAGATCATATATACCATTTTAAAAAAAAGACAACTTTCCCTAACATCTATTTCTAATGGATCCATAGATATCCTTCTCTTTATATTAAGTGACCCAAAAAAAGAAAAATTCTATAGCCAAAATTCACACATGGTAATTTTTTCATAATTCTTCTCTCTCTCATGTCATTAGTAAAAATCCCAAGTGACCTCCATGTTCTTCCTTTATATTTGAATATACAATAATATCTTCAATAAAGACTATCACAAACTAATGACGGTAGTATTTAAAGACAATAATTATTAGATTCATCAAGATATCTTGGAAATTATTAAGACCAAAAGGATCACTAAAATTTATAGTGTTGATACCTTATACGAAATTTTGTCATTTGTATATCCTCCTTTTAGACACTTAATTGATGTTATCCTAAAGGATGATCAATATTGGAAATTTATTAAGATATGCATAGTTTTCCGAATTAGTCATCAATGCAGGGAAGAAGATATTTTCTAATGATAGTGATTTTTTATGTACATGATAATCAATTCATAGTCAAATTTATCTATCTTTATTCTTAAAAAATAGTATAGATGAACCACAATGTGATGCACTTGGTAAAATGAATTCCTTGTCAAGAATATCTTGGAGTTTCACCTTCATTTATCGCAACTAAATTTGGTAAATACTATATGGTGCCATTGAAAAGGGAATTAAACCCAGAATGTGTTGAATTGAAAACTCGATATCATGATTTGGGGTAAGACCTAGAAACTCTTCCGGTAATGGTCAGTTTTTACCGAAGTCATTTGGGATCGATAACATTTATTTATATGAATAAAACCCCATAATATGAAATAACTTTACACTAGAAGGTCATACTCATACTTACATTGATAGATGATCATAGAATAAACCAAAATATGAAATGTTTCTTCCCTTCCTTGAAAATTAATATGAGATACATATAGGGAAATCAAATCCATTCCTATATTTACATAAAATTTTACTAAATTAATAATGAAAAGATATGTAGGAAGTAATTTACCTCAAAAAACAACTAGGGAATTATTATAAAATTTTTATGTTACGGTTGTTCCATTAGGGGTTTTCACACCTAACATAACATCTAATTGCTGAGTTAATATGGTGATACCCTTAGAAATTTTTTTATAAATAATATAGTGAGTGGATCTAGAATCAAATAAAATGTTAGCTACATTTGAGTGTATGGTAAGTGTACCTTCCACCTCATCTTTATCATATTCCACGTAGATGATAGTGATAAAATTTTACTTTCCCTTCACTTTTTCATTGATAGTTTTCTAAATTTTATAATCATCAATATACATTTGATTAGGGAATTGGTTAGAATAATGACCCTTTTCCCTGCACGTGTAGTATTTAACTCTAATAGGTTTATTATGTGTATATTTTTCTCTATTGGAATCATTATACATTATTTTACCATCATATCGGCATTTTACTACCCGATGACCTACTATCCAAAAATAAACACATTTTTTGGTCCCTTTAAGAATATTTCCTCAATGTTTCATTCCACACATTTTGTATATGGGAAAAAAATATTCTTTTCATGGTTGTCTTTATACTCCATTTTGAATTCCATTTTTATCATTTTATCATTCCCATAGGACTGATGGGTTACTCCAATATCTATATCAAACTTGAGTTGAATGATAACCTCATAGTTATTGAATTCCCTTATCGATAATTCCCTTCAGAGAGTAGGTACTATACCACTAAATAATTGAACAATTTTACTCCCATATTGGATAATAATTCTAGAAGTGTTCAGTGAAAGTCTTGTAAAATTTTATTCATAGGTACCAACAAATTCATAACCCTTATTCTTAATCTCAAGGAACTCCATTGCCATATTTTTGTAAAGAATATGAGGAAACACTTATTGAACAATAATTTCATTAACACATTCGATTCCATGGATTCAATTTCATCTCTTGAACTTGTATACTTTATAAGATTTACCCATCAATAAGCATCCCCTTCCAAAATATAGACTACTGCAATGACTTTATCATGTTCTGAATAACGGAGAACTAAAAATATATTTTGTGTGGTACCCATCCATTGTTCATCCACTAGTGTATCTGAAGACCCATTGAACAAAGATGGATATATCAGAATTAAGGACTCAAGAGATTTTTGGTCCTTTCTATTATCATTTGAAAGTTGTGCATGATTCGTAGATTAAGAATGTTGTGTGAGAATAGCTAAAATATTTTTAATTATAGATCCTATAATATTTGGTTGCTATGGAGTGTAATTATTTCACTGCCCCTGTCATTCATCATTAACATGGTTCCTTTAGGTTTTATCTATTGACTAAAACCAAGAAGCATAGTGTTAGAAACATTAATCATAATGGGAAAACCACATAATAATAAATAAAATTTCAATAAAGGGTATATGTGGATTTATCCTATGATATTAATGATCATTTCTAATACACTAGGATTATTACCTATTCATTGACATATCCATAAGGTTCCTACAAAAGTTTTCTCATCCAAAAACCCAATGGTTAACTATATCATCACATTGATACCAACTATAGAAACCATCTCTTTCCATAAATGGATATTAATTATAAAATTAAGAATATTAATTACAAAACATTACAAAACCATGTTAGGAATGTATAGGTTTAGTTAATTTTTAAACTAAAAAAGAATAAATATCTTGTTCATAAAACATCTACAAAGTCTCTTTCTTATTTATTCATAACTAGACCAATTTTTGACATATCTTACTTAATACCCTTCTTCATGACCATGGGAATATAAAAAATGAAAGGGTGAGCTTGGATGCTCAGTGAGTTTTAACAACAGACATGACATTCATGTCATGATCATAAAATATAAGAACATATGAGTTGAAAATATTACCATGCATATGAAAAATCATGATATCATGTAGTTGGATAAATAATAAAAGTTCATAAATAATAAATGCAAATATTATAAAAATACATAATATAAGGCATGTAATTTGTTGGCATACACATAATCAAATGAAATCATTTCATATTAATCAGGAATCATTTCCAAGACCATTATAGTGGAAATATCCCATTACTATACTGAGTTCACTCCCTATTCCAGCCCAGTATTACTGAACCATGATCATTTCCTTTTCTGATTCTGTCTATATCCTAATATATAAATATTTACCAAATTATTTTTAACGAAATATCGGTCCAAAAAATCATATAATTAAATCATTCTTATGTGTTCCACAAAAATATAAATCATTTATCATAGCATAACCAAAGAAATATATTGGGTTTCTTAAACATCAATCCATCAAAACATGTTTCATTTAAAACAAAGGGATTTTAGAAAAAGTATTCCATCATAAACACAATAAAAACAAATAAATAATAGGTACAATATACTAGATAAATATATTTATTAAATAATATCATCTTATATGGAAAATATTTTTTATTAGACACTTGAATATAATTCTTGAGAAAAATATCTTCTCTTCTTCAAAATGATTTTTTTAAAAGACAAGTAGTTTTAAAAGGGTATAATTTATTTGAAAATAATATTGAAATATTATAAAGGATGATTAATTGAAATAAGGCATTATGAAAACATAAAAAATCATTCATTCCATATATTTTATACAACATTGTTCTCATACTTTTTCTAGAAAAGTAAAAAAGTACCTTACTTAAAAAATTACAAAGATTACTTTCATACCATTTAATAGAAATTCACCAATGGGTAATATTGAATTTAAAAAATTATATAAGTATATAATAAATATTTTGGGTTAAATATTTATTAATCATGGATATTGATGGTAAATATACCCCGATATATTGGATGATATTTCGAAATTATCAATTTCCGAAGCTCTAATTTCATCCATATGTGTATGAAACTCCAATATAGTTATTTTAAACAAATTATTAACCTGTAAAATAATAATAATAATATTTATGGTTCCATAAATAATTCATTAATTACTTTATATTACCCGTTCAATTAACAATTCAATGATAAAGCAATGTTTCAGGTAATAATAACATTGTTTATCGTACGTGTTTCGACTAGTTATTTTTGATTTTATTAATTAAATCGTGATTTAATTATTTTTAGAATGTGAAACATGATTTATATATCATATTTACACAGTTTATAAATGCAATTATAATATATAGATCAATGAAATAAAATACAACGTTCATGGAGATGGTAGGTTGTCTGTACATATGAATGTTGTTCTGGTTTTCTTATTATATTTAATTTTAGAATTTAAATGACTTATATATATATATATTATTCAAGTATAAATAATATTTCATTGAATATATTTCATAATAAATCCAGGATGATTAAGTTGGAGAATGAATCTCAGCACATTGTGTAGACGGTAAGTTGTACGTACACACGAGCAATAGTATCATTCTATTAATGGATAAATGATATGTCATTGGATGGTATTATGATTATAAATAATAATTATAATGTAATATTAATTATTAAAATTCTTTATATACATCATTATACCCATTGAAAAAATATATAGATAAAAAACAATTTACAACACAACGTTGAGACAGTAATCCATAAGTACGCTCACATGGTGATTATATTTTTTTAATGGTGTGTAAAATGAGTAATATTTTTCTCCAATAATTATAAAACATATTATAATTTATTATAGGCGATATTTATTACCTTATTATGGATAATAATTATTTAAGGATGTAGAAGAAAAAAAACATTTAAATAGTTTGTAAAATAATTACTTATTATTCAAGTCTCCCCATTTGATCTGCATAAAATTTCTCTATATGAAGGATTTATTCCTAATATATGGACTCTAAGATGAATTGAGGGAAATTTGGAAGATAAATTCGTAAGGTTTGGGTGATCCACAAGTCATTATATGTGTGAAAAATAGAGAATGAGAGGTTCCCTTTTATAATAGGTGGAGTTGTACTTTATGAAACTCCAAAAATATTAATTTATGATAAATATATCTTTTAATTTAAATAAACCCAAAAATAGTTATATAGAATTTGTGATGAATATGGGTCACAATTTCTTCATCCAATTAATTTTAGATATATGTTGGTCACAAAATATACCATATTGTTTGGCATTAACTCTCTGATAATCAATTTAACTCATACCGTGACACCATGTCTTTTTATACTATGGGGTTAATATAGTTTATATAAAATGCTAAAATAAACCCAATTTGATAATTTTTTTCCACTTTGACATTAACCTTGTTTTTTGGTAGAAATATATATTTTTATGAATTTTATATCATTTAATGATAATATTTATTTTAATATAAATTTTTATACTATTTATTACTTGACTTTTTACAAAATCATATCAACTTTATTACATTGAAAAAAAATACATTAACTCATACCTAAAAAGTCATATGTATCCAAAAAATTCGTGTCTGATGTCAAATATTTCAATTTACATTTATTTTACTATTATTAATATCATTTAATTGATGATTCGTTTAATAAGTCAATTATGTCATCATCATTATGTCACCATTCATTCTAATTATTTATTTCCTAAAATTATTAATAAATTAATATTATTTGGATAAATATTTTATATTCATAAATAATATTTATATTCTACCATATCACTTATATTTCCTTATACTAAAAGTGATATAGTTATTACGAATTCTATATGATATTTTAAACTCTTCTTTAAATAAAATATAATAAATGTTCTAATCTGACACAAGTAGCTTAAATGGTGACATATTTTCAACCGAAGGTTTATTTTGGTCAGAAAACACTTATAAAATGAAATTAGAACTAGTGATAGGGTAATTTTATATTATTATCATATTATATTTACCATTTATTAATTTATTTACCAATAACCGTGGTAAATAAAATTGAAAAGTAAGTATTCACCAAAAATTGTTTAGATCCTATTAGAGAAAAATTTTCAAATTGATTATGAACATATATGTCTTTTTTTAAATATATTTCTCAGAAGTGGTAAAATTATGTTTAATTCTAATCATATAGGTGTGGCTAGATTACGGGTAAAAGAGACATTAAAATTTTCAGTAATTTTTTATATCTTATTGTATTATAAAAATATTATAATGAAATATATTTGATATATATATTTATTATTTATATATTGTGACTTAAAAATCAATTTATATTAAAATAAGTATGTAAATGAAAAAGTTAGTTTTTAATAACAATGCAGTATTTTTCAGTATTTATAAAAAATAATACATTTCATAAAAATACCAAAAATTCCCCATAAGATAATTTTGATATTCCGAATTCAAAAATGATGAATATATTGAAAAAATAAATTTTGTAAATTTTATAATGTGTTTACTTTTATTCATAACAAATTTTTATCTGGCCAGTTTGATAGGACATTGTGCAATAGAACTCGGTGTTGCATGAAATGCATGCTATTTTAGAAGATTAATATTTTAAGAACTGTCACGTCACAAATTCATGGGATATTACACATATGCTTCTATTTTTTCTTGGAGAACATCAAACTAGAATCCATGAACAAAAAATTAATTTTTTCAATAACCAATTATGAATTATATATATCAAATCCATATATGTTGTAGGAGTGTGGGTGAGCCCAAAAGACATAAACCAAAACTCGAAATTCAATCCCTAGATCGTAAACACAATCTTTTCTATAGAATCTTCCCAAAAAATAAATGGGTAGTACCATTACTGAATTTTATTCTTTGAAAGACATCATGAACCTCTATATCGGTCAAAAGGTTAATCAATCCTATGAAATTTTTTTTTAATATTTACTAGATTGAACATTCGATAATCAATGAATTGTATGAGACACTCGTATTACTTATTAGAGACGAGGATAAGAATATACCATAGTGAAATTCTTGTAAAAAGAAATCTCTTAGCCTATATTTCCTTCATTAGGACCTTATGTTTCACTAAATCATCAGATTCTATTCAAAATGTTGTCATGGACGAATCCATCATATCGAGGAGTAGTTCAATAGTAAAATTGAACTACCTCTATTGTAGTAAACTATAAAAACCATGTGAAAATTCCTCAGGGTATGCACAAACAACCCTAAGTTGTGGTATACCCAATAAAGGTTCAATGAAATAAAGAAATATATATGAATATAAGAATGAGTTTTTTCCAATATGAGGAATAATATGCCCCACCACTCCCAATCTATAATTCTACTCACCCTGAAAAACAAGAATGACCCTGTCAAAAGATAAAAATACTACTGATGATTATCATAGTCTATCTTGATCTTAATGATGATAAAAAATCCATGTTATGTGCTAGGATAAATATTTCAATATCAAGAACCAAAAATTTCCATGTAACATCATAGTTATCAATCATGACCAGAAATGAGATATACTTGAATCCCTGACCATAACTATTTCTCAAATGCATAAAAAGATCCCAAAAGAACAACATAACCCCCAAAAGTAATCCTAACTTGTAAAATAACATAGAAAATATAAAATAATTACTATAACATGTATCAAATAACATTATCACCATAGAAGAGGAATAAAAAGACAATCCTTTTATAGTAGTTGACCCCACTTCAGATTCTTATGGAACACACTCACCAATATAAATCTATCTGTCCATAGCCACATAAACACCACCTAGCCTGAGGATTAGTCCAACTTCCCTTTTAATCATTGATAATTATATGTAAACCCTTGGTGATAGTAGATATAAAATTAAAACCCTGGAAGATCACATAAAAATACATTTTAGTTGATTATAATGCCAAAAAATGACATGTCTTATAAGAATCAATAACATTTGACTTGGTATAACCATGACTTACACACTAGTATAAAAACAACTATTGTTGTTCTAATTAATCCCTTTAAATTGGTCTTGAAGAAAATTTGACTACCACCACTCTTCCTTTTTTGGAAAAAAAATACTCCCTAGCTTACAAAAGCACCTATTGAAGCTCCAAAAAAACCTCTCTTTCTAGATATGTTTGGCTTAACAAAATCATCTTTTTTGAATACCTCTGTGATTGTCAAATGTAACAAGATAATTAACATAAACTGAATATCAGTCCTCAGTCCCAACTAAAAACTGCAATTTTTTAGGAACTAATTGGTGTTAAGCTCTAGAACCAGATGCACAAGCTCATAAAAATTGGTTCCATACTCTAGAAGTCTACACTCTCCATTCTCTAAGGTCATAAACCCCACGATCTTCTATATACACTACATATCAGTATAAATAGATGATTAATGATTTTCTTAAAGTAACTCTAGGTAATATTATCATGAATAATATCATACATAATTGTGTCCCACCATCTCCTTCCTGGTCCTACTTGCATATAAATGGAAAAACCGCCTTATAGTATTCAATATTCATGAAAATGAAAGAGATTCTCTCATTCCTATTTTGTTAATCCCCATATTCATGGGTCTTTTGACACCATAGAAAGTGGATGGATTCTATATAGTTAATCTAGGTCCATAATCCACCACATTTCCTTGGTTCTGGACACTCACATAGCCATGATATTAAATTGTATGGATTACAATGTCAACCAAAGAAGACACAATAAAAGGATTCACCTACAGATCCTGTGTGACATATCCCTCACTTATTATTACAATATATCTTATCAGAGATATAGTCAATTAATTAATAGTTAATGGCCAAAACAATATATATCATGTTCGAAAATATTAGGGCAATCATCATGAATTCATGCCTATGATTTAAAAGATCATGAATTTAAATAAAATCCTAAAATATATGAACACGAAAACAATAATTTAAGAAGTAGTAGGCATATGTATATAAACTTCCCATATATTTCATTCAAATGAAATTAGACTCCAAGTCTCAAACATGGTAAACAATTTATGACCACCAATATAAAATTGTGTTCTGATAAGTTGGTAAGCTGCCGAGGAACCCTTTCAAACTTTCTACCCATATTTAGATGGTCCTAACTCCTATCAAAATAAGAGAAAGAACCAAAAAATGTTATGTTTATGATTATTAAGTTGAGAAACCCTCTAATATCATTCAATAACATACTAAATAGTGTAAACTACGAAATCCACATAATATGTCCCATCATGGGGGTGTGGTGAAAAAAGATAACTTAAAACAGTTCTCTTTTGAAGAAAAATAAAGAATACTACCATATTAGAAAGCGAAACAAATAGATAATTCCAATATCCAAGGAATCCAAGAAAAAATGACCAAATAAGATAGTATGAAATGAAAAGACCAACCAGTCTCATTTGATCAACCATCACCTCCACTAAACCTTACTTTGAAGGAAACAATGAGATGAGAATGATTACATGCTACATAATTCCCTTACCATTACCCAAGTCCTACAAAATTGATCTTAAACTGCCAAATTGAAAAACATTAGTGGTGATTAAAAAGACCATTATGATACAAACAGAGAGGATATACAAGGTCTAATATCATGAATGATATTGTTCTATCTATATAATAAAAAATAGTTTTATAATGAGTTTTCATAAATCCAAACCCATTTGTAAATAATTAGACTTTGGTTTTCACAAAAGACTTTTATTTTTAAAATAAAAGAATATAAAATGTTTATGTTATAAAACATGAGACCATAACCACACACCTTGTAAAAAACATAATAAATATTCATGGAATAATCCATCATGTGAAACCATGTGATACAACCTCATGTTAAAAAATGTGAGTAATAAACTAAGAAATAAATCGACCATGTGACAAATAGACATAATGGAAAACACTCTATATTGGGTGCAAAACTATGGGAATATGTAATTCACATAAGATATCATAAACCATGATTTTATGTATATTATCCAATATAGATCCCTTCTATAGTTCATTTATATAATAAAATTAACCCCTAGTGGTACCACACGCACTATGTACAATTTCCCTAACCCAGTAGCTAGTGTATCTCATGCCTTGAGATGGGATGACACATAATCATAGGTGTGCCTCCCCATATGCAGTATGATTTAGACTAGATGAACATGTCTATTGAGAAATGTGGAGGAGACTATAGCTATATATAAGTGAAAATCCGAACAATAAATAATGTCAACTAATGAAAGAAAAAAATTAAACCATAAAGGGACAACATAAAAAATCCCATAAGTAATCCATGTTGTACATTCTATAGTAATATTATGGATACAATACATTTCATGTAGTAATCAAATAAAACCCAAATCCAATACTACCAATAGTTCCCAAACATGAAAACGAGACCCAACCCGGTCCTGACCAAACATTCATGAATCTTCCATCACATGAACAAAAAACTAACAGGTCCATTTCCCAACCCTCTACTAAGATAGTAAGTTGAATCCACTAAGGTAAACAACATCCACGGTGTCCTAATCAGGGTGTGAGTACAACATAATTGGACAACACTAGTGGTTTCTAAATAAATAACCAATCAATACAATAGTTTATACTTATATGAAATTCCAGTTAATAAGAAAACCAACAAATGGGTCACATCACTTATTTAAGAAATTATATAATTACCCTTTAATCCAACATGTTATTCTTGGGCCAACCACCTAAATGAACTACCTCAATTCACACTATTAAAATAGTCCATAAAATAAGCGGTATTGTCTTTTAATGAAAATGGGTTTTCTTAATTAATCAATTTTAAAAATTACCTTCGTGACTCAGTCTTTTAATCAAGAAACGTACATACATTTTAGAAGTATAGAGATTTAGTCCAACATCCTAAACAATTTAATATCCATATATTTGGAAACCATATATCCTTAGTCAGACATTGTAACAATATAATATATCGGTTCCTAAAAACATAAGTATGACGTAGAAAAAATATTGAACATCAGTCTATGAGTTTGGTGCAATGGTCATATGTCTGAAAACATAACCCATAAAATACATTAGTGGGGCCTAGAAAATCAGTCTGGACAAATCCAAAAAAAGAGCCTCATTCAATGAGTTTGTAGTAACGATCCTCAGCCCGATATCATAACTAAATAATTCAAAACTATGCCATGTTAAAATGGTACTTTATCCATTTAACAAATTAACCATTTATATTACTTATATCATTTCAATGAATATACCATTTACAAACCAAAATGCATCTAACATATTTAGATTTCCCCAAAAACCGCTTATGATATATTAACAACTAGACAACAATTTAGATCAATTTTGTTTCATTGTCCATGATAACACACAAATAAAATTACTCATTTGAAACTAACTTGAAGCCACCCCTTTAAATCATGGGTCATTCTCTTTGAAAAATGAAACCATACCCCAAAGATTTCATTTTTTATTCCAAACTATTTCAAATATTAATTAGAAAATTCTCAAAAAAATGGAAACACACCCTCATTTCAATTCATTATTTAATATCCATATAGAAAACAACAATCTAACTTATATCAAGGCAAATCCCTCCTTCAAAAAAATTCCCACCTTCAAAACATCATATTATTTACTTAAAATTATTAAATGAGAAAAATAATAAACATATCATATAATACTTTTCAAAATCGTCATTGGCATTTCACATAGTTCATTATAAAACAAATTAGGTTTTCCCTTCAACCAAAAACACATAATTATATATTATTCACATCACATTTAGATTCATAATTACCCTATCTCAACGTTAACTAATTCAATTTTACCAATTATAATCAGTTGTCAAACCCATAGTTACCCATCAGTATCCATATGTCTTATCTCACATAATCAACAAACCCAATGGGTACACAAATGGTCTCACACTTCAATATACATCCCAATTTAATTTCAATAACCATAAAAATTAATACCAATCAAGGAAGTAAATTATCACTTCTATGTAAACATATAAAACATCAATACTATGGAAAAAACATTAAGACCACTGACCTCATGTTCGTAGACAACTAACCATCTAAAAGAAACATTAGATTCGAACGAAAATATCCTCAAACACTACAGGGAAGAGATATCTTTAAAATGGGTTAATGCTTTAGAAATATAGGAAACAACACACCATTCCTCTTCAAGAAAATGATGATAAATACAGTTGAATATATACAATGAGAAGTGATTCATTAAATATGGAAGTCCAAGTAGAAATGAATCCAAAAGGAATCACCCATAGAGGAGATAGGGCTTTTAGTTCGTCATCTAAGAAATAGGGTGTCTAATGGTGGAAAATATTGAGGAAGAATCAATTAATCAAGAGGAAAAAACTAGAAATTCCCACCATTAATGGGATTTAAGATTTGGCCACATGGTTGGACAAACCATGTGCCAACCGATTAGCTCCCTTTAAAAAAGATATGGCAGGTGTCATGATCTCATGGGAGAATTTTCATAGTTAGGTAAACCATGTGGTGCCTATGAATCAGCCTCTATCATAGAGGAAGCATTTATGAGCTCTTTCCCATACTAGGAGCACAATTATGACTAACTGGGAATGAACAGTGTGTTGCACACTGTACGGATGGTTTTCTTCCCCATTCGTTTCCTGAACTACCATGACACCCAAAAACATCCTAAAAACCAATAACTATTTAATAAACAATTTAAAACAATTTTAATCAAAAATTTAAACATGTATGTACTTCCCAAAATGGTCAAGATATTATAACATACCTACCATATAATGGCTCATCCCCAGGTCATACTTCCCATGAATAACCAAACCATCATGAATAAAAGGCTCGGCAATTGGGCCTACCTATGATCTTTTATCTCTCATTTTTTACCAAAACAAAACCCTACTGTCATTTTAATCAGATCAAAGAAAAAATCCTACTCTAGAATAATTTTCTCCACCGTGATCCAAAATCATAAACCAAATTATCCTCAAATTTAGCATCAACCTCGAACTCATAATTACCAACATAAAAAACTTTTGGAATTTTTGGGAAACAACATTGAATCGGCATGAAAGACGGAACTGAAAAATAACTACATTTCCCATAGATAGATAACTGGATCACTCTGAGTCTAATCCTCTCCACAACTCATGGACCAAATCACTTGACACCATCTCACCTAGTTCCTAAAATTCTAATGGTGACCCAAGCTCATCGTCCCCAAAGGAACAAAAAGATTCAAGACATTTTTCCTAACCAAAACATCTATGTATGTCAATTCCCAATGGTCTGTCTACAAATTGGATAATCCAACTCACAACCAAATCATAACTATTATGATGTGTTACTCAATCGATAGAAACATGATCTGGTTCCTATCACCCAAATTAAACACCAAGATGTATCTTACCTGAAACCATCCAACCCAAGACATCAGTCACATCATCAAACGAAGAATTACCAACTAGGGTTATCCCCACTATTTTCTTTAGGTTACCACCACCACCTTCTATTAATGGGAACCTAATGTATCCACACAACACTGAGAACATCATGGTACCTCCTTAATGTGTATTTTCTTTTCCAAAATTCACTTATAATTACATACATTTTCTAGAGGGGTATTATATCCCACTACGTCTATCACTTTTTTACCAACTGAGTTAGGCCATCCCTAACCGAATCACTTTGTAGACACCCAAATTCCACTGTTGTCACATCGAAACATTATCTAACCATGATTCATTATCACATATATAAAACCATAATCATCTAATTCATCTAATAGATTATTTCTCCACCCTTTCTAAATTTATATCATCAAGAACCCATTATGCTCTAAACCATCAATAGTTCTCATGGATTATTTCCCATCAAAGACTATAACATATGCATTCATATTTATTTTAAAATATCCCTGATCACAAAGAAAATTCTTTACACGATCAACAACCAAATCCAAGGCCCACATGATCTTTCCATATGAATCCATACACGTTTGTTAAAATATTTCTTATTAACATACTAATGTTGTCACCTAAACTCTATAGTCTTCTCCAGATAGCCATGATTAACATTCCAATCCCCACCTTAATAGTATAAAATATATTGAATTCCTAAAGAAAATCTTAACTACTGCAACACACATTTAAACTACAAGTTGAACCCCAAAACATGGAATTGGACATCCATCATCCACTAGTGAAATAAAAGAAACATCACCTACAAATTATTCTTGAAATTTGACCATAGAACCCATGGAATTCATCGAAATGTAGTTAATCTTGAATATTACACCCATAAATGATATTTGGCATGCTCCCCACTATCCATCACAACATATACCGATCCTTGAAAATAACCTTTAAGTGGCCCAAAATCTATCCAATTAAAATTTGGGTATCTAAAAAAAGAGACATAAATCTCTAAGTATACCTAGGTCGATGTCATGATATTGGGAATGATCCTAACTAACTAAATTTACAATTATAATTCATTGATGAATGACCCAAAAAATTATCCTTTAATGATGTTACCTCAAAATATAGGAAGACGTTGACCTATCAGAGTCCTCATAATTTCCCTCTCGCTAACATCTCATTTACATCTAGGCACATATACTCATGAAGGATTTATAAGTGAACTCACCTCTAGTTTAGGAATTTGTACAAATTAGTCATGATCCAATGTTTATTATGACACTACCGCTACCACACCAACTAATTGTTGAGATTTCTGAGGAAGGATCAAGTATCACTGAGAGGGACATGGGGTGAATCAGTGACATCCTAATATTTTATGTTTCCTTATTTATGAAATAATATTCACCTCTTGATAATGATATACCAATTTTTTTGAAATAAAAAAGTCACTCATCTATAGAAACACAATAATTTACAAAGATCACTACATAAAATGAGTAGTGTTGTCTTTGATATGGTTTTGAAAAAATATAATTGAACATGATATGATAAAAATAATCCTTTTTGTGGAATTAAATGTGTAGGATATTGTCTTACCTTCATGTTGAACAATGTAAAATACAACGTAGCTTGTTTTTTATGCAACATGAATTGATTTAATAAAATTTTATATGGTAATATAAGAAACATTTTAATGTGATACCATGTAAATATTCTCAAATATGATCTTAAAAAAAATATTTATCTTCTTACACAGCTATAAGAAATAAATTTCCTAAACATTGTATTGATACTTAGTGTGATTTCCCAATCTAATTGCCCAGTATGATTACTCAATCTAATAATATATCCCAACCAGAGCATAATTGAATTTTTTTTTTGATATTCTTTGGTATTAGTTTGACAAATAAAATCTTATTTCTTGTCTAATCCAGAAAATATAATTATGATATTATCTCTTCCCCTTTATTATTCTATATATCAAACATCCTTATAAATGCTTGATCAGATTTTTTTTCTATCTACTTGATTTAAGAACTCTCCCTTCAATCTTATATAATTTATTTTTGTTGGAAATTAAAAAGTACTTACTCATTTTATAGGTGACCAAAATTTTGTTTGGTTGGGATACTAAAAAACATTCCCATCCAAAAAAAATAGCCAAAATAATAAATCCACCTTGTATTTCAGATACATATTTTAGTGCTTCTCAACACTTCATGAACATTAATGAATCATCATAAACATTCTTCTCACTTCATATTATTAATAATTTCGTAGTCTGATTATGAATTTCAATATGGGTTCTCTATTAAGATGAATAAATATGTAAAGTATATTATTAGGTTTCTCCACACCAATTTAGACTAATTAGAAATAGATTAATTCTAATTATGATGAGTTTTACCAAATGAAAGATGGTAAAACTCTTTAGACCCACATTATCAACACATCTAATTTTATTTTGATAAAAAATTTCCTGTTATTATATTCAAACTAATGAACTTGTTTCAAATAAAAGTAGTTTATTATTTTTCCCCTTAGGGGCCCTGCTATGATAGTGTTTCCATGTTAATGATATCCTCCCCTCTATCTCAGGTTGGGTGTTTCTCTAATCCTTGGTACTTCCTCAGCAAGCTCGTGGTGTGATCTTAATTTTTTGTCGACGTCAAAGGTTTATGATCTATAATTCAATGGAATTGATGGTTTAGGTTATTTTTTAGGCTTTCCATGTTCCCCTTTCTGGAAGTGTCATGGGTTAATGAATGGATTCTTTGGAATCATGGGTTTCTGATATTTACAAGGCTCAATAATCTCCAGGGTGGAATGGTGAAATTCCTACGTCGAGATCTAGGCTTTTGCGGTATGTGCTTGCCGCCACATTTTCTTTGTTCGGATGAAAGTGATTTGGATGGATCTGTAGTCTCTATGAGAGAGCTTGATAGTGGAGACAACATTTTCATTTGGCTCAGATCAAATTTCTTAATAGATTTTTATGCTGTCATTGCTGGCATTTGGGAGGCTTCCATTATGGTGATTGGTTTTGATCCTTGACTTTGTGATTGGGTTTGGTTGTGGTTCCTTGTCATTTTGTGAACCAATGTGATTCTATTATGTTTTTTGATTATGCTTTCGTGTGATATGTGGCCTATGGTCTACGGTTCAAGGGTCTAGGATTCTATATTTTTTCTAGGGTATGATACACATGAGGATTAAAGAAGAGAGTTTTCACAACACTATTGTGATCCAAATTTGGATGTTTGAGAGGTTATATAATTATTCATTAGTACCAATCCCATTCATATTTTCATGGTACAGATAACTTAGCAACAATTAAATGGTGGAAACTAGACATAATTTTTTTGATTAAGGGGAACGGTTTCCTTAGTTGAATTAATCTTACATTTAGGCTTTTGGATCGTTGGGGCACAGTTTGATGTCTTATGTATTTAATGTCATATTGGGTTCCCCATCAGCACATAATACGGGGTTTATGATAAAAAAATTATTAATTTTCTATTAGTTCTAGATTAAATTCATATGTGCTATCAGAAAATGGATTTAAATTAATTGGTGTCATATTTATTTCAAGATTCTTAAACCAATTGAAAAACAAATTGAATAATATCTTGTGTATAATTGTACACTACATTCTTGTTCTTCTTAAAAATGATCAGTCTTTGACTTTCAAGAATTTGTCCCAACAATAATTAACCTTAATATCCCTTTTCATGGATCCTGACAACTCTCTAATGAGTAAAACTCTACCTTCGATGCTCAGTGGCACCCCACGTCTGATGGACCGGTTCCATCAGCATCCCCTTCAAAAAAAATTTATCCTTTTATAGTTCCAATGAACTTCATATACTAAATTGTTTTCCCCAATGATTAGTTTCTTGTGGAGTTTTGGATTTGTTGAAAACCAAAATCTTCATCTTCACCCATTCCGATCACAATTCTATACCTTTAGAAAATTATGTATCTAGTCATCTAATATCGATGAGCTTATACTAGAAATATTCATCTTAAGAAACATTATTATTTCACAATTTGTTTTGTCTTTCATTACTTCCTCAGGAATTTTAGAACATTTAAGATTAGTATAGAATCATCTAAACTATAATTTGAAGATTAATTACCTCACATTCTTCAAGAAACATATTTTATTATAAATTTTAATACAATTGGAAACACTCATTTTTTAAATTTCTATTATAAGGCTTACATAAAATGTTCCCTTGATGAATAATAAATATTTTTTTTATTTTAAAAAATAAATTATATTCATATTTACCCTAGATATATATATAAATTATGACACTTCCAAAGTATTTCATTATTTTCAAATAGGTGTAACCAAAATACTAATTTATAAAAACTGAATAGGTGAAAATAATAAATTAAAATTAGTAATGAAACATTTAAATATTTACCCAAAAAGTCGGTGAATTTAGATTTATTTTATATTTAAAAAGATTAAATTTTATTATATTGATGAAATAGGAGAGTAAATATTTGATTGATTTAATTAATGAAAGTAAATAATGAATGAATATTGATTAGTTGACTTGAAGATATATTTTAAAAAATATCACTAGTGTTTTTTAAATTTAGGGTTCATATGCACTTGTATTTTTGAAAAGGTTGATTATTTAATGATTAGTTTGGGATTCAAGATGATTATGTTCTGATGGCCATGTTATCCACCCCTTGATGAAAAATACCATATTTCCCATGTCCCAATAATTTTTTTATGAATCATGTTTATCTTGATTTTTGTATTTAACCTTGATTTTCACTAAATTTGACAATTATCTTTCCTCTTTTAGGAGTTACAGTTGCACAAATTTAATTATCCTTTTAGAATGAATTATATATGGTAATGTTAAAATGAAAATAATGTTATTGGAAGTGGAAGGACAAATTATGGAAAAAATACAAGAATAAAAAAAATGAAATCAATCCAATAGAACAATACCCATTTTATTATCTAACCCTAACACTATGTGGGTTTACCAAGAGAGGATTAAAGGTAATTATAGAATAAATATAATGTATAAGTAAAATATAGATGATTATGTGGAGCAACCTTTAGAACACATATTTTCTTGATATTTTTTTGTATTCTAGATCTTCTCAACATCATCAGGCTAGCCAAATATTTATAGGTTTTATATGGGCTTCGTTATTAATTAATATCATTATGTAATAGTACAAAAGAGTCATGGGGTGGGTCCCAAATAATAGATTGTGTCAAAAAATAGATAATATGAATCGAGGAACATTAATCTCATCTCAAAAATTTAAATGTGGTGAAAAATTTTACACCATTTGTAAAATGTTTTTGGATTTTATTCATATCGCATTGTGTTAGTATTTTCATGAATTAAACAAGTACATGACATGTAGTGATTACATGAAATTTAATTTCATTTCTCTATTTTTGAAGCCAAATTTTATCATTGGATATTTTTTTTCATTATAATTTTCATATGATCGTTCTCAAAAATCTCGTATCACATCCCTCCACTTCACTCACGGTGATAACTGATTTTTTTATTTTTCTACCATCAATTTTTAATCATTTTTCAGATATATTTTATTTACTAAAATGAAGCACAAAACATGTCAAAATGTTTCCATAATAGAAATAATAATCTGTAAAATATAAAATAAAATACATTAAAATACAAAAATTTATATGCATGAAATACATATATGAGTTCGATACAGCTTCTCAGTATGATATTCCTTTCCTTCCACACCTGATCTATTTATGATGAACCATTTCATCCTAAAAACTTCTTCTCAATCTGATAGACTTTCATGAGAATTGTGAATCTAATTTCATGAATAAGAATGTTAGTTTGATTTCCTACTTCTACAAAGTGAATTAATATATTTTCTTGGTGAGAAAAAAAAATAACATTCTTTACTAACATCTATTAAACTCCACAAACCATCTCCATCCAACTTGGTCCCAAAAAAATCCCCCTTTGGACTTTTTGTCAATAAATGATCATTAATAACTATAAAATGTATTTTAAAACTACATATAACTTATAAATAATTTTCAAACTACATGAGATAACGCATTATAAGACACAAGAATTATTTACATCAAATATATGGTGTCCAAAATTAGTGATTCAGTAGTCATAATGAGATATTAATCACAACATATTTCACCTATTCAAATTATCTTTCAAGATAAGTTTCCTACCTCACTCCAATAAATAGTTAGAATAGTTCAGTTGATTATATTCTGAAATCACTACTTAACCACAATTCCTCTTATATTCTTGATTCCTTTAATGGTTTAACACATATCAATGGATAGATTTATTAAACAATTCCACACATTTAAAACACTATCAAAATATTATATGAGAGATGGGATAAAAACACATTCCTTGTCATTCTTTGTTCATTATTACATCATCTTCTTCATTAATATTTCTCTAGAAAATTTTTTTACAAATAATTATTTTCATTCTAATTTGGAATGTCTTCTCACATATCATTATTTTCTATCTTATATATCTCTTCATTTATAGCTTACACCCATTCTGGATGCTCAAAAGCTTCATTCAAAACTTTTCGTTCAACTTTTGGATACAAATAATTATGGGAAATATATTTTTTATTAATTTTTTTCCTTTTGATGTTGATCATAGATAATGTTTTCAGCTTTCACTTTCATCCTAAACATAGGAAGAGATTTTTGAGATTCATCTTTATCACTAGAAGCACTTGTGTTCTATTCTTCTTATTGAGTATGATTAGAATTATTTTTATCCATATCAGAATTCATAATAACAAAATTCATCATCTGGTTCATATTACTTATCTTTAGGAGTCTATTAATATTTCTCATCTTTTCTAATATCATTCAAAACAATTTAGTCAAATAATATTACTAACTATTTTTTGAAACCCTTGTATCGTCTCCCTTCTATACCTTTTCATTAAAAAATTACATCTTAAACTATTGGATCAAATATTAAAAAAAAATTCTACCTTTCTTTATTATGATTCTTGGACTCCTAAGAACTCTTAAATGTATTAAAAATATTGTTTTGTTATAAAACATTTAATATATATTCATTTAATAACATGGTTTATAGAAAAATATGTTTTGAATATACATAGTAATACTAATGGATTTCCTCAAAAAGTAATGAAAGAGACTATTTTCTAGTAACACAGTATATCCCACTTCCACCAAACAACTATTTTTTCAGCAACATGATTTTGTTGAGGACTATATGGTTTATTGAAATTAGGCTTAATTCTAGGATTCTTGTGATAAATTTTAAATTATTTTTTGGGTATTCACCGCCATTTTCGTTTCTCAACATATTCACTGAATAATCATAGTAATTCTCATCATTCATTATAAAAATATTAATCATTTTCATTGAATCTTACTTATGTTTAATATACATAGCATTTGTAATGGAAGTAATTTAATTGATTAAATTAATGATGTATTAATCTCTAAGTGTTGATTTTTTTCTCATTGACACAAATATATCTAAATGAAATTATTAAGGGGTTGTTTTGATAAAATGTCAACATTCTTGTGCATAGTGTTAGTAATCCTTCATTTTTGATAGATTGTGAAAAAATAATATATTCTTCTTGAAATATCAGAAATTCAATGGATATTGTCTAACTTAGATACCATTTTCATGGTTCTATGAAACATGTGTCACGTCCTTTTATTCCACAACTCATTAAATTCCACCATAACAACGTAATAAGAGTTTTAAACTGTACGAAAATTGAGTAAGTCTCCTTTTATACATTAGTGTTTTATAACTATCTCTTAGTCTTAATCACCTTTTATAAAAAAACATATTTATTGAAAAAAAAAATTGAATTCACCATATATCTTTGAAACAATTTGAATGTTGTTTTTTAGGCCATCAATAAAAAATATTTCATAGAATTAAAATATTCAGCATCAATGATGGATAATCTAACATGTTTCATTATGAGTGTTCATCCATACCAAATATCACTACCTATTTTTTGAATTACTTCACGTTCTTTAGATTTTTTTGAATCTCATATCATATCTAAAGAAAACACATTATCTATAATCAATGGTGGTTCTCCTTTTGTATCTTTGAGATTATTTTTTATAACAATAGATTTTTATTTTCTATTACATTTCATACCCTTTGTCTTTTGAGAATTGTTAACAGACTTTTTTAAGTAAAAAAACAATACATCCAATTGAATGGTGTCAAGGTTATTGACACATTTCACAAATAGTTACCAATGGTTGGAATCTATGTTCATCTTTGTTGAAAACCTTTTCAGGTTTCTTCAAAAAATCCTTCTTAAACATTTTCTATTGAGGTGATTGGCTACCCATGAAACATTACATTCATTATTTTATTTAATATTAACAATTTTGATGACTAAAACGACACATATTTTCAATTTTCCAAATTCAAAAAAAGTACAGTATTATATATAGAATGAATATTTTCCTCTAAGAAATCCATTCTTCTTGGAGATGTGTGTATGTTTTTTTAGAAATTTTTTATCTTTTTATCATAGCATTTTTGACCCCAACCTTATTATTATAATCCATAATATTCCTTTTAAGATATGTTTTCATTTCAGCTTTATCAGAACCTGATGTAATATAATCTTTTTTGGACTCATAATTTTTAGGAATTTATGACATCATGAATTTGTTTATCTTGGAAACATATAAATCTTTCCCCACTTTCTTTTTCTTAAAAAAAATTATTCTTTTATTACAACCTTTGAATGTTTCTTTTCTTAATTCTCAAAATACCCTTTCTAGAGTTGACACCATCTTCTGAGGTAGTGTTATTGAATCTAGTAACCCACTATTCATATTTAAAAAGTTTTTATTACTTATGTTCCGCTTCTTTTTTTTACCTTCATGGAACTTCCACATGTACCTTATTGTTATTTTAATTTTAAAGTGATTCATTCAAATTATAAAACCCTTTTATAAGCTTGACATACTCATTAGAAAAACATTATTGATTGTTTTATGAATAGGATTGGTTTTTCACCTTATTGATTTCTTTCTCAAGACTCCCAATAATCCTAACACACCCTTTCAATTCATATATTAGAAAAAAATTAAAATTTAGTTTCTTCTTCTTAGAAGTGATACTTGTAAATTCTAATTTATTAAATAATGAAATAAAATTATTCTCCCCAGAAATCTCAATAGACTTTTTGGATTTATCCTCACTTATCCTTGAATATTGTAAAATAAAAAACATCTTCTTTTTTATTATTATTAATTTTTATCTTTCCCTATTAGATAAGGATAATTTTTATTACCATGTTTCTTGAATTATATTCTCTACATTCTATCATCTCTATCACTATCTTGTTCATTTCTTCTTTAAGGACAATTAACTGAAATGAACCCAAAAAATCCACATTCAAAACATATCATGGAATGTTTCTGTCAATATTTTCCTACACCTCCATTAATATATTTTGAATATAAGGATAAAAATTTATCCTGATTTTTATTTACCTCATTTATTTAATCAAATTCACTATCTTCTTCTTCTTAAAGAATCTTATTAAACATTTTTATATGCAACATCAAAATAAATTTCTCTATCATATTTTGTTATTCCTTTTATAAAATTATTCCTTATAATTTTATTTTATAAAGAGAGTGCTGTATAAATCATCTTTTGATAATATTTCTAGATCTATATCCTCAAAATATCAAACATTGGCATCAAAAAATTTTGGAATAATTTTCACAAACCTTTCAAACATAGTAGAGTCATCTCTATTTTCACCAAGATGTCTAGAAGTGCTGAAAATATCATTCACCCAGTTACAAAAGTCGCCAATGGATTCATATTCACCCATTTTGAGGTCTTTTTTTCACCATCCTCCTATGTTTTTTATTTTTTCCCTATTTAGTTTGGTATTACATTCATAAATTTTGTTAAGATTATACTAGATTCTTTAGCAGTGAAAAAATACATCAATCTAAAAAAATCACTTTAAAATTTGATGAGCATAAATTATGTTTTTATCATCCATCAATACCACAATTCGTCTTATTAATAATTTTATGAACTATTTCATCAATAGGGAGAATATAATTGTTTCATCTTGAAGAACCACATGACCAAGATACATAAGATAATGTAACATTCTATCTTACCACAAATGATTTTATTTCCATCAATAACTGGGATACCCTTACTGTTCTCAAAATTAAAATTTTTCATCAAATAAAATATTTAAAAACATAAATGAGGTGTAAATAATTGGTAACATTGGATCTGATTCCCATTGAGATTTTCCACCCAGGATCAAATCTCACAGATAGGGGGGGTTGAATTAATGATATATTTTTCTGTAATGATTTTTATTTTTGAAAACACTCTCTCCTACTATTATATATTTATCACATTAGTGAATAAAAAACAGATAAAAATCCATATGAAAACAAAAAGATATATGTTTTACTACCCAAAAAGAGTAGCTACATCCTTGGTATGGTTTGAAAACAATTTTTTACAACCCAATCCACCAGAAAACAATTATTTTGTGAGGAATAATACACATTGGATATTACGATAAAATTAGGTAACACTATGCTCAATATAATAGTCTATGAGTTCAAGTAGAACAAAATTATGTAATACAATTTTATATAACAAGTTAAGAAGATTGTCACTACATGTATTTGTAAAATATCAAAAATTTGATCTTCCAAGTAAATTTTCATGTTCTTATCCTATTGCAAGAAATAACTTCCCTAGACATCATAATGATACTCAGTCAGATTTTCAGTTCTGATTATCCAGTTCAATTGCATAGCACATTTATATATCTCTGCCTGAATATGACATGTTTTTTTTATCTAATTCTATCTTATTTTGGAAAATCCAATTTGATTTCTTGGTACATTATGGAAATTCTAATTATGATCTTTTACCTTATCCATTTTTAGTCTATCCAAAAAATATCCTTAATATTGCATGATCTAGAAAATTATTCTCTATATAAATATTCACTGGTATATTTTTATCATCGGTAGTACATGTGTGTCGGAGTGTAAAAAGCACTTCCTCAATTTTTAGGTAACCAAAAGGGGTTTGGGTGGGATCTTAAAAAACCATTTTACATAGACAAATTTCATCAATAATAAATTTACCTTGAATTTGGGAAACATATTTCAATGTTTTATTATTTCTCAATTATACTTGATCCTTGGAGAATCTTATCATTACTTTATCATAGTTTATAATTTTTTCAATTTCATAGCCAAATTTTTATTATCAATCCGATATCACTATTATAATAAAGACCTATGCACATATGAAACATTTGTTGCTCCACACCAATTGAATTTTTTTTTGAAATAGATGAATTCTCATTATGATTAAATTTACCATAAAATAAAATAAAAATATCTTTAGAACCCCATTGAAAGAAATCCAATGTTCATTAAAAAACCATCTTATATTTTCTTCAAATATATGACCCTACCTCCAATGGACATTATCTATGTGTGTTTGTGTCTAATTTATTTTTATCAGTGTCTGATTCAATCCGATAGTCTACACCAAATTGAAAAACATCCATTAATTTATCATGTTTAAAATGGTTGATTGCATTATAGATCTTCATTAAGATGATCTGTTTTGAATTTTTATGCATTAGTCCAATAAAACGATATTCTCTTACTTTATCATTAGTCCCAAAAAAATCCCCAAAGAAATCAATTCTACCTTCAATAAATGGTGGCTCATTGTGTCCAATAGACTAGTTCCATTTGCTTCGACATCCGAAAATTATTTTCATTTTCCATTATGATACAGAATAACTTCTATAACTCCTCATATTTGTCTGAATATTTTTTTAATATAGATTATCAGTTTGACTGAAAACTAGAATCTTCATATTCACCCATTACGATCAACCTTCACAATGGTCAAACAACTCTACATCTATTGATCTCATCCCAATGAGCTGAGACTTGAAAGCATTATCCCTATAAAATTTTTTATTTCACAAAATTTAGATTATATCATGACATACCCATGACATTTGATACACTAACGATCAACATAGCCTCACCTTAATTGTAATGGAATTTTTTATAACATCACATTCTTAAAACAATATCATTCATTCAAACCGTCAATAAAATTGGGATTAATCACTTTCTCTATTTCCTACATAAGTATTTAATTAGACGTTCATCAATTGTATTGTGATTTTTGTTAATTTCAAAATAGCAAAGAATAATTATATTTACAATTGAGCTATACATTCTCCAGTACTACCTCTCTTTTATACCATCCTTTCATTCCAGATATGTGGTGATTCTAATATACCTTTTCTATAAGGCCCCAGCCTTAAACCTTACTTAATCTTGAGTTATTACAAGATTACACATTGAGGATCTTTTCAGGTTTAGAGTTTTAGAGAATTAGATCATGAAACTTTCATTACATTCCACATTTAAACGAAGTGGTTACATAAAATACAATATTCATTCTTCCCATCAACGGAAACATATTTAAAATATAACATGGATTCGTTCTTGACACATCCTTGACACTATCATCACATCATGTACCTTTCCCTTGACCTGTGAAAAACATTTCAAAAAATTGGGATGAGCATAAAAAGCTCAGTAAGGGTTATAAATATATGGAAAGGAAACATGAGTTCATATATACATAATAATGAAATCATACTTTACCCATAAAACATAGGTACTTTAACATACCTCATCAAACCATGAATAAATCATAGAAAACATAAGACATAAAGGTAACTTGAGGCATTCATAACATTCTTATGTAGGGAGTAACCCTCTTGGTTACGTTTGGAATACCCATCACAGTATATTCCCTAAATCTCTTCGGAGAAACATTAACGTTTCACTCCTTCGCGTTACCCAATGCATTGGAGAGCTATATCGGGCTCACCCGCCATTAGTTTATCACGGAACCACCCGTTCTTCATAACAATGCCCAAGAACCATAACATAATCGTATCACATAAACATGAATAAAGGAAACATAACATTTCCACATTTCATTCACAATATAACATTTTAGGATATTGAAATAACGAATCCATTCAAAAAGAAACCATTTCCAAAACCATTTAAAACATTTAATAAAGAGATATTTGAATCAAAGTGTACCATACCACCTTGAAGCTTTTAAAATTTTAAACCATTAATATCCATATAAATAAATCCATAAAACCATTTTGAAAACATGGATATTAATAAGAACAAATATTTAAATCATTTAAAACGACATTTTGGTTAAAGGGGTTTTACCAAAATTAGAGACACTTGAATACAATAATCGAGGAATAACATTTAGTCAGAATTTTATAATATCATGAGAATAAAAGGATTCATGATATAATACTCCAAAGGACAGTATACACACCATATAAGAGTGAATTGGTGCATAACAACAATGAGCCCTCAATAGAAATGTCAAATGTGATGAAATCCCTTATAAAGAAGGTATCGTTAAATTAAGGACAAATAAATCTCAAAAAATATGTGTGACAAATATATATACACCCAATATAAGTGGATATTAAGTGTAAAACAATAAAAGTTCATTCACACATATTCAATGGATGACATATTCAATGACTACAAGTTGAACCCAAAGAAATCGAAATTGGGTTAAAAAGTTCCCTTGACAGCCTAACGGCATCACATCAAAATGAGTTGATGAGAGATAAAAAGTGTATCTCATCACTTGGACATAAAATTTACATCAATAAGGATGTAAGAGAACATACTCCAACATAAAAATATGTAAATTAAAAGACACAATAAAATAAGTCTTTTAAAAAAGAGGAGGGTGAAAGGTTCCCTTACCGACTTGGGTATCTTTCCAAAAATACACCCCATGAAAGAAATACAATAGGTCATTGATGTAAATACTCATAAACGAAATTATATTACACAAAGAGTAGAATAATGGGCACTACATACACCACTCAATGGAATTTGTGGCAAATGTAGCATAAATCTCACGGGAATCAAAATGAGATGAAAAATCCCTTATGAAAATTCGGCAGCCTAACGGCGCCACTCAAAACTTTCAAAATGGATTGATGAGAGGAAATAGGGCCTCTCATAATATGAACATAATAATTACAGTAGGAGTAATATAAAAGAACATCCCAATCATAAGAAATATGAGCTTAAAAGGAATGACATAAAAGAGTGTACTTAAAATGAAAGAGAGGTGTAGGATCCCTTACCTCGGGTCCGACTTGACTCGATCATTCTTTAATCTCCTGAATAATAAACTTGAGTTAATTTATAATTCCTTAAGAACCTTTTTCAAGTTCATTAGTACTTTTATACCACTTATTACCATGTCATAAACATTATGTAATCATTTAAGTTAATAATATTTGTTTTGCCGATATTTGGTTCTTAAGTCGAAAGTGGACTTCTTACAATTACATGTTGTTCTTGTGGCCAAATGTTTATTATATCCAGAATTCTATTCATTATGTAGATATCATATATGTCATATATATCCAGTACATTAATGCATTTATAACATTACATAATCATTTAGAGGTAAGAAATGAAATGCACCGTTCATGGAGATGGTAAGTCGTACGTACGCATGAACGCTACTTTCATTTCTATTTCATATTTTATAGAATGGAATAATAATGATATAAAGGTATATTATAATTCCAGTATAATATCATATATAATATCATAGTTCCATCCTTTATACGTCCCACATATGGTATTCAACGAATCAAATCACTTTGAGGGGGCGGTAGTCCGCACTTCCTTAAATGAAGATATCGCGTATACCCATAATGGAAGCCATAAAGGTAAGACAAAAATGAAAAATACAGAAGCTTAAATAAAACATAAACATATTATATATCATATATAAAAATATTGACATCATAATGGCCACCTTTGAAGGTGTTAAATGAGTATTGAACAATCATCGTTTCGGGAGGCAGAATTTCACCATCCACAGAAACCGTATGTTCTTTAACCATTTGATGTAGTTGTGTGAGAGTGTAGCTCGAATAAATCTTATAACAACATCCTATTATATTTAAGATACTGGTGTTGTTACAAAATAAGTAAATAAAAAGAGTTTAGGGGGTTGGAGGAGCAAAATAAAACAAATGAACATGAGAGAGTGAATTACCTTTAAAAGTGTAACTCCTTTTGATTTGAGCCTAAAGGCTTCCTTTGAAAGGATTCTGCCCAAAGGGAATCCTCTAGGATGAGAGTAGGGATGTGGAGAGAGTAAATTGGCAGGGGTTGGCCGAGCCAAAGGCTTAAGGAGTGTGTTAAATGAGGTAGAGGTGGGGGCCTTTTATAAGAGGAGAGGAGGGGCACTTTTGGAAAGTAAAGAAATATTACTTTATTTGAAAATGTGTTTCGGTTTCAAAAGGTCCCACATTGATATAATTCGTGGATAAGGTGATAAGGCTTCGAAATAAACTCATCCAATAAGTTTTGGACATGTGTATTTCATAGATTTTACATTATCTTTCCATTTTATTTAAATCGTCAAATAATGATGTCATCGCTGCATCATTATTATGTCATAAATAATTTAATTTATGTAATGTCTAAAAATTATAAAAAAAATACTTTTATGTAGGAAATCTTTTTAGCTTTCCAATGAATATTTATAATAAAAATGATGACTTATATAACCCCACTTAAAAATTGGTTTAGTAAAACATATCATGTTTGTGTCAATTTTACTTTTACATTAAATAAAATGTTATTTATGTCATTTCCCAACCAAAGTGGATCCATGGGGTCCCCAAGTTGACCCATGGCTTTTCTTGGTCGGCCATGATACAACCAATAGGTGTAGGACAAGTTTCATGGTGTTTTCACATTCTTATAATATCATTTTTACCTTAAACTACACTAATTACCTCTAATCGCGATTAAAAACTTAATAAGTTACTATTCACCAAAAAAATATTTTAATCTCATTGAACCACATTTTACTTCTTAATGAAAACCATGTATGTCGGATTTTTGAAAATCAAAACACAATGATGGAAAAATTTCATTTAAACGGAAAATCAGTTTTTATAAGTACCACTTAGTGGTTTCACTATTCATCAAAAATTGAAGTTTTTCAGAAAAATCCCAAAAATTCACCCTAAGATATATTTGATATTCTGAATTCAAAAATGAAGTCCGTTTTAAAAAATTCAAAACATATAAGTCACATTGTAGACGCCGGAAAAGTCCGTTGTTCCCAAACGAAGCTCCGGATGCGGAAAGCGAGGTCATATTTGGAGTCGGAAGGATGTTTCGGAGGGCCCGGAGGCCTTGCGCGGAATTTCAGAGGCCCGCGTGCAAAGGCAATGTTCCGCGCGCAAACCCCCCGGGATGCGCGCAATGCGCCGGCCCGTCGCGCAATTTTGCGCGCCGCGGGTCCGCGCGACTCCCTTGCGCGCCGCGCCCGATTCCGCGCCCGCGAGAAGAATTTCGCGCTCGCGCCTTGGATTCCGCGCCCGGGGTTGCCTATAAATACAAGGCGACCCCCAACATTTCAAAGGTTGCTGGAAGTCGAAACGTCTCTCGTGCGCGCAATTCAACCCCTTCCGCGCGCAATGACGAACTTCAGGTAACCCCCTTTCTTTCGCGCAAGAAAGCCTCGGGGTCCGCCTACGCGCGCAATCCCCGCTGGCTCCTTTCATTTGAATAAACACTCACTCTAAGGCCTTTGCGCGCAAAAGAACCCGCTTGCGCGCAATTGCCCCCGGGGTGCGCGCAATCCGGCCCGATTGCGCGCACCCCCCCTTCTTTCAAGTGGCCATTCATTAGAGAATGAGTCGTTGCCCCCGCACGCTATCCGAAGCCCGGTGTGAGCATTCTCAAGCATCCGCGCGCAAGGCGCTGGACCAATTGCGCGCCAGCCGCCCCGATTGCGCGCCGGCCCGCAGTATTGCGCGCAAAGCTTCCTTTTTGCGCGCAATCTGCCAGGGTCGTCCCCGTTGACCTCCTAAGGGTACCCGCCTGTGTGGCACCCGATGATTCTCATCCCGGGTGCCCGCACCGTGCGTTGTCTTCCCGTGCGGCCCTCCAGGTTCGTGCGAAGTGACATGCACCCATCGTCCGGCAACCTATGCCCAGCATGACGTTAAACTGCATATTCGTCCCGCATGACGTTAAACTGCGCCTTCGTCCCGCATGACGTTAAACTGCGCATACGTCCAGCATGACGTTAAACTGCATATTCGTCCAGCATGACGTTAAACTGCACATCCGTCCAAGCTGCACGACGTTAAACTGCCTAGCCCCCATCGTCCGCGCTGCAAGACGTTAAACTGCCAAGTGCTTCGTCCTCAACACATGACGTTAAACTGTACTTCGTCCGGCAAGACGTTAAACCGTCCGCTTCGTCCTTAACACATGACGTTAAACTGTACTTCGTCTGGCAAGACGCTAAACCGTCCGCAACCTGATCCCGTGCTCCGCACGCAGGGTCCCCCCGGTTTGGATGTGGCCCCCACCCGCTCGTCCCTGCAGGGATGTCGGGATTGCCCCTCTTTAGGGACGATTTAATGGGAGTGGCTTTTCCCTACGGGGGCAGGGTACAAACCCCTAGTTTCTCGTGGGAGGCTGCACATGTGTATCTCCATTGCGCCTCCCCACTGCCGAAGCCAGTAGAGGGTCTGACTGGGATCGAGGTGTCTTCTGCTTTCGGTCCAAGTCCCTTCCAACTGAGTTTTGCAGCATCCGGGCTGCCCCAAGTGCGTAAGTCCTGACAGAATGAACTACGTGGACTTTGATCCCTGTCTCCTATACAGGGTACGTAGGAAGCCTCCCTGAGGTACAAGCCCACCACCTGGTCGTCCCGGTCGTATTTACGTCGGTTCGTCCATCAGTGGACCCCTCCAGGGTTCACGCTTGCGTTGATTCACCTATGAATCCGCCCCCGTGGGAGACTGCCCGTGTGTATCTCCACTGTGCCTCCCCACAGCCCCCTTTTCCATTTCCCCTTTTATCGTCCAGCATGACGCGAAACTGTGATCCACCCGGCCGTTCCATCCCCCTCCGTGCGAGGTGGTTCGGTTCAATCCTCCGCCCGGCGGCCTCGACCTCTTCGTGAGTCGGCTTGCCGACGTCCAGCATGACGTTAAACTGTATGCCCGAACTACGTTGACTTTGATCCGTGTTAACGCGCGGTACGTAGGAAGCCCCTCTGGGGTCCAAGCTCTTCACTTCATCATCCATCCTGATCCTTACCCGGGCCGCCACATCCCGGTGGGGTCATGCCACTTCACTCCACTCCACGTTACTTGGGAAGCCGCCCATGTGCTGGCCCCAGCGTCGAAGGTTCCCCGCAAGGGGTTCTGTCATCTGATCCACTTTTCGTGTTGATCGGTCCGATGCCGTCCCCGCTGGACGTTAAACTCGCGGCATACCCCGTGTTAAACATGGGAAGCTGAGGAAAACCTCAGGTGACACAGTTCCCCGCACCTAGTACGGGATGCCTCAGGCCGTCATGCCTTCGAGAAGCCCTATTAGGGACGGAAGACAGATGTGCAGAGCCGCAGTGTTACGACACGCCCCCAGCACCCAGAGCCACCCGGCCTTCTCACCGCAGGTTGCTGCCCCGCCCAGACTCCTTGGAACGTCCGGGCGGAAGCAGCGTAATTAACCGGTGTCCATGAAGATATGGCGCCGGGAACGAGATTCACGAACATTCTTAAGTCTATGAGGGAGACCCGGATTAGGCGACGAGTTCCGAGGAGACGTCCAAGGAAGGAGGAGCCGACATCCCATCATCCCGGTTTCGATCAAGGAGCAGACGCCCCTGAATAAGGGACGAATGCCGCCCGCCCTTGGAAAGCGGGACTGCGGGACCACAAGCCGCGCGCCCATCCCCTCGGGTTGACGGGTGCACGCGCGAACGCGTCCTGGCGGAACAGCGTAACCCGACGCACATCCGCACCAAAACAGAAAAATGGTGAACCCGACGTGAATCTCTTCTCCTCGATACGAAGACCGATGGCTTTCAGAGGTGTTGGAAGACCGGCGTGTTGCCCGGCCAAGCATTCAGTCTTACCCGCCAGGGGCTGGGGAAGGGATATCGGGCACTCCGTCTCGCAACGTCGAGGGCCTGGGTTCCCCCCACGGAAGGCGTCGTGGCGCTAATGGTTGGTTGTCGATTCCTTTTTCCTGTCAGTGTTAATGGGTCATTCTCCCTGCTTTCAGAAATCAGGTCGCCCGATCCAGTGCCCGATCGCCACCCGCCCACTGGCGCAGGGACAGGGGAAACACCGACGCGGCTACTCCGCGCGGTCCCGCCCGTTCCGCAGCCGTCCCAGCAGCCGCAATTGCGGGACGACCACGCCCTCTCTCCCCCTCGGAGGTCATCCAGAGAAGGGTGATCAACACCCTGGTGCAGAGATACGAGGAAGAGGGAGTCATCCCCACTAGGGAAATGGCTCGCCTAGACCTTGAGGAGGCTGCGCCTTGCCACCACCGCCGCCCCCGAGGGCCGCGCAGGGAGGCACCGCTGCCTACCTCAACGTCCAACCGCTTCGGGAGCTTATCCCCGGAGCGCTCTGACAGTTCCCTTCCCTACGCGGATGAGGTGGAAGAGGCCCGGGATCACCCTATCCGGGATTCTCTCCAGGGATCTACGGTAAGGACTCCCGCCAGGCCACGACGACACCGCCGCCAGGCCTCTCCAGTCGAAGAGCGGGCTCTCCACCTGCCCGCGCCGCTCATCCCGACTCGTCTGTCTCGACGCCAACGTCGGGCACGAGCGGAAGAGGATGCCCACCTTGGGGCTCTAGCAACAGCGGCCGCATTGGCCCAAGCCACCGCTGGCTCCAGTCGCCAGGCCTCTGTGCATCCTGAGCGGGGGAACTCCTATGCCCGACCCGGATCGAGGCCCCGACCGCCCCAAAGGCAGGTTGGGTTGACTCTCCCGGTTGCTGGCACTGGCAGTAGCCACCGCGGACCACCTCGCGGTAGCGCTATTCACCGGCAGGATCTACTCTGTGTGGCCGATCCAGGAGGCATGGGTCATCCCACCTTTCGATCCCGGCCCGGAGTCCTGCCCGGAATCATCTCTCCCCGCGTCCCCTTTGATATCTGTCCCGGTGCCCTTCGCACCTCGGTTCCCAGTCCTCTCGGCCCCAGCACTAGTGCGGCCGGAGGACGCCAGGACAGAGATCAGCCCTGCCCCGAAGAACCACCCAGGGGCAGGAAGGCAAGGCGTCGACGCCGAGGGAAGAATGTTACGGAATTCCGGACAGAGATCCGACCGGTGTGCTTCTCTGATTCAGAGGCAGAGTACGATTCGGCGACAGAGCCCCTTCCCCAACCCCGCCAGTCAAGGGCAGGGGTAGGAATGCGGCACGTCAGCCTCGTGCTCCCCGAGAGCGAGATCGATGTAATCCCCGCTTCTCTCCGAAGGTATATCCGGAGTAACGAGGGCCTGGTAGACCCCCAGGGATCAAGCTTGCGGTTGGTACCGGCCCCTCCAGAAGTGCCTTCCGCCTCGATCGGAGAAGCCGGAGACTTTTTCTGGGGATCGACGGTCGAACCACGATCTGGTGCACCCTCGGCGAGCACCGATGCTACGGCAGGATGTTCGCTCGCTGGCCCGTCCTATCGTGATGTGGTAGCTGGGGCACCACCACCCTCAGGGGGAGGCCCGGGATATGGAGGCCAATCGGCCTGCTCGCCGTATTCACCGCCGGCCAGCCCGTCGGCCCGGCGGCCCGCCTCGGCACCACTACCAGTTCCCCGTCCGTTCCCAGCCATGGAAGAGGACCAAGGAGATCTGGGTCCCGAGTTTGAGTCGTGGAGCTTCTGGACCGTCCTTGCAGAGGGCCACTTCCCTGAGAAGTTTTGGCCAGTCGCAGGACCGGGCTTTGATGCACCCGAATCGCTCACCCCGGATGAGTTCGAATGCTTCCGCCGAACTCTCCGGGAGACTCGCTCCTGTCTTCACCGCCTACAAATGCCATACCCCGGGAGTCAAGCGCACCTGGAGGATATTGGTGAGCAGTGCCGTCAAATTGACCTGGCCATGCTCCCCGCGGTTCGGCACCCCGGGTCATTTGGGCACCACGAGGCCCTCCAACAACGATGCGTTGAGTGTTTTCAAGTACTCCGCAAAGTTATCGAGGAAGCCACTCCCCACGTGTATATCCGTGGATAGGGGCAGTACGCTGCCCTACGCTTCAGTGTGATCCGCCGACAGCCCGATTCGCTGGGTGGCCCTGAGGGTATATCCCCAGGGACAGGAACGGTCAATATGGCTGACCTGTCGGGAGAGGGGAACGACTTGGAACTTCTCGACGGGGGCTTCCCCCCCGAAGACAAGCCGTCGTCAGATCCATCAGTGAGAGTTACTCGTCATCAGAGAAACCTCCTGGGGCTCCCCGCACCCACTGAAGCACTGACGTTAAGCCGAAACGTCAGCAAAGGAAAAGAGCACAGCGAGGCTATAAATCCCGCCGACCCATCTGCCTCCATGCAGAGGGCAGAGGAGGATCCCGAGAAGGCTACGCTACGTCAGCAGCTCGCCGAACAGAAGAGGCTGGTTGACCAGCTCCTCGCCGAGCGCGCTGCAGAACGGCGGCCTGACTACGGTGATCCCAGGCCAGGACAACAGGGACCGGAACAACCGCACCTCGACGAGACTCTCCCGGGCAACCGTGATTACGCCGTGTTCGCCGACAGGAGAGAGGCCATTGCCTACGGCAAGAGGGCGCGGTATGTTTCGCCACACCCTCCCGAGCGGCGTGACTACCTGAGAGATCCCGCTCGGATTCCTCCCGCTGCCCCAAGGGCTGCTCCGCCCGCCATCCCACGAGCTGCCGAGTTCGACGACCCGGTCGACGACCCGATTGAAGGGCCATGCAATGCGCTCGTGGTTAGAGATCCTCGCCAGGACTGGAACCCATGTCCGGACGATCCGATGGCGGCACTCATTGCCCGCTTGGAAGCCTTGGAGACTCGGCAGGTGGCGATCCCACCGGACGGCAAGCCCTACCCAGCATGGGTGGATGACATGCAGGCACCTCCGGGATTCGGGAATCCCACTTTCGCCCCCTTCAACGGGACTGGAGATCCGCCACAGCATTTAGCCCACTTCAACTCGAGGTGTGGGCCTATGTTGGGGACTCCGGCGCAGCAGGAGGCCGCTAAGATTCGCTGCTTTGTTCAGACACTGGAAGGGCCAGCATTTGTCTGGTACAGCCAGCTTCCCGTCGGGTCGGTAACCAGCTGGGAGGACCTCCGTAGACAGTTCCTCTACCAGTTCAGTTCCACGACCCGGAAGACGAGTATCGCAGACCTCTTCAAGTGCAAGCAGAGGCCTGATGAGCGAGTCGCGGACTTCGTCGCCCGATGGAAGGGTCTCACGTATTCCCTTGACATGCCATTGACTCAGGAGCAGTTGCTGACAATGTGCGTCGGGAACGTCAAGGCCGAGCTGGTCCCTTCCCTGATTACTCAGAATTACCCCGGAGGGTTCAGGGACTTCTCAGACAAAGCTCAACGTCTTGAGGAAGCCCTGCAACAGGCCAGCCAGGCACACCCGCTGCCTCCTATGATTCCTGCAAGGAGAGTCAGCAGGGCTGAGCCCGCTGCTGTGGCCCAGATAGAGGCTCCCAGGCCGTTGGAGCTGCTGTCGGTGAGGCCAGCTCCGCAGCCTCACAGGAATCCGCCTCCACGGGCTCAGTTCCCGGCCCAGCAACGGCAGCCTCAGAACCGGCCGGCCCCTCCGCGTAATGTACCGCCACAACCTAGGCGAGATAATCAGGGTCCACCTCCTCGGCAGGCCCCTCCAGCCCCTCGTCAAGACCGCGCTCCCAGGGGCCCGCGACACCTGACTTACTCATTTCACGAGGATCAGGTCCCCGGCTATTTCCGGAGTGCCCTGGAGCAGAGGATTGTGCGACTGCCTGAGTGTTGGAAGCCAGAGGAGGCACATCTCACGGATAACCCCCGCTACTGCCCCTACCATCGGGCCCTGGGACACACCATCCAGCGGTGCTATGTGTTCAAGGACTGGCTCCAAGACCAGATTAACAACAATGTAATCAGGTTGGGCCCAGCTCCAGCACAAGTGGCGGGCGTATTCGTGGGATCAGATGACGATAGTGGCAACGAGGACGAATGGCAGCTGGTCTCCGACCACGGATCCCAGAAGTACAATAACTGGATGGCCCGCAAGACGACCATTCGCGCCCAGGGAATCATCCGTGCGCGCTTGAATCAGCCTGAGCCCCCAGAATCCGCGGGTGCTGCTTCGGCATCGTCGTCCCAGCCTGCCTCTTCCAAGAGGAGCAAACGGCGGCAGCGCAAGAAGGAAGAGCGCGCCCCGCCAGTTCCGCCACTATCCCGTACTCTCGGCGATTTCATGCCCCCGGAGATGGGGGTCCCTCCTCGGATCCGCCCGGTGATGGATGATTCGTCCGATGACGGTATTGGGTACGCTTCGGTTAATACCGTCGAGCTGGTAAATCCCTTTTCGGTTCCCGACATTGAAGAACACCAGGTGGACCTCCCTAGTGTCCCCGGTCGTCGCCACCGTCGGAAGAACCGCAGCAGCAGGAGTCGCCGGGGCACAGCAGCTGGTACCTCCAGCCAGGCCGTGCACGCCACTGAGACTAGGCAGCAGGCTCAAAACCGAGCTCAGCACGCGCAGCCCCCCCATCTGGGGATGACGGATTCGCCTCCGCCACTGTTTGTGGTGTGGGACCAGGCAGAACCGCCTCAGCCGCGTCGCGACCAGCTCCGCCCTGCCACAAGTCCATCCCGGCCTCCTGACTCCAGTACGGTGACCATTTCCCGGACTGCGACCAGTGAACAGCGAGATGCGCCAAGTACCAGTCGGCCGCCGATCCAACCGGTAAGGCCCGTCATGCCACCAACCGCAGAGCAACCTCCTGCAACCAGGAGCTCGCGCTTGGCCAAAAAGTATGATGTCCTGAAGCACTTGGCCGACATCCCAGCAAGGCTCTCCATCCTTGAGGCTCTGCGCATGTCATCTGAGATGCGTGAGGCACTCGCTGAAGCCCTGAAGAGCCCCCTCCAGTTTGAGACAGAGGTTGCGGCTGCAGAGGCCTTTCACGCCGAAACGATCGAGGATGCCGAATGTCAGGCAGTTATCTCGTTCTCTGGTAAGGATGAAGACCCTCCTATACAGGGACACATTCGTCCGCTGTATGTCACTGGCCAGTTCAACGGCCTTGAAGTCCGGCGTTGTCTTGTCGACACGGGGTCCGGGATTAACCTGATTCCAACTCGGACGCTCCGGAGATTGGGGTTGTCTGAGGATGACTTGATTCCCTCCGACCTCAGGATCCAGGGGTACGACCGCACTGAGCAAACCCCGGTCGGCAAGATACGTTTGAAGACCCAGTTCGGTGACTTGGTTGCCAACACCGAATTCATGGTAGTCTCTCAGGACACTGCGTATAACGCATTGATGGGCAGGCCATGGCTCCACCTTCATGCGGCGGTTCCCTCATCATACCACCAATGCCTCAAATACTCCCTTAATGGTCGAGTGGGCGTGCTTCAAGGAGATGCCTCTCCTTTTGCCTCATGTGAAGCCCGTTATCTGGACGCGGACTATTACAAGAGCAAGGACAAGCAGATCCTGGCAGGTGAGGTTGAGCCTGTCGCTGTTGCAAGCGATCCATGGGCCAGCTTGGATGACGCCTACGTCCTCCCGATTCAACGGTTGGACGTAGCCATGGTTTCGACGGCCTGTGAGTCTCCTGATGAGATGACCGCGACCGCCCGTGCCAGCACCAGTGGCCCAGCAGGACCTGGTAGCCCCAATGCAGATTCCAACGCAGTCTCTCCCGTGGATGATCCCTCCCCGAGTGGAGAGGGTATGGAAGACGCACCCCCAGCCTTTGAGGAGGGCGTCCCCGCCACGGTCGATGAGTTAATACAGGTGAACCTTGGAACCGAGGCCGATCCAAGACCCACGTTGGTTAGTGCCGCCATGCCCTCTGAGGAGCGGCAGCAGTACGTGGACTTTCTCAGGCAGCACCGTGATGTGTTCGCTTGGGGATATGACGAGATGCCGGGGCTAGATCCTCAGGTAGCCGTCCACCGCCTTGGTCTCCCGGCGAACCATCGCGGGTTCAAGCAGCCTCCCAGGAAGATGCACCCATCCCATGGTGCCATGGTTGAGGCCGAAGTTGACAAGCTTATCAAAGCCAACTTCGTGAGGGAAGTTTAGTACCCCAAATGGCTGGCCAACATTGTGCCGGTCAGGAAGAAGAACGGGCAGATTAGAGTCTGCATCGACTTCCGCGATCTCAACCGCCACTGTCCGAAGGATGATTTTCCCCTTCCAGTGACAGAGCTGTTGATTGATGCCACAGAAGGGTTCCAAGCCATCTTCTTCATGGATGGATACTCCGGATACAACCAAATTCGGATGGCCCCTGAGGATGAGGAGTTCACTGCCTTCAGGGCCCCCCAAGGTACCTTTTGCTACCGGGTCATGCCCTTCGGCCTGAAGAATGCAGGTGCCACCTATCAACGGGCGATGCACCGCATATTCAAGCCAATCCTCGGCACACTGGTGGAATGCTACGTCGACGACTTGGTTGTCAAATCGCGCCAGCGTCAGGACCATCTCAAAGATCTTGAGAAAGTGTTCAGCTTCCTCCGGTCTCGCTGCCTGAAGATGAACCCGTTGAAGTGTGCCTTTGGGGTCACCTCCGGAAAGTTCCTTGGATTTGTGGTCAGATACCGGGGTATCGAGATCGACCCAGAGAAAATCAGGGCGATTAGCCAGATGCCTCCCCCGGGTACCGTCCGGGAACTGCAAGGGTTCCAAGGCCACTTAGCCTATATACGCCGATTCATCGCGAATCTGGCCGGCAAGTGTAAGCCCTTTTCTCGGCTTATGAAGAAAGGTGCCACCTATGTATGGGATAAAGAGTGTCAGACCGCTTTCGAGGAAATCAAGCAGTACCTGCTTCAACCTCCGGTCCTGATGCCGCCCGTATCCGGAAAGCCGCTGGTCCTTTATGTGACAGCCCTGGAACGGTCCCTGGGTGCCCTTCTCACCCAGAAGAACAACGAGGGAACAGAGAATAGCCTCTATTACCTCAGTCGCATGCTCCTCGATGCGGAGGTTAGGTATTCCCCCATCGAGAAGAGCTGCCTGGCGCTCGTATTTGCCGTACAGAAATTACGGCACTACTTGCAGCACCATGAGGTACAGTTGGTTTCTCGGGTAGACCCGTTGAAATATATCCTGAGCCGACCTATGTTGACTGGCCGTCTAGCGCGGTGGGCTGTGATTCTCCAGCAGTTCGACATCAGGTATGTGTCTCAGAAGGCCATCAAAGGGAAAGCGTTGGCAGACTTTCTGGCCGCTCACCCGACCTCCGCGGATCAGCCGCTGGATCTAGGCTTTCCTGATGAGACCATTCTCTCGGTTGATCGAGCCGATCCATGCTGGCAGATGCACTTTGACGGTGCCTCCCGGAGCCCCACCGGTAGAAGACTCGATAATCCTAAGCTCAATAGAGTGGGCTTGGGCATCGTCTTCATTACCCCGGAGCAAGCCGTGCTGCCATACTCTTTCCTGTTGTCAGAGGGCTGTACCAACAATGAGGCGGAATACCATGCCCTCATCACCGGCCTCGAGTTAGCTCTCGAGATCGACGTGCCCCATCTGTGTGTGAAAGGGGACTCCGAGCTGGTCGTTAAGCAGATCAATGGCGACTACGTTGTCAGGAAGCCGGAACTTGTGCCATTGTTGGAGTGCACCCTTCTTCTGATGGCCCGGTTCCCTTCTCGGCCGAAAATTGTCCATGTTCCCCGGTCGCAGAACGGTCGAGCAGATGCTTTGGCCAGCCTGGCCGCGTCACTTGCGGAACCTGAACAGGACAACCTGATCGTCCGCGTGACGCGCCGCAGGCTCATCGCTCCCGTTATCCCGGAAGAAGATCGCGGCCCGTCGGTAAGTAACCTCACCGCGGTTGCCCCTATGCCCGGAGCCCCGAGTACCCCAGATATAGCAGTCGAATCAGCCCGTGATTGGAGGGCGCCTTTGGTTGAGTACCTCCAACATGGCATTCTTCCGTCAGATCGGGCCGAGCGCGAGCGAGTTCGACGCCGCGCATCGCAGTTTGTCCTCCAGAGCAGTCCCGGTCTGGAGCAGATCCTCTACAAGCGCGGGTTTGATGGTGTTCTCCTCCGTTGCCTTCAGGGAGTCGAGATCCCACGAGTCATGCAAGAGGTTCATGCTGGTTCATGTGGCGCCCACCAGACTGGGCCGAAGCTGTCCCACCAGATTCGGAGGTTGGGATACTTCTGGCCCTCTATGATCCATGACTGCATCGAGTACGCCAGGAGGTGCCATGCGTGCCAGGTTCATGCGAACTTTGTGCATCGGCCGCCGGAGCCTCTCCATACCACAAGGTATTCCTGGCCCTTTGCAGTCTGGGGACTGGACGTTGTGGGACCTTACCCGCCGGCGACAGCTCGCCAGTGCCGGTTCATTCTGACCGCCACGGACTTCTTCTCCAAATGGGCAGAAGCGATTCCGCTCAGAGAGGTCAAATCCTGTTCGATCGCTGACTTCGTGACCTCCAACATCATCTATCGATTTGGAGTGCCTCACGCTATCCTCACGGATAACGGAACCAATTTCCGAGCAGCCGAGTTGAAGAAGTTGTACGCCAAGTATAACATCCGCTCGAACCATACATCTCGCTATCATGCGCAGGCGAATGGACAGATCGAGGCGTTTAACAAAACCCTCTCTAACATTCTGCAAAAGATGGTTGGTCAGAACAAGAAGAGTTGGCCGGACAAGCTCCCCAACGCCCTCTGGGCTTATCGGACGACGACTCGCAATTCCACCCAGATGACCCCTTATTCCCTGGTGTATGGAGCTGAGGCCGTCCTGCCCATCGAGATCCAGTTACCGTCCTTGCGCACTGCGGTCTACGACCAGCAAGCGCCGGACAGAGTTGCTGAAGCCCGTCTAGTCGAGTTGGAAGCACTGGATGAGAATAGACTTCGCGCTTTGCACAACTTGGAGAGGCATCAAAGCAGAATGGCTCGAGCTTTCAATAAGAAGGTTCGCCTCCTCTCCTTCCTGCAGGGTGATCTAGTGCTAGCCCTAAGAGCACCGATGATCCCCGGCAGGAAGCCGCCCAAGTTGGAGCCCAAGTGGGAGGGACCTTTTGTTGTCCACAAGGTCTATCCTAATGGCGCGTACTCCCTAGCGACTATGGATGGTGAGCGTGTCACTCCTCCCACCAACGCTGGGTTCCTCAAGCAATACTTTGCCTAAGTGTCTGTTCGTCCTGCATGACGCTAAACTGCACTTCGTCCTGCATGACGCTAAACTGCACTTCGTCCTGCATGACGCTAAACTGCACTTCGTCCTGCATGACGCTAAACTGCACTTCGTCCTGCATGACGCTAAACTGCACTTCGTCCTGCATGACGCTAAACTGCACTTCGTCCTGCATGACGCTAAACTGCACTTCGTCCTGCATGACGCTAAACTGCACTTCGTCCTGCATGACGCTAAACTGCACTTCGTCCTGCATGACGCTAAACTGCACTTCGTCCTGCATGACGCTAAACTGCACTTCGTCCTGCATGACGCTAAACTGCACTTCGTCCTGCATGACGCTAAACTGCACTTCGTCCTGCATGACGCTAAACTGCACTTCGTCCTGCATGACGCTAAACTGCGCTTCGTCCTGCATGACGCTAAACTGCACTACGTCCGAGCTACAAGACGTTAAACTGTTCAGCATTCGTCCGCGCTGCAAGACGTTAAACTGCCAAGTGCTTCGTCCCGCATGACGCTAAACTGCACTACGTCCGAGCTACAAGACGTTAAACTGTTCAGCATTCGTCCTGCATGACGTAAAACTGCCCCTCAAGAACTACGTGCGGCTTGATTCCCATCCTTATGGGATACGTAGGACCGCCTGAACCCTCGTGTTTCAGGCCCAGCCCCATCCTTCGGGAATTTCCATCCCATCTCGGGCCCTTGGCCCAGTTGCCCCCGGGTGTGTGGCGTATGGTGTGAGTGCGGGGCTATGCCCTCATTCACGTCGGTTTGCTCGTCACGCTGTACGCCCCCCCACGTTTGGGGATGCCTTCTGCTCCCCCCTTCTTTTTTCCTTATCGTCTTGCATGACGTTAAACTGCACTTCAAGAACTACGTATGGCTTGATTCCCATCCTTATGGGATACGTAGGACCGCCTGGACATTCATGTTTCAGGCCCAGCCCCATTTCCCGGGAATCTCTATCCCGCGTTGGGCCTCTGGCCCCAGTTCCCCTCCTTTTTGTGCGAGGCGTATCGCGTGAGCGGGGGATTATGTCCTCATTCACGTCGGTCTACTGGCCGCGCCGTACGCCTCCCCCGTGTGTGGGACTACCTCACACCCCTCATCGTCCTGCATGACGTTAAACTGCCTTTCCAGAACTACGTATGGCTTGATTCCCATCCTTATGGGATACGTAGGACCGCCTGGACGCTTGTGTCTCAGGTCCAGCCCCGTCTCTTGGTTGATCACGGGGATCTGCCCCCCTTCGGTTGCTCTCAGGGTGAGTCCTCCGACCCTTTCCGGAGATCTGTTAACATGTTTTGGGTGCTTCGGTCTATGACTCGTAGTGTCAGATTCAATCCCGACAAGTCCTGTGTTGCTTGTCAGGGCCCGCGCTTCCTCTTGTTCGAGCCTTCACTCAAAGGGATCCTCGTTAGCGGTTTGGGTGCGATGCCTCAGTGCTCTCCCACCGCTCCGGGTCGATTTACCGGCGGGTCTTGGGCCGCAAATCGATATGAATCCTGCGATTGAGCGGTTGATGCTCGTTTGCTTGCCCCGTCTTAGGCTGACGCGATCGGATGTTGTGTTGCGAATGCGTCAGCAACGTCCTTGATCGCCATGTCAGCTCTCTCAGGCTCTGAACATTGGTTGCGCAGTCCTCATCACACTCCGCCTTTGTGCGTTGTAGTGGAATCTTGACACTCTCTTCATACTGACCTCCGGTACGCCTCTACACGTTAGGCAGACCGACCAGGGTAATGATGTCGTTCGAGGCTCCCATGATCTGAGCACCAAGGATATATGCAGATATCCTCCCTAAGGGCCATGCGTAGCTGGACCCTCGTCCCCATAAGGAGGAGGGAGTCGCCCGAACAATTGCGTTCTGGGCCCAGTATATCTGGAGGCTAGCATATCTGCCCCTCGGGTGATGGACATATGCAGACCCCTATCCCAAGACTCTTCTCCTGGAATCGTGCGTGACCGCAGGGCTGGGTATGTTCCCACCTCCGCCGTTTCCGCCGTACCGCAATAAGCGGATTCCTCCATGGTCCGAACCACACGACCTTAAACTGTGTTGTCTGGTCCTACCACACGACCGTAAACTGTGATCGTCTTGGCCGCCCGACGAGAAACGGCACTGCATCGTGATGTCCTCCTCAGGGGACACTCATGTTGGGCGCTGGTTAATGACCACGCCATTCATCAATGCCTTCCATGGCTTGATTATTGTGGCGACGCCAGAGATTTCTCAATCACGGGCATGTCACCGCACAAAGAAAAACCATTCATCTTTAAGGACAAACAAGAAATATCAAATGCCGCTCCTTTTGTGTGCGAGGGTCAGACCCGCACTCTTCCCCGCGCTGGTGCCCGATTGTGTTGCACCGCGCTTCAAGAACTACGTGCGGCTTGATTCCCATCCTTATGGGATACGTAGGAACGCCCGGATGTTTGAAACTTCGGGTCCAGCCCCCCACCTCTTAGAGATTCCCCCTTCTCTGGGGAATCCGCCGCCTTCAGGTCACCCTCAAGGAGTATTCCCCGACCCCTTGCCGTGGTCCACCGGTGTCAAGAGTACTCTGGTTTATTGCCAGGAGGGTCAGGATCCGCTTGGTCAGGTTTCCTCCACTTTTCAGGCTTCGTGCTCCCTTTCATTCGGACCCATCGTCTACGCCCTGGGTGGAGCCCCCGTGAACGGTTCGGACACAATGCCTCAGTGCTCTCCCACCGACTCGGGCCGGTACCCCCAATGGCCTCGGGCAGCAAATCGATATGAATCCTGCGATTGAGCGGTCGATGCTCGTTTGCTGCCTCATTCCACCAACGGTTAGTGCGATATTGATGCTGCTTTTCCGCCACGGTCGGCAGTACTCCCATATCGTTACACCGGTGCCCCCAGTCCTTGAGTGAATGGCCGCATGATTCACATTTTCCACCTCCCATTCTGACCAGGCGAAACCTCGACACTCTTGACACTATCCCTCAGTGCATCTTCGCATATCCAGGGGATATGACCACGATGTGGCGTGCTTTGAGTCCTTATGGTCCGAGCTCTAAGACCTTAAACTAAGATCTCCCCTTATGGTCCGAGCTCTAAGACCTTAAACTAAGATCTCCCCTTATGGTCCGAGCTCTAAGACCTTAAACTAAGATCTCTCCTTATGGTCCGAGCTCTAAGACCTTAAACTAAGATCTCCCCTTATGGTTCGAGCTCTAAGACCTTAAACTAAGATCTCCCCTTATGGTCCGAGCTCTAAGACCTTAAACTAAGATCTCCCCTTATGGTCCGAGCTCTAAGACCTTAAACTAAGATCTCTCCTTATGGTCCGAGCTCTAAGACCTTAAACTAAGATCTCTCCTTATGGTCCGAGCTCTAAGACCTTAAACTAAGATCTCCCCTTATGGTCCGAGCTCTAAGACCTTAAACTAAGATCTCCCCTTATGGTCCGAGCTCTAAGACCTTAAACTAAGATCTCTCCTTATGGTCCGAGCTCTAAGACCTTAAACTAAGATCTCCCCTTATGGTCCGAGTTCTAAGACCTTAAACTAAGATCTAGCCCTTATGGTCCGAGCTCTAAGACCTTAAACTAAGATCCTCTAGCCCTATGGTCCGAGCTCTAAGACCTTAAACTAAGATCCTCCACCTTTATGGTCCGAGCTCTAAGACCTTAAACTAAGATCCAGCCCTTATGGTCCGAGCTCTAAGACCCTAAACTAAGATCTACCCCAAATGGGGTCCTACGTCCTGCATGACGTTAAACTGCACTCACAGAACTACGTGTGGCTTGATCTCCAGCTTGATGGAGTACGTAGGAACGCCCGGGCATTTCGACTCGGGTCCAGCCTCAGGGATCGATAAGTCCCGCCCCTCCTCGTCGCCGGCCGTCTGGCCTGACTTCGGGTAGAGTGGTGCAGTCGTTATATTCTCCCCGATTCAGCTCGGGATGCCCCATCGCAAGGATGGGAAGCGACGGTTTCCTCGTCAGAGAGGTGCTGTCTGAGAATTGAGGTGACTCACGGCCAGATTAGTGCATCCGCCTAATACGCTTCCCCCACGGTGGCGCAATTTTGAGAGCGTTGGATTCTGTCCGAACAAATCGTCACTTCGCCCCACGCTTCGCATGCCCTGTTGATCTGGATTTTCCACCCTTCTGTCTGAAGGAACCCCAAAGCGGTATTCATGATGACATGTGGTCCGCCTCCTGCAATATGAATGATGGCCTTTTTCGGTCCGTCTATTGCAGTTGTTATGGTCGATCCACTGTCCGCCTACCGTCTTGGGCATTTCCTGGAAGGCCGACCGTTGTGGATGTCTGGATTCGGGACACGCGATTCACCCTTTCTCATTTCCCTATGTTCGGATAAAATCTCAACGCCCCTAGCGTTGTCCCGCTCGTGTGTTGGAACAAGTTGGGGGATGATACATTGGTTAGGTCTGAGGTCTCCTTTCCTAGGAATGACCTCCCTCTTTTCTCCAGAAACCCAGGCCCAATTATGGATGCCTGATGCTTGGTTAACACTCCCGCGAGACAATTTGTGGTTGAGTATGCCAAAAGACGCAGATAAATATATTGATTCATACAAATGGATCGAAATATTGAGTAACGGAAGCAAAATGTTCTAGGAATGGCAAAAAACAAAGCCCCTAAGGATTAGCGTGCTGGATAAGTCTTTCTAATGCCGCTACCCTTTGGCTGGTGGCCTCCAGGGCTGCTTCTCGCTCTCTGCGTGCCCTCTCTTCGTCGGCGGTCGCAGCGCGCAGTTCGTCGATTCTGGCCTGTGCACGCTCCCGCTCGACCTGAATTGTGACCATCTGTTGGCCCACCTCCGTCAGCTGTACCTGAGCGTCGATCAGTTGTGCCGATAGTTGCTCCACAAGCTTGGTACATGCTGCGACGAAGGCCTCCTTCTCTGCCGCCTGCCCTTCGAGGCGCCGGACTTCCTGCTCTGCCGCGATGAGCGCCTGCGTGCTCTCCGACATGTCCCGACTTTGTGCGACGTCGGCACGCCGGCGGCTCTCGCGCATCTTCTCGGCCATGAAATCATGGACCGTCAGATGGAGGCGTTGAGCATCAGCTCCCCCGGCACACAGGAAGCGCAGCCAGGTCTGAAGTGATCCCATGCGCCCCAGCCATTCCGATGGGTCTCGCTTGAGGAAGCGCTGGATGCACTTCCACCCCCTGCGTCGCGTTACCCGGCTATCCTCGACCGCCTCCGCGTCCGAGTCATCCATCTCCTCGGGGTCGGCAGGCCGGTAAGCAGGGAAGGCAGCCAGCAGGTCTGCTGCAGGGTCCGCCCCTGGGAGGTCCTCACGAGGGATAGGTTCCCCAACATCCGGGCAACCTTCTTCTCTCTCCCCAGCGGCGCTGACACCCTCGTCAGCCCCCAACCTCTCTCCGATGTCAGCACCGCCGATGTCCGGAGCCCCTTGATCAGCAGTTGGTGGGGCCGGCTCGGTTTGGAAGGTCTGTTCCGGAGCAGGCGGCATGTCCACCACTGGTCCACTCGTAGATGGCCCGGGTTCGGCAACCCGACGAGCCTCCAATGTTGAGATCACTGCGCGGGGCATGCCATGGTTAGTCACGGATCGTCAATGGCAAGCACCAGCAGTAAAGTAGGGAGACTTACGGGAGTTCGGAGCGTCATCTTCCGCTACCCCGGTCGCCGCAGGAACAGTTGCAGCAGGGGACCCCTTAGCGCTTGACAGTTCGATAATGGGTGCCTGGCCCCCGCCTTGTCCTGCTGGCGCCTCTCCTACTCCTGTTAAGGACGCCTGACCGACATCCGTGTGCTCCTGAGAAGGATGGAGAAACGGGTTAGAAGCTGCATAAGAGAATGGATGAAGCAAGTTGAGTAGGGATAGAAGCGGACCTCGAGGAGCTCAGTGACATCAACGTTGTCAGAGCCGGCCACCTCGCCACTCTCCCGTGGGCTCCCCCGATGGGACCTTCCCTCGGAGCCTTCATCCTCCCCCGTCTCCTCCTCCTCCTCAGAGCCGCTACTGTCATCTTCTCCCGGCGGCATCTGTTCTGGAGCGGGCTCGAGACCGAGCATCACCTTCACCAGAAGGGATGGCTCCGCACGCTGACCACGTTGGCGCGCGTACTCGTCCATGGCCGTCAGATATGCATATTGCCGGTTGAAGTCCACCCTGTCGGTGATCTGGAGGCGCCCGACCTCTGGCAGATAGATTCCTTCTCTGAGTATCTTTCGCCAGATGACGTCGGTCCCCAGTGACTGCCGCAGGGTCATCCAGGCCGACCACAGCGCTGGGAAGACCGCATCGTGGGAGGGTTCGAGCAGACGTCTCACCTGCTTCCCGGGCCGCTCTCCGACCGACGCATGCGCCCCCTCTCTGGGCGCCGAGGCCGTGGCGGCAGCCTGCGATGCGCCCGCCGCCGAAGTCCCTGCCCGCGCCGGCTCCGCTGCTTGGCGCGCCTCCGTTCTCCCCCGTGTGGCGGCGCCTCGCCTCCTTCCTTGACGCCCGGTCTCCGCACGGGTAGCCTCGAGCCGCCGAACTAGCTTCCGCAAGAGCCCCTCGGGGTACGCGATGGCCCAGTGTTCGGCGTACTCGGTTGCCAAGCCTGCGTCGATCCCGGTAGGAGGGAGAGTGATGACGTCGCCAGAGCCGAAAGCGGCAAACATCAGCCACATCTGGCGAAGGACGCCAGGGTTCGTCTCCTCCCGGACAGCAGTGAATACCCTCTTCGGCATCCGTTGAAGGCACCCGAACTGCCTGGCGAACCGGGTCGGCACGTAAGGCTCGCAGATCACCTTCCCGTCGATCCGAGCCACGAGCACCCCGCCCCGCATGTTCAGGAAATATTCATGCTGCTCCAGCGGGCCCTGTCCGTTGTCGATCATCTGGCCGACAGGAGTGGGGAACGGGCTGAAGTTGAAATTGGCATGATTGCCAATCCGAACCCTCACGCCCTCCTCACTGAGGGTCATCGGAGCGACCCCCGCAATGTTCAGCAGGGAGGGTCGCAGGCCGTTGCCCGGAGGACTGATGGCATTTGGGAACGTATACCCACCAAGGTGAGCAGCCACCCAGCCGTGGAAGAACTGAAAGGGCCCACAGATCCTTCGTGGCGACCCCCCTCGTGAGATGCGTCCCAGAATGGCATACAGCCTCGCCAGTACTGGGACCCCGAGGTTGTATCTTTTGTTGGCAGCCATGGCTCCCGCCATCGCCAGTGTCGCCGGGCGGACGCCCATCCTCGCATCCCGCACTGGCAGGAGCCACCCGCTCAGAAAGGCGGCCAGGAACGCCGCGTACCGGACGTTCGGGTCCCGGGCCTCGATGACGCGGTACCCCCATGAGCGGTAATCGCCCGTCTCCAGGACCCGCCAGTACGACCCGTTCCGGCTCCTCTGAGCTGCGGTCGGGCACCGCTTCCCCCTGCCTGGCATCTTGACCGCCGGGTCATGCTCCAGGAACTGGCCGAACCAATCCTTGTAGGCTATGTCCTTCTGGAAGTCTTGGATCCCGAGCCGCTGCGTAGCCAGGTCAAGAAGATGCCAGGTCAGAATGGGAGTCCGTGACCTGTCCTCCCAGATGTTCTTCGGTGGCAGGAACTCATCGTACTGGTAGCCCTCCAGCGGGATACCTCCGATGCAGTGGATGTCCCAGAGACCGATGCCGACCTCCCCATGGTGAAGATGGAAGGTGTTGGTATCCGGGGACCAGCGAGTGAACAGCTCCGGCCCGAGCTCAGACTGCTGGTAGAAGTGGAACTGCGACGTCCACACCGCCTCGAACAGGCCGATGTACCGCAGCTCCTCTGCGAAGTGATCGCAAGTGTGGCGTACCCAGAACGCCCAGGCCCATTCACTGGTAAAGTTGCCCCCAGATCGCAAGTCCCAGTCCTTCAGCCAGCCCTTGGTGTCGTCCGTGACGCTCTGGCGATATATGCTCGAGTAGAGGGCTGGAGAATTCTCCGCAGTAGGCTCACCCCCATCAATGGTTCGCGTCCTCGGGTTCAGGACATAGACATCCAAGTGTCTGGTCTCCCTGGCAGGATGCCCATTGTTGGTGATGTTATAGCGGAGAAGCTCGTCCTCCCGGGTCACCCAGGTCCGCGGCGCATCAATCTCGAACCCTGGCACCGGAACCTCATCTAGGATGCCGAAGTTCCAGAGCGGCAGGTTGTCCGACAGTGGATATGTCTTCTGGGCCGGCGTTAGTAAGTCGAACAAGGATTGATTGTTAGAAACAATCTCCTTGGCTCCGTAAACCTCCTCGTTCGTCGCCATCTCGGCTCTGCGAGTGGCGGCATCCCCTTCATTTCCTCTGTGCGCGGCCATCTCGGAAGATTCGGGAGTCGTGCGGGTTAAGGGATGAAGCGTGCGGGATCGGACGAGGCTGGTGGAAAAGTTTGAGAGGCGGCGCGCAATCCTAGTGGGCGGCGCGCAATCGGGAAGTCCTTCGCGAAAAACCCCGGGTATTCGCGCAAAAACAGAGCGAAGTCCGGACGGTTTTGCGCGACGAGCGAGCGAATTCCGCGCCGGAAAAGGCAATTTCGCGCACGAGAGCAAAGAGGCTTATCGCTCGGAAGGCCAGTGTACGGCACGGAGGGACCCAGTGCCCCTATTTATAGGCGAGGCCGTGGTCCGCGCTGCGCGGAAAAGGCTTTGCGCGACCGCATCAGCCGCTTTCGCGCCCGACACCCATTTTTGCGCGCCACAGTCCCGCGTCGCCCAGGACTTCGGCATTCCGGCGTCTCCCTCGGAACCCGATCGTTGCGACCTCTCGCCGATCAGATTCCGAGGGGGGGCTTTTGTAGACGCCGGAAAAGTCCGTTGTTCCCAAACGAAGCTCCGGATGCGGAAAGCGAGGTCATATTTGGAGTCGGAAGGATGTTTCGGAGGGCCCGGAGGCCTTGCGCGGAATTTCAGAGGCCCGCGCGCAAAGGCGATGTTCCGCGCGCAAACCCCCCGGGATGCGCGCAATGCGCCGGCCCGGCGCGCAATTTTGCGCGCCGCGGGTCCGCGCGACTCCCTTGCGCGCCGCGCCCGATTCCGCGCCCGCGAGAAGAATTTCGCGCTCGCGCCTTGGATTCCGCGCCCGGGGTTGCCTATAAATACAAGGCGACCCCAACGTTTCAAAGGTTGCTGGAAGTCGAAACGTCTCTCGTGCGCGCAATTCAACCCCTTCCGCGCGCAATGACGAACTTCAGGTAACCCCCTTTCTTTCGCGCAAGAAAGCCTCGGGGTCCGCCTACGCGCGCAATCCCCGCTGGCTCCTTTCATTTGAATAAACACTCACTCTAAGGCCTTTGCGCGCAAAAGAACCCGCTTGCGCGCAATTTCCCCCGGGGTGCGCGCAATCCGGCCCGATTGCGCGCACCCCCCCTTCTTTCAAGTGGCCATTCATTAGAGAATGAGCCGTTGCCCCCGCGCGCTATCCGAAGCCCGGTGTGAGCATTCTCAAGCATCCGCGCGCAAGGCGCTGGACCAATTGCGCGCCAGCCGCCCCGATTGCGCGCCGGCCCGCAGTATTGCGCGCAAAGCTTCCTTTTTGCGCGCAATCTGCCAGGGTCGTCCCCGTTGACCTCCTAAGGGTACCCGCCTGTGTGGCACCCGATGATTCTCATCCCGGGTGCCCGCACCATGCGTTGTCTTCCCGTGCGGCCCTCCAGGTTCGTGCGAAGTGACATGCACCCATCGTCCGGCAACCTATGCCCAGCATGACGTTAAACTGCATATTCGTCCCGCATGACGTTAAACTGCGCCTTCGTCCCGCATGACGTTAAACTGCACATACGTCCAGCATGACGTTAAACTGCATATTCGTCCAGCATGACGTTAAACTGCACATCCGTCCAAGCTGCACGACGTTAAACTGCCTATCCCCCATCGTCCGCGCTGCAAGACGTTAAACTGCCAAGTGCTTCGTCCTCAACACATGACGTTAAACTGTACTTCGTCCGGCAAGACGTTAAACCGTCCGCTTCGTCCTTAACACATGACGTTAAACTGTACTTCGTCTGGCAAGACGCTAAACCGTCCGCAACCTGATCCCGTGCTCCGCACGCAGGGTCCCCCCGGTTTGGATGTGGCCCCCACCCGCTCGTCCCTGCAGGGATGTCGGGATTGCCCCTCTTTAGGGACGATTTAATGGGAGTGGCTTTTCCCTACGGGGGCAGGGTACAAACCCCTAGTTTCTCGTGGGAGGCTGCACATGTGTATCTCCATTGCGCCTCCCCACTGCCGAAGCCAGTAGAGGGTCTGACTGGGATCGAGGTGTCTTCTGCTTTCGGTCCAAGTCCCTTCCAACTGAGTTTTGCAGCATCCGGGCTGCCCCAAGTGCGTAAGTCCTGACAGAATGAACTACGTGGACTTTGATCCCTGTCTCCTATACAGGGTACGTAGGAAGCCTCCCTGAGGTCCAAGCCCACCACCTGGTCGTCCCGGTCGTATTTACGTCGGTTCGTCCATCAGTGGACCCCTCCAGGGTTCACGCTTGCGTTGATTCACCTATGAATCCGCCCCCGTGGGAGACTGCCCGTGTGTATCTCCACGGTGCCTCCCCACAGCCCCCTTTTCCATTTCCCCTTTTATCGTCCAGCATGACGCGAAACTGTGATCCACCCGGCCGTTCCATCCCCCTCCGTGCGAGGTGGTTCGGTTCAATCCTCCGCCCGGCGGCCTCGACCTCTTCGTGAGTCGGCTTGCCGACGTCCAGCATGACGTTAAACTGTATGCCCGAACTACGTTGACTTTGATCCGTGTTAACGCGCGGTACGTAGGAAGCCCCTCTGGGGTCCAAGCTCTTCACTTCATCATCCATCCTGATCCTTACCCGGGCCGCCACATCCCGGTGGGGTCATGCCACTTCACTCCACTCCACGTTACTTGGGAAGCCGCCCATGTGCTGGCCCCAGCGTCGGAGGTTCCCCGCAAGGGGTTCTGTCATCTGATCCACTTTTCGTGTTGATCGGTCCGATGCCGTCCCCGCTGGACGTTAAACTCGCGGCATACCCCGTGTTAAACACGGGAAACTGAGGAAAACCTCAGGTGACACAGTTCTCCACACCTAGTACGGGATGCCTCAGGCCGTCATGCCTTCGAGAAGCCCTATTAGGGACGGAAGACAGATGTGCAGAGCCGCAGTGTTACGACACGCCCCCAGCACCCAGAGCCACCCGGCCTTCTCACCGCAGGTTGCTGCCCCGCCCAGACTCCTTGGAACGTCCGAGCGGAAGCAGCGTAATTAACCGGTGTCCATGAAGATATGGCGCCGGGAACGAGATTCACGAACATTCTTAAGTCTATGAGGGAGACCCGGATTAGGCGACGAGTTCCGAGGAGACGTCCAAGGAAGGAGGAGCCGACATCCCATCATCCCGGTTTCGATCAAGGAGCAGACGCCCCTGAATAAGGGACGAATGCCGCCCGCCCTTGGAAAGCGGGACTGCGGGACCACAAGTCGCGCGCCCATCCCCTCGGGTTGACGGGTGCACGCGCGAACGCGTCCTGGCGGAACAGCGTAACCCGACGCACATCCGCACCGAAACACACATTAATTAATTTAATAATTAATTCCCGCTGTCATGACAAATAGCATGTTTTATGAAACAATAAGTATCAAAAGATTGACACTAGTTTAAGTTTGATTTCAAAGTGAAATTGATTCCAATGACCACTATTGGATTTAATGGTAAAAATATTTTCTAATTTCAATTTAAAACCAATTAAAAATATAATCTAATCATATAAATAAATTAGATTAAAAAGTGGTTTTGAATTAAAATACAACATTTTACACTATTCATTAAAAAAATGAACTTTATCGGAAAGATACCAAAAATTTACACAAAGTAAATTTTGATGTCCCGATTCTTAATAAGAGTTTTATTTGGTCCAAAAGAATGTTTAAAAGTGAACAAAACTATATTTAATGACGGTTCTCCATCAAAAGGAGATAGGTGAACCTTTAGTGAAAACTAGGGCATATACGCCTAAAATTTAATTCTTTCCGTATTTTAAGCCTTTATCTTTTATTGTATAAATGTAAAAATATTTAAGAACATATATAATCATATTTTAGTTATTTCTATCCATTCCCACCATTGCAACGGCTACATGTTAACTACCATTTAAAATAATATTATTTTATTATTAGAGTGCAACGTAAGATTCCCAAGAAACTCGTTGTTGTGTGTTGGGTACGCCATCGAGCATAGCGTCCCCTTTAAAGTCATATTAATATTTTATTCACAAATATGGATAAATATGAAAATTTCATATTCCTTATTTACCTGGGGTGTTACATCCTTCCCCCCTTTTGGGAATTGCGTCCTCGCAATTTTAAAATTGCGCTTGGAAACATCCTTGAACGTCCCACATCGGAACAAGAGTCGGTAAAACAATCACTTTAAAATAAAGAAAGATAAGCACAGAGGTCACCCGAGTTAATCCATACTAGGATTCTAAGTATGAAAATATGGACATGGAGGAGAAAACATAGGGTCATGTTCTTGAGGGAGAGTGATATTAAACATGTCTAGGAGAAAGTTAACAATGAGAAAATCACAAACTTGTGATGGGTTAAACGGTATTCGATTCCCCAGTAATAAAAGTTAATAGACAATATTTTTGTTTTTAGATACTTTTTATTGAGGAATTTATTCATAAGGAAACATAATCACTTATCATGTTGACTTTCTACTTTTACTAGATTCCTTAATCAAACTCATATTTTTTCCAAAAGACGAGTATTTAGGGAGACTTGTTTGCATTAAGAGTACTATGATCAACTTCTAGAGAATCACCTAAACCCCAAAAGAGAACTATATACATCCCATGTTTTTAGGCTTTAACCAAAACCAAAACCAAAAAGGTTAGTACAAGATCAGATAATCCAGAAAAGGATAACCCCTTATAAAAAGAAAATCTATTCTTAATCTCCAAAATTTGTCCAACAAAACCCAAAGTTCAACGAGGACCATCCGATAAACAATTTGTCCATAAAATTATTCAAAGTAAACCAACATAAGATTGAAAACCAAATATTTGAAGGATTTAGTCACATAGTCTTCCAAGTTAAATCGTAACATTTATCTCCAAACAACATCAGTTGCTCCTAAAGTCTCACATTGAAAAGTAATTATCCTAATCACATATCCTCCAAAATCAACTTACTCTTAATTAATAAAATAATATAACTAAAAAGAATCAGTCAAACTAACCAGGGACTTCACGTAGTCCAGTGTTAGGCGATAAATACCAGTCGCACTTTGGTTGTGGGTTCGATTCCCGCAGCTTTGTCCGACGCGACGGGTTGTCACACGGTCTGCGTGTTGTCCTTTTTTTCAAAACTATATAATTCTTAAAACATTCCCCAAAATGAGATAAAATCTTCAAAGATGATCATAACATATTTTAACCTCAAGTTTATCTCATGCCTTTCATTTTCCATCAGAACGTATAATAACCCATAATTACCTCAAAAGTAAGGATCATATAAACCCTAATGGTTACCTTAATAATTATTACCAGAATTTCCACATCGAGTTGGCCATCTCGTACATGATGCACTAGAGAACTCACCAAGGTTGAAGTGGTTGATCATGACTACTTGATAGTTGGTTTAGAACAACCATGAGTTTCCTCATTGAATCCTCCATTTTACCTAGTATCTTAATCATAGATCCACCACAATTTCCTTCAATCCAATTGTCACTTTGGTGCCTGCGAGATCCAGCCATTCACTAAAAACAGAAATGTCAGTGTGAGTATATCAACAAAACCATCAAGTACTAATGAGTAAGATAAACACTAAGATATACTTACTCATTCACTTTATCTAAAACTAGGACTCTTTTAGAAATCCTAACCATTATGGTAATGTCACTTATTCTTAAATAATACCCTAACCTCTAAAGTTATCTAAACCGACCTTTGATACCAACTATAAGGCCCCAGCCTTAAACCTTACTTAATCTTGAGTTATTACAAGATTACACATTGAGGATCTTTTCAGGTTTAGAGTTTTAGAGAATTAGATCATGAAACTTTCATTACATTCCACATTTAAACGAAGTGGTTACATAAAAGACAGTATTCATTCTTCCCATCAACGGAAACATATTTAAAATATAACATGGATTCTTTCTTGACACATCCTTGACACTATCATCACATCATGTACCATTCCCTTGACCTGTGAAAAACATTTCAAAAACTTGGGATGAGCATAAAAAGCTCAGTAAGGGTTATAAAAATATGGAAAGGAAACATGAGTTCATATATACATAATAATGAAATCATACTTTACCCATAAAACATAGGCACTTTAACATACCTCATCAAACCATGAATAAATCCTAGAAAACATAAGACATAAAGGTAACTTGAGGCATTCATAACATTCTTACGTAGGGAGTAACCCTCTTGTAACGTTTGGAATACCCATCACAGTATATTCCCTAAATCTCTTCAGAGAAACCTTAACGTTTCACTCCTTCGCGTTACCCAATGCATTGGAGAGCTATATCGGGCTCACCCGCCCTTAGTTTATCACGAAACCACCCGTTCTTCATAACAATGCCCAAGAACCATAACATAATCGTATCACATAATCATGAATAAAGGAAACATAACATTTCCACATTTCAATCACAATATAACATTTTAGGATATTGAAATAATGAATCCATTCAAAAAAAAACCATTTCCAAAACCATTTAAAACATTTACTAAAGAGATTTTTGAATCAAAGTGTCCCATACCACCTTGAAGCTTTTAAAATTTTAAACCATTAATATCCATATAAATAAATCCGTAAAACCATTTTGAAAACATGGATATTAATAAGAACAAATATTTAAAACATTTAAAACGATATTTTGGTTAAAGGGGTTTTACCAAAATTAGAGACACTTGAATACAATAATCAAGGAATAAAATTTAGTCAGAATTTTATAATATCATGAGAATAAAAGGATTCATGATATAATACTCCAAAGGACAGTATACACACCATATAATAGTGAATTGGTGCATAACAAAAATGAGCCCTCAATAGAAATGTCAAATGTGATGAAATCCCTTATAAAGAAGGTATCGTTAAATTAAGGACAAATAAATCTCAAAAAATATGTGTGACAAATATATATACACCCAATATAAGTGGATATTAAGTGTAAAAAAATAAAAGGTCATTCACACATATTCAATGGATGACATATTCAATGACTACATGTTGAACCCAAAGAAATCGAAATTGGGTTAAAAAGTTCCCTTGACAGCCTAACGGCATCACATCAAAATGAGTTGATGAGAGATAAAAAGTGTATCTCATCACTTGGACATAAAATTTACATCAATAAGGATGTAAGATAACATACCCCAACATAAAAATATGTAAATTAAAAGACCCAATAAAAGAAGTCTTTTAAAAAAGAGGAGGGTGAAAGGTTCCCTTACCGACTTGGGTATCTTTCAAAACATACACCCCATGAAAGAAAGACAATAGGTCATTGATGTAAATACTCATAAACGAAAGTATATTACACAAAGAGTAGAATAATGGGCAGTACATACACCACTCAATGGAATTTGTGGCAAATGTAGCATAAATCTCACGGGAATTAAAGTGAGATGAAAAATCCCTTACGAAAATTCGGCAGCCTAACGGCGCCACTCAAAACTTTCAAAATGGATTGATGAGAGGAAATAGGGTCTCTCATCATATGAACATAATAAGTACAGTAGGAGTAATATAAAAGAACATCCCAATCATAAGAAATATGAGCTTAAAAGGAATGACATAAAAGAGTGTACTTAAAAAGAAAGAGAGGTGTAGGATCCCTTACCTCGGGTCCGACTTGACTCGATCGTTCTTTAATCTCCTAAATAATAAACGTGAGTTAATTTCAAATTCTTTAAGAACCTTTTTCAAGTTCATTAGTACTTTTATACCACTTATTACCATGTCATAAAAATTATGTAATCATTTAAGTTAATAATATTTGTTTTGCCGATATTTGGTTCTTAAGTCGAAAGTGGACTTCTTACAATTACATGTTGTTCTTGTGGCCAAATGTTTATTATATCCAGAATTGTATTCATTATGTAGATATCATATATGTCATATATATCCAGTACATTCATGCGTTTATAACATTACATAATCATTTAGAGGTAAGAAATGAAATGCACCGTTCATGGAGACGGTAAGCCGTACGTACGCATGAACGCTACTTTCATTTCTATTTCATATTTTATAGAATGGAATAATAATGATATAAAGGTATATTATAATTCCAGTATAATATCATATATAATATCCTAGTTCCATCCCTTATACGTCCCACATATGGTATTTAACGAATCAAATCACTTTGAGGGGGCGGTAGTCCGCACTTCCTTAAATGAAGATATCGCGTATACCCATAATGGAAGCCATAAAGGTAAGACAAAAATGAAAAATACAGAAGTGTAAATAAAACATAAACATATTATATATCATATATAAAAATAGTGACATCATAATGGCCACCTTTTAAGGTGTTAAATGAGTATTGAACAATCATCGTTTCGGGAGGCAGAATTTCACCATCCACAGAAACCGTATGTTCTTTAACCATTTGATGTATTTGTGTGAGAGTGTAGCTCGAATAAATCTTATAACAACATCCTAGTTTATTTAATATACTGGTGTTGTTACAAAATAAGTAAATAAAAAGAGGTTAAGGGGTTGGAGGAGCAAAATAAAACAAATGAACATGAGAGAGTGAATTACCTTTAAAAGTGTAACTCCTTTTGATTTGAGCCGAAAGGCTTCCTTTGAATGGATTCTGCCCAAAGGGAACCCTCTAGGATGAGGAGAGGGATGTGGAGAGAGTAAATGGTCAGGGTTTGGCCGAGCCAAAGGCTTGAGGAGTGTGTTAAATGAGGTAGAGGTGGGGGCCTTTTATAAGAGGAGAGGAGGGGCACTTTTGGAAAGTAAAGAAATATTACTTTATTTGAAAATGTGTTTCGGTTTCAAAAGGTCCCACATTGATATAATTCGTGGATAAGGTGATAAGTCTTCGAAATCCACTCATCCAATAAGTTTTGGACATGTTTAGTTCATAGATTTTACATTATCTTTCCATTTTATTTAAATCGTCAAATAATGATGTCATCGCTGCATCATAATTATGTCATAAATAATTTACTTTATGTAATGTCTAAAAATTATAAAAAAAATATTTTTATGTAGGAAATCGTTTTAGCTTTCCAATGAATATTTATAATCAAAAATATGACTTGTATAACCCCACTTAAAAATTGTTTTAGTAAAACATATCATGTTTGTGTCAATTTTACTTTTACATTAAATAAAATGTTATTTATGTCATTTCCCAACCAAAGTGGATCCATGGGGTCCCCAATTTGTCCCATGGCTTTTCTTGGTCGTCCATGATACAACCAATAGGTGTAGGACAAGTTTCATGGTGTTTTCACATTCTTATAATATCATTTTTTCCTTAAACTACACTAATTACCTCTAATCGCGATTAAAAACTTAATAAGTTACTATTCACCAAAAAATTATTTTAATCTCATTGAACCACATTTTACTTCTTAATGACAACCATGTATGTCAGATTTTTGAAAATCAAAACACAATGATTGCAAAATTTCATTTAAACGGAAAATCAGTTTTTATAAGTACCACTTAGTGGTTTCACTATTCATCAAAAATTGAAGTTTTTCAGAAAAATCCCAAAAATTCACCCTAAGATATATTTGATATTCTGAATTCAAAAATGAAGTCCGTTTTACAAAATTCAAAACATATAAGTCACATTAATTAATTTAATAATTAATTCCCGCTGTCATGACAAATAGCGTGTTTTATGAAACAATAAGTATCAAAAGATTGACACTAGTTTAAGTCTGATTTCAAAGTAAAATTGATTCCAACGACCACTATTGGATTTAATGGTAAAAATATTTTCTAATTTCACTTTAAAACCAATTCAAAATATAGTCTAATCATATAAATAAATTATATTAAAAAGTGGTTTTGAATTAAAATACAGCATTTTACACTATTCATTAAAAAAAATGAACTTTATCGGAAAGATACCAAAAATTTACACAAAGTAAATTTTGATGTCCCGATTCTTAATAAGAGTTTTATTTGGTCCAAAAGAATGTTTAAGAGTGAACAAAACTATATTTAATGACGGTTCTCCATCAAAAGGTGATAGGTGAACCTTTAGTGAAAACTAGGGCATATACGCCTAAAATTGAATTCTTTCCGTATTTTAAGCCTTTATCTTTTATTGTATAAATGTAAAAATATTTAAGAATATATAATCATATTTTAGTTATTTCTATCCATTCCCACCATTACAATGGCTACATGTTAACTACCATTTAAAATAATATTATTTTATTATTAGAGTGCAACGTAAGATTCCCAAGAAACTCGTTGTTGTGTGTTGGGTACGCCATCGAGCATAGCGTTCCCTTTAAAGTCATATTAATATTTTATTCACAAATATGGATAAATATGAAAATTTCATATTCCTTATTTACCTGGGGTGTTACATTTTCTCCCATTAATCATATCTTCAATCAAATAGGAATTTATAAGAAATTCGAGTCCAATTATTTGAGTATGATGGTTAGTCCAGATGTAATCTTCCACAAAGTGAATTTATTTCATTTATTTCTGACAAAAAATGATAAAACTTTCTTTATAACCTTTATTTACACTCCAAAACAATTCTCCAGTCAAATTTGTCCTAACAATTTATTGTAATGCGACCCTGGTGACCGAAATGAGGAAACCTAAGATCCATCCCAGCAATCAAAAACCTAACACTGTATTTCAAAACCATTCTTCCCAATTTAGATTCATTGAAAAGGATATGAACTTATCTCAAGGCACTAGTTCAGAAATCCCAAATAGAATAAAAATCCCTAACACATTCCCACATTTGAACCTCTTCAAATCCTTTGAGGACTCTCACTCATTTGTGTCCACACACTGATCGAAACTCTAGACCCCAGAAGTCATTTTTTATAATCCCCAAACACCCACATTCATAACCAACCAATCCTATTAGCCTTCCATCTCTATCGAACTTGAGGCATTCTCAATATTCCGTTTTAATGATTCAACCTTTCATACAAACAAGACAAAAAACATTACCACATCTCACCAGAGGTGTCACTTTCTTCTCAAAAGAATAAATCAATGATTTTTTCACCACTTTCTTTCCACTTAAAATAATACTAATTCATTCATTAAACATTATCAACACAATTGGGTTAGGTACACTAACGACATTTTCCTTCGAAACACACATTACAACCAACCACAAGCCCCATGGTGCCTCCATGAGAATGAATCCAAGGAGTAAACATGAACATTTACCCAAAACATGATGGAAACCATTAGGCATAAATTTACACTTCTGAATCATACAGCGATACATTGTTTTCCAATTCACATACAATGTTTAGAATGATTCTCTTGATATTACACATGATTTACCAAAACCTCCAACACATAACCAGAAGTCATGTAGTATTTACCCAACCATTAACATTACCAATCATCCGTATAGTGTAAACCCACACTAATAACCACTCTTTCTGATACACTACCATCTTCTGGGACTTCTACCTATGATATACTCACCCCAAACACGAGAAACATAGGTTAACCCACTCAAGGGTCACCTCAAAATCCAAATGTTAGAAACCCCTAAAATAGAATCAGGTTAAAAACACCCACCGTATCCCTCTCAAATCTGTTCTCATAAACATCAAAAAACTCACTACTCATGGGAGGAAATCATTCATCTATTCCAAAACACACTATGTCTAACTCACCAAAAACCCATTTACTCTAGGTTTCACACCAATGATACCTGCACACATACAACATCACTATGATTTAAACACAAACTTTATGATCCAAAACTCAACACACATGATTACAACCCACAATGGTCACCATATCCATTTGAAGAAAAAAACCTTTTTTACAATCTTAGATCACAAAATAATGAATTAAAATCATGGAAAATCTATTTAACCACTCATAATACCCAAAAAGGCATCACAAACTTACCAAGGTATCAAACTAGGGAACCATCACTACCAAAACAACCCATGCATAGGGTGAAAACGCAACATTTTAGATTAACATTTCCAATGTTCCTAGAGGTTTTATCATTCTCATTTCAATTATTAATATAATATTACCATTTAAAAAATATTTCACATTTCAAAACATTCCATTTTCAAAACTAAATGATTTACACTTAAAAACATTCTTTATTACTAACATTTCAAATCTCAATTATTTATTCATATTCATTTTTTAAAATCAATGTTCATTAAAAACCATTTTTAAGGAAGGGTCAACATGCACAAACTATAAGATGAAAAGTAAAATACACGAAAATGAATTCTAAGGAACTATAAGAAACAAGAACCATTGAGATAAAATATCAATACTATAATCCTAGAATGATACATGAACCCACACACACTTTGTATTTTCATATCAGTCAAATACATAAAACCCTATAAATCAATAACTTCACTTCCATGTACCCCACGTGAGGTGGAAATAACAACCAACAATAAAAGAACAAAACAAAGAATCATTTACCAGCCCTACCATTATGTGTATTATATCATATAAAGGGATTAATAAACCTATGTATAATCTCATTATCAATCCCTAATACGATCCTAGTCTCTTATCTATTGTGACCATATAGTAAGAAAAAAACACTACTACAATACCATTATATAATGGCCCTAAACCAGTAACCACTATATATGGTCCCATTTCTTGGTCATCACATAACCTAAGGCGCACCTCCCCATTCACTAGAAGCTACAGACTTGTGACATTAGTCTATGGATATACAATTGAGAGACTATACATTCTTATCATTGTAAATCCATAATAAAATTAATTTCAAAATATGAAAGGATGGATTTAAACCACAATTGGACAATGTACAATAGAATCCCATAAGTATCAAAGTAGCATATCCTATAAGATGTTGTTGGATACACTATAGGTTATGAAGTCCAACAAATAATATAAAATCCAAAACTACTAAAAGATCCTGAACATGTACCCAAGCTCAAATGCAGTCCTAGACACCCATATTCTAATCTGTCATCCCATGAATAAACAAATTCATAGTCCCTATCCTAATACTATACCAAGAAATCTAACATATTTTTGGATTCCTAAGTACCATAGTGTCCCATAAAGGGTGTGAGTACAACTCATTAGGGATCTACCAATAGTTTCTAATGGAATAAATCAGATATTTAAGTATTTTTTAAAATATGAATGTGAAAAAAATAAGAAAATTAACAAAATCAACATGTCTCACATTTAATCAATTATCATATACCCATTATATCCATCATGCACTTTTAGGGTGAAGCACCCATATATACTAGATTCGGTCACAACGGGATCCAACAACATAGAACATGGGGTACAAACATTCAATAATAAGGGTCATTTACTAATCATCCTATTAATCAAATTACCTCAGTTTTTATGTCTTGTAATCAAGACATTTACATTTGTTTTGAAAGCATAGATCCTCTGTCTGACATTGTAATCCATGCCATGTCCATATATTTGGGATGCGTATAGCCTCCTACTAACATCCCAAACTATAAAATTTATCACTGTCCAAGATAATCATTCCACCCAACCAAAACATAAAGCCTCAGTCTATGAGTTAGGTGAAAAGAGCCCCAGTCCAACAAAATAACTTGTACAAGAAATCATTGGGGCCTAGATAATAAGTCTTTCCAAAACCAAATAAATAGCTTTAGTCTATTATTTAGAAGCATAGGTAATCAATCTGACATCGTAATTCAAAAATTCTCAGAAATCTGTGTTCATAATAATCATTAACTATTTAATATATTAACAATTTATATTATATAACCCATTTCAATACATATATCCAATTAAAACCCCTAACTCATCTAAAATGTTGACATAAAAAAATTCCCACTTATTATATATTAGAAACTATACAACAATAAACATAATTATCATTTCGAAATACATGATAAAAAATCAATGAAAATACTCATTAATAACCATCTTGAATCCACCCCTTTAAAACACAAGTCTTCATCTTGGAAAACCTAAACCATCCTCTTGGATATCACTTCCATTCCCTCAAAAATAAAAAAAATAATCTATTCCTTTTAATTAAATGGGAACCACACCCAAATTTAAAAACATCATTCTATATTCAAAAACAAAACAACTTTAAAAATCACATTGTTTTCAATGCCTCCTTTTGAAACATATCCCCTTTAAAAACATTATATTCTTCATTTAAAACTATAACATGATCAAAATCCAAAACACATTAATTAACCCTTTTTAAAATCCTCTTAATCGTTTTAGAATGATCAAAAAATAATCAACCCTTTTATCACGTTAACCATGTACACATACCAAATTCCTATTAATAAACTATCCACTTTCATAATTACCTTATCTAAACATTCACCAATTCATTTTTATCAATTTCAAGGGTTTTTCATAGCCCATGGGTAGCCATAGGTTTGGTATTACTTCATCAATGAACCCAAAATTTTCCATGAAGGTCTCTCACCTCAACCCAAGGAACAAATTACATTCCATTACCAGAAAAATTAAAACGCATCAAGGCATTGATTTATCACTATTACATGCACATATAAAATACAAATACTATTTTGAAAATCATTAATACCACAGAACTCTTGTTCACAATCAACTATACATCGAAAATGTACATTTGATTCAGTGAAATATGCCCTCAAGCACCATTGATAAGAACACCCCAGAAAAAATTGATTAGAGCTTCACATGTATAAGGAATCATACTTAAACATTACATAATCTTGAATTAAATGAATAATTCACATTGAGGATCATTTTAGGTCTAGAGTTTTTGATATTTAGCCCATAACTAATACATTACATATCAAAAATTACAAAATAGAAACTTGTTCTTCGTTTCCATTTTTTTCATAAAATCAAAACTCTTGAAAAAAAGATTCATGTCTAGTTTCATGTTTTAGAGAGCATGACTTTTCCATGAACCCATCCATGACCATATTCATCTAAAAGTACTTTGAAAAACATTTCAAAAACTTGGGATGAACATAAGAATATTTTTAAGGGTCATAAAATAAATAATGGAAACATTAGTCCACAAAAACAGAATATTTATAACAAACCCCATGAAATCATTAGATATATGAATAACACAAATAAATAATAATTCATAATGGTAACTTGTGGAATCTATATCATACATAAATTATAGCTATCACAGCTACATAGAGAGTTTTCTTGTAATACCCATCATAATATATTCCCTAAATCTCTTAGGAGAAATATTAAAGTTTACCAATGTCATGTTACCCAATTCATTGTAGAGATATCTTGAGCTCACCCACTCTAGGTTTATTACATAACCACCCGTATTCTTAAACAATGCCCAAGAACCATAACATAATCCCAACACATATATTAAACATAAAGGAAAGATAAAATTTTATTATTTCAATTACAATATATCATTTAAAGATATTGAAATAATCAATTCTTTCTAAAAACCATTTTCAATACCAAAATACATAAAAGAATATATTGTATTTATTTTCCTTTTTTAATAAATAACACAACTTGTCAAGGAAGGAAAATATCAAATAATACTCGTGACGGTGGAAAGGTTGTTGTCACCACATACATTAAAAAGAAACATTCATTTTTTACGATTAGTAAAACGCCTCGTAGCAAAAGATTCCATTTGAATGAAATGAAATGTCAACTTTATTTATAAACCATAAAAAATAAAGTCATTTATAAATCAAAATATGACTTATTGAATGGAGATTGAGACGAAGTCCCTTACCTTGTGTCCAACATGACCGTTCATTCTTTAATTTATCGAATAATAAACACAAGTTAATTTATACTTTCTTAAGAATATTTTTCATTTTTATTATTAATTTTATATAACTTATTACCTTTCTATATCAATTAGTTAATTATTTGAGTTCATAACGCACATTTTGTCGATGTTCAGAACATGAGATAAAAAGGAACCTGTTATAATTATTAATTATCTATGTGGACAAAATTATATTTTCTACAGAATGATATTCATGATTTATATATCATATATGTAATATATATCCAGTATATATGTTTTTAGAATAGTCTATATCATATTTTTATATGAAAATTAAATGCACCGTACATGGAGATAGTAAGCTATACATACGCATGAACGCTACTTCCATTTCATTTCATTCATTTTAAAATAAATGAAAAACAAATGATATATAGGTATATTATTATTCTATTATAATATCATATAAAATTTCAGTAACACCATCATTTACAAATTCTACATATGAAATGTACGAGTCACATCACATTGAAGTGGCAGTACTCTGCAATTCCTCAAATAAAATTATCTTGTTTTCCCATTATGGAAAACAAAAAGTTAGAATATAAATGAAAAATACAGAATTATAGAAACTATATAAATATAATATATATCACATATAAATACATTTATTTCATAATGGCCACCATGAGAGGTGATTGGTGATATTTGAACCATCATCGTTTCGTGAGACACTAGTTCGACGTCCACAGAAACCATATGTTTGTATCCATTATATGCAGGTGTGAGGAATTTTAGTTCGAATAATTATCATTAAAAAACCTATTATATTGATTATTCTAGTGTTTTTATAAAATAAGTTAATAAATAGAGTTTATGGGATAGGATAATTAAAATAAAGGAAAATATCTTAAGAGAAAACGTTACATTTAAATCGGGTATCTCTCTTTTCTTTAAACCAAAATGTTTACTTGAATTACCTTATGATAATGGGAAGGTATATAAGAGGAATAATGGGTTTTAGGGAGCTTAATTGGGGTGATTTTGGATTATCCATGGGGCTTTATTGGTGTGAAGAATGGGTTAGAGGTGATGTCTTTTTATAAGGGGGAGGAGGGGCTCTTAAGAATGTTTGAAAACATTATTTTGTTATGAATATATTTTCAGATTAAAATGGTCCAAAACAAAAGATATTTTAATATTAAATGACTCTTATTTGGAACAAAATCATATAATAAGAATTGGACAGGTTTTGTATAGTTTTTGAAATTTTATAATCTGATTTATTTAAATCATTTATTAATAAGTTTATCACTCTATCATCGTTGTTTCATAAATAATTTTATTTATTTTATGTATAAAATTTATTAATAAAATACCATGATGTAGTAAAACATTATATATTTGCAATCAATATTTATAGTTGAAAAGTTAACTTATATAACTTCGAGTAAAAATTTATTTACTAAATGATATATGTTTATGTACATTTTGGAATTACATTAAATTAATTAATATAAACAATCATTATTACTCCAAAGTGGAACAATGGGGTCACGAAATCCCCCTAAGGATTCCAATGGTTTATGACATATTCTAGGGTAATTTAATATTATCATAATAATATAATTTACCCGTATTTACTAGATTAACCCTTTAACTATGGTAAATAAAATATTTATCGAAGTAAATATACATAATGTATAAAAATAAAAGATACCTATTTACAAAATTTAGACCTCCTAATTCCAAATATTGAATCCATTTTTCCAAATTCAAGACGCAAAAGTGGAATAAATTAATATAAAATTTATTTCTGTTGATAAAACAAAACAGTGTTTTTTTAGAAATAATAACAATAAATAGATTTACCTTTTTTATGTCCAATTTAAGTGTAAAATTATATCCAACAACCAAAATTAGATAAAATGGTAATAATATAATCCAATTAAACATTAAAACCAAGTAGTAGAACAATCTAACTTTATAAATAAATTATATTAAAAGGCATTTTTGAATTAAAATGTAGTATTTTAACTATTCATTTTAAAAATGACTATTGTAAAAAAAAAACAAAATTTCCTCCAATGTAAATTTTGATGCCCCTATTATATAGATGATTATTTTTTCTTCAAATAGAAAATATATGTGACAGAAAACTAGATATAAAAATTTTTATCCATCAAAAGGTTGTAAATCGACCTTTTAAAGTATATTAGAGTTTTTATTTGTAAAATTGGATTCATTCACATTATAAGATTCTAATATTTCTAGAATAAATATAAAAACATTTAAAAAATGTGTATAATAAGATTTTAATTTGTTATGTTCATTTCGACAATTACAACCGCTAGTCATTAACTAACATTTAAAATAATAATATTATATTATTTTTTTTAGTATTACTTAATGTTGTGTGTATCGTAGGATTTCCACGAAACCTATTATCTTATTTCAGGGATGCCATAGAACATGACAACCCCATTAAAGTAAAATTAATATTTAATTAAAAAATATTAACAAATGTAAAAAATCCATATTCTTTATTTAACTAGGATGTTACATCCTTCTCCCCTTTTGGAAATTACATCCTCGCATTTTTATTCACTTATCATATAAATGTGGGTATTTATCCCTTGTAAAATGTTTTAGATTCCCACATTTCCTCTTCAACCTTATGGGTTTTCCAGAAAACAATTACCTGATGGATTAATTTATTTTGCATCACTTTCTCTCTTCGGAAAAGAATCTGGAAATATAGTTCCTCATAAAAGAGATTCTCTTCCAACTGAACTACCTCTAGGCTCAAAACAAGATATAGATCAGGAAAATTCTTTATCAACATTGAAAGATGAAAAAAATTGGGTAATTTGGATAAATATGGATTTAAATCCACTCTGTATGTAACTAATCCATCATTATCAAGGATTTCAAAGGGTCAAATGATAGTTGTTTTCAGCTTTACCCTCTTACTAAAACACATTACACTTTTCCATGGATAATCATGGAGAAACACATGATCAACTACCTCGAAAGAATGTTCCTTCCTCAGGTTATCCTCATAACTTTTATGTCTGCTCTGATCTGTTCTCATTTTCTTATAAATAAACTAAACCTTTTCTGTCATCTCATTTTCCAATTTAGGTCCCATAAACCTCCTTTCACCTACTTCATCCCAAAATGATGGAGTTCGAAACTTCTATCCATACAATACCTCAAAAGGAGCCATCTGTATACTACAATGAAAACTATTATAATAATGAAAATTCTACCAATGAAATGTGTTTGTCCCAAATTCACTGGTAATCCATTGAACAAGCAAATAGAATACCCTCCAAGGTTGGAATTTCCCATTCTAATTGTCCATCTGATTCAGGATGAAAAGCTATAATAAAATTTTATTTAGGCTCGATGACTTCTAAAAACCTTTCAAAAGATAGAATTAATCTAGTGATCATGATATTATATAATGGAGATAGGAACTCCATGCAACTTGACTATCTAATTAACATAAAACTGAGAAATTTGATCTAGAGAAAAAGTATCTCGAATTGTAAGGAAATGAACAGATTTAGTCAATCAATCAATAATAAAAAATATTTCATTGTTACCTAGAGATGTTTTCGGTAATCCCATAATGATGTCCATCGATATATTTTCCCATTTAAACAACGGCACCAGTAAGGACTTAAGCATCCATTTTAAAAAATTTCCTCTACTTTAACCACTTGAAAATTCAAACACTTCACAGTAATGTCAGCAATATCTCTTTTCATTCCATCCCACCAGTAATAATTCAGAAGATCTATGTATATCTTAGTACTGTCAGGATGAACTGAAAACTGAGAACTTTGAGCTTCACATAACAGATCATTCTTCAACACTAAATCACAAGGCACACATAATTTCTTTTCTAATCTCAAAATAAAATCATTATCATTGTTAAAATCAAGAAACAAACCCTTCTTAAGAAACTATTACTTTTTCTACAACCCGCTGTCTTCTTTCTATGATTTCATAATTCATCCAGATAGAGATGATTTTACTGACAGTTGAATCGAAATAGTGGAATTTATTGCACCAAAAAATTATATTCCATAGAACATGAAGACTTTAATCAATGGATATTGTTCCAAACATTACAAGGTTAATGTAGCATTACTTTTTTTACTCAATGCATCAACCACTTTATTTGAACTTCCTGGATGGTAATGAATTGTGCAATCTTATTCCTTAATTAATTCTAGTGATCTCATCTATCTCATGTTCAATTGTTTTTGAATGAATATATACTTCAAACATCTGTGGACAATATATATTTCACATTTTAGTCCATACAGAAGATGCCTCCAAATAATTAAATTAAAAAAACAAAAACTAAATAAAATCATGTGTAGGGTAATTTATCTCATGAGGTTTCAACAGACGTGAAGTATAAGAAAATAATTTTTCATTAAAAATTTGGACACACCCATGTCCTCTCAAAGGAGAATGACTGTAGATAACAAACTCATCATTTATGGAAGTAAGTGCTAAAACTGGAGCATTCACCAGTATTCTTTTCAATTTTTATAAACAATCATCACATTCTTTTTGTCCAAATGATTATAAAACTTTTTCAAATTAAAAAAGTCTTTGAGGAAGATAATCGCGAAAAATATTCAACAATCATCTAGTAATAACATGATAAACAAAGAAAACTATGGATATTTGTGATATTGGTAGTTCTGGGACAATATTCAACAACATTTTTTGGCCAGATCAATAGTTATGTCATTTTTTAAACAATGCGACCATGGAAAGAAATTTTTTGTAACTAAAATTCACACTTTCTTGAGTTTCCCATAAATTTTTTTCATTTAAGGATTTTAAGACAACCCATAAATGACGTTCATGTTTCTCTTATCTTTTCGAATAAACCAAAATATCTTTAATAAAACCCACCATAATCTTATCCAAGAACTCACGGAAAATTCTATTCATTTGATCCACGAATATAGTAGGTGCATTGGTTAACCCAAATGCATAACTAAAAATTTCTAATTGCCATACGCTATACGAAGTATGGTCTTCAAAATGACCGATTACTTTAATTTCAATTGATGGTACCCTGACCTGAAGTCAATCTTCGAAAAATACTGAGTTCCCTAGAGCTGAACAAAAACATCATCGATATGAGGAAAAGGATACATGTTCTTAATAGTGATGTTATTCAATGATCTATTATCAATGAAAAGTCTTATTTAACCATATTTCTTTTAAAAAAATAATAGAGCACCCCTTGGTGATGTTCTAGGTGGAATGAATCCCTTATATAATTACTCCATCAATTTCTTCTTTAAATCTAAAAGTTCAATTTGAGCCATTCGATCAGGGGGTTTTGAATTTAGAATGGCATCTGGAATGATGTAAATAGTAAATTCAACATCCCAATCAGGTATAATAGTAGGAAACTCATCAAGAAAAACATCAAGGTGCTCATTTACCACTAGAACAAAATAATTTTTAACAATTCCATTATTCTAAACAATATGTTTAAGTTAAAATTCATTTCCATATATTATTAGTTTCTCATCTTCTTGATATTTTATCAATAGTAATGGATCATTATTTTACACAAAGTGAAATTACTTCTAAAAATAAACCTCATTAGCTCTGAATTAAATATTAGCATGGTAAATAGAAATCCAATACATACCCAAAAGTACATCAAACTCTAATAGAGAAAAAACAATAAGGTTTGTAGGTATATTCATTCCACAAACTAGGAAAATAAGTTGTTTATAATTTATTTTTATCTCAACATTTACTCCTATTGTTTTTACCATATATTCAAGATTCATACGATGAGATGGAATTATAAATGTACCAGAAAACATCTCAAAAATCGAAGAGTGTGTAGACCCTAAATCAAAAAACACATAGGGAAAATCTGAATAAACAAAAAGTGCACTTGATACTACTTCATTAGATAAACCAAAATTTGTTGATGTAATTTCTAAAGATTTCACCACCCCTTTATTCTTTTAGTCTAGCCTCTTTCCCTTAGTTGAGTTCTTCGTTGGACACTCATTTGTATAACGACCCATTTTGTTGCACTTAAAACATTTTACTGACTGTCAATCAGATTTTGTTTTATCATTACCCTGATTTTTTTAGTGCAATTATGAGACTTATGTACCATTATACCACATTATAATCTCTTACCAGAATTCAAAAAAAATTCCCCAACATGGTTTTTACCTGAATATCAAAAAACTGTAAACTTAAGTTTCTTACCATCAGATGTTTTTGAAGAGTTCTTTTTTTTTCTTCTACCACCTTGACCTCTTATTTTTTATTATTTTTCAAAGAACACTTGGTCATCGAAAACTAAATTTCCACCTTATCCACACATTGAGCATGTTTTTCATAACTTTTTAACTCACAGGAAGCAAAATCCCTTCGATAATTTTCCATTAATCTTGAGTAAAAATGATTGATTTTACTCTCAAGATCTCGTATCAAGTATAGAGAATACCTTTCCAGTTGAGTGAATTTTGCTTCATATGTAGCCACTGAGTCATATTCCTGCATCAATTAAAATTTTTTTCAATCCTATGTTGAACCACTGTAGGAAAATATTTCTCATGAAACATACCTTCAAATTCATCCCAATCAAGAGCATCAACATCCTCACTATCCCAAATATTTTCCACCCTCTTCCACCACTGTTCGGCTTCACCTTCAATACGGTAAATATCAAGACAATCATTTGGATGTTCTAAACACCCCATGACATAAAAAATCTTTTGCAGTGCATTAATGCACCCTTTAGCGTAAACAGGGTCAGATGATCCTTTGAATGATGGGGAATGTTGCCTCCTGAAATGATATACTACTAACATGTTTCTCTGTGTTTGATCTGGCTAATCTTGTGCAGGGATACCACCACCACTTATAGCCGGAGTCAACTGTGCCATCACTACAAAAAACTATTAAGTCTTGATTCGCACCATCTCAGGTTTTTGATTTGGAAGTTTGGTTTCCTCTTGATGTTGTTCCATCAAAGATTCCTTGTTTCCTCTGAGGAAAGCCATTCTGAACACTTAAATATCTTACGTTAAGCAACATGGTAATCTGTAAATGGTATATCATTTAAATTTGAAAATAAAATAAATTATGGACATTTATTTAACAATATTATATCTCGTAATTTTTCCTAAAGAAACCTATTATAAAAAATAGAAGAACCTGGCATTAAAAATTTCAAAATATTGAATTAAACGAATAATTCACAGTGAGGATATTGTTATGTTTAGATTTTTACATAATTAGTCCCCAATTATTACATTACATATCAAAAATTACATAGAAGACACTTCAACCCAGTTTCAATTTTTTTCATAAAATAAAAAATCTTAGAAAAAAGTGTCATGTCTATTTCAATGTTTTAGACAGCATGGCATTTCCTTGATCCCATCCTAGACCCAATTCATCTATAAGTCATGTGAGAAACTTCTGAAAAACATTGGATGAACATAAAAATCTCAGTAATGGTTATAAAACAACGAAAAAAACACAATTCCATCAAAAGATAAGATTCTTAACATACATGATGAAATCATAAGATTTATGAATAACACATAGAAATCTCAATTCATAAATGTTTCTTATGGAATCCATGTAATACTTACATTTTAACTATAACAACTACATAGGGAGTTACGTTTGAATACCCATCATAGTATATTCCCTAAATCTTTTAGGAGAAACATTATCGTTTACCTCTATCGATTTACCCAATGAATTGGAGATCTATATTGGGCTCACGCACCCAAGGTTTATCAAAAAACCACAAGTATGCGTAAATAAGGTCAAAGAACCATAAAAAATCATAACAAATAAAAAACATAAAGGAAAGATAATATTTCCTTATTTCAATCATAGTATATCATTTAAAGATATTGAAATAATAAATTATTTCTCCGATCCATTTTTACGACCAAAATACATAAAAGAGTATATGGTATTTATTTTCCCTAAAAAACACAACATATTGGTAAAGAATCCAAAGATCAAATAATACTCGTGGTGGTGGAAAGGTCATTGTCACCATGTACGTTAAAAAGAAACATTCATTTTTGTTTTTCATTAAAATGATTCATATAAAAAGATTCCATTTTAATGAAATTAAAACTCAATGGTGTTAATATACAATATAAAATAAATTCATTTATAAATCAAAATATTCCTCAATGAAAGGATATTGAGACGAAGTCCCTTACCTTGAGTCTGGCTGGAGACATTCGTTATTTAATTTTCGGAATAACAAAATTATGTTAATATCTACATTATTAAGAACCATTTTCAGGTTTATTATTTCCTTAATATCACTTATTTTATTTTTATTAAAAATTAGTTAATTATTGGAGTTCCTTTCGAACATTTTGGTGATGTTGGGAACATGAGTTAAAAATGAAGTTGTTATTATTATAAATTTTCCATGTGGTAAAAATTAAAATGTATCCAAAATGATATTCATGATTTATATATCATATGTATCATATAAATCGAGTATATATGTATTTATAATAGTCCATATCATTTGGTTATATGAAAATGAAATGAACCATTCATGGAGACGGTAAGTCTTACGTACACATGAACGATACTTCCATTTGATTTTTTTTCATTTTAAAATGAATGAAAACCAAATTATACATAAGTATATTATTATTATAGTATAATATCGTGAATAATTTCAGTAACTCCATCATTTTCACGTTCCACGTATGGCATGAATGAGTCATATCACTTTGAGGGGTCAGTAGTCCGCATTTCCTCAAATGAAATTATCGGGTTTACCCATTATGGAATCATTAATGGTATGCTATAAATGAAAAATATAGAAGAATAGAGACAATATAAATATAATATATATCAAATATAAATACATTTCCATCATAACTGCCACCACGAGAGGCAGTTGGTGATATTTGAACAATCATCATTTTGTGGGGCATTAGTTCATCGTCCACAGAAACTGTATGTTCATATCCATTAGATGGAGGTGTGTGGAAACGTTGTTCTATTAATTCCCATAAAAACAATTGAATATATTGAGGATAATGGGTATGTTATAAAATAAAAGAATAAAGAGTGTATAGAAGTTGGATATGTGAAATAAAAAAATAACTTAAGTGAAGATGTTACCTTTAAATAGGGTATCTCCTTTTGGTGTGAACCAAAAGGTTACCTTGAATTTATTTTTATGAAAGGGAAGGATTATAATAGGAAGGGGAGGATGTTGTAATATTAATCATGCAGTGTTTGGATGAGCCAAAGGGGCTTGAGAGGTGTTAGAAATGTGTTAGAGGTGACCGATTTGTATAAGGGGGAGTAGGGGTTCTTTAGGAATGTTTTAAAAAAAATGTTTTATTATAAATTGAATTTTAGTTTCAAAATCTCTAAAACAAAATAAATTAGAATCTAAGATGACTCGTGTTCGAAATAAAATCAACCCATAGGAATTAGTAAATTTTTTCATTGTTTTTCAAATTTTATAATATCATTTATTTAAATTATTTATTATTAAGGTAATCACTGTGTCATTATTGTGTCATAAATACATTTATTCATTTTATGTCTAAAAATTCTAAATAAATTACCATGGTGTAGTAAATCTTTTTAGATATGCAATGAATTTTTATTGACGAAGAGTTAGATTATATAACCCCTTGTAAGATTTATTTACTAAAAGATATATGTTAATGTATTTTTTTGTCTTTACTTTAAATTAATTTATATAATGTGTCATTATCACTCTTAAGTGGCTCCATGGGGTCCCCAAATTGACCCAAGTATGTCGATGGTCGGATAGGTATCAACTGATTGGATTAGGACATATTATAAGGTAATTTAATATTAAAATAAAAATATTCAGTTACCCTTATTTGTAATATTTACCATTTAACCATGGTAAAATAATATTTACCGATGTAAATATTCAGAATGTCGAAAAATAAAATTCACTTTATTACACAATTTATACCTCCCGATTCCAAATATGGAATCATTTTTCTCATATTCAATAAACAAAAGTGGCATTAATTAATTTGAAATTCATTCTTTTTGTCAAAACAAAAAATTTGTTTTTATGAAATAATAACTATCAAAATATTTACCTTTGTTTATATCCAATTTAAGGGAGAAATTACTTCCAATGATGAACATTGGATGAATTAGTAAAAATATAATCCAACTACATCTTAAAACCAATTAAAAAGAAAATTTAACTATATAAATAAATTAGATAAAAATTCATTTTGAATAAAATTGCAATATTTTTCACTATTCATTAAAAAATAAACATTTTCAGAAAAATACCAAAATTTCATCCAAAGTAAATTTTCATTTCCTAGATCTAAAGAAGAATATTATTTTTTTCAAATAGAAAATATAAAATTGATAAAAACTAGATTAAAAATAATTATCAATAAAATAGTTGTAAATCGTCCTTTTAAAGAATATTAGTGTGTTTATGCTTAAAATTAGATTCAATCACATTTTAATCTTCTATATTTTATTGGATAAATGGAAAAACATTTAACATACATGTATATTCATATTTTACATAGTTATATTCATTCCCTCCATTACTACGGCGAGGCGTTAAAAACTATTTAGAATAATAATATTATTTTAATTTTTTTTATAACTTAATGTTGTGTGAAAAGTAAAATTTCAATTAAAACCACTATTGTGTATCGGGTATGCAATCGGACATGACATCCCATTTAAACTATAATTAATATTAAATTCACAAATATTAATAACTATGAAAATTTTATGTTCTTTATTTACATGTGTTGTTAGAGGAATGAGAGGAAACCACACACCATTCGTCTTCCATAAAATATATGGGAACATTGTCAATGAATTATCTAGAGATTTCAGTCAAAAAAATGAAACTATAAACTCCCAATAATTGATAGATAATCATTCATTAAGGAAGTGGGGTTGTTGGTTTAGCCCCCGTGATGGGGGGAGTTTAACAGTGGAGACATTTGAGTAAAAATAATTTACAACCGAAAGGAAAAAGAAGAAAATCCTATATTTCTTGGGCCCCACAGTTTTTCCATAGGGCTTTCCAAACCATGCAAACACCATGATACTCTCTTTATCCAAGATGGGTAGTGTTACATGGTCTCCTTCAAGAACCTATAGAATTTTCAAAACTGTGTGTTTCTCTTGTGGCTGAGTCTTTTTGAGAGGAGGATTAGCCACAATGTTTCCCTGGCCTGGTGCACGATTATTACAAACCATGAGCCAACCATACAATGTAAAAATTTGGGCCCATTTAATTTTCCTTTCATGTCCTAAAATACCATGACACCACAAAAAGTTTCTATAAACCCTTGATCCATTTCACTAACTAATATAAATGGATTTTATACAAAACAATAAATAAGTACTTACCTCTAATAAAGGTGAGGGTCTTACATGAGGTGCAACTATATCCCTTTCTTGATGCACCCACAGTTACCAATAAGATAATGCTTTAAAAATATATTTCAAAAACATTCCCACATATTATAAAACAATTAAAAATATATTCCAATACTCATTCGTTTTTGGAAAACAATTTTTAAATGAAATCCACTATTCAACTATTTAATCAAACACGTGGTGTGAAAACAATTTTAATAAAAACACCATTAGAAACATGTATATTTAAAAAAAATTAATCCAATCTAATGATTAACAAATTTTGTTGAAGAATAATAAAATCATAAAATTAATCTTTTTTATAGGAACACCTACCTCAAAATAGATGTAGAATATATCACATTCAAATACATAGACCGAGGAAGAGTAGATTGGTTCCTCATGATCATAAATAAATAAGAAAAAAATAAAACCACCATAAAACCTATTGTATTTGAAATCATAGTCCAATAAGCCTTTACTGTGATGATAGGAGAAGAGATCTAGCACAGATCTATAATGAAGAGGGATTCAAGATACAAAATGAAACATACTCTAAATTAGATCCTCGAAAAATAATGAAATTCCACATATAATACATGGATAGAGAACATGAATGTTATATAAAACTATTAATATGCTAAAATATTAAATTAGGGGTGATTAAATTTAAAATTGACAAAAAAGGGTAAAATCATTCTTTTTAAGAGTTTGTAGGGTGTCACATGGTTTCCTAGAGCAGGCCAAACAGTTAAAATATCCATGACCCTTATTTATTGGTCCCAAAATTAAATTTTATCTAGGGATTAATGGTTTATACAACCAGTCATATGGTTTGAGAAAAACATGATCAAACCATTTTACACCTTAAAACCCCACCAGAAATCATGTACGGTTCACTAGGCATGTTGCATAATTTTTATATCCATACAAAAATTGTAAAATATGACACTAGAACCCAAAAGGGGAATACTATGTGGATATTTTATTGTTAAACTAAACATTTTCCATGATAATTTTCCAAAAATTACAATTTCATTAGATTCTAGTCCACCAAATTGTCCTAAATACTAAAAGAAATAAACTAAGGATCGAGTAAGTCATAACTTTTACTTATAGGGTTTCACTAGTGACAGTTATAGGGTAATAGAGATTAAAAAAAACTCTCTCAAATTTCATTGATGTTAATAATAAATTCATGATATTCTAATAATAATTTATCATTGAATGGTCTTTCAAGATGAACAATGGGATTTATAACTAAATTAATGGGCATATTATGGATTTTCGTCCACCTATGTAAGAATCTAGATGTTATTTCACTCAATGGTGTTCGTACTGTCAATTCCTCTCCTTATCTCTCTCTAGCTTTAATCTTCTGAATTTGTTCTGGTTTATTAGAAAATTACTAGTGTTTTTTTCAGCACAATTTTGTTGAGTTCACTCCCTATATTACCGTTACTAAAATATAAATGATATGAATTATGTTCTTTATAGGGATAAACACAAAATTTCACATTACAACAAAAATTTACTACAAAGAGAGATTAACCAAATTTCCATCTATTGAGTAAAATTACACTCCCTTATACATCAGGTAACAATAGTTTTATAGTCATCATCAACAATATTGAAATTATGTTTATAAGAATGAATGAAAAAATAAATAGTCAAAAAAATAATACTAATGAAACCTCAATTAAAAAGCATATTCCACATTAATATTATAGTATATCTCTAAATTATAAAATAAATTATGAATAAATGTGAAGGGTATTATCATTATATTTACTCATGGTAAACTATGAAATACCAACATAATACTTAAAAAACATTTTCCATAATCCTGTTAACATTCTTAAAGTTACCTCTTATTTAATTCAAAATCCATCAATCTACATACAATCATTCAATTTTATAGGGTTTGATCTCTATTATTTTTCCTTTGCTAGTTTTTTATATATAGTTTTTAAATTCATTTAGTTCCAACATGTGTGATCTAGACATGTGTCATAAAAATCAGGGATTACTCCCAAGTAGTAATCGCACTTCATATCCTCATAAATATTTACTTCCTCACCCAAACTGTTCTATATGATCTCCCGATATATGGAATTATATTTAATACATTAAACATTTTTATATGATTTTAAATACCAAAATTTATTAATATCCCCCCTAGACTATCATGTCTTTCAATGTTGTAATGTGAGGATATCCATGGATCTTTTTAATATTATTAGAACACCCATTAATTTTCTCTGTTTATGATGATGTTTTTGGGATCAAATGTTGTTAATGGGTGTTTAATAAATTGATTCTGATTTCTATTAAATGCATATTAATTTTTTTTGCAAACTCATTCGTACGAGGGAAGATATTCAACATTGTGTTATTGATGGAATGTTATTCATGGTACTTAGACAACATCATAAATGGATTATTGTAGTTTCAGTATAAGACAATATATTAAATATATGAAAAATATAATGTTTTTTATTAAGGTTTCAATGATTTTCTTATAAATAGGTTTCCATGATTGTACGAATTCATATAAAATAGTTTTTCACAATGTTACATATGTTTCCATCAATTAAAATGTGTATTATATATTGATTATACATTAGGCGGTGACCACATCTTAAATGGATTTGTAGAATTGTATTGGCAGGTGACACACAATGGAGCTTGAATGTGAGGTGATATGGAATGTTTTACTATATATAATGTCCAATTATAAGGCTATTTTGTCTTCCAATGATATAACATGATGAAATTTGGTAGAACATAAGATTAATAATTCTCCCTTGTGATTTTATGTATAAGATATTCTTAGGTTGATGGTGTTTTCATTTTCTTCCTATAATTTATATAAATATTAAAAAAACAATTTCATAATCGATGAATTAAACGATTAAATTTTTCAATAATAAAAATTAATCAATGATGAAAGAATAAATTAAGTTTACTCTATTTAATGTAAAATATATTCAATTATGGAGTATCTATTATATACCAATATAAACATAAAAAATTCATTAATTTAACGGTTTATGAAAGTGTGCATGTCCATACTATAAATGATTCATAAAATTATTTATATGTCCTTTTGTCAAGAAATCAAATCAAATTATTTTAAAAAAAATATGAAAAATTAAAAATATATTTCTGATTATTAGTAATATTTCATGGTTAGTCTAACTTGTGTTCTTTTCGTCCTACCCTTTTTGTTTCAAAAACAATAGTTCTTAATAATCTCAGAATTATTGTCAACCAATGGGACTAAACATAGAGTAATAGATATATAAATACCTAGACCCTCAATATTTTTGGTCAGCATTATGATAAAAGGGCATATAATTATTCTCTTCACCCTACTCCTCTAAAAACATATTTCAACTAAAAAACTCTAAAAACATCAATTCATGCAATAAAATTCTAAATTGGAGTGACACATTTCCTTATAGTAATATTTTATATCTTGAACCATATTTTTATTGACATTCCATGATAAAATTCAAACCCTATTTACAATTCCTATGTTCTCTATCACCCATATATCATCTTGTGTAAAGTCATATTTTTATATAAATGATAGTCTATTTATTTCCTCATCTTATAATATTCTATCCATAATCCAAAACCAGAATTGGTCCATCCAATATGAAGAGTTATTTTCCAAATCAACTCCCTCCAATCATAAAAAGTGATATGTGTGGAACTAATATTAGCATAGTTATGAAGCATGGAAAAAAAGTAAGCATCCAAAAAAAGTATAAGTTTTATTAAACTTTTCAATTGTTTTTATATATCAAAGGGGCCCATGTTCCATGGAATCCATTATCAATTCATCATAGTACATTTTTTATACTTCTTATTTGTCAATAATACTTATTTAGAATGTATAATATTAAAAAGCATGAGTCATCATTAATATTTCGCATAATATTTTTATACAATATAAAAAAATGAAAATACTCTAAATCAGTTTAAAATTCTGAACATATCCTAAAATAAAGTATGTCCTATGAGAGTCTCCTTAACTATCTCTACCCAAAAAAATGAAGAATGACATTATTAACTATACAGTAAAACAAATGGTTTCATATGAATCAATAATTGATAAAAATGGTCATAGAAAAACTGAAAAAATGAAAGATAATACTATTATGATATACTGAAATAAATAATCAAATACCTGAGCACCTACTACAAAACCTAGAATATGAAATTATTTTACCATGTATTTAAATAAGATAGGTAATAGTAATCCATTAATACATTTCCAAATAATTATAGATTCCTCTTCATAATGTCTACCTTAATGATGTTTCATTATTATTTGTAATATAATTTTAAACCCTATGGTTTCCTATATTATCATTCATATAAAACCTTTCAATATCCTCCAATTAATGTTCTTATAATATAGTTATGAACTTTATAAACATTAAGAGTAATTACACTATAACTCCAATATTATCATTCTTACTTAGTAACATCAATATCTTAATTTTAATACCCATATCAACTTATTCCCATATTCTTGTTAGAACATGTTTTTATTTTATTGAACAATGTGGCCATTTCTACCATCTTTGGATAGACTGGTAAACAGGAAAAAATGACACAAAGTGAAGTAAATTACACAACATTTTTAGACACTAAAATATTGTCCTAATTAAATAAAATATAATTTTCAACTATAAGATATATTTTTTAGTTTTGACGATTAATTATCTCAAAAGATCCCTTATTTTCTCTATAAAAACCACCATCCACACACTAAATAAAAAATATTATATAATATAAGTAATAAACCATTTATATTTGAATCCCTCCAGCTAAGATAAACAAATTATTAGTTAATCATAAAAAACATAGAAAACTATAATAGGGTGGTGAAAAAAATTCATTTCCCTATAGTCATACTATAGTTTAGCATATGATAATTGTTGTCATTATAGAATGTCAAAAATTCATTTTTTTCACTGTTAGATAAATGAAGAGGATATTGATTTTATATTATTATGAAAAAAATAAAAAATAGTTCATAATGACTAAAAATTTATTGGCAGTGTTATGTATTAGTTTATTGGGTTAAATATTAAATTACTAATTGTACTATATATTTATATAATTTATTAATACTTCTATTGTGATTATATCAATGAGATAGTCCACGATCGCTTCTCTCACTGCAAGGGTTGATAGTGATTTTAAGTATTGAATCAAAATGTGTTAGTGTAAAATAATATTACTTATTATGTGAGTTCAAAGATATCATAAAGTTATCAGAATCTTAGAAATTGGGCTTCTTGAATTGGTCAAATAACATCCCAAAAGGATAAGGTACTCCACCAAAATCCATAAATATCCATATCTTCTATAATCATATGATCACAATATGTTAGAACAGATCCCTTTACTTTTTTATGTGGGTAATATCAATTATATGGAGAAAACATTTTTATCACATGGGGGAATGAACAATAAATGAAATAACAACCAAATTTTATGAAATTCAATTAAAAATCATTACATTGTACATTGAGATTAAATAAGAGTGATATAAATAAATAATGATATTTAGAGTTATGAATTTTCAAAAGGTTCTCTAGAAAAATATTCCAATCAAAAAAAGGTTTATATCCCTACTTGAGTATATTTATAACTATAAAAGAATGATTATATATAATAAATTTTAAAATATAGAATAAAATGCCTCCAATTATAACCCACACACTCTACTTTTATCCCTGCATCCATCTAGATTCTTAAATAAAGTCTTTGTTCATTCTCTTATCAAGAAAAGATCCCATTTTTAACCGATACAATGAAATCTCCAAAACATCAATTAGAATATTTCACCCCAAATTTTAGGTTCCCATGAATCAATGTAAAGTCAACTCATATTTAATTGAACCCATAACGCATCGAGGTAGTCCTTATAAGAAAAAATATTTTTTATATTGAATATTTTTAATCCTGAAGTGATTGGAAATAATATAATGTTTTGAAATGACATAAACATTAAAAATATTCTCTTGAACTAAATTGGACCTTATCTTTTGACCATTCATCTGATGCAACACTTATATAACCCCATACACAAGATCATAAATAGAGGGTGAAATGTTATATGATATCCATAAAGGCTTATATATTATAAAAATGCCTCTGATAAATATTACATATCACAAATTAGATATTACATGTGGTTTATGTAAATTTATTTATTAATTTTTTTATACTTATAAATAAGGAATATAACCTTAAAACTCTATGCACATATGGGGTTACTTTTTTTTATCGGAACCTCATATACCAATAATGTAACTTGAGGAAACCCTTATATATTCATCATTTCATCCATCTACTAAACAAATAAAATTTATGTATCAATTTAGCCACATAAATACTAATTACTAATGTTCTAAAAATTACACATTAACTATCCATTATAGATTATTTCCCATATTGAATTTAATTCTTATGTAGTGAAGTCGGAGGAATCATACACATCAGGAAAGGGAAGAGTTATATTTCATATCTAAAATCTCTTATATATAACAATATTTTATCAATTTTTCACACATTGGTTTCTTTATCCAATTCATTGAATATTATTAATTGTTTTATATTTTATAGTTAAAATTTATTTTATTCAGTAAATTAAATAAATCATTTTCATTATAAATTTATTCACTTTTATGTAATTTTCATAAAATCCCTTGAAAATAACTTATAATTAAAAAATACACAAAAAAATAATTATTAAATAAATGAATGGTAATAAAATTAATTTCTTATAAAAAAATATAATGAATTTATTTCCCCTCACAATTGCATCACACCTAAACCTTGAAATCACAAACAAGCTTACATTATAAATAACAGCCACGAAAAATAAAAAAACATGACAAAGTAAGTTCTAATATTATGATCTATTCCACATAATTATATTATGTCTCATATATGAAATTTATTAAATTTTATCAGTATATTATATTCAATTTATTTCAACTTCTTTTATAATCCCATTCCAATTTGTAACGACCATTATGGATTTATTTATATCATCTCACAAATTATGAATTTGAATAATTTTAGTATATTTTCAAACTCACATAGGGGTCACCATAGAAATTATGAGTTTCCAAATATTCACATATTAAAAATTGAAATTATGGTTATAAAGAGGAATTTTGAAGGATTCTTATGTCTGGGAGTTAGAACATTTTGATGACAAACAAATTCAGAGATTTAATGTGTAATGTTTATCTCAAAATTATATAAACAGAATAATGAATTGTGTATACACTTTAGAGTTTTTTTTACTCACTTCCATATATATATATTAAAATCTGGAATATAATTTTTTTATCCAAACTTCTTTATTGGAAATAATTTTTTCCCTTTGTATTTTAATTTTTTCATATATTTATTATTTCTATGATATATATATGAATTCCTTACATATATTTTTTTAATTTCATGCATAATATTATTGACTATGATCCCTTGGATTTTCCAAAAATCATATTTCACCAAAAATTATCTCACCAAACATCATCTCTCCCACAATTGTGTTAAACAATTCTCTCTATTTACTCTATTATTTGGATGGTTAGGGAATTAAATATTATGATATTGGTTCCAGGTAAGGTAATTCATGACTATTATGGGTTATGAGTATTATATTTTAATTTAGAATTCACAAAAAATTTATTATAAATTGGTATATTTAGTCAGAATAATTCATCAATAATTTTCCACAGATGTTCATCAATGATCAATAGATTCGAATAAAATTAATATTAATTTCTAATTAGTCATAAATACATTAGTTATCAAACGAAATTAAGGAATTGAAATTAAGATGTAAAAAAATATTTATAAGGGTCTGAGGTATGTGATTTAAAGAGAGGAATGTATTTCATGGACTAAGATTAAAAAATATATGGTATATTTAGGAATTTCCTACAATTTAAATCTATACTAAATTTCATTTCAATTTTAATCAAATTTGAGCCTCTGATTTAAAACCAGTTTCTCAATATTGGTACAGGTTCCAAACATACAAAGGCATTCAGTTTCAATTCAATGGGATTAAAAATACACACACACACACAAAATTTAAATTCTAGGAAACTACATTGGGTTATCCTCTCCTATAATTTGATGATAATATTTATCGTTGAATTATAATATAAATGCAAATATTATTACATTTGATATAAGGAGAATAATCAAAAAGTAAAAGAAAATATATAACTTAGGGATAATACAATTTTAAGTATTGGAAGGGTGTGACATAATTTACGGTTGTTTCCAAAAATATAATAAATATTTACTCAACCCATTTAAATAGATAGTGATTAATTAATTATATTCTTATTTAATTTTATTCATAACACGTAAAGAGTTTAAATTAGATAAAATAAATCATACTCACCATCTGGAATTTTATTAACATAAATTTAATTTCAATATTGAGTAATAAATCATCCCTTGTTCTCCAAGATAATATTCTAATTATTGAAACATTTTATCACATTGTAATCCATATCATTCTATATAAACTGTATAATTTTAAAATTATTCTTTTCCAATATGTTATAGATCATAAACTGGAAATATTTATTTATAACTATTTTTTATATATCTATATTTACTTCATTGGCTAGCTGGTGGGCCTCATGATCCATTTCTGTAGAATCATGATAGGTATTCCTATTGATTAAATGGCATGAGATCATTCTAATTAAGGTATTTGTAAGATATTTTGTAATCCCCAAAGGCTTCTCAAAATAATTGTCTCTTGTAATTCTTGTTTTGATGAATATTGTTCTTCAAAATTCCATTAATATTAATATAGGACACATTGCCTTATCGATTTCTTTGTGGATATTTGGTTTCAAAATTTAATAGTGAAATATATTCTTATATAACAAATATTTCTTGATCTTTTGGTAAAATTGTGTTTCCTGGTAAATAATGATTTCAATTTTGATTCAAAATGTACCAAAATTATTAATTAAAAAAATAGTGGATCCATAAGTTTTAGGGGAATTTTATACCATTTATATTTTATCATACTACACATCTAACAATATATAAGAATATCCAAATGAAATTATAAATGTTATCATTAAATATATGACCTATATATCAAATATTTCATTAAGTAAAGTGTTCATTGATGCATTTCTAAACACTTTGAAAAAATTCTAGTGAATTTTTATTGTTAACATTTTCTAAAAAACAGACAATAAAAATTAAATATAATGGTCTATTGTGTACAATTTTTTAGGACATTCTCTATCATTTTATGAAATCTAATGTTGTCTAAATAAATAACTATTAAAAAAATTATTATACATTATACACATCTTTCAATAAAAATGTTCTTCATAAGATTATATTTAATAATCATCCATTTAAATTCATCATCCCAAATATAAAACATGAATTTATTTTGGAGAAAAATAATTTTTTAGGTTAGATTTGATGGAATATAAGAATTACTAGAATATTTACCAAGTTAGCTTACCATGGTACATTTCATTAGTTTTTTTATATTTACATATCAAAAATTATGGTCTAAAGAATCACATAAACCTTCAAATTTGTGTTCTAAATGAGTTGGTTTCATCATTGGTTTTGTCATTATTTAACATCTTATATCATCAAAATATTTTTTTTAATGATCATAAAAAATAAAAGTAAAATACTTTAAATGTAATATATCATGTGGGTAAAAATATCACTAAAATCCTTGATGAAATTTCTATATAATACTTCATGTATTAAAAAGGATCTAATATGTTTCACCAAATTTGGTTGTGGTATTACATTGATAAATTAACTTTAAATTTATAAAATATGAGGAATTTTTTTTAAATTACATATCCATGAATAATTTATATTTTAAACATGATATAAATTTTTTGGAATTCAAAACAATATTAATTTAAATACAAGTTCTCGGGATATTTTCAAGTTTTTTTAAATAGTGAAAAAAGTAATTTGAAAACATAGTGAAATAATATAAAAAAATTCATGACATTACTATATGAAATTGAATAAAATGATTTAAATTCAAATAATCTTAGTGTATTGAAAAATATAAAAGCCATTATATTATAACAAATGGTATCATAATTACAAGAGAAGGATGTATTTTTTTGATCATCTAGTTTAATGGTATTGTAATAATTTCCAAAATATCAGCCTCGAAGGCTTTAATGAGTTTTCTTAAGTGGTTTTTTATAAATCTGTTGACAAATTAAATAGAAAAATAACATTTTCTTTTAACCTAATTCTCTCATATATATCCTATGAAAAGTTTCGAACAATATTATAATTTAATGTAAAGACCCGTAAAATTCAAGGGAAATCTTTTTCTTAATTTTCTTTGAAATTTTACAAGAACGCGGTTTCTGACGGCACCTGATTCTGAGGCCCGGAGTGCTCGGAATCAATTTCCGAAGTTTGGCTCGGGTACGTTCAGTGAACGAACGAGCGGGAATTTCTAACTTTTGAACCGGTGCCAGGAATCGAATTCCGAGGGCACCGATGAACTCGCAACGCCGATATTCGCTTAAGGAGACCTTTTCTGAGGTTGTGTTTATTGCGGGTTGAGAGTTAGTTTTTGGGAATTTAATGTGAAGTTAAATAAAATGTGGAAACACATTTTATTTTTAACCAAGTTGGTTATAACCTCCCAAAGGGAGTTAGGGGTGGGACCCACATCCACTTAACCTCCCTTGAGAGGATTAAGTGTGGTGGGGCCCACAGGAACCCTAATACTTCACCTCCTCTTTTTAAACTCCCTATAACTCCTTTTTTATTAAACTTGACAACTTGGTTAATTAATTGAGTTGAGTTGTTTGAATTTCTAACTTTTGAAATTCAAGTTGTTTAATTGTTTAAATAAAATAAGCCTTAGCTTATTTTATTTTGGTTGGTCTCCTTAGCTATCTTGGGAGGTTTTGAGATGCTCTCTCCACCTTCTTCAAACTTTGACGAAGAACACGAAGAACACTTAAGCTCCGACGAAGAACGCCACTTCTCTCTTCATCGTAGCCGGTGTGTTTCTGAAGATCGACGACGTTGTTTCTTCGATCTTCTTCCTGTGTCAACGAAAGGAGACGCTGTTTCCTCCTAGGATTATCTCTGTCAGCTTACGAAGCTTCTCCAGCGACGTACCTCTTTGGACGCACCTCGACGTCAACAGAAACGACATTCGACTTCCGCGACGCCCGACCTTCGCGATGCTTGTCTTCCGCGGCCTGTTGACGTGCTCTGCACTTGAATCCGAGGTAGTGGTTTATTTTATTCTTTTTTTCATGATTTATACACGTGATTATTTCTTCGTGAAATTTGTCCAATTGTTAGCGAATAACGCGAGGGGGCCGGACCGCACGAACACGGCCGACCCTCCTACTTTTTATGTTGATTCTGTTGTGGACTGAATCGGGTGTGGCGCGGTCCCGTTACACCGTGCAGGATCATACGACAAGAAACGCGCGGCGCCGTCGCGCCGTGTCGTAAAATAATGCAAGGACGCGACGCCATCGTGCCGCGTCGAAGAAAGTTGAAGGCGCCGCAGCCGGAGCGGGGCCGCAGAGGTGGGGTGTGGTGTCGTCGCACCGTGCCAGGCAACGAAGGCTGCGGCCAGTTCCGGGCCGCCGGTGTCGGATGCCGGAAGGGGGACCGACCTTGCCGGTCTTGTTGAGGAAGAACCGGCCGGCCAGGTTGGGCCGATCGGAAGGGAGGCAAACCGGGGGGAATTAATCCCCCGACCAGCCAATAAACGGCCCCCCAAAATGAGGGGGGACCGGTTTCACAAAGGGGGGCCGACGACCCCCCGTTTCCAATCAGCTCGGCCTTTGGCCGAGCTGGCAGCGGGCCCAGCGCGCTGCTTTGCGCCGAACCAGCGCGCCCGGCCGGTCCGCCAGGCCAGGCTGGGCCGCGCCGGGCCGCGCCGGGCCGGGCCAGGCCGGGACGCGCCACACCGCGCTGGGCCGGGCCGGGCTGGGTCGACCCTGTCTGGGGCGGGTCGACCCGGTTCGGGCAAACCGGGGGGTCTCGGGCCGGGACGGCCCGGGCCCGAAACCCCCGTTACCGAGCGGTTTGGATTCAAATGCCCATAACTCGGGCTACGGACTTTCAAACGATGCGTCGTCAGCCGCAATGCGATCCCTGGATTGAGACAGTCGTTTCGGTATATCACACTCAAGGTTTCGTAATACTTTGAGTTCGGTCGGGTTGGTTCGTACATGAATCCATTATTTACCAGGAAACGCTCATATCTTGAGCTACGGACGTCTGATTGATGAATCTTCAGCTTTGTTTAGTTCCTCATAGTGAGACGGATCTTTTGGCATACTCCGCCCGAGGTTTGTACACAGGTGGAGTACGGTCGGGTTGGTTTTGCCTTAAAAACCAACCAGGCCCCTGGGATGAAAAGGCCAATAACTCTCAGACCGGGCGTATGATTGACGCGCCGTCTATTGCGTTGAGTTCCTGTTAATGATACGGAACTTTCGGATACATCAACTCTGGACTTTGTGACAGTTGATGTATCAGCCTCTCAGCTCGTGGAGCGGACCCTCCCGAACGAGCTTGCTGTGTGCGGGAACCCTAGAGCTGGTTGCGACTGATACTGTGACTGCGACAACGAAAGTATAGAGATCCTTAGTGGATTCGATGATGACGACTACAAAACTCAGCGATCCTGTGTGGATCAGTGCTACCAATCATGTGTGGGTCCGATCCTCTGTGGGTCTGCGCTCAGTGGTCCTGTGTGAACCAGCGCCTACAGATCCTGTGTGGGTCCGATCCTGTTTGGGTCTTTGCGAGGGTTAGTACCTATCGATCCTTTGTGGGTCCAACGAGTTAGATGGATCAGTGATCATCTCTATCATCTTTCGAAGAAGTATACATGTGTGAGCTGAATCCTGTTGCTTTCCTGTGTGGATTGTGTTGTGCTATCCTGTGTGGATTTAGTTTTTCTTTCCTATGTGGAATACGTATACTTTCCTGTGTGGACTGAGTTGTACTTGGGCTCGGAGGTTGGAGCATATTGAAATTGATGACTAAGGTATATGTATGGGCATATACCTAAGCAGTGTCGGTTGTCACTTCGTGTTTGTATCTATCCTTGTGGTTTATCCTTTGTGGATTTTGGGAGACCTTCGGGAGTCTCGGGGTACCTACTGAGTAGCTTATACTCACCCTTGCATGGTCTATGCCCGCACTACGTTGTGTTGGTTGCAGACGACGGACAACGTTGATCGTGGTTCAGGCTTGCAGAGCAGGGAGGTACGTGGAGGTGGACCACTAGGCGAGACGTGCTCGGAGTGGACGGCGGGACCCGAGGAGTTGTGGAGCTGTCTGTACCCACCCTTCAGGTGGGATTTCTAGTGGACAGTTCGGTGTAGTGGCTTTTACTTTATAGTTGTTGTCTTCCCTTTCGAGTTGTACTTTACTTTCAGTTTGGGTTTGTATACTTGCCCATTTACTTTTCCGCACTTTCAGTTGTACTCTATTTTTACATAGTGTTTACTTTTCCGCTTGCTTACTCTGTGGTGCTTGTTTACTTTACAAAGGCAATGCCTTCCCTTTTTACCGGGATTTATGCCTTGGTGCTAGTCGCCAGCCCCTGGCCTATGGAAGGCGGGCTTGGGGTTGTCACGGCACGGACCCCGAGGGCGGGTCGTGACAAATTGGTATTAGAGGAGTTCGGTTCTACCGCGAACTCTGATCTTTTCTATGTGAATCAATAATTTTTAGCGTATTGAGTGTGGTTATCAGTCCAGGGAGTCCAGTGTTGGTGTGGCGGCCGACGTATCCGTACACCATGACCCTGACTTCTGATTTCTGACTTAATGCACGAAAACATTGATTGCGTGTGTGTTTCAAGTTTTCTTTGTGATTACTTTATATCAGCTCACAAGGTATACTATTCTGACCATGGCACACCTGTTTTCTTTTCAGGATGGCCCCACGACGACAGCCAGCTAGGGTTCCGAGAGTCGAGCGTGACGACAGCCCACTGAGCGACGAGGCCTCGGTGCAGGGCCCTTTGTCAACAGTGGCACTGGCGGTAGCACTACCCGCCGAGCCACCGATGCTTCCAGCACCAGTCACTGACTATGAAAGTCGCCTTGGAGCTCTGCACGAGTTCCGGCGCTAGCGACCGCCTAGGTTCCGTGGGGAGACGGACCCCCAGGCAGCAGAGGACTGGCTGGAGGCAGTGGTACGAGTTTTTAGGCTAGTGAGGACACCTGCAGACCTCATGGTGATCCTCACTGCGAGCCTACTGCACGCAGCAGCAGGACGATAGTGGAGATTGATGCTCCAGGTGCATGATGAGGCATCTCTATTATGGACGGACATTGAGAGCCTCTTCCACTCGGAGTTCGTCCCAGCCACCCTTCGTGCGGTGCGTATCCAGGAGGTACTTCAGCTGTGGCAGGGCAGCATGACGGTCGCTCAGTACTCGGCGAGATTTACTGATCTCTCGCACTACTCGACCGACATGGTACGCGACCCATTCTTTCGGGCCCGGACCTATGAGCAGGGATTGAGACACGAGATCAGGGCATCGCTGATCTCCCTCAGCATTCCGACTCAGACAGGAGTACTGGAGCGGGCACTTTTGATTGAGAGCTTCCTTGCTGAGTCTACACCAGCGCCGAGACCCACCGCAGGGCAGCACGTAGCAGAGTCTTCTACAGCAGGCAGTCGATGGATGACTCAGGGGTCCAGGCAGACCAGACCTTCAGGAAAACGACCTCAGGACACTGGCTCAGCAGTGCGGGGCACACAGCGCGGAGCCAGTCTTTCGAGAGGCAGACATTGCTACTCGTGCGGCGGGCAGGGCCACATGGCTCGTGATTGCCCGACCCGCCGTGCCGAGGAGCAGCAGACGGTTGAGGGACCACCGTGGCAGAGGCAGAGGGTCGACCGTGGCGGTCCGCAGGGAGGAGGCGGACGAGGCAGAGGAGCTGGCCAAGCAGCAGGTGGTGGGCGACGCTTTGAGACTCTACCACCACCACCACCAGGAGGTCCACCCTGACCACCGGGAGATGGCGGGCAGAGACAGGCACAGCTCCAGGCAGCAGAGGCCTACGACCACGGTGCACCTGAGATGATTCGAGGTACTATCTGTGTCTATTCCACCCTTGATGCAATAATTATAGACACAAGATCGAGTCACTCTTTCAGAGCCGCTGCCCTTGTTCAGAGCTCAGAGATTCCGACAGAGCCGTCGGCTCAATCCTTACGGTTAGAGACTCTTACGGGAGCAGACTCGACGATTACGCACTGATGCCGGTAGTGTGAGCTTACTCTAGGAGGCGAGAGCTTTGGTTGGGATCTTCTTGTAGCAGTGTCGAGGCATTACGACGTCATCTTGGGCATGGATTGTTTATCTATGGTCCATGCACAGATTAGCTGTTTTAGGCGCAATGTGCGATGTATACGCACCGACGGGAGCAGCTTCACCTTCACCGGCGAGAAGGGAGCCATTTCAGCACAGGATGGACTTCCGCGGAGGAGAGGACAGCCCATCACTCATCAGTTGGCTAGCCTCATCCTAGGAGAAGTTGACGTGCAGAGTCCTGGTTTTCCTGCAGTGGTGGATCAGTTTGTGGACGTTTTTCCCAATGAAGTTCCAGGGTTACCTCCTCGTAGAGAGGTAGACTTTTATATTGACATGTACCCCGGGACAACCCCGATATCGACTCCAGCATATTGGATGGCCCCCGCCAAGCTTCGAGAGCTACGGGTACAGTTGGAGGACTTGCAGGGCAAGGGGTTCATCCGACCCAGTGTTTCACCCTGGGCTTCCCCGATATTGTTCGCCAAGAAGGCGGACAGGAGCTTGCGACTTTGTGTTGACTATCATCACCTAAACCAGGTGACGATGAGGAACAAGTATCCGCTACCAAGGATTGATGACCTCTTCGATCAGCTCAAGGGAGCATGGTGGTTCTCAAAGATAGACCTAAGGTCAGGCCATCATCAGCTCAGAGTTAGATATGAGGACGTGCAGAAGACGGCCTTCAGATGTTGGTATGGCCACTATGAGTTCTTGGTTATGCCTTTCGGCGTAACCAATGCTCCAGCAGTGTTCATGGCCCTCATGAACAGGATCTTTCAGCCGTACCTTGATCAGTTTGTCGTGGTCTTCATCGACGACATACTGATTTACTCGACGACTGAGGAGGAGTACGCCTACCACTTGCGGGGTGTACTAGACACACTCCGAGAGAACCATCTTTATGTTAAACACTCGAAGTGACAGTTCTGGATACGTGAGGTCCACTTCTTGGGACACGTCATCTATGAGGCGGGAGTTGCAGTGGATCCTGCGAAGATCGAGGCAGTGTTAGCTTGGGAGCCACCTAGGAGCGTGACGGAGGTTCGGAGTTTCTTGGGACTAGCTGGATACTACCGGAGATTCGTGCCAGACTTCTCTAGAGTTGCGGCACGACTCTCAGCTTTGATGAAGAAGGGGATACCCTTAGTATGGTCAGACAGATGTCAACAGAGCATCCAGGAGCTGAGACAGAGTTTGACTAGCGCACCTATCTTGAGGTTGCCTGAGGAGGGAGTAGGGTATGTAGTCTACTGCGATGCATCAGGGACCAGAATCGGATGTGTTCTGATGCAGGAGCGAGCAATGATCGCCTATAGATCACGACAGTTGAGGCCACATGAGCAGAACTACGCTACCCATGACCTGGAGTTAGCAGCAGTGGTCTTTGCTCTGAAGACATGGTGACACTACCTGATGGGCGAGCGCTTTACAATCTTTTCTGATCATCAGAGTCTCAGGTATATCTTCTCGCAGAAGGACCTGAACCTGAGATAGTGGTGATGGCTTGAGTTCCTCCAGGACTATGTCTTTGAGATAGTCTATACTCCTGGGAAGTGGAACGTGGTAGCCGATGCCCTCAGCAGGAGGACGGGCATTCAGCTACTTGAGGAGGCGATGGAGCAGCTAGCCTCTTTGCAGATATCCTTCGTGGATAGAGATAGAGCAGTCTTCCTTCAGTCTCTCATAGTCACCCCTCCACTACTGTAGCGGGTCAGAGAGGCACAGCGTGGGGACGCTGACTGTGAGACACGGCGTGCACAGATATCCTCGGGACAGGCACCTGATGGTTTCTCCCATGGTGAAGAGCACGACATCCTTCTCAGAGGACGTACCATGGTACCAGTCGCTTTCCGAGAGGAGGTGCTGATAGAGTTTCACACTTCTCCTTTGGCAGTAAATCCGGGAGTGTTGAAGATGTACCAGGATCTCAGACGACAACACTGGTGGCCGGGCATGAAGAAGGTTGTGGCTGAGTTCGTTTCTCGATGCCTCACCTGCCAGCAAGTTAAGGCTGAGCACCAGGTACCAGCAGGCTTGGTACAGCCCTTGGAGGTCCCGGAGTGGAAGTGGGACGGGATATCTATGGACTTCGTGACTAGACTTCTACGCACATCCAGAGGTCATGACTCCATTTGGGTGATTGTTGACCGACTCACCAAGTCGGCACACTTCTTACCCATCAGAGAGCAGGGCTCAGTGGAGAGCTTGGGACGTCTCTACGTTTAGGAGATTGTACGGCTTCACGGTGTGCCATCATCTATCGTCTCCGGTCGAGAAACTCGCTTTACTTCCCGGCTTTGGAAGGGGTTTTAGGAGGCATTTGGGACGTAGCTACGTTTGAGCATAGCCTTTCACCCTCAGACGGATGGTCAGATGGAGAGGACCATTCAGACTCTCGAGGACATGATCTGCGCATGTGTCCTCGACTTTGGTGATAGCTGGGAGGACCACCTACCCTTGGTGGAGTTTGCGTACAACAACAGCTACCACTCCACCATCGGGATGGCACCGTATGAGGCGTTGTACGGCCAACCTTGTAGATCTCCTTTGTGCTGGATAGACACTGGGGAGTCAACACTTGTGGGACCAGAGATGGTCCAGGCCACAACAGAGAAGGTCCAGGTCATCCAGGAGAAGATGAGGACAGCTCAGAGCCGGCAGAAGTCATACGCTGACAGGAGGCGGAGGCCACTAGAGTTTGAGGATGGCAACCACGTCTTCTTGTGGGTCTCAACTCGACGTGGTATACAGAGATTTTTCCATGGCGGAAAGTTATCATCGCGCTTCATCGGACCCTTCCAGGTCCTCAGCATGATTGGCGACGTAGCTTATCGCCTGGCTCTACCACATCAGTTACACCGGGTGCACGACGTCTTCCACATATCTCAGCTGAGGAGATACGTGCACGACCCGACGCACATCATTGACCATTGATAGGTTGACGTTGACGATGGGGTGACTTTTTCGGAGGTCCCAGTGGAGATAGAGGATCGACATGAGCGGGTCCTACGTGGGAGATTGATTCCTCTTGTGTGCATCAGATGGCAGCACGGGAACCTCCAGGAGAGCACATGGGAGCGGGAGGCTCAGATGCGTGCTGAGTACCCGCATTTGTTTCTCTAGTTTTGATGTATCTTTACGGGGACGTAAAGCCCTGAGGTGGAAGTAATGTAAAGACCCATAAAATTCAAGGGAAATTATTTTCTTAATTTTATTTGGAATTTTACAAGAACGTTGTTTCTGATGGCACCTGATTCCGAGGCCCGGAGTTCCCGAAATCAATTTCCGAAGTTTGGCTCGGGTACGTTCAGTGAACGAACGAGCGGGAATTTCTAACATTTGAACCGGTGCTCAGAATAAAATTCCGAGGGCACCGATGAACTCGCAGCGCTGATATTCGCTTAAGGTGACCTTTTCCGAGGTTGCATTTATTGCGGGTTGAGAGTTAGTTTTTGGGAATTAAAAGTGAAGTTAAATAAAATGTGGAAACACATTTTATTTTTAACTAAGTTGGTTATAACCTCCCAAAGGGAGTGAGGGGTGGGACCCACATCCACTTAACCTCCCTTGAGAGGATTAAGTGTGGTGGGGCCCACACGAACCCTAACTCTTCACCTCCTCTTTTTAAACTCCCTGTAACTCCTTTTTTATTAAACGTGACAACTTGGTTAATTAATTGAGCTGAGTTGTTTGAATTTCAAACTTTTGAAACTCAAGTTGTTTAATTATGTAAATAAAATAATCCTTAGCTTATTTTATTTTGGTTGGTCTACTTAGCCATCTTGAGAGGTTTTGAGAAGCTCTCTCCAGCTTCTTCAAACTTTGACGAAGAACACGAAGAACACTTAAGCTCCGACGAAGAACGCCGCTTCTCTATTCTTCGTAGCTGGTGTGTTTCCGAAGATCGACGACGCCGTTTCTTCGATCTTCTTCCCGTGTCAACGAATGGAGACGCCGTTTCCTCCTCGTATTATCTCCGTCAGCTTACGAAGCTTCTCCAGCGACGTACCTCTTCGGACGCACCTCGACGTCAATGGAAATGACGTTCGACTTCCGCGACACCCGACCTCCGCGACGCTTGTCTTCCGCGGCTTGTTGACGTGCTCCGCACTTGAATCCGAGGTAGGGGTTTATTTTATTCGTTTGTTCATTATTTATACCTGTGATTATTTCTTCGTGAAATTTGTCCAATTGTTAGCGAATAACGCGAGGGGGCCGGACCACAGGAACACGGACGACCCTCCTACTTTTTATGTTGATTCTGTTGTGGACTGAATCGGGTGTGGCACGGTGCCGTCGTACCGCGCAGGATCATACGGCAAGAAACGCGCGGTGCCGTCGCGCCGTGTCGTAAAATAATGCAAGGACGCGGTGCCATCGCGCCGCGTCGAAGAAAGTTGAAGGCACCGCAGCCGGAGCAGGGCCGCGGCGGAGGGGCGCAGTGCCGTCGCACCGTGCCGGGCAACAAAGGCCACGGCCGGTTCCAGGCCGCGGCGGAACGGGAAGACTGGCAGCCAGCCGGGCCGCCGGTGTTGGAAGCCGGAAGGGGGACCGGCCTTGCCGGTCCCGTTGAGGAAGAACCGGCCGGCCAGGTCGGGCCGGCCGGAAGGGAGGAAAACCGGGGGGAATTAATCCCCAGGCCAGCCAACAAACGGCCCATCATAATGAGGGGGGGGGGGGGTTCACAAAGGGGGGCAGGCGGCCCCCGGTTTCCAATCAGCTCGCCCTTCGGCCGAGCTGGCAGCGCGCCCAGCGCGCTGCTTTGGGCCGAACCTGCGCGCTCGGCTGGGCCGGGTCGAACCTGTCCGGGGTGGGTCGACCCGGTTAGGGCAAACCGGGGGGTCTCGGGCCGGGACGGCCCGGGCCCGTAACCCCCGTTACCGAGCGGTTTGGATTCAAATACCCATAACTCGGGCTACGTACTTCCAAACGACGCACTGTCAGCTGCAATGCGATCCTTGGATCGAGACGGTCGTTTCGGTATATCGCACTCAAGGTTTCGGAATACTTTGTGTTCGGCCGGGTTGGTTCGTACACGAAACCAATCAGGCCCTCGGAGCGGAAACGCTCATATCTTGAGCTACGGGCGTCCGATTGACGAGCCGTCAGCTTTGTTCAGTTCCTCTTAGTGAGACGGATCTTTTGGCATACTCCGCCCGAGGTTTGGATGCAGGTGGAGTACGGTCGGGTTGGTTTTGCCTTAAAATCCAACCGTGCCCCTGGGATGAAAAAGCCAATAACTCTCAGACCGGGCGTCCGATCGACGCGCCGTCTGTTGCGTTGAGTTCCTATTGACGATACAGAAGTTTTGGATACATCAACTCTGGACTTTGTGACAGTTGATGTATCAGCCTCTCGGCTCGTGGAGCGGACCCTCCCGAACGAGTTTGCTGTGTGCGGGAACCCTAGAGCTGGCTGCGACTGCTACTGCTACTACTACTGTGACTGCGACGATGACAGTACAGAGATCCTTAGTGGATTCGACGATGACGACTACAGCACTCAGCGATCCTGTGTGGATCAGTGGTACCGATCATGTGTTGGTCCGATCCTGTGTGGGTCTGCGCTAAGCGGTCCTGTGTGAACCAGCGCCTACAGATCCTGTGTGGGTCCGATCCTGTGTGGGTCTTTGCGGGGGTTAGTACCTATCGATCCTTTGTGGGTACGACGACTTAGATGGATCAGTGATCATCTCTTTCTTCTTTCTATTAAGTATACATGTGTGAGCTGAATCCTGTTTCTTTCCTGTGTGGATTGTGTTGTGCTATCCTGTGTGGATTTCGTTTTGCTTTCCTGTGTGGAATACGTATACTTTCCTGTGTGGACTAAGTTGTACATGGGCTCGGAGGTTAGAGCGTATTGAAATTGATGACTTAAGTATATGTATGGGTATATACCTAAGAAGTGTCGGTTGTCACTTCGTGTTTGTATCTATCCTTGTGGTTTATCCTTTATGGATTTTGGGAGACCTTCGGGAGTCTCGGGGTCCCTACTGAGTAGATTATACTCACCCCTGCACGGGCTATGCCCGCACTACGTTGTGTTGGTTGCAGACGACGGACAGCGTTGATCGTGGTTGAGGCTTAGAGAGCAGGACGGTACCTGGAGGTGGACCACTAGGCGAGACGTGCTCGGAGCGGACGGCGGGACCCGAGGAGCAGTGGAGCTATCTATACCCACCCTTCAGGTGGGATTTCCAGTGGACAGTTCGGTGTAGCGGCTTTTACTTTACATTTACTGTTTTCCATTTCGATTTGTATTTACTTTCAGATTAGGTTTGTATACTGGCCCATTTACTTTTCCGCACTTTCAGTTGTACTCTGTTTTTACTTAGTGTTTACTTTTCCGCTTACTTACTCTGTGGTGCTTGTTTACTTTACAAAGGCAATGCCTTCCCTTTTTACCGGGATTTACGCCTTGGTGCTAGTCGCCATCCCCTGGCCTTTAGAAGGCGAGCTTGGGGTAGTCACGGCACGGACCCCGAGGGCGGGTCGTGATATTTAATATAAATTAGTTAATTTTCCTCATGTTTTATAATGGGTAGTCCATATTTTTATGGTGCTATATGAATTGGGATAACCAATTGTAAATCAGAATTTGATAAATAATATTTACTTATAATAAGATTAAAATTTCATTATTAACCACTTCTATCATTTTAATGTACCCTAAAATGATTGAAACAATTTTTTAATCTCATTTTAAAATAATTTTAATAATACTTATATTAAAATTGATCATAAGAATTTATCCTAAAAACCATCATATATCTTTCTAATTTTCTCTCAAAATATTTATCATTTTGTATTAATTATGTGATAGGTTTTTATATGTAGTTTTTGGGATACTTTTCTATTCTAACTAATACACATTATTTAAATCCTGATTAATTGGTTCTAATTTCCTATTTTTGGGCTTTATTAAAAATGATATATGATTGGGTGAATCAATATAAAGGTCATAAACATCCAGGTTTTTTATGTTTTTATATAAATGATTAGTTTGTCCTATTTTTTAAAATAATCTAACATTCTCAATTTTTTACCCAAATTTATAATTTCAATTATGAAATGTGTTCCCCTAATGGATAAGATTCAATAGAATCTAATAGTGTAAAAGTTCAGTGTTCCACTAGTTTATATTTTATGGTATAAAAAATATTATGTTTTATAGTTATTCTCAAAAAAATCATTGTTAGAGTACAATACTAATCATCAATGATAGTAATGAAATATTTTAGGGTGTTTTATCCCAAAATGGTTGGATGTTGTACTGGTTTCAAGTATTTGTTTTGGCACATAATAGTTATCTAAGATGATAAAATAGCGTAAACTAACATATATATATATATAAGAACACATGATACCTATATAAAATAGATGATAAAAATATCATGGATTTTATTTGATAATTATACATCCACTAATTTTGGATTAGGTTCTTCCTTAAAAATACAGCTATGTTATAATATATCATGACCTTAATAAAATCTAATAGATCACATAATTTGTGTATGACAAAAAAATATCTATATATAAAAATTAAAAATGTCATTGGATATGGAAATTTGGTTGAATTTTGTTTTGTGGTCAATATTGGATGTTTTTTTAATAAATTAACTCCTTTATTCACTTTATGTAACCTTTTTTATTTCATAATTACTTGAGAAACATAGAATATTTTTTAATCTATTTTATAAATTCATGTAAAGTTACGTTGCTTTCATCTTTTTTAAATGTCTCCAGAATATCTCTTTATATTTATTCTTCATTTTTTTATTTTTATAGATCACTCGTGATGGAAATTGTAGTGGAAGGTTTTATGTTTCCCAATAATAATTTTTTTGATGTTGTTTTCTATTTCATTATACTCTTATAAGGAATCATTTAATTTTTACCCATTTTATCCATGGGATATTCCATATAGTTTTTTGGTCAGAGTGAGTCTCTTTTACCAATCCTATTATTACAAAAATTACATTATTCTTTACATTTATAATTGGTTGTGTTTAATATTCCCAAACAATGTTATCATTTCTATAAGGATTCCTTAACTCCTCAATTCTTAAATAATATTGGCTCTATTGATGTATTTTGTAACTATTTGAAGGCTTTTAATAGGATTAATTTCATTTAATAGATGGAAGTTTTATGGGTTATTATTAAATAGATTCATTAAAATATAATGGTGTGGTTTAGATTGATTATATTACTATATAATGGGTGGTATGAATTGATCCTATTGATTTTGAATATATATATGGATTCAGAAGATTTTTTGTATCCATCATTGAGTTGTTCAAATAATGTATGTTAATTTTAAACATCAAATTTTTTCCCTATATTTTGTCATGTTGGTTAATATAATGATTTTTTAAAGAACAAATTCTATGTACCAAAACTGTTTTTATATGATCAATAGACTGAATAATAAAAATATATACAATGTTTTTTTAGTTCATCATGGTTACATTTATCAAATTGAATTTAAATAAGTATTACCTAATCAAATATTCTTATACTTTTACCTCATGGAGTTTACTACAACAAATTTTGAGAAAAATTATCAATCATTCCTTTGAAATAAACAAGAACCATTTCTATTATTAATTTTCATGATGATGTATCCAAAAAATTCATATAAATAAGAAAAATAGCTTGGGTGAAGAAAGATATAAATTGCGTCCCACAACTAATTTTTTTGTAAAACATGAACATATATTATTTAATCATTCGTATTACTCATAGTGTCTATCTCTTTCATATTATATAATATAATAAATATACATTATCTACAAATTATTCCATCAAAATAGAATGAAATATTTAACAAAACCCTTAGAAATTCTATACCAGACAGTAAATTATTCTAGTTGTAGTCTGTAGAGCCATTTTCCCCCTCGATCCAAATAAAATGAAAAATACCTCAATTTTATGTGGTCCAAATATACTCATCGTCACTATAATATATCACACACTATTTTGAAATCCATGATATGTTTTTTGGATCATTACATTAATGTATATTAAATTTTAAATAAAATATGAATCATCCTTATTTTCAATTCACAATATTCACATAATGTATTTATGGTAATTTCTTTTTATCATGAACAATGAAGTTGGGTTCAAAAATATCACTTAGGGTTTTTTTTATGATGTCCAACATTGTTCCTGAATTTATATTGAACTTTTGAATTTACTACAAATATTTCTAGTGAATAATTTTCCAAATAATATTTGAAATTTTAAATGTTTCTTAATAATAGAGTTTTATTTATAAATTATCTCTTAATCTATGGATAAAATGATGAAAAAGTGTTAATGTTAGTGAGATTTTTGAATATTATTGTTATGTAATTGATACCACCACCCCAGAAAATGGCCATATTTTTTAAATAACTATAACATGGTGGAATTAGAATATGTTTTTTCAATAAGGTGATGATATAGTATAATAGAGAATAAAGTATGTCTCTACAAATGACTGAAAATCCATATTTCCACATTTAATGAAATGGTCGGGGAACTAATTTGAATTTCCATCTAAGAGTAGTAAATATAGTAGAAAAAGAAATTATTTTGATAGATCAAGTTATGATTTAGGTTATTAGTTCAATGGTTTCATTTCTACTTTTTATGATATTTTATTCTAATGTTGATTTCTATGACTCGATCCATGACAGTATCCCAAAAGATTTATCTATCATCAATGGGTAATATTGATTCAAAGATTTGAATTAACAGGGATCACTATCAATTGATCCTCATTTATATGAGTGTGAAGAAATATCCAAAACACTTTTGACTCTCAATGTTTGTATATCCTAAACTACTTAAACAAACTCTCAATCTGTTGAGGTTACTCGTGAACAATTCATAATCATCCACTAAATGTCACACTAATTTCAATGATCAACTAATACATTACTAACCGAATCTTCAAATTTAATCATAATAAGAAAGATAATGAGAAGGGAGATATTATTTTATAATACCATGACTATTGAAGTGTATAAAATATCAACCATATAAAATCATTCTCTATTAAATATCGTAACACGAAAAACTATGATCAAAGAATAAAAGAAAAAATTGCTATTGAAATTAAATGTTAAGGATTGTAAAAAGGATATCCACCACATAGTATGAAAATATGTTTTTTCCATCAATGTGTTGGTATTAATCCATGAATTAATAAAGATAATATAGAAAATTTAAATATAAGAATTGAATTCCTCATTTTTAAACTCACGCTCTCCCATATTATCCTTATGACCTTGCAACTTAATCAACCACATTAGGTTTATTTTATTGATTCAGTGATAAATCTCCATGAATCTATATTATCCAATTACCCTCCATGTGAATTCTAATTTTTCTCACATAATTTTGGTTCTTGAGATTCTATACATGTCCACATTATATTTAATAGACTCCATAAAACATAAACATTATCTATATATTAACAATTCGTTATTGAGTGTTTAAAAAATATTTAATCATTAAATGCTAATTAATTATATATATTGGGAAATTTTAAATTACATTTTCTTATAAAAATATGAACAAATGTGGCCCTTAAATTTCAATCAAACGTCTAATTGGACACTTATATACCCCCACCTGATATACACATTGCATCATTTAACAAATAGTGAATCGTTATATATTCAAATATAGCCGCAAAAAATCATTATACCACACAAAATAACATTTAAATATAGCCTAGGTTACTCTTACTTGTGCTCTATTTTATCAACATAGAATAGAAATAAAAATGTATATATATATGTGTTTCCATAGGGTATCATTTATTTATGATCACTAGAGAAACATTGTGAATCAAAAATTCATCATGGGAAAGCTGTTACATATCAATACTTAAATATGTTTACAAAAGTCATGAATTTCAGTTATCAATGCAGCAACAATAGATCTTATGTATTCAGTGGTATCATTTACGTAAAATCATTCAATTATATAAGGGTTTCCATTTTAATTTAATTTTGATTCCAAATTCATAGGGGAAAATTAAACATTAGTATGAGTATGTTTACATATCTCAATTGGGAACTCGTACTTATTAGATTGCATTGTTAGTTTTACCCACCTATAATTATTCCTAAAAAATCCTAAAAAATAATCAGTCAAATGAATATCTATAACAAACTATTCATTATATTCTAGAAATTAAATAAAATTAGTTATATTAACAATTTGGACCATTTAAATAAATTATCAAAATTATCCAATGAAATGACCCATTAATGAAACAAATCATTAAAACTAAATTAACTAGTAAATTGGACATAATAAATTTAATTGAATATAAATGATATATGGTCAATTCATTACTTATATCAATGAATCGTCACATCATATAGGACTTTATGTGAAATGTATGATTTAGAGCTATGTTGAGGGTCTCTTATAAATGTGGATAGACTATACCCTCTTGATCAGATAATTTTAAATAACATAGATATAAATATTGATAAGTGATCAACACATGGTTACTATGTAATATGATCATAATTGTTACGATTAATTCATATAGTAATATATATCATATTCAACGAATAAATGAGGAAATTATAGTTTCACATGTCTCATTTGTAATTATTCATGAATAAAATAATAAAAATAAAATAATAAAAATAAAAAATAAAATGAATGAAAAATATAATTAAATTAGATCCAATTATATAACTATTTTTTTCATATACAGCTATATAACATTCAACTAATCCATTGATTTTTGTGCCTTTGACCATACTTACATCCCTAATAATAATGATATTAGACACACCAAGATACCAATGTAGGGTGTGAGTATAACATAGTAGGAAACTACTAATTGTGTCTCTAAACAAAATCATTATTATATAAGTGAATTTATGAATCAATATTTTAAAAATAAATAATAATAAATAATAATATCATAAATTTTCAATTCATTGAGTTATGCCGCGGTCAAATGATTATTAATTATAATAATATTTTCTAGTGATTGTATAAGCTAAAATATATCAAAACTACAATGCCAAAGGATGGAATAAAATTTGCTTGATCACAATATAATGAGTCAATATAAATATTTATCCTTTTTGTATAATAAAAATCAATATAAATGAAATAATGCCCTTGTTTTTTCAAATATGAAAATATAACACACAATATACCATTAAATTCAAATATGTAGTAATTTGGTATAACAATACATTTGACATCAACATCTTTAAAATTATAATGAAATAAAATACTATACAAATATATGTGGTTAATATCAATTTCCATGATAATATCCACCTTATGAAAGTGGGAATATCATCCAATGGAAATACCCAATACTAGGGAACCTTGTCATATCAATACAGACATACAAAAATATTATATAAAAGGTGGAATATCATCTCATTCAATGACAATGACTATGTTAAAATTGGTATATAAACATATTCCTGTAAACTTTTATATATATATATATATATATGAGTGGATATATTATCCCCTTAAATAAAAATTTTAATAAATTAGGATAGTTTTCATTTCTATGGGTATCATCAAAAACAATTTTATAGACCCCTATTATGTGAGGAACAAAATGTTAAGTCGGAATATCCAAAAAATCCAAAATCAAACCCATATTTATTTTAATATAGTCCTAATCCATATGAAACATCATATAAATGGTTTTCAATCCCATACTCATGGAAATATATGGAGTATATATAATCATATATCATAGTTGGCCTATATAATTAAAAATAGTGAATGTTTTATTATATCAAAACAACTTAAGGAATACAAATTAAAAAATTAAAAAATTAAATTTTATTATTTGTTTTGGAATAACAAACAATTTTTTTACTAAATCAATAATAAATTATATCTCACAGTCACATACTTCTCCATGTATGATATAATTTTTATCCTTAACCTGGAAATGTATAACAAAAAGAAGTTTCTACTATACTTTTTTCACTATAATTTTTTATAAAAACCCATTAATTTAAGAAAACAATCATTCTCGGGGAGGACCCAATGTTAAATCCATACATAAACATGTTCCCCAATTTCATGTGAAAAAAATGGTGACATACTATGAAACCACTATATTATATTATAAAACTCTAGTATGCCTATTTGGTTAAATGTTTTAGGTTCCCAACAAATTAAATGACCCTCCATATTATTTATGAAATTTTACGTAAAACACATCAATTGGAAATCCCCTCATTGTTTTAACATCACAATTTTACCAATTATATATAAATGATATCCAATTTGGTACAAATGATAACATTCATTCATGAATTTCAAAACCCATATGCCTGAACATATATAAAACTCATATCAATCAATAATATAGTTTGGTGCGATCCTTTAGCATATTTTTTCGATCCCACTTATTAGTAATTTTTAGATGAATCGATATCATTATAATGAAACAAACAACCCAAAAAAAACAACCCATTAGGTACTTCCAAAAAAAGTGTAAAAAATATAGATTGGGATTATAATTAAGTTGATAAAGTAATACCCATATAAAAATAAGATTATTGATTGATACATTATATGGTCATATATAGGGGAGTAAAATTATTGGAAGATGATAAAATAAATTTAAAGGTGTGTGAAATCAGTAATCGATTGAATGTGTTAGAAATGAGGGATTAAAATGATTTTAAGAACATTAAATTTAATTAATTTAAATACAATGTTTTATTGTATAAAATTATTATCTATAAGGTGACCATTATTCTCAAACTAAGAACATATTCAAATCTAGATACATATTCCAGGTCTAGTGTGTCTCTAGATCCTTTCTTAGACTACACACCCATATCCTCACCAAAAATATATTTTATACAGACACACTGAGTAATAAATTACATCTTTTCCTAAATTAATAACTTTACACCGAACTAATTTTATAAAAAAACTAAATCATTTCCTTTTATGACACCACTAAAGGCTAGAAACCTTGAAAAAATAAATTAGTAAAAAATTATATAAAAATTCATAGCACATGGAGGTTGTTAAAAAATACTCCTAAAAATAATTTTTATCCAAAATATTCGAGAATAAGGCCTTTTAAGGAAAAATTATGTCCACTATGTTGTTGTATAAATATTTCACAACTTCGTCTAATCCTTCGTATCCATAGGCTTCCACTTAAAATTTAATAGGTGTACCATATATCCAAATCAGACATTCTCACATAAACATTCAATAAGAAATAGTTATTAATTAAAGGTATCATCAACCTCAATATTGATGTCATATAAAATAATGAACTGAGAAAGGTTGTGATGATATCATTGAATATAAGATATATTTTTTAGGTTTCGTAAACGGTTGAATATATGAGAAATAACTAACAAAAAAGACAATTTACTGATCCTCTCAAAAAAACTCAAACAACTGCAATAATATTTGTTTTAAATTTTCACTACCACTAAATAAACCTACATCCCATTTGAGGATAAATATATAAAAATACTAGGTTTTTATGACATACTCCAAAGTGTATTTCTATTTATATAAATATGATAACTACATACACAAAATATTCACAGATCTTTTTATAATCCATTAATATTCCATTATGTAGATGCCATGAGAATCTACCTGACCGTTTAAGAATCCCCTATAACTATGCATAATTATTGAATTAACACAACATAAAGTACATTTTCTTGATTTTCCCCATTATAGTCAATACCAAAAAATATTTTTATTTTTAGGATCACTATGTGAATTTTTATATACAACGAAATGGAATGTTAGTATATGATGAATTTTTATAAATTAAAACCATATACCATATTTTAACTCTTCACTTCTTCAGAGATAGTATATTTTATTCTATTACCAACAAAATAAATTTTTCATCACTACGATCAAGATATAAAATTATGAAATAAGGAAACCAAACATTGTATAATATTACCACACATATCTTTGATGTGTAATGTTTATAATCCGATGCACATATATGTTCTTTTGTTATCATGATAATTTTAGGACATGGTGTTTCCTTGGAAAAATATATTAATATTGACTTTGTAAATTGAATTGATTAAATCATAATAATTTGTTTAATATTGTTATGTTATAATTCAATGATGAAGATTAGTGGTATAGGATTGAGTACCTTCGGGACTAATAAATATAATCATCTTAATCAATGTATAGAAATCATAATGGGCTTCTTCTTCATTACAATCAAAGGGTTATCTGAAAATTCATAAATCCTTGTAATATAACTATTCTTAAGCCAAATGAACTATTATAAACACACCTAAGGGGGTGGGGTGAATGAGGAATGGTCAGATTTTACTAAATTATAATTTATTTTATTTTTATTTAAATCAATTTGAAATATGGACCTATTTACCTATATGATATTTAGGAAAATAGTAAATTATTAAAACAAGTGTTTTGACAAATCTGGTCTTTCGTTGGAATCAAACACTTTTTTGAGCTTCGAATGTATGAGTAAATTTTTTTTAAATATAAATATACTCATTAATTTATATTTTCATTGGTTAGATATTAGTTTTAATCCTCTCATGATAGCACATAGGTGGGTTTTCACAGTATTACCCATGAGAGTATATGTTCCATCCCAAATGTTCATTTTTCTCTCCCTACAAGTTCATATCATTTCATCCTCAAACATCAAGAGGATAGAAAATAATTATAGGCATATAATTATACATACAAAAATAATTTACTTCCATTACTATGGTGTTCATAAATCCCATTAATGTGGAATAAAATACTTATAATAAGGTCTCTATTTTTGACACATCTTCATGGTTATTATTCAGAAACTATTTTCTAACATTTCTCAATTTAATCATAAAACAAAAAACCCAAAAATTATACATGAGAAGTAAACACTTAATGAAACACCATTAGAAACTTTTATAATGATTAAATAACCAAAACATGGCCCCTTTATTTCCCAAGATATACATTCTCTTAAATGTATTCTTATTCTTCTTCATTATTCATCTCAAGATTCAAAAACACTGGGTTTAATAGGGACTAGTATTTAAAACCACCTTCATCGTCATTATCATCATCATCATCATCATGATGATAATCATCCTCAATATCATCATCATATGCAAATTATCTTCTTCAATAACCATATTGTTTATAAATATTGTATTGGATCCTCTATACTGAATTTAAATATTCATGAGATGACATTCACTTAGTTTATATATATTCCAGTGTACAACTCTCTTTTTATCATATTCTATTTTATTTTTCTATATTACAACATAAATTTATCAATATCCTCATAATACATAAGTATATGTGTGTTTCCTCAATTTTTCTTATGATTTTTTTGGTAAATATCTATAGTTGTAAAATAATATTTCTTGTTTCTATGGTCCTTAGTAGAATCTAAAAAATCTGGATAGGGAATTCTTTTTAGCACAATACATCAATATTTTTTCCATCAAATATTCCTTTGTAAAGAAAAAGTTAATTATATTTTCTCTCATATTTCACCAAAATTTATACACTATAAAATTTTGATGGATAATATAAAAATCGAGTCTTGATGTACATTGACATTAGATAACATTTTTTTAACACATAGAACATTACAATAATGGATTCCAAAAACCCAATAAGTTTTGTGCATTTGGAAACATGGAAACATGCACAATGGTACGCATGTGAGATACATTATCTCCCACAAGGTTATTATGCATTACAATCCTTCCTAGAAATGTCATTCATAACACATATCTTCCTAACAGTGGGAAGGAGACATAAAAATGGGTGAGCTCATATACTCAGTAAGTATAAACAAGTGAGACATATAAAAATAAACATGAGCGTAGGGATATGTGCTCATTATCATGAAAATTGAAAATCAAAAAATTTATATTGAAGATAAAAAACATGCATTGTGGAATAAATGTTGAGAGCTCATAAGACATGAATCATAATGAAATTAAAAACAGAATCCATGAAAGTATAAAATTGGTATAAAACATGTAATTATGGAAATTAAATAATCATATAATATTATTTCAATTGTATCAAAGGAATTACATACATGAAAATCTTCTTAATATGTGATCACTCCTCATACTATATTGGTAGTCAGGGTTCACTTCCATAGATATCTTATTATCATCAGTTCACTCCACATACCATCTTCATATTCATGGTTTAATCCCATGGCCATCTTAGTAGTGAAGGATCACTCCCAAGATCATCTTCTTCTATCACCTGATATATAAATCTTTATCGAATTCCATAGATGGAGATATATGTCTCAACTATCTTGTAATGAAATAATACATAAATTTTCTACAAATTCAATAATAATCCTATCATGAACCATGAAATGAAATGGGTAACATATAAATATAATCATACCATAACCTATGGTAATTATATAGGTTTCATAATCATTTCATCAAAATCAATATGCATTAAAATAACAAGGTTTCAAAAGAATATAATCAGTGGAATAATAATGGGTATCCTAAGCATCATTATATAAAAACACAATCCATTGAAAAAATAATATGAATGGAAATTTTGAATAATTTCTTAGAAGAGGATGAGTAACATAAAAAAAATTCATCGTAGTTGGAAACTAACAAGGAACGTTATTTTGAAATCATTTCATGACGAAAATATTATTTATTCGGTGAAAAAAGGAAATCTGACACATAAAAACTGTTTGAATACCATTTTCTTGTAAATAAATATAAAAACTAATAAATAAATATTTGAAAACCATAAAAATTATTTTTTGTTGACAAAATATAATTTGACCATGAAAAGATTGTGAAAACAACTTTTCTTGAAAAAATATAAAAGGATATTGAAAATGTTTTCCGAACCATTTCATTGAAAATGCTTTTTAAACATATAAATAATGACTGAATTGATTTTAAAAATTATTTTCAATGAAAACATGTAAATTAATATTCAAAAATAATTTGAAATTATTTTACTTGATAACTTATAAAAGAAGCATGAAATCAATATGAAAACTATTTTTTTTGAAACCATTTAAATTTTGTCTTAAAATTGTTTGAAAAACTTTTTCCATTAAAGATTAAAAAATAATTTTGATTTTTTTGAAAAATGTTTTCATTGAAAACCTATTTAATAAAAATTAATATCTACTATAATATGATTTTTCTTTTTAAAAGTAATAACTTTTAAATTTCTAAAAATTTTCATCATGGGAATGTTGGTCATGATATGAGGTATATCTGTACACATCAAACATTCCATTTGCACCCTAAAATAACAAGAAAAGTTACCCTCTATAAACAATAAGAAGATTCATTTTAAAGACCCCATTTGTTTTAAAATATAAAATAAATGTATAAATTTCATTTCAAGATCATGTATAGTATTATAATTTTTATGAAACTCTTTTTTTTGGAAAACAATGAATGAAGAAACTTATATTTTCAATTGAGGATAGGGTAAAGTTGGGACTTCATAAAAATACATTCCTAACTATATTATGAACCAATGAGTGAAAAAATATACCAATACATGTATGTATCATTAATACCCATAGAAGTATAAAATTCATGAATATTATTGATATATGGATTATATTATTTATACAAAGGAATCATAATCATAATAATCTTGAAAAGCGATGAGAGAGTTTCAATAAACCCTTACCACATGATAACATGGGATCACAATATCCATGTAAGAAATATAAATTATAATATGTTATAAATATAATTTATAAAAGGAGATTTGTGAAATGAAATTTAATAATATATTATATACACCTCGAATAAGTATTTATGTGCATAAAAAACATCAGTCTTAAGGAAAGAAAATTGAGAGAATACCATTTTACTATTTTTGTAACTTTTGAACCATTAACCCAATGAAAAAAATCATATAATGTAAAAGTAAATAAACATAAATATAAATATAGGAACAATTGTGTACATCCATGGTAGTATACACCCCACATAAAAGGAATGTCTGGTAAATAAACCATGTATCTCATGGAAATAAAAAGTTATATGAAATCTCATGACCATGTTTCTTGACTCACTTCGTACCAAAAAAGGATTCATATATAATATCTATAAGTATAATATATATCTTTTAAATAATAATATTATTATTTATAATACCATATATTGTTTTTTAGGTCCCTTAATTTCTCTTTTCTTAATAATCCTATGTTATGATTTTACAACGGGTAATATATGCTTTGTTCTTTGCATGTATCTTAATTTGTTATACATTTTTCCATTATACTTATATCATGATTTCCAGAACATAATCCATGATATAAATATTATTTATATATATTATAAGCATATTATAATAATCTTTTGAATATATATGTATGAAATGGAATACACCATTCACAGAGACGTTATGTTGTACATATACGTAAATTCTATTTCTGTTATTATTGTCATACAAAATCAATGATTGAAAATGAAATATAAGTATCAATATATATATATATATATATAATTAATAAATTAAAATTATTATATAACATATATAATTTAATTTAAATAAATCCATCCTTAATACCTCCCATGTAGTGTGTGAGAGAATCATATCACTTCAAGGGGGTGGTAGTCCATACTTCATCAAACAAAATTATCAAATTTACACCCAATGAAAAATATAAAGACATGCAATAAAAAAGGATTGAATAATATTAAATATATATTTAATATAAAATATAACCTTTCTAATAATATTGAATATTATAATTCTAACCATGAGAGGTGGTAAAGGAAAATGAACTATTGTTATTTAGCGAGATGGTAGTTCACCTTACACATAAAAAATATGTCCATTACATATTAGACGGATGTCTATGTATGTTTAGCTATAACATTTAGCATAAAAAAATTATATTACATTGAGTATAATGTTTTTACTATATAATCTATTAATAAGATTAATTGAGGTAGTGGAGAATCAATATAAATGAAGGGAGTTTGATAGAGGGCGTGACCACTTGAATGGATAAATCATTCTGGATTTCAAAAAAAGGATACCTAGGAATAATATATGTTGAAATGGATTCATAAAAGAGTTATATAGGGATTTTTTGAGGAAAATATGGTAAAGTATGTACTATAAAACTTGGCTTGAGAGGTGTGAAGCTGTTGGAGGAGAGGAGCCCTTTTTATATTGGGGGATGACTACTACTCTAGTAAATATTTGCAAGGTGAATGCCAACAACGTTTTTCATGTTTCAAGTGCATCCAATAGGGTAATAAATTGAAGAAAATGTAGGACAGTGTTGATAAATGTTCATCTAATGTCTCTATGATAAATTTCAAGGTAAATTTCGGTCATAAATTTAAGGATTATTTGTTAGTTAATCTAAATTTTACCATAATCATTGTAATTAAATATAATTACATTCACTAATATTTATGGTAAACATAAAATAAAACCTTATTAAAAATTCTAAATTATTCTCATTAAAAATATACAATCCATTTTTTCAAATTCCAAACACAAAAGTTGTAGAAGATATTTTAAATTTAATCCTACTGATGGGATGACACTAAAGGTATATAAACTAAAAATGACCAAATGTTTTCTACGTTTTTATATCCAATTTCAATGTGAAATTGTTTATAATGAAGTAATATAGTTTTATTGATAACGAAATGATCTAAATGGAATTTTAATCCAATTTAAAATGTAATTTTACCTTATAAATAATTTAGAAGAAAAACTTTTTTTGAACTAAAATTCAGTATTTTTCACTATTAATTAAAAAATAAAACATAAAATAAATATTCAAAAAACATACCCTAAAAATATTATTATGTACCTATTAAAAATATAACATTTTTGATATTATATATATATATAAGATACAAAAATTTCATTTTAAATGGGTTCTCCATTAAAAGGATGTAAAAATTACTTAATAAAAATATAGGTTATTAAGCATAAAATTGTGTTGATTCATAACATATGTCTATAAAACCAATTGGATGAAATAAAATATATTTTTTTGAATTTAAAATAGATATATTACATTAATATCACTCAATAATTTTGATTATTTTTATTTATTAGGTTAAAAAATATTTGTGACCATAATAATAATATTTTCATTTATATTCATTTAGTTTTCATACAAATTTCTAATTAATTGGTAACCTATGAATTTATCATATATTTTTTCAAGAAAAAAACATTTTCATATTTAAGGTAATACTATTCAAAAACATCAACGTAATATCCTGATTATGTCTCATTATAATAATATTTTTTATAATATATCATATGTTGGTAACACTTGGACAATTATATTTCAAAAGCAATCAAGGAAGGACAATCTTGCATAAAATTTATGCTAACCGTGATGTTACATGTAGATAATGTTAAAAATAATATTTCATTAAGTGCACAATAACATAGTCTTGTATTTAACGCAATCCAGACACAATGATTTGATATTGAACTAAACTATATTTAGTTTTGTGTGAAATAAAATATATCAAAAATGTTATATTAAATAAAAAAATACAAAATCTTTAGTTGATACATACCCCACAATAAATTATTATTCCCCTAAAATTAATCTAGGTTATAAAATTATTAATACTTGAAATTTTCATTTATATTAACCCACATCATAAAAATTAAAACTAAAAATTCACTTAAAATTGGGTGTTAGAACCATAATAGTTATCCAAAATAACATATAACTGGGGTTCATCATTGATGAATATAGTTTGGGAGTAATGATTATATATGGAGGAAAATTTTAAATATTTATAGGGAGTGTTTAGGTCATCACTCACAAATAAGTGAATGATCGAATTATTGTTGAGGGACTTAAAATCCAAAATTTATGATGATTTCAAAAGAAATTAGATGAACATATTTTAATGTACTGTGACACATAATTTTTTATCACATTCATAGTGTTGATTAATTATTGACATATTCCAATAAACAAATTTTTATAGTATTTTTGTGAGAACAATTTATAATACATCCAGTACCTCAAAGAATGAATGTCCAGAAATTGAATTTGATGCTTAAGGCACAAAAATAATAATTTAATGGATTATGAGGGATTAAAATAATTAAAATTATAACAATTTCCCACTTAAGAATAAATATTCCTTAATAAAAAACATCAAAATTAACAATAATTTTTCATCATTGATATTTATTCAAAAAAAATAATTATACATAAATAAGGACATCGCATAGGGAAGTGGTAGGTGTGAGACCCTAATCATCATTCGGTCATGGGTTCAAGACCCCTATCCTTGCCAGACCAGATAGTTTTTTTTCCAAAATACATTATGTCATTTTCTAAAATCACAATAACATATTTTTAAAATATTATGCACATATTATAATTATGGTTAATAACTAAAAATCCTATTATACATGGTTTTCAATACAACCATAATACATAAATACATCATATGAAGTTTAACTTAGACTTTTCATGAATTTGTAACCTTATAAACCTTCTTTAAGATAAAAATAGATAACATTATAAATAAGGTCATTGTAGAAGCTTAACATCGATCCTTCATGTATCAGAAATTACCTCTTCATTGTCACATTCCAAACATGTATATACCCTTATTTTATATTATCTTGAAACATGGTAATAATCTAAATTACCATAAATAATTGTATAAAACATGAATTCTTATTTATTCCAATGGTTAATAGATGTATTATGTAAAAACATGAATCTGAAAGCTTCATCCATAATAACAGAGATTAATTTTTTATCAAATATTTTATCAGTTATGTGGTAATAAACACAATCCAATATAGTTGTAAATATCCATCATATTTATATACAGGAAACATTATCTTAACATAAGAAACTTATTAATGGTAACATTTCTTTGGTAAAATTATCACATTTTTTCCAATCATATAACCAATCGATTGGGAAGATTAAATATAAATTTTACATACTAAACGAAAAACATAAAACATAGTCCTTTTACATTTCATCATTCATATAACATAATTTTTGAATTATAATACATAAAAACATCAATAATTCCACTTCATCCATAATAAATCTATATGGATACCTCATCCTATTGTATAATACTTATTTCTTTTCATATTTTATCTATAGTCTCATCATCATCTTCAATGTAACCATTACTCATACCAACATGATTATTGTTTTTTGGAGAATTCTTCATGGGGAATTGAGTCTCACAATGTACATTTATTCCAAAATAAAATCACAAATCCTTTGATGATGATATATGGATGCCAATATTGGCATCCATTTGATTAAATAAACTCCACATGTTTCCCTATAAATCACTCTCATTGTTCCCTTCTGTTCTATAGTAAAAACACCTTATTTTTTCACTAATATATACACATCGTTTTTTGTCTAAAAATTATGGACAAAAAATAACTGAATCTTATTTTTGACAATGCCTTCATTATAGAAAAATTAGTGCAACTCCTTCTTTATATTTCTTGGTGATTCTGAGAATTGGTTATGGTTCCCAATGTTGATCATGTTACTTGTTAATTTATTAGGCATGATGAAAACATCTTTACCTCTAGTGATAAACCAATTTCACTTCCTATATATATATTTTCAATCATATCCATCATTAATATAGTTTCTTTTTGATCCCACCATTTACTAAAACTAATATGAATTGATTATAAAACAATTATTTCCTGGAGGAATCAAATATTTAAAAAAATTACTTATGTGATGTCTAAATTAATATACCTTCCTTCAACTATGAAAAAATAGATTTATACTAGGTTATTTGTATCCAAACTATATCTAAATCGTTCATAATGGTTTGTTAAGAGATTGTGAATTTCTAATTAATAACTCTCGGAGTGTCTAACTAGGATTGCAGCAAGGCCCATTGTATTGTACAATATTACTCTAGTTCTGGCCTGGGGTATCGTGTAAGAGTCTTTACCCATAGGTATAGCTATGATAGAGCCACTACCGCTTATAATATCCAAACATGGATTTATTTCTAGGAAACCACTAACTCTATACATTATCCAAACTCTTGAATATTTTCCTAAAAGTAGAATCATCCTTATACTTATGCTTAGATTCATCCATATAAATATACATAAAAAATATACCAAGGGATCTCACTAATGTATTATCATACTATTTTCAAAGATTCAACTGAACCTTTTCTACGAAACCCAATATACCAACAATGTATTAAAATAAATTTAAATTCTATAAAATTTTCAGAATACCAAAATCATTACAAAAATGGATACCCAAATACCATATTTGTTTAGTGACTTTGGAAAAATGGAAACATGAACACCAGTACATTATTGAGTTACATTATCTCCCACTAGGTTATTATTGACTAAAACCCTTCTTAACAAAATCAATCATTATATATATATTTATAACCTATATAATAAAACATAAAAAGGGTTTATCTCAGATGATATTAAGGTTAAATAGAGAGACATGTAAGCATAAACATGAGCATATGGATATGATATTGTGAACATGAAAATAAAATATCATACTTGGCATATAAATGATCATAAATAGGTATCTTGTAATACATATTGGTAGATTATATAATATGAATCCGAATGAAATAAATAACATAATCTAAAAAAGAGTATCAGAAGAATAAAACATTAAATTATTGAAAAAACATAACCATATAATATTATTTTAATAGTAAAAAATTTATCTCTTTGAAGACCATCTTAGTAGTATGGGTTAACTCCCTATACCATCACGGTATTCATGGTTTACTCCCATGTCCATCGTAGTGTCATGAATTAACTTCTAATTCCATATTGGTAGTCATGGTTCATTTACAAAACCATCTAAGTAGTCAAGGTTTACTCCCAAGACTATCTTAGTCTATCACATGATATATAAATCGATACGTAATAGATTAGGGGAGATATATACCCCAACCATATCATAATGAAATAATATATACACGTGAAAAAAATCATAAATAATAATATCATAACCCACAAAATGAAATATTTATCATAAAAATATAATCATATAATAACATGCTGGAAAATATAAATGTTTCATAATCATTTCATCCAAATCATAACCTCTAAAAAATTGTGTTTCCAAATCATATAACCCATAGAAGCGAAAAAGGAGTTATAATCATCGTTCCATCAAAACATAAATTATTCATGAAATAATATGAATAGAACATTTAATAAATATCCTAGAAGGGAATGATTAACATAAACAGATTTCATCTTAGATAGAAAAAAACATATAATGATATTTTGAAAATAATTTTTGAGGAATATAACATTTCTTAATTGAAAATAGTATATTTAAACATAAAAAAACATTTTGAAAACTATTTTCATGAAAATAAACATTAATATTTATAAATAAACATATATAAACCTTCTGGAATAATTTTTCATTGAAAACATATAAATAGTGAATAATTATTTTTTGAAATAAATTTCACTAAAGTCATATAAATTTTTATTGAATTCTTTTTGAAAACCATTTCATGGAAAATGCATTGCAAAATTATAAATAATGATTGAGATAAATTTGAATAGTATTTTCAAAGAAAACTTATCAAATAAACTTGAAAAAAATTTGAATATACATTCATGATAAATTATAAAATAATCATGAAAAAAATTTAAAACTATTTTCCATGAAAGCATATAAATAAGCTAGAAATCATTTTGAAAATCATTTTCATTGAATGCTAATAAAATAATCATGAAAACCTTTCGAAAACTATTTTTATTGAAAATAATTTAAACTATTGAATTTCATTAAATTTATGATAACATTATCTTTTAAAAATAATATCTTTTAAATCAGGAAAAAAAATATTCAAGGGAATTTCCATCATGAAGGAAGGAAAATCCATATTGGTCGAAAATATCTTTTTCAATGTAAAAATGATAAAACAGTTCCCCGATAGAAAAATAAAAAAAATGATTCCTTTTTAAGAACCCATTTTTAATGTAAAACATTTGTAGAAATTTATTTTATAGAACAAAAAATAATATTATAATATTTTTTGTAAACCCTTCTTCTTGGATAACATGGTTTGAAGGAAGAAAAAGATCTAACCTACGAGAGGTTAGAATCGGTATTTTTAAATAACACATTATTAAAAATATAATCTACCAAGGAATGAAAAAATGGTACCAATACATGAATATATCATGAATAAAAAGTGGTTAATAAATTTCATGAATGTTCCTAATAGATGGATTTTAAAATTTCAATAAATAAATCATATTTTTTACAATCTCAAAGAGCGATGAGATTGTTTCAATATTCTCTTATCACATGGTAACGTGAGATAATACACTCCAAGAACGAATAGAAAATTATATGAACATAAAAATATAATGTAAATAGATATATTCCTGATATAACATGTAAAATAAATATACATACACCTTGAAAAAATTTAAGTGTTTAATAAAACAAGAGTCTCAAAGAAGGAAAATTGAGATTGAACTAGTTTACTATTTGGGTAAATATTCAAAATTTAACCCAATGTAATAAATATTTTAGATTGGATATGTATAAAACCATAATTTTAATTAAAATAATCATTTAATACATCAATGGGATGTATAAAAACCACACAAAATGAATGGGTGGTGAGTAAACAATATATATCATAGATTTAAAAGTGAGATGAAATCCCTATACAATGTGTCTCGACTCTATTCGTACTCATAAAACTTCTTTTATAGTAAATATAAGTCTATATAAATCATTTTAAAATCATATTATTATCAATAATATCATATATTTTCTTATTAAGGATTTATATTACCCACTTTCTAACAATCCCATTTGAAGGGTTCACATCAGGTAATATTCGCTTTATTCTTCGCACATGTCTTAATTTTATATATCTATATTCATTATAATTATATCATGATTTATAAAATGTAAAAAATGATATAAATATTATTTATATAAATTATGTGTGTATTTAAATAATCTATAAAATATGTAAGTATGAAATGGAATACATTGTTCTTGGAGTTGGTAAGCCGTACGTACACATGAACAAGATTTCCATTTTTATTATGGCTTTGAAAGAATGAAATAAAATGAAATATAAGTAAATATATATATAATTATTATAGTTGAATGATTCTATCGTATATATCATATGTATTCACTAGAACCATCCTTAAAACATTCCACGTAGTGTGTGAACAAATCCCATCGATTTGAGGGGCGGTACTCCACAATTCCTCAAAAAATTATATTTTTAAACCAAACAGAATTTTAAATAATATGTGTTAAGACATAATAAATAAAAAATAATAATAATAGATATAAAATATGATAAATAAATATATATATATATAGAGAGATATAGATATATTTTCAGTCATAATGTGTACTGTTAAAGGCAGTAAAGAAAAATAGAACAATCATCTTTTAGTGATAAATCTGTTCACTGTACACTTAAACTATATGTCGATAACCCATTAGATGAATGTGTGTGTATGTTTAGGTATAACATTAATCATGAAAAAATTTTAATATAATATGGACATTAGTGTTGTTATAAATCTTGGAATAAGATAAATTGAAGGAGTGGAGATTAAAATCAAATGAAGGGAGGTTGATGGAGGGTGTTGTCTCTTAATCAGATAAATCCTTTTTTATTCAACCAATGGGTTTCCTTGGAAGTTATTTATCCAAAATTTAGGATTCAAGTATAATTTTAGAGATGTTTTTAGAGTAATTTTTTTAGGTTTAATGATCTAATGATTCTTGAGTGGTGTGAGGAAGTGAGAGGAGATGAGGCCTTTTTATAGTAGAGGAGGACTGACACTCTTGTAATTATTTGAAGAGATAATTACACTAATGTTTTTAATGTTTAAATTATAGACAACATTATAAAAAATTATATAAAATGGATTATAGGATAGATATATAAAATTAAAGTCTCTCTTCGACATGTTTTGAGGTCACTTTTGTGTTTCTAATTAAGGATTACTTTTTATTTAAGAATAATTTTATCTTAATTGATATAGTTAATTTTAATTACATTGACTAATATTTATTAAAAAACACAATTTTACCTTATTAATATTATTAAATTATTATAATTCAATATATGGAATAAATGTTTCAAAATTACAGTCACAGAAGGGTCAGAAATTAATTTAAATGTAATCCCGCTGACAGGATGCCACTGCAGGTTTTTAAAGTAAAAATGATAAAATTTTACTATGTTTTGAAATATAATGTCAGTTTAAAATTGGTTAAAATCAACTAAATTATTTTTACATATATAAATATTATCTCATTTAGCATTTATACCATTTTATTATTTTATTTATTCTTATAAATAAATTATATAATAAAGTAGTATTGAAAAATAATTTAGTACTTTTCACTAATATTTAAAAAATAAATCGTCACAACTAAATAAAAAATATTTTACATAACCTAATTATTATGTTCTCATTAAAAATTCTATGTTTATTTTAACATATTATATATAAAAATGTTTCAAAAATTTCATTTAATATCAGTAATCCATTTAAAGGTGGTAAAATGCCTCAATAAAATTGGGTTTGTTCTTATCATATGTCAACAAAATCTATTACATGATTATGAATAATATTTTATTGAATATATAAAATCTATATTACATTAATATCACTCAATAATTTTAATTTGTTTATTTTATTATGGTAAAATATCTTCTTGATCATAATAATAATATTTTCCATTATATTCATTTATAATTAATTGTTAACCTATGAATTCATATTATATTTTTGTAAACCACAGATTTTCATAAGTTATATAATTATATTAATTACCATAAACATATTGTCTATATTATATCATATTGTAATAATATATTATAGTTTGGTTACACTCTGTACAACTTGTCACAAATTTTATCGAGGAAGGTCGATCTTTTCTGTAATATATGTTATCCATGACATTTCAAGTAGAGAATGTTAAAATTTATGTTTCATTTAGTTCATGTTTACATGCTGTTATATATAAATCCATCCAAACATAGTACTTTAGGATTAAAAAATCAACTATTATTGTTATTTTTTGAAATTGAAAATAAAAAAAATTACTAAATTTATTCGAAAAAACATTTTTTCAAAAATAATGATGAGTTACCGATTCCATTTAATTTTCGCATCCTTCCACCACAACATTTAGCTTATTGAATCCATATCAATATTGTAAAACAAGATATCTAGTGCAATTTTGGTTGTCGTATACTTTTTCATTATCATTTTATAGACAATATTTCCAAAATCTTAATCACATATCAAAGACAATCATATTATATCAATAATTATCGCAAATAATGGGACTCCCACTTGAATATATCTTTATAGTTATAGAAGGTTAAGAACTATTTTATAATGTTTCCTTTTATGATGATATAAATTTCATATTAATTTACATTGGTTTATATATACTCCATCACCCATAACTTTTTATAGACATATTTACATTGTTATTTAAAAAATACATCCAATACACATTAGGTTATGTTAGTTTCTTCATTTTTATAATTAAAATAAATTACTTCACATAAATCAATATAAATATCAGTTCACTTTTCCACTAAAAATTATCTAAAATAGAAATAAATGATGAAAATTAATAACCCAATTGACACTATTTGTATAAGATACGATCATATCAGCTCAATGTAAATCTTCTACACATTTCTCCTTTATATTTAATTAATCATCTCCTTTTTGAGAGAGTTGTCCAATTCCATTTGAGAAGGTTGGAACAATATTTATCTTTGAAATGATTCATTAACTAATCCACCCTATGTGTATATGGTCTAATCCAATTTATAAAACAAGAGTGAATATTTATGAAAATAATGTTTTCCATTAAAAATATCAATGTTTTCCAACATTTATTTTCATGTTTTAGGGATTTTATAAATAAATAAATTAATAAATTTTTAAAAATTAACTCAGTTGCTCAAACAAATCAGAAAATATCATGTGGATCTATGTTTTCTCATATATTTTTCCATAGTCACTTACATTGATATATATGTTAAAAATTTATCAAAATAAAATTAGGATAATCTAAATCAATCCAATCATTAAATTTCATAAAATGTATTTATAATTATTTATTTTTATGAGATAATTAATTTTTAGCAGATTATTCATCTACGATCCACTTCAAGATATGATCTAAATTCATAACCATGTTTTTTCAAGAATATTGGTTCCACATTGAAGTATGATTCTAATTGTGAAATAAATTCCAAATTCTCTATTTGATATCTACTTATAGTGATACCATCAATTTTATATTTTATGATACATATCCAAAAATAACTGAGAATAATACCAGAAGACATTATCTTATTAATGGGATATATATGCATGATATTTTTCCCTTATCCAAGAAAAAGAAATTTTAAAATATCTATTATTTAACTATCTCTTAATGTTTTCTACAATCGATTTTATAAATATTTTCGTCTTCGGGAAGCATAGATTTCTTTATCTGTTTAGTTTTATACTTCAGTAGAATGGCCTTCAGATCTTTTAAAATTAAATGAATTTTTATTTTTACCAATTGATCCATACTCTTGGACATTTCCAACATTGCTTTGAATATTGTTTTGTAAACCTTGTGTATATTCACAACCTTATCTTTTTACATTATATCATTTTCACATAATCCTTTTTAAAATGTGTAGTTAATAGTACATTACATTGGTTATTAATTTATCCATGAAAAATTGTATGCAACAAATGACCATGTGTGCTTAATATTTTAACCTCCGCATACAGTTCTATTGAAATTATAATTTTACTTTTTTGGGAATCATCTTATCTATTTCATAAGGAGGGTCAAACAATAAGATAATCATGCTATACTTCCCTTTGAATATACATTTTCATTGAAATTTAATATTTCTCATTTTAAAATTATTTTCGTTGTGTATATTAAAATGTTACATGATGAGGTCCCTCTTACAACAGTACTTGAATCTTATTTTATCTATTATGACTCTTTTATCATCATTTTTTTCATTGACTTCTTAGGAGTAATTTATTAATACCTTATCTTTTTTTATTTCTCTCCGAAGGTAAACCTAATTTTAATTTATATTCGTTTGAAGACATATTATTGTGGCCCTTTCATTTAATCAAGATTTTCTTTTCAGACCCATACATATCAATATTCTTTGTAATAGTTAATATATGTGTTTAAACAATTAGAAAAATTATAAAATCAATTATTATTATTTTTTAATAAAATATTATTCATGTTCTAAAATGAATGCAACTATATAGTAGGTTTTATTTATATATTATGTCTTATCCCCTTTATATATTCCCTATATAACATGAATTTAATAAATTGCAATGTATTAAATTGATTAAATTATATAGAATCTTCCAGAATCATAAATATTTTCCTAAAACCCGCATTATTTTCTCTTCAAATGATGTCTATATTGATTTTCGTAACCTGTATTTTTTATTGAAAACACTGAATTTTTTTATAAAAATTGATATTTGATATTTTAAAGAAATTATTAAGTCAACTATAGGAACATTGATGGATTTATGAACCATTTTTAACAACAATATTTGTTTAATTTTTTTTTCTATCCCAAAGTAGAAATTTGAAAAATATCAATATTAATAGATTTAACTAGATTGTGGGTAACCATATTCCGTATGATATTTATGGTATAATAATTAAGTGATTACCAGCTATTTTTCTACAATTTTTATTCTTCATAGATGATCCACTCCTTTAAGAGACACATATAGTGAACTTATTTCATTCATGATCTTGGGAAGTTCCAAATTATGTTACTTATAGACTTCTCAATTTAATATCCAACTTATGGAAAACCTAATTAATAGCAATATTATTTGACCCAAATAAATTTACCATGTTTTCTCACACACATTATTGATTTTGTTTTCGATCCATGCTCATTTTTGTGCCTTCATATAGAAAAAATCATGAACCTTGATCGTTTTGGATTTGAATTTTAATTAATATTACTTGAAAACATGAATATATTTATATGAAACATCCAATGTATTGATATTTCCTTACAGTAGTTTCTATCCATTAAAATATATTCAAATATATGTTATGTTTTTCTTTAATAATTTATTTATTATTCCCAAAAAATTGCTAAGGAATAATCCTTTTCTTTTTTTCTGTTTAATGAGAGTGTTTCAATTTTGCAATTTAATATCTAATCACATCTGAATTACTATATATTTTTATTATATTTATTATTTTTCATCATATAAACCTGAGATAAACAGAAATAATGAAGTAAAAAAATATCCATGCATTTTCATCAGGAATCAAGTAAGCCAAAACTAGAAATTTTAAACATATTAAATAAGATTATTTAATTTATTCTCATCACAAAGTATTTTTCTTTAATTAGACATTAATCACTCTCAATAGGATGATGTTATGGTTGCTTAGATTTAATATTTGATCAATAACCTTGATTATAGGTTGCATAAAATTTCTTTTTTGTGTAAATGTTTTGGTTCAAACCCTTAAATATTAAAAAACTAGAGACGAGAAATATTTCTTTAATATAAAGAAAGAAAGTTAATAATTTAAAATTCATAAAATTCTGATAACAAATATAGAGAAATAATTTTTTGGGACTAATATTTTTGAACCATTACTACGATATTAATTATTAATATAAGTATACTAATGCATAGAAACCTTATAGTCAAGGTTTTGAGTCAGGTGTGGTTATTTTTCTTTACCAATATTTGAATTCATGTTTTCAAATTCCAATCAAAATAAACACGAAAACTCTATATATAGTTAATACAGATGGATCATTTAATTTATATCCAAGAATACACTAATATGCAACACAATAAGTAATTAAAGTATGAAACATGAGTTTTTACAATGTTTGACAAATCTCATTAATCATATTCCTTTTTAGGGGATATTTTATTTATATATTTTCCATTTTAAATATTAACATAAATTTACTTATATATTCGTAATGCCCCGACCTCTCTAAACTAGAGCCGGTGCATTGCATATTACATTGGCATGGTTACAAGGAATCAAATCCTGATGGACTAAGTAGATTAGAATTCTTGAAGAAACTAGATACATATATGGAACTCATATTACATTGGGCATGGTAACATAAGACAACACATAACCTAAACTAACAGTCTTCATCCATGAGAATATAATAAATTGTGTCCTCATCATAAATTGTTGAAGGTAAAAAAATGAAAGGCGTTATCTCAAATTCTTAGTAAAGGTTACAAATAGAAGATGCATGAATCAATAATAAATGAATCATAAACAATTAGGCATAGTCACTATGGAATTGTGAGTAAATGAAGAACACATGCCTTTAATAAACTCAGAGTGAAACTACATCCCTAGGATTTTTCATAGTGAAAACCTCATGGATAGTAATAACTGAAAATGAATAATGAGAATGATTATTAGTTGGACATCAAGTATCTTGCACATGATACAACCATACCATTGAAATAGTTTAAGTCTGTGGGTATAAATCCGTATGATTCTTGGGAACAAACTCGAAGGGTTTTTCAGGAACTAATTATGTCTCATGAGACCCCTCAATGCATTGAGGGGATACAACGGGCCCCACACATGGCTGCATATTAAAATCATTCATTATACATATATTTAATGAAAGTACAATATGACTTCTTAATATCCATATATATGTGAGTATATAGATTCATCAAAGGATGTGGACATAAATAAAGATACTTTTAAATGTTACCATTGAATTTTTTTGAGGAAATAGTCCTTAAACTTATCAAAGTGCCCCATATCACCATTAAACATTCAAATCATAATCCCGTAGAATATCATGAGAATAAGGAGACACTTGATATGATATAACAAAAGGAAGTATATACACCAAAAGAATTAAATAATTGGTTAATAAGGAATATATCTCATAAAAGATAATGTGAGATGAGAAAATCCTCTAATACTTTGGAAAGAAGAGTTATTTTGGAAAATAATCAATATATTCCATGAAAACATACTGTAAAAAATAATATCGCAGAAAATAAAATATTAGGAATTTGAAATTATATTTTAGGAATAAATGATTTCCCACTAAAGTGAAATCCTATAACAACTAATTTTAAAAAATATTTACAATTAAAAAATATTAGGGTTGTTTAAAGAATTAATTAAAGAGATTTTTAAGGGAAAAGGTATGTTTAATTTCATAAAACATAAAAAGAAAAAAAAATAGAATTTAAATTTTTTGTTTTAATAATATAAACATGGATTAAAACAGATTATATAGTGAAAATCAAAATAGGTAAGTATTTTATAAGTTCCTTGAATTATGCTTTCATTTCAGAAGAAGTTTTTAATAATTATATTAAACTTGTAACTTCCCACAAAATAAAGAAGTATTATTATTATTACACATATATAGTTATTTATCACATAATTTATGAGGAGTACATAATAATAATTAATAATTTCATTGAAGTGAATAGAGTATAAGAGAAACCCAAATGAAAAATGGAGCTTTGGGTGGAAAACCTCCATCACTTTGTAATTAATCAATTCAAATTCCACAAAATTAAGAATCATAAAATGACACATTGAATGAATTAATAATAAAAAGATTCTTGATATTAAACATCAATGGGAAGTACACATACAACATACACATGTAATATTAGTGAATACGGAGAATATTACAAAAATGGATGTGAGGTGAAGAAACCCCTTACCAAGAATGTATCATTAGATTGAGAAAAAATAAATGAAAAAAATTTGAGTGAAAAAAACAAAAACACATAGTAAATGTGGATATAAATAATAAAACAATCATAGTCTTTCAAATATATTCTGGTAAAATACAAAACAAATGACATTGATTTTAACTCAATGAATAGAAATTGAGTTACGATATCTGTTACCTCAAATGTGAATGTGTTCCCCCCAAGAAATTAAGATCCTTGAATAATAAATTATACACATTAATGAAATAATTAAATACATATTGGGCATGTAATTTGTTTACCACATTTCATGTTTAGTTCATTTATGTCTTCATTGATATGTTATAAAATTGAATTATGTTTCTCCAGAGTGTTTGTATTCTTGATTTTCATAAATGGTTCACTTGTTCCTAAGTAATAGAGTACATGTGGAATGTATGTAAGTCTCCAAAATTGAAACTAAATATTATTTATAAACATACAAAAGTGTTAATGATCATTTATATAACTTGGTTACTTGGCATGAGAATGAATTATTATATAGAACATTAATGATAATTGTTTCAGTTAATATGTCGGTTTTGATTACAACAAACTATTTTTTATAAATAACTTAATAAAAATTTTACAAAGGGATTAAATAAAATTAATTGGGTATATTACATATATAATAATCTTTATCAAACATAATAATAATGTTTCATGACCAGAATTGAGAATGATAATAGAAATGGAAAGACCATCGTCCTTGAAAGTGGAAAATTGACACATCTTAGATGGTGTTCTTGCTACTAGTGTAAAATTAGGCAAAAGGAAAAGATGATAATATATTATTCCACTAATATGATAACATTACAACATGGGTAAGGTACTGGAGTCATAATAACATTTGTATAAGGATATGTAATAATAGAAAAAGAAAAAAAAATGAACCTAAAAGGAATGTCAAAGAATTGTAAAGAGGAATTTACCACTTGATCCAAACTTCCTTGAAATCCTCTTTAAGGGAGAGGTTTTGTTCTTCATATGAGACCAACTCTTTCTGGAGTTGATAGGATAGGTTGGGAGGATATTTGGATAAAATTTAGAGAAGGCAGATAGCTTGAAAAGAGTAAAGTGAAGAGAAAGTGATGGGGGTTTTTATAATGTAGGGGAGAGGGAATTTCTCAATTTTATAATCATTAATTAAGTATTAATCCATAATGGAAAGAATAGTTATAATTCCATAAACAAGAATAGTAATATTATCATTTTAATCTGAATTAATTGGGCTTACATCAGAAGAACATCATACATGACTCTATAATTAGTATATTTAGATTATTTTGTAAATTATGGTATTTCACTATTCATAAAAAATTCATTTATTTTAAAAAAAATCCAAAAATTTCACCCCAACCATTTTTTGACATGTAGAATCAGTAAAATTAAGTCTATTTTTTAAAAAAATCTAAATAAGATAAATTTAATATTTAATTAAAATTATAACTTATTCTAAAAAAATAGTTTTAAAACAATTATTTACTTATTCCAAAACATCGATATATCATACATCAACATGAATATTTTATATATACTATCATAGGTAAGTTTACTATTCATTATGGTATGTCACTATTCATAAGGGTATGTTACTATTCATAAGGGTTGGTTACTATTCTCAAAAATCATGTTTTTCTTATCAGACTCCAAATAACTTACTCATTGCAACTATGATTGCCATATTTTCAGAATTCACATCACAGAAGTGAAAACATATGTTTAAATTTCTAGTTAATAGAAAAGTTGTGTTTGTAGAGACTCAGTGATCGTTGCATTCTATAATAAATCTATTCGTAAATTCATGGGGTATTACATTATCCCCTCCTTACAAATATTTATTTCTCGAAATTTAAAATTTAAATTGAAAATTTAATGGTTGATACTTGAAAATTACTTTATGGAAACCCTCCTCAAAAATATGGTTAATAAAATATCATCCTAAAAAAAGGTTAATGGAGATTAGGTTTCTACCCCAAAAAGAATTCTTTCGAATGTGGTGACATTAGTTGGATGAAAAAACTGGAAATTGATGAAAAATATAATTATAAAGTTCCGATGGAACATGATAGAGGATATGTTCTAATGAATGTGGATTACCAAAAATCTAGATACTAAATAAAATTCATCATTATTATCAATGATTATGATAATAGAAAACCCATTTATTTTATACTATTTTCCTTGAGTCGAGAAATTATTCGACTCTATAACAGTATAAATATATATTTCTACTTATAAACAAATCCTTTTATTATAGATTAACTATCTATACCTCATCACATAGCATGGGTTACTCCATTTGGTGAAGAAATACATTAACCTCTAAAACCTCATACATTAATGAACATAAACTATTTCATAAATAGTTAAAAAATTCCAAAATATAATTATTTTCCACATTACAATGAAATATTCTAAATTTCCTAGATAAACTTATCATTTACCCTTATTCAATAATACGTAGCTCTAAAATTCATATTCCCAACATGTGAATAACATCATCATGTAACCTCTTGAAATATCATAATAACTTGAATTACTAAAAAAACTATGTTGGAAACATGGATTCTTCCAAATTCTATAAGTAAGATACTTGTTATTGGATATATTCCATAAATCCAAAAGTGTTGTAAACATCATGGATTATAACATAGACCACTTCTCGAAAAGTCCATAATTAGTTATAAGGTAGTCAGTACAAATCTGAATCAATCATTTCATCATCATTATCTTAACATTACATATATATTGAGGGTTGTCTTTCTAATAACCATATTTTTTTCTAAAAATTTTTACATTCCACTGAATAAATTTTCCTTGGTACCATTCATTATATAACCTCAAATTCTTAATGAAATAGTACTGCAGTACAATCATTATATATCTCATAATTCTTACAACCAGTACATTACTGAAAGAATATAGAAATTGTGTGATTCTTGACTAGGGATATTAATAATTATACATTATCTATGATAGAATCATACCTTTCTCATTATCCAAAATCATAATTTGGGGTATGTTCCTTTGACGATTAGGAAATTGATTCGTATAGTGTCTCATCACCTTGAAATTTAAGCATTGTATATTTGAAACCATTTTCTTACCATTGAAATCATGAACTTGGTGTCCTTTTTCTACACACTTGTATCAAACACCCATTCCCATCAAGCATTTATGAGGGTGATTCATTCGACAAATATCACAGGTGAGAAAAACACAGCATTCCCTTCTTCCCTTTATCCTCATATCTCTCTACCATCCTCTTATTCTATTTCTTCCCTCAAAATCCATTGGACTCATAGAAGTATATAAATACCTTGTTAACACATGATATTATATCATCATATGATGAGGATACATGAGATATTGTCTTCCTTTGAAAATATGGATTAAGAATGTTAGAGACATGATCCTTCTTACTCTTCGTATCCCATGCATTGGTGAAGTTATCATTCTTTCTGATAGGTTCCATATATAATAAATTCCATATTTTATATTACCTCATAAAATTATGAACTCTCTATAAATCTAAACATGGTATAACACATTTCATAAATTTGTGCATCGTAAATCCTAGAAGAATATACTTTGGTTACATTGGGGACATAAATATGCAATAATGGTGGGTAAATAAAATGTGAATTATCCTATGAATATCCCCTAGGAGGGTCAAACCAAGAGTGAAGCAAGGCCTATTTGAATGTACCAGGATATCCCAGGTTAGGCCTGAAACTGCTTATCAGAGTTTTCACTCTTAGGTACATTTTTTCCAGAGCAACCTTTAATTGTTTATATTATGACATTGATGTATTTTCTATAAAGATCCAATTAATATATTACTTACCAAAATTATATGATGTTATTGTTTTAATATCCTCAATGACCATCTTTGGGCTTTTTTCCCTAACTTAGATTTTCTAAATCTTGTTCCCAAGGTTTCAACTAAATTTCCTCTAATACTAACTGTAATGTGTGAACCCTCTTGACCGAAGTCGATGAATTACTAATTATATCGGCATGATTACAAGGAGAAATCCTGAAGGATCCAGTAGTTATAGTAGTCTTGAAAAATCTAGATGCATACATGTAACTCATATTATATTGGGAAAGGTAAAAAAAATACAATACATAACAAAATCTAATAGAATTAATCCATGTAAACTCAAACAATTGTCTCCTCTTCATAACATTTTCACAGTAAACAAATTAATGGTGTGAGTTCAAATGTTCATTAAGGGTTAAAAATAGAAAAATCATGAATCAATAATAACTAAAACACAAAACATTCGGTATATTAAATATGATATGGTGTGTAATTGAAGAACACTTGCCATTAATAAACTCAGAATGAAACAACATCCATAGGTTTTGTCATAGTAAAAACATTAGGTATAGTTAAAACTGAAAACTAATAAATAGAATGCTTGTTAATTTTATGTCATGTATCTAGAAAATTATACCACAATAACATCAAAATGGTTTATGTGTCTTGGTATAAACCCTTCTGATTTTTTGAAACAAACTTAAAGGGGTTGTTGCTAACTGATTTCACCCACTAGACCCTTCGATGAATTAAGGTTCTAGAGCAGGCCCCAATCTCCAATGCATTTCCAAAGAATTATTTATTCATAGATTTGATACGAGTACAATATTTCTTCTCAATATCTGTATATATTTGAGGATACAAATTTAACAATTTATGTTGACATAAATATAGTTACTTTTAAATGAGACCATTGAAAAATTCTTGAGTAAATAGTCCATAAACGTTTCAAAGTGTCCCATACCACATTAAAACCTTCATATCATAATCCTTTATAATATAATGAGATTGAAGAGACTCTTTACATGATATAAAAAAGGTAATCACATAAACAAAAATAATTAAATAAGTGTTCAAAAATGAATATATCTCATAAAAGTTAATGTGAGATGAGAAAAATCCACTTTTACTTTGGAAAGAAGAGTTATTTTGAAAAATCATTTATATTTTCCAAGAAATAAAATAGTAAAAATTAATATCCAATAAAATTAATGATTGGGAAATTATAATTATATTTTAGGCATTAATTATGTCCCATTGAAGTGAAATCAAGTAAAAACGTATTTTAATGAGTCATTAGAATTAAAACATTTTAGGGCGGTTTAAAGAATTCATTAAAGAGATTTTAAAGAGAAAAGACATGTTTTATTTAATAAAACCAGAAATGAACCAAAATAGAAATTATGACGTGTGATTTAAAAAGATAAACATAGATTATAAAATATTTTAGAGTGAACATAAAAATAGGTAATAATTTTGAAGTTCCTTGAATCAAGATGGCATTCTGGAATTTTATTTGAAGATTATTTTAAACATGTAACTTCTCACTAAATAAATAAGGATTATGATTGGTACTCATATATATGAAATTCTCACAAAATTTTTGTGGAGTGCATAAAAATATATGATAATTTCATTGAGGTAAATTTTGAATAAGAGAAACCTGAATGAAAAATAAAGGATTGGGTGGAAAACCTCCATCACTTTGTAATCAATTGATTTGAATAACCGAAAATTAAGAATCATAAAATGATACATTGAATAACATGATAATAAATTAATTCATGATATGAAACATCAATCGGTAGTTCACATATAACATAAACAGGTAATATTAGTGAATACAGAAAATCTCACAAAAGAAAGTGAGATGAAGAAACCAAATACCAATAACATATCATTATATTGAGGAAAAATCAATGATATAATTAGGTGGGTAAAACATAAAACCACAAAATAAAATCAGATATATATAATTGAAAAATCTTAGGTCATTCACACATATTCTAGTAAAACACAAAACTATCCTCATTGATTTGAACTCAATGAATCAAAATTGAGCTATGATATCCCATACCTTAAATCTGAATGGGTTACCCTCCTGAAAATAAGTCCATGGAATAAGAAATTATTCTCATGGATAACATTATAAGAACCTATAGAACATGTATTTATTTTCTCATAATTCTGTTTAGTTAATTTATACTCTTATTGATATGTTATAATATCAAATTACATTGCTCCAGATTTTTTGTTTTCATGATTTTCATAAACGATTCACTTGTTCTTAAGTAATTGAGTTTATGTGGAGTGGATGTAAATAACTAGAATTGAAATTACATAATATTTATGAAAATATAGAAGTGTAAATTATCACTTATATAACTTGGTTACATGGAATGTGGATGAATTATTATATAGAAATTTAATGATTATTGTTTCAATTAATTTTTTGGTTTTGATTACAACAAAATCATTTTTATTTATAACTTAATAACATTTGTACAAAGGGATTAAATAACCTTACATAGGTTATATAAAATATATAATAATCTAGTTCAACCATAACAATAATTGTTTCATGTCCATAATTGAAAATGATAATAGAAATAGAAATCCCATCCTCCTTGAAGTTGGAAAATTGACACATCTCAGATGATGTTCTCGCTACTAGTATAAAATAATATAAAAGTAAGAGATGATAATATATTATTCCACTATCATGAAAACATTCCGGTAAATGTAAGTTACTAGATTCATAAAAAAATTTGGATATGGAGAGGTAATAAAAGAAAAAGAAAACCAATGAACTTGAAAGGAAATAGATGGAATTGAAAAGAAGAATTTACCTCTTCAACCAAACATTCTTGAGAGCCTATTTAAGGGAGATACCTTTGTATTTTTATGAGACCAAGGCTTTATGGACTTGGGATATGAGGTTGGGAGGATATTTTGATAGAATTTTGATAAAACAAAAAGCTTTAGAGGAGTGATGCGATGATGGAGTGATGGGGGGTTTTATAGTGGAGGGGAGAGGGAATTTCTCAATTTTATATTCATTAATTTATTATTTCTCCACAAGTCAAGGAATAGTGTGTCTTTAAAAACCAAGAATTGTAATTTTATCATGTCAATTCGAATAAATTGGTATTACTACATAATAACATGATATACGACTATATAATTCATGTATTTATCTTATTTTTTAAATTATGGTATTTCACTATTCATAAGAAATTCATGTATTTCAAAAAAATCCAAAAAAAATCAACCTTACCATTTTTTGACGTGTATAATCAAAAAATTAATTCAATTTTTTGAAAATAGTTATCTTAATAGGACTTAATTTACAATTTAATTAAAATTATAACTGTTAAAAAAGTAGTTTTAAAACATTTATTTACATATACCAAAACATAGGTATATCATACTCCAACATGAATATTATTGATATACTATCATAGGTAAAGTTACTACTCATTATGGTATATCACTATTCATTAGGTTATGTTACAATTTTTAAGGGTATGTTACTGTTCACCAAAAATTAAGTTTTTCTTATCAAACTCCAAATAACAGACTCATCACAATTGTGTGTGTCAAATTTTTGAAATTCACATACCAGAAGAGACAAACTTTTGTTCACATGGCTAGGTTATAACAAAGTGGTGGTTGCAGAGACTTAGTGATCCATGCATTCAATAATAAATCTATTTGTTAATTCGTGGGGTGTTACAGTACTGGTTGAGGTCCATTCCAATTTATATCAACAAATTAAAATTTTGATTCTTATATAATATTATATATGTAAAAATAAGTTGTATCTTATATGTAATTTATACCTGATCTTCTGAGTTCACGTCACCTTTTAATTTAATGTAATATAGATAAAAAATAATTATTAGGATTTTGTTTCACCTATCAATCTGATAATCTACAATTATGAGATTGTTTTTAAAATCCTATTAATATTTTGGAACAAAAAATGAAACTCAGTCATAATTTTGTTTCATAACTTTATAGCTCTTCTTATTCTAATTCTTCATATTATTCTTATAAAAATAATTATTAATCTTCCTCTTTATATTCTCTTCATTGATACCCATATACATTAATATATTAACATTGGGTCATCTACAATTATTATTCTTCATTAAGAGAAAATATTCTTATAGGTTAGTTTTTTTCAATAATATATATCTCTCTTCATTATTTTTTATTTAATTTTCACATTAGAAAACAAAATTTTCTTGATAGGATCAAATTTAATAACTACACACATACATCCCTATAACATCCTGGTATTTTCAAACATATAATGAATTTTTTTTGATGAACATTTATTACATTATAAAACACTCTTGATTATTGTAAAAGTACAGTGACATTGGCACCATGAAAAAATATACAACTCGTTCATCATCTCCCACATATTTCTTCATAACTATCACCCTTCTCAGATATATCGCACATAATACATACTAATATATTTAAGGGAGATGAAACATTCAAAATTTTGATCTCATATGATCAGAAATGGTATACAATGGAAATATATAAACAAAATGTTATCTAAAGGTTATGAGAAAATGAAAATAACATTTATAAATTGTACCATATTTATCTAATATAAAATTAATTAGTCATTGAATATAATTTTAACATTATTAAGACATGAATCATATGAAATTCCAATAATATGATCCATGAGAGCATTAAATTTTTAAAACACATGGAATTATGGTATAAACATAAGCATGAAATATCATTTCCATTATAGTGAAGACTTAATTCCATGTATATCATAGTGGAACAATATCACTTCCCAACCCATCATTGTAGTCAGAGTTCACTCAAAATATTTTCAGGGTGGACCCATTAAGTTACTGTAATGGTTTAACTCCTCATTCTAGTCCTATTTATCACATTATATTTTAATAATTACAAAATTCATTAAAAAGAGATAAAGTTCCTACTTACCTCCTAATTAAAATCATAAATATATATATATATATTCCAAGGGATTATAAAACATTCATCATATAAGAACCCATATAAATAAAATATATTTAAAAATATTAATCATAGAATAGGATATGGAAAATTAATAGCTTTTATAATCATTTCATTATTTCATAAAGTCATAACCCATTGAATAATATATGAGTTTTACTGTCATTTTATCCTTGTATAAAAAATGGAATATAAACTAGTTTCAAAAAATTTATTGTGATGATAAGTATAAACGATTCCATGAAAGAATAATAATTGTATCCTTGTATCATATCTCCATCAAATATTATGTCTCAAAAGATGATTTTATATTATATGAATATTAAATTTTAAAGATCACATAGAACATTTATTTTTGAAAATTACCTTTTCACTTTGGAAACAATTTTTATAACCTAAATTATTTTAAAATTATTTTTATTTGATAAAAATGGACACTTATAATTTATGATTTAAAGATCATTTAAATCAATTTCCAATTAAAATAACCTTTCAACTTTTATTTTCTTAATAAATAAAATATTTTATAAAAAACATTCATTCAAAATAACTTATAATACTTGTAAAGTAATATTTAAATATAATTTAAAACATTTTTTGATGAAAATATATTTTACATATTGAATTTTTTTAAAAACAAATATTTTTTTTAAATATATAATTTTTTTAAAATAATTTTAATAAAATATATCCTTCCAAACATATACTGTTATTTTTAAAACATCGTTTTTTCATGACTGGGGAATAATTTATTTAAGTCGTAAATGATAAAGAAAGGATTCATTCAATATTTTGTTTTTAAAACCCAAACAAGCCATATTTGTAAAAATAAATAGTGTTTACTTTCAAATAGTATTGTAATAAAATTATAACATGTGTAGAAATGACTTTAATAAATCCCTCAGATAATTTTGAAACATTTTTTAAAACATTTTTAGAAATCATGGATATAGATGAAAATGTGTTTTTTGATCATAGAGAGAAATATTTATGATTTATCTTAAAAAAATATTTTTAAATCATTATTTCATAAATATAGCATAATTATTAGAAAAAATAAATTCACTTGACTGAAAAATGATTTAATTTAATTCATGAGATTCTTGATATATGGATAATAATATTTCATTATCATATTAATAAACATATATTATCCCAATAAATGATGTGATTCTTTCATAAAACCATTAAGATTTGGTAATATTGAATCGTAATTATTATATAAGAAATGTTAAATGAAACATAAAATATCATGAGTTTAAATATATTTCAGATATTAAATTTAAAATTGTGTAATATACACCTCGGAATAGAAGATAGGTGAAAAATATAACAAATCTATAAATGAACGAAAATTGTGACAAAAAACCATTATCTTAAGCATGGAATTCATTCATACATATTATAAACTTCTGAATAAAAAATACTATATTGTTATAAATCTATTCAAAACCCATAGTCATATGTATCACATCATATATAATTTTCTTTTGACTGTTTTATTATATATTTATCAATAATTTTGTTTTAATATAACATATCATATAATAACAGCCTCGTTTTCCAAGATTGTTTCGAGTTGATATTTTAAATCCAAAAAAATGGATAATGGTTCCATATTATCTAGATTTTAAACCATGATATTAATTTTATATATATTTTGTATACATGTATTAAATGTAATCTATTAAACCAATAGATAGAAAATGAAATAGACAATTCATGGCGATCGTTTGTCATACGTACACATTAACAATGTTTCATATTTTTTAATGGATAGAATGAATGAAAATTAAATGTTATTATCATTGAAAAACTTTTATTGCACAATATATAACTTATATTAATGAAATTTGTCCTGGTTAACTTCCATGTATAGAATTAGTAAAATAATCAATCACATCACATCACGAAGTGTTAGTATGTGTCACACAATGATGATGTTATCATATCTACCCATAGAATGGAACGTAGTGAGTTATTGATAGTTCATAGACCTATATTCTACAGAATGGTTCCCCAAGACATGTAATCCATAGGGCCTCAAGGGAATCTCTAAAAACCCATGAGGATGCAGATTAGCACTGAGGGATTAGGGTGTGTCTGTAGAGAGACTACGCCCTCTCACCATAGTTTAACATAGTAGTATAAATCATACAAATCATATAGTGTAAAACATATATAATTGAGAAAGTATATTAACTACAGGAATAGATAAAAATTACAACAGTTATCTCAGATAAAATTATGATCATGTCATGTATCTAAAATGTATCCAAAATCATTATATAAATAAGGAGTACAATACATGTAACAGAACACATAATGAACAAAAAAGTATTCCCTATAAAATCATGAGCCTCATCTTGGTCATCTTTTCCACATCTACACGGAAACAATAAAAATGATTTTATAGGGTGATTTCACTTATCCATGCCTGTAGTCAGTTAATATTCTCAGAAACCAAAGGGATCTCAAGTAAAGAGTGAGAAAAAATCCCAACATGCCATCAACAATAGTGTCTAATGACATCTTGTTAGTGAATATATAATAATAATAATGAGTAGGTAGTAAAAAAATATGTAAATAAATAACTGAATATAAACAAATCATAATGCTATGGGTTGGCATGGACACTCTTCCTCTTCAACATGATTCAACCTTAGCTTGTAAGTCTATAAATAAATATTCAGCCATTTATCAATTCACCTATAGGATTCTTCTTTTCAGTCAGACTCAATTTTATTCATAATTCATCATACCTGTTACATTTTCTATTAACCCTCATGGCGTTATATGATCAGGAAATTCATAATCTGGCAATCAATGAAGTATAAGTCTTTAACTGATTCCATGAATGTTCATTGACATGATAGACACATCATGTAAATAATTATATAAATTAATTAATTATGAACATGAGATTTTCCACTGTATTACTTATTTGGAATCCAAGTATCACATCTGGTATATCAAGAACAAAACAACCTCCAAGTTCATCTTATTCATTCCTCATCGGAATCAGGGAATCACTATAGGTCTCGTATAACACAATGAACCACTAATATAATCCTTATTAGTCTCCTATGGGAGCATTAATATCACGTACAGAGTATAGGATCAATAACCATAAAATTCTATTCATGAAAAACCTAAGGAGTATATGTATCACTAATGAATATTGTGAATCAACTCTCTTAGTCTATCATTATCAATCTACAAGGTGTCCATGTGTCACTCTACTTGTAACACTCATCCCCAAGAGTCCATACTTGGATGTACACTAGAGAGTCCAAATATCACTCATTCATAAGTGAGGATATATACAAACATGCTCGTCCATGGAATTCATATATGAACACCTGTGACACCAAAGGAATATATTAAAAATTCAATCATTGTCACTTTACTATATCAGGGTCATCAACATGATCATTTCATTTAATCCTCATCTCAAATGGAATCTCAAATAAATGATAAATGGAACACATCATAGGTAATATAATTTATATTCCTCCCATGGTGGTCCAATTAATTAAAAAATACCCCCATGTGGTGGTTAAAATTTTGGTTCATAACTATAACAAATTATCAATGAGTTTCATTCATTGAATGGGTTATACATATAAATATTAACCAAGGATTAAATCCATATCAGGGGATTCAATCTGAAAATTGATCATGTAATAGAACATAATATATTAAACTCATAGAATTTAATTGAAAATAATGAGACCACATATTGTAGGTCGTTAGAGTAATGATCAACTAGTATGAAATCCCGAGCTGACTCAGATCGTTTGAAAAATAATGAATGGATAAAGAACCTAAAAAATAACATATATTAGTATTCTCTTAAATAACTCCTTTGATACAGGAATTAAAAAATAATGGAACAAAAAAAGAATTGTGTACTCACTTTCATTGTTCAAGTGATATGAATGACACATGATTATGAGATCAGAAAATGAATATGTTTTAAATCATAGTTAACGATGATATGGAGCTCAAAAATACCCACATCTTCTAATGGATGACGAAACAAATAAAATTTTAGCTTAAATTTATTTTAGAGGGAAAAGGTAATTTTTCTTTAATATACTAGGTCACATGGGTTGGTAGCAAGTTTGTTAAAAAAATTCACAATCCATGTGACCATTGCCATGCTATGAGGGAACCTGCATAGTCACTACACATGCTTTGACTAAAAATGTGCAAACAATGAAAAACACATCGTTCAAAAACTATATCTGATCCCATACAGGTGTTCGCCTCTATCAACATGGTTTCATTAAACCATGTGGCATGTAACTCCCCCATGTCCAGCCTCACATGGTTCATAGAATCCTTGATACCTTCCCCGCATGGTATATACTAACCCGATGGCATGTCTAATTTATTCAAATAATCTAATCTCCAGGATGTGAACATGCACTAGACACCCCCAATAGACTTGTGACCTCAAAGTATAATTACATTAGAACATAAATAATAATACTACATGATAATTGATAGAATGAAAATTTAATTTAACTCTATAAATAAATAGGTTCTTACAAAATTTCCCACATAAAGATATTTGTCCATGAATTTCCATTTTATTGGCGGAGAAGTATCATCTATGAAAAACTTAAGCCATTGTGCTTATATATTGGCATCACATTCCAATTTGTCATCATATTCATAGATATTGATTCATATCCACCTATTCTATATGAACTTCCCATCCTCAGAGAATATTCATACTACAATCCACTATATTAATAGGATGCTTATCATAGGACGCACATACCAGTAGCTAAACCTCCTCATGATAAAAATCATGAGAAATGTCTTAATGAAAATGTTTTTGTTGAGTTACACTAAATATATTGTTCAAGGATTTGTTCCTTTTTGGTATCTAAAACCAATTTTCTATCCTCTCGACTCTCTATAAAATATCAAATGGCCCAACATATCATTGTGAATGTTTAACCTATCTCTTATTCTTCTAGCGTTATAGCCATGGTGAGACATGTATAAAGACCAGATCACCGATGTCAAACTTTAGTGGTCATCGATTGTTATTAGAAGATGATATGTTTTGATAATTTTTAGAACCCAGGTACTTCTAAATCAAATTAACATGCCACATTGTCTCCAAAATGATACGAGGACCAGTGCATGTTGCCTATCCTAAATCTAACCAGCACATGGTTGATCTACATAGACAACCTTAAAAATCCTTAAAAGGGACCAGTTTTATATTTTCCTAAAACATATTATTATAGGGGAGTTCAAACATGGGTATATGCATCTTCAAATAGCCCCCAAAATCCATGATTCAAGCTCGTGTTATGTTTTCAAGAACCTATATCATGTTTTGTGAATATCAACCAATCAAAGGGTGGTATGTTGTCCTCATAAGAAACAATTTTCCACAACCCCCCTACAACCCTTTCCATGACCATGACGTGAAACAAGTGTCTTTATCAGAAACAATATTTGGATGGACCCCATGAATTATTACATCCTAATAGAAATATAAACACTCAAGATCGTCTAGATAAAATGTCTTCATGAATGTAAAGAAATGATAAAACTTTGTGATCCACTAAAAACCCACCACAATGAAATCAGTTCATAAGGGCATCCTTGGTAACCTGGTCACACAATCCTTCATAATGTCATCCCATTTCCACCTTGAAATGGGATTCTACTATAAATGTTCATATTTTTTCTGGTGTTCTATATTCACCTACTGAGAGGTGGATCATCTCACAAAGAAACAAGATACAACTATTTTCATACCTGACTAGCAGTATTTGTGATATAAATCCTGATACGTAGTGATGATATGAAGATTCACTTCCAAACATGAATCTTGAAATAATTCCAGCATCTCCGCACACATGTCTACCGAAACATTATGTGACCTTGCATATGAAAAGTTTCATCCTTGCCTACTTTCAATCCAGGAGGAGGGTCCTCACCTTCCACACTCTCCCATATTTTTATTCCCTTTAATTTCAGAATATTCCTTCTACTCACTTTATCTTGTAAGGTGGAGGTCACTGTTGGAGAATAAATAAAGTTCTACCCTAAACTATTAGCTACATTAATATTCGTATGAATTAAAAAATCCATAATCTTCTACTCTTTAATAGCCTCATGAACTAAAAAATATATATGTCCCCATGCTCAATGCATCAGACACTACATTTCCTTTATGAGGTGTATAGGTAATATTGATGTCAATAGAATATAGGAACTCTACATGGATTCACTATATTTGATTTATCTCATTATATGTAAATTTGAATTCGAGAATTTTTTGGTCTGTGCAATCCAAAAAAATTTATCCCAATAATTAGTATCTATAACAAGAAAAACCATGTACAATTGCAGCTAGCTCAAGATTGAGAATCAGGTAACTCCTCTTGTGTGGCCTCATCTACTGGGACACAAATTCCAGGACATCATCCCCTTGCATAAGGAATGATCCTACCCTAATACATCATGAATCAATGTAAATAGTGTAACTCAAACATGGATCATGAGAAATATGTATTGTTTCTGAAGTCAATTTCCATTTCAACTTTTGAAAGTATGAAACACATGTGTCTGATCATACAAACATCAAAAAATTATTAGTCAATACTATAAGTGGCACTACTATGAATGATAAGACCCGTATGAAATTCAATTATACCCATCCATCCCAAAAAAGATTCAAATATCGATGTTGTTTTTGGAGTAATCCTAGGAAAATACACATCTCACTTTATCTAGGTCAACTGATGCTTCCCTATCTGATATCGTTTGACCTAGTAAGTGATCCAAATCCCTCCAAATGTCTCACATTATGATCTTACGATATAAATGATCAAATCTCAGTGTATCCAATATGATATCATGATGTTTGTAATGTTTATTTCATCAGTGAGAATACACCCAGATATTTTCCATTAAATTAATGACAAATGAATCCAGATAAGGATGGAATAATCAGTTCATTAGTTACTTGAATATTAATGGAAAATTCTTGAGAACAATTGACATAAACATATTCTCATAGAGAACATATCTACTATGAAAGGATTTGTGAGGTACGTGTGATGTTCTTAGGAACACCAGATGATAACCAAATCTCATATTAATCATCAAGAACAACAGATCACATTAGAGATGATTGAAGAGATAATATATGTGTAGAAGACAACATTAGTTCATAAACATCATTTGGTTCCATTTATATTCATCCATACATTTCCTGAGAGTATCATTTTCCTTTATATCAAAAAGGACTAGATCACCCCATGGATAAGTATTTTGTTTGATAATACTATTTTTCTATAAATCCTTTATCTCACTCTTCAAATCATTCATGTCATTATTATACATATTTTTAGTAGGAATGGAGACTAGTTCATATCATAGAACAATATCGATAGATAAATATAGCTTTATCAGTAGAGGTAATCTTGAAAATTCATACTGGAAAATTCTGTCTAATGATCAACCACTAGAGGAAATGATTATTGATGTATTCCATTATCATCATGGTATAAACTCACAATCTGGGATACCATCCCACCCAACCCATGAATCTCGGGTCCATCATGACTCTCTTATATATCCAATTCACTAGTGTGGATAAACTATTCATCATATACGAATTTCAAAGTCACCCATTGGTGATAATAATCAAAAAAATTATAAAATGGAACCATCCCATATAATATAATAATGATATTAAAACCCATAATATCATGGAAAAAGATGTACCATACAAAGTGACACCTTCAAATATTAAGGGGCCAATCCCTTCACAAATGTAGAACAAAAGTTCAAATTCCCTATGGATTATCAATCATTATAAATCCATTGAAACACTAAACACTATGCCCAAGTGCTCTCCGTAGTGGTACGATATATGTACTAATGAGAATACCCTATATCAAAAGAAGTAGATTCTAATATAAGGGATACTACAATAGTACCTTACAATGTAGAGGGTTTATGATTTCTCTCTCAGGTGATGCTTTCAATGTATATATCATTCTTGATTCATAACCATGTGATATATCATGTATACCATTAGCAGGTCCACTCTACTGTCATTTAAAATCTAGGATCTTGCAACCCAAGCCACAACCACTACCATGTCAGGGTTAGTAGGCTATACTACATCTCCTTTCTTGAAGAATTGATGTTATCCCTGCTCTTACAAGTGAATTTAGTGAAAACACTCTATCACTTATGTCTATAGGAAAATTTATTCCAAATCATTATTGAAGGACTATCAATGTAACGCCCCGAACCCAGTTTCCCAGAGTTAGTGCATTATAACATAACATTGGAATCGTCACAAGAAAGATCGAATCTCGAAAGACCGATTGGTTTAGTATACTTGGAAACACTATATATATTAATAAAGTTTACATTACATCATAAAATGAAAACTACCACAATATAGTCTCCATATTCCACATTCTTATCCCCTCATATTTTCCCTACAAGTCATTCATAAATTACTTATTCACATCTTAGGAAAAATAAAACATATAAATGGGATGAGCTCAAATGCCCAATAAGGATAAAAATATAGCAGAAACTTTCATAAATAAGAATAAACATTTAAGGCAATGTATAACTAAAACAAAAGCCTTTTAAACTTGAACTTAAAAATAGTATGGAAAAAATAAAATAAAATAATGTAATTTACATATTCACATGGATATTATACTAATATAATAATCACATGAAATATCAATAACCACTTTCATAATGATGGAATGCATAATTCTAGACTATCATAATAACATAGCCAAGGCCTCGTGCTAAGACTACAAATAAGATTTTGTCAAGGCCTTGTGCCAAGACACTAGTTTGTCTCATGAGACATACCGATGCATCGAGGAGCTATAGTGGGCTCCACCCATCACATATTAAGTCCTTAAACATTATTTTTAAATCATAAAAAGACTATTATACTTGAATGGATATGATGGAGAATGAATCTCGTCGCGTTCGTGGAGACGGTAGTCCCTACGTATGCACGAGTGACAATATCATTCATTTGATATTAAAATAAAATTTAATTGGATGGTATATTATATATAATGAATCATTATCATGTTATATTTATTATTTACATTAATTACACATCATTAATATACCCATCCAAATAATAATTTATTGAATAACAATTACACCACGACGTGGAGACGGTAAGCCGTACGTACGCACGTATGGTGACATGTTATTCAAAAGATGGATGGAATACTGAAACATGGTTGTAAAATGTTTATAATAACATCAAAGTATATATAATATACTGGATTCATTGTTTTATAATGGTAATAACAAATAAAGAAGAAATGGAAGAAGAAAGGAACTCGAAAAAGGGTGGTGAAATCATTACCTCTTCTTCGGGTTCTTCTTTTTTATTTGATCAAAAGGGCTCCTTAAGTTGTCTTTATGAATAAAGTAAGGCCTCTAGGATGAAGTTAGGGAAGTTGAGAGAGTATTTGGGTAGAGTTTGGCCGAACCAAAAGACTTTGAAGGTGTGAGTTAATGAGAAGGGAGAGTTCCCTTTTATAAGAGGGGTGAGGGGCACCTTTGGAAAAGCTAGAAATATTATTTTATAATAAATTCATATTCGGTTTATAATGGCTCCAAATTAAATTATTTAAAGTTTAAGGTAGGTATGGGTCGAAAATAACTCATACAATTGTATTTATACAGGTTTGGGTTACTATAATAACCTTATCTTTAAGTATTAACTCTTAGTTAATTAGTTTCACATTCACAATGCCTCTTTTTATTTTTATATTATATGGTTAATAAACATACTATATACATCCCAGAGACCCCCATTTGGGAAATTAATGATACACTGATCATGATATAACTCTCTTGGCTGAACCTTAGATTTTTAGGAATTTAATATCAATTAATAATATAATATTTGTTTTAAAAACTCTTTTATGTCAATTTTGACACTATTCAATAATTGATTTTTGTGAAAATCATAACAGAATGATTACTTCAAAAATAGTTACTTAAGTCAATCCTAACATGTAATAGTAACCTATAAAATTATTTTAATTCATAAAAAGACTCAAATTATATTTATTTGGGTATTTATAATATCAATTATTCTAATTTTTCATTAATTAGGTAATTACTCCATCATCATTGTGTCATAAATAAATTAAATTATTTTATGTCTAAAAATTATAATTAAAATTTATTTATGTAGGAAATAATTTTATCTTTCTAATTAATATTTACAATCGAATTTATATTATGTATAACATTATATTAAAAATGTTTTAGTAAATAAACTTTGATTATAACTCTTTTAACTCTTCTTTGAATTAAATAATAATAAATGTCCTAATCTAATCCAAGTGGACCTAAATGATAATATTTTATTCCTAAGGTTGGTTTTGGTATAGATACACTTTTCCAATAGAATTAGGACATGTCTTAGGGTAATATTAATATCATTTTACCCATAATTACCCTATTTACATTTAACCGTGGTAAATAAAAGTAAAAAGTTACTATACACCAAAAATTATTTCATCTCATTGAACCACATTTTACTACTTGATATTAACCGTGTCTCTCGTATTTTTGAAATTCCATTCACAGAAGTGGTAAAATTATGTTTTATGAAAAATTTAGTTTTTCAACTACCACTTAGTGGTTTCACTATTCATCAAAAATTGAAGTTTTCCAGAACAATGCCAAAATTTCACCCTAAGATATAATTGATATTCTGAATTCAAAATGATGTCTATTTTAAAAAATTCCAAACATATAAGTTTCATTAATTAATTTTATAATTAATTCCCACCGTTACAATAAATAGCGTGTTTTTAAGAAACAATATATATCAAAAGATTGACAATTGTTTATGTCTAATTTCAAAGTGAAATTAATTCTAATGAACACCATTGGATAAAATGGTAAAAATATATTCTATATTATACATTAAAACCACTAAATAATATAATTTATCACTATAAATTATTTTGCTTAATAAAGTTGTTTTTAAGTATTTTTCACTATTCATAAAAATTGGTTGTTCTCAGAAAAATACCAAAAATTCAACTTAGGATAATTTCGATATTCTGAATCCGAAAATGAAGTCCATTTTGAAATATTAAATATATATATTTTCAAAAAGTATGTATTACTATTCATAATGGCTAGTTTCATTGGTTTTGGTGTGTTAGAACTTCATGTTGCGTACAACACACTCTATCACATTATTCAAAGAGAAGCGTCCCGTAGAAGCTTGGGGTGTTACATTCTCGGCTCCTTCAAATAATTTCCTCCTAGAAATTTATAGAATACTACCACATGAAAAGACTCGGGTGTTTCTTCATCATATGTTCCTTGGGTTCCCACGTTGCCTCTTCCATCTTATGGTTTCTCCACAAGACTTTTACCAGACGAGTCATCCGGTTTCTCAGTACTTGTTCTCTCGTCTCAAGAATCCTGAAGAGCTATTCACAATAAGACAGATCGGGTTCCAGTTATAATTCCTTATAGGTGAGTACATGTGTTGAGTCAGGCATGTATTTCCTCAATAGAGATACGTAGAACACACCGTGAACTTTGGAGACACATGGCGGCATTGCCAATCGGTAAGCTACAGCCCCAATTCATTCTTGAATTTCGAAAGGTCTGATGTACCTGGGACTCAATTAACCTTTCTTACCAAAATGTATGACTCCCTTCCATGGAGATACTTTCAGGAAAACATGATCACCGACTTGAAATTCCAAATCCTTGCTTCGATTATCGGCATAGCTCTTCTACCTACTTTGAGCTGCTTTGATGTGATTTTGGATTACCTTTACCTTTTTCATCATTTCCTCCACCAGTTTTGGACCTACAAGTTTTCTTTCACCAACGTCATCCCAACAGGTTGGTGTGCGACATCTCTTTCTATATAACTCTTCATATGGTGCCATCTGAATACTCGAATGGAAGCTATTGTTATAGGAAAATTCTACCAAAGGTAAATGTTGATCCCACATACCCTGAAAGTCATGTGAGCAAGACCTCAACATGTCTTCTAAGGTTTGAATAGTCCGTTCTGATTGTCCGTCTGTCTGAGGGTGGTAGGCAGTGCTCAAATGAAGTTTAGTATCCATGGATTTCTGAAGCCTCTTCCAGAATCTTGAAGTAAAATGGGGATCACAATCTGAAACAATTGATAGGGGTACTCTATGAAGTCTCACAAATTCATTAATATATAGTCTTTCTAGACGTTCTAGTGGTATATCTTCTCATATAGCAAGAAAATGTGCTGACTTGGTAAGACGATAAAAAATAACCCATATTTCATCATTCCTTCTATGAGTATTTGGTATCCCCATGACAAAGTCCATTTTAATATTGTCCCATTTCCACTCCGGTGTGGGAAGAGGTTGCATGACTCCACCAGGTTGTTGCCTTCCAGATTTCACTTGTTGAAAACCCATACATCTTGATACAAAATCAGAAATCTCCCTCTTCATGTTGTCCCACCAAAAATGTTCCTTCAAATATCTATAAATTTTTGTGCTTCTAGGGTGTATTGAGAAATCGGAACTATGAGAATCATCCAACAATTCCCTTTTTAGATCAGGTATATCGGGAACAAAATGTCTCTTCTTGAATTTCAAAATTCCATCTTCATACACAAAGTCTCTCAATCTCCCATCATTCAGATCTTTAATATTCTTTTGAAATTCTTCATCATCAGTCTGAGAACTCTTAATCCTTTCTAGTAAATATGGTTTGGAAACCATTTGAAAAAGAATTGATGTTTCACCTTCCATGGTTATTCCCATGTCCATCTTCACTAGATCCATGAGAATTGGATCCCTTTCAATTCTAATATTGTTCAAAACTCCATGATCTTTTCTGCTCAAAGAATCTACCACCTTGTTTTCTTTCCCTGGGTGGTAGTGTATCGTACAAACATAATCCTTGAGTACTTCAATCCATCTCCTTTGCCTCATGTTGAGTTCTTTTTGTGAGAAAATATTCTTCAAACTCTTGTGATCAGTATAAATCTCACGTTTTTCACCATATAGGTAGTGCCTCCATATATTCAAAGCAAATATCACAGCTGCTAACTCGATATCATGAGTAGGATAGTTTTTTTCATGAATTTTCAACTATCGTGATGCATAGGCAATAACCGTCTCATTCTGCATAAGGAAACAACCAAGTCCTTTCTTCTATGCATCACTATAAATAACGAACCCATCATTCACCGATGGTAGAGTAAATATAAGAGCATTGGCTAATATTCTCTTCGGTTCTTCGAAACAATCTTCACACTATTTTGTCCAAACAAATTTAATCCCTTTACGTGTGATCTTCGTTAATGGATTAGCCAATCGGGAAAAATTCTGGACGAAACGTCTATAATAACCTGGTAAACCAATAAAACTACGTACCTCAGTTATACTCGTAGGTGATGGCCATTCTTGGATTGCCTTGGTCTTAGAAGGATCAACAGATATTCCATCTTTAGAGATAATATGTCCAAGAAAAGAAATCTCCTGAAGCAAGAATTCACACTTGCTAAACTTCCCATATAATTTATGTCTTCTCAGAGTCTTCAGGATAATGCACAAGTGATTTTCATAATCTTAGTAGATTTTGGAGTATACGAAGATATCATTAATAAATACCCCCACAAATTCATTGAGATATTACTTGAAAACTCTATTCATCAAATCCATGAATACAGAGGGTGCATTAGTCAATCCAAAAGGCATTACTGTAAACTTGTAATGCCCATACCTGGATTGAAATTTTGTCTTCGGAATGTCTTCCTTCTTCACACACAAATGATGGTATCCAGACCGAAGGTCAATCTTTGAAAAGTATTGAGCTCCATGCAGTTGGTCAAATAAATCATCAATGCGAGGTAGGGGATACTTTTTCTTTATTGTTATAGCATTGATCTCCCTGTAGTTGATACAAAACCTCATAGATCCATCTTTATTTTTAACAATGAGAACAGGGGCTCCCCATGGAGAAACACTAGGGTGAATAAATCCTTTATTACTCAATTCCTCTAGTTATTTCTTTAGTTCGACTAATTCTATAGTTTCCATTCTATAAGGGGTCTTCGATATAGGGCTTGATCCAGGAATTAAATCAATGGAAAACTCAACTTCTCGTTTTGGAGGATGTCGAGGTAAATCTTCCGGAAATACATCTACATATTCTTTCACAACAGGTAAATCCTCTATTTGAACATTCCTTTACTCACCCACTGTCATTTCTTTCTCTTCCTCCCCAATAATTGAATTTAGTTGAGATACTAGGGGTGGATCTAGATAAGAATTAGGTGGTGACGATTCTGCTCTAAAGGTAAGGTGTTCCTTATCATCGTCATCAAAAATCGTAACCTACTTCTTCTTACAATAAATCTTTGCATCATAGTCCAAAATCCAATCCATACCAAGGATTATATCAAACTCAATCATAGGTATGACGATGAGATCAGCAGACAAATAACATTCATGTTCTCTAATGGGGACTGATTCACAAAACATTGTTGCAATGATACTTCCCTTAGGAGTTTTAACTGACAACTCCCTTGTTAAATCAAATTGTAAATATCTAATTTTCTTAGAAAACTGGGAATATATGAAACAATGCGATGATCCAGAATCAAATAATGCATTTTCTAAACTTGAGGAAACCATTAAATTACCCTCCACCACGTCTTTCGGAGATTCTACCTCAGCAGTAGTGATAGCATAAGCTTGGCCTTGATTCCTTGGCCTTTTCTGAGGTAAGTTCCCCTGACACTTAGGAAATTAATTTGCATAATGTCCCATCTCCCTGCAATTGTAGCATTGAAAATTGGAAGCTTCATTCTTCCCTTTGCAATCACAAGCTTGGTGGTCATTTTCACCACACTTGTAACAGACACCCATCCCCTTCAAGCAAGTACCAGAGTGTTTCTTCCCACATTTACCACAGGATAGATATTCAACCTTTCCCTTCTTCCCCTTATTTCCATTCCCAGATTGATCAGAAGATCTCTTCTTCTCTTTCTTTGCTTTAATGTCATAAGACTTAGAGATTTCCTTTTTGGTCTTGATAGCACATGAAACAATGTCTTCGTACAATGAAAAGGATTGTGAGACTAATTCTCGACGGAGAAATGGTTTTAACCCATCAAAGAAATGATCAATCTTACTTCTGGGGTTACGTATATAATCTCTAGCATACCTTTATAACCTTGTAAGGTTAGCCTCATACTTTGTGACATTCTCATCCTCCTTTTGTCTCAAACTCAAAAATTGCCTTTCTATATCTGCTCGGTGGTCGCGAGGAAAGTATTTTTCTAAAAACAGATCTTTGAACTCCCTCCATTCCATATTTGATACTTCATCATCTTCCTTCATGTTTTGAATCAATGACCACCATTGATCAGCATCTCCAGTGAGGCGGTAAACTTCCATGATAACTTTTTCCCTTTCACTACTCCCCAAAGCCTGAAATATTTTCTCTAGGGAATTTATCCATTGCTCAAATACTAAGGGATTTGTACTCCCATGTAACGTTGGTGGTTGTTTCCTCATGAATCGATCTAACATTGATCCTCTACGCTATGGATCAGGGTGCTCCATACGAGTACGGTAATTATTCATAACCTGAGTAAGTTGTCCCATTATGGTGATTAGCTGATCGGCACCAGTTGCATCACCAGCTCCACTATAGTTATCTTGAGCAGGAGGGAAATCCCTACATGGAGTGCGTGCATTGATACGGTTTCCATTTCTTCCGCTAGGCCCCATTTCTAAACAATGCCATAAACTAGATCAGTTTATGATTCAAAATACATAATTCCATACATATAAAACACTTAACATAAATTGAACTATTTGTGGATATAATCCATAATCATAAAAAATGTTTTCATTGAGGAAGTATATAGTCATAAAACCTTCATAATGATTTATAAAGAAAATTAGAGTTATCCTAAACATATCCCCCAGGAGTGTCGTAACCAAGAGTGTAGCAAGGCCCATTGTCATGTATGAGTTCCCATCTGAGTCTAGCTCAAAGCGGTGTTTTCGGGTTTTACCCCTAGGTACATCTGTGCCAGAGCCGCCTCTACCTGCTCATATCCAGACAGGGATGTATTGCTCGGAAAACTCACAAAATCCATACAATACCAAAATTCTATAAAGATATTCTATACTAATCCTCAAATTCCATCTTAAATCTATGTGCTCTAATCAGATTTTATCTAAATCTAGTTTCCAAGGTTTGTACTAAAATTCCTATGATACCAACTATAACGCCCCGACCCCAGCTACCCAGAGTCGGTGCATTATTACATAACATTGGCATGATCACAATAAAGATCAAATATCAAAATACCAGTCGGTTTAGTAGCCTTGGAAACACTAGATATATTGATAAAGTTTAAATTAAATCAAAAAATGAAAACTACAACAATATAGTCTCCATATTCCACATTCTTGTCCCCTCATATTATCCATGCAGGTCACTCATAAATTACTTCTTCACATCCTGGGAAAAATAAAACATAGAAAAGTTTACGCTATTTGTTTCAAAAATGATGTCTATTTTACAAAATTCCAAAAATATAAGTTTCATTAATTAATTTTATAATTAATTCCCATTGTTACAACAAATAGCGTGTTTTTATGAAACAATATATTTCAAAAGATTGACAATTGTTTATTTCCAATTTCAAAGTGAAATTAATTCTAATGAACACCATTGGATAAAATGGTAAAAATATATTATAATTATACTTTAAAACCAATAAATAATATAATATATCACTATAAATTATTTTTATTAAAAAAGTTGTTTTTAAGTATTTTTCACTATTCATAAAAATTGGAAGTTCTCAGAAAAATACCAAAAATTCAACTTAGGATAATTTCGATATTCTGAATCCAAAAATGAAGTCCATTTTGAAATATAAAATATATATAATTTCAAAACGTAGGTATTACTATTCATAACGACTATTTTGATTGGTTGTGGTCTGTTAGAACTCGATGTTGCGTACAACACACGCTATCACATTATTAAAAGAGAAGCGTACCATAGATGCTTTGGGTGTTATAATCCAGATAGAATATCATCACTTGACTCAGTCCCTTTTGATTTAAGGTCTCGTATGTCAATTTCTAACTCATTGGTGGAATATCACAAAGCTACCTGAGTATGTTCTCTAGATAATAATATCAAAATGCAGAATCTCGGTAATGAAGCATTCTACTATTCGTCTATATAGTACCATATCTAGGTGATGAACAACCCTTGATCGCATCTACATGCTCCCTTTAGTAACTCCTTTGGTAAGTTACTGATTCATTATTATAGATCCAAATCTTGTGATTAAATTTCATACTCGATACCATCCTCAAATATCCATGATTTTGAAAACTCATTACCCATCAAAATAGTTGTAAAGTGCCTGAGCACTATAAAATTGGTTTAGTATTCCATAACTGATAACACACTCTATTCCAAGGGCTTGAATTCTATGTTTCTATTGTCCCTCAACATCATAGTATATCATGAATCAAATAATTCCTTATTAAAGTCCCTCTAATCTATCTCTTGTTGATGATCCATTTTATTAATGTTATACCATAAACATTTGACGGAATCAAATAGAATATAAGTCGAAAGATTTATTCTCCTCTTGGGAGGAATCTATAGGTGATTTAGGATATAAAAACTGGCCTCTAGGAATTAATATTAAAAAATATTTCCTCTATCACCAGAAAACATGGGTGGATGATGCTTTTTCAGCACACGTGTTAGCACAACCATACACGTGGCAAGCTGAGGTGCTCAATGGAAAGTCTACATGAAGTGGAAAAATAACTACTAGAACTGTTCCACATCACTTGTGTATAGTAAAAGTACTAGCTACACTAATTCCACTATAGAAGGATACTTTGGTATCCCATGGACAACATCCTTCTGAGCATGGTCTTCACCTCCATCCTGTTGTACGGAAGGAGGTCTTTATTGGTACATGATTCTTCAATTCCAAACACATGACTATGAAAATATCTTTATCAATGTTCATAACTAAATGAAAAAATATAGAAAAATGATAGGGAAAATTAGTCCTATATAAGAATCACATCCCTCTTCCTATTCATTGACTTAGGTCTAGGTGACATATAAATCACATTAAAGAATGAGATGCTTCCTACTATAAACTAATAAAGTCAAATCTGGGTCTTTTTCTCTACGATATAAAATATAATTTTCCATTTCTTTATAATATTCACATTATAAACATTTTAATTGGTCGATCCATATGGGCTACCACTTCTAGTACATATGGTTAAAAATTCCCCATGAACCAAAATATGGCATCTATCTAATCCACACCATAATATGTTCCTATCCATGTGACTCATTGTCCATTACTCAACGTTCCATAATTTCCAGATCATTGTCTTTGTTTTAAGATAATAATGAAAATACCACTTAGTTGTCAAATTCACACTATATATAAATAATATTTCTAAATTTCATGTACAAATGTCTGCCACTAAATCATTCATATCTATCAAGACACCTATAACAACTCATAAAACATGAAATGAATCCAAAATGGAATGTAATAATGCAAGCCATTTGATTCCTATAATTTCATGAAATGATTCATGATATGGAATAACCTCATCTCATCGGGTATTAAAAAAGTATAACATAAAATAATTTCACTAATAACATCACAATTCATGTGCATCAGTCACCATTGGAATAAAAATCATCTCTAAAAGCCAAAATCTTGAAATTTCCAATTTTAATTTGAGGTTATTTGTATTTTTTTCATATGTGGGTTAGTTATTCTTAGGAACAACTCATTACAAAATTCTTATTTACTCTTATACATTTCCATAATCTAAAAATAGTTATGAAAAAAATAATCCTTTTATACAACATTTTAACATCCTAGAACTGAATTCCATTGGAGGGTTCCCTAATCCCAGTTTCCCACAAGGCCTCAAGCATATCTACCCAAGTGCTAGAGGGTGTCAACTAACAATAAGGGACCATGGTGTGTTTTTAGGGAGACAATTCCCACATATATATTGAAACACAATAGTGGAAATCATAAAAATTCAATAGTGGAATTAATATACAGTCAAACAATAAATAAATAGCATGAATAGATAATAATTCAAGAAGTAATCTCATATACTATGTTGACCATTTAATATATCAACAAAACCTCATATACATGTATACGTGGAATGTGTAGAATACATGTAAAAAAATGTCAAAAAGACTATCAAATACCCCATCAAGCATCACAAGCCTCATCTCGGTCCTATGCTCATCTAATTCTACACATCAATAAAAAATATCCTGTAGGGAACTTATCCTTATCAATAAATGCAGTCATTCAGTTTTTTCGAGAACCAAAGGAAAATCGAGTAGGGTGTTAGGTAAAATCCTATTTAGCCACAACATACAGTTTCTAATTTCATTTAGTTGTAGAATATATAATAATATTAGTGTTCATGAAATAATTGAATATATAAATGATAAATTGTAAGTAAACAAATCTTAATGGTCTTGTTTTTCATGGGAAACCTTCCTATGCAACCTACATCATCCTTAGCTCGTATGTCTTTGAATAAAAATTCTTTCAATTTTCAATTCGTATATAGACTCTTCTTAAAAATTAGTATCAATGTATTTTATAATTATTGATACATAAAAATTAGACTAGAATCCCCAATGAAGATATTTGATCACGAGATGCCTAACTAGGACAACAATAAAGTAAAAGTCATGGACTGAATCATATTGTGTGATTTTCCTTCAAATACACATCATATAAATTATTTCATTAATTAATTAATTAAGAACATTATCTTGTAATTGGTATTACTCATTCATAATCTAGGTGTTACTCCAAGAAAACCATGAACCAAATACCCCCAAAAGCTTATCCTATTCATTGCTCATTAGAATCCTAGAATTCCTATAGGTTTGGTGTTACATCATAACTCAATGAGTCCATCCTTGGAAGCCTGCTAAGGGAACCCATGTGTTTCCTACTGTGTATATGATTAACTTCCCATTGAGTCTTCCCTTGGAAAACATTAAGGCGTCCAATTACCACTCGAAAATATAATAAATTATCCCTTTTTGTGTATCACTTGAAATCTATAATGATTCGATGTGCCAATAATTGTATAAAATGCATCCTCCATGAGTCTATCCATAGATGTCTAGTATATAATCCATTTTTCATCCAGGCATTAGAGAGGCATTATAAAAATGAATATGTCAATGGATTTCATATATGAAACCATGTGCCAACCAAAGAATATATGAAACATTACATCAATATAATTTAATAATATATGGTTCATCACCATGATTATTTCATTTAAATAACACCTCAAAGGGTTAATCAATGCAAGGGATCAGATTAGAAGGTATATGCTCTTAACTATTTTCTGTGGGAATTTCATTATGAGAATAAACCCATTTTTAAGAAAGATAATTCTTGGACATGTCTATTGGACAGGTTCATCCCTTCAAATTATTTATTAAATTCAATTTACAATTGCAATTAATTGATTAACAATCCATGGAATCTGTAAACAACACACCTTGAATGTAATCTAATTCATATGCCTCCCATGGTGGTCCAATTAATTAACCAACACACTGAAGGGCTAATTAGAATTCAATCTTCATAAACATAATAAATTATCAATGACTCTCTCTATTTAAATGGTTTATACCTATCAATTTTAAGTGAGTGTTAAATCCATTTCATGGGTGAATATCATAAAATCAAGCACGCTGCACAATATAATATATTTAAACCCCTCGATTCATTGCGAAAATAACGATGCCACCTACTATTGTTTTTTCCAGAATTTATCATTTATTATTACCCTCTATCTGAATCATATTGACGGAAAAATGACTAAATGAAAATGAACATATGAATAGGTAATATTATCTTGTAACTAAATAACTCCATTCATACCAATAATAATGAACAATGTCATAAAGGAATTGAGTATTCATCGGTGCGAATTCAATGATATGAAAACCTCTCGATTCTGAGCAAAGATGATGAAGATCTATCAATTTCCTTTTTATGTTTCAATATATCTATAAAATTGACATTGAATCAAATGAATGAAAAAATATATATGGTTTTAGTCTAAATATATTTTAATGGTAAAACGAAAATTTTCCTCAAAATATATGGTTTCCCAATTTGACCGTACGTTTAGCCAATCCATACACCCCCTTCATTTCTAAGTGGGACCCAACAGGTCACTATGAATGGATTTACTAAACATGTGAAAATGATGAAAAATTAATCTTTCAAAAACTACCAAAGCTTCTTCACGGGCATGCACATCCATCCACATTACCTTAAACTGCGTGGCTTCTAGCTACCCATCGTCCAACTTTTTATGGTCATTTGTAACTGTGAAACCTACTCCACATGGTTTCCAATAAATATGAATAATTTCCTTTTCTTCTATAAAGGTGGTATATAGGTTCTGAAGAATCCTATGACACTCCTGACCCACTAGTGACCTCAAATTGTAATTTTATTAGGTTATAATTAATCATTTTAACCCAAAATTTACTAAAAGAAAAGGATTATATACCTCCAAAGGGTACCCGTTTCTTACATGTAAATAAGATATAATAATTATTGATGTATATATATGATAAGAGTATGGTATATATTCATATAATATATAATTATTACAATTTATGTGAAACATAAATGAAAAACACATCACATCGGTTTATGAGGTGGTACGCTACCGTACACATGAGCGACATTATTGATTTCCAATAGGTTGGATCGAAAGAATTTAATCATGGTATAATAATTAAACACTTTTAAAAGTATAAAAAATACAAAATATAACACTAAATTAATCAATATATATTTTTGTTATAGGTGGTGGTGGAAAATGAATAGCATTGGTTAGCAATGCGGTGATCCTACATAAGAATGATCGAAAGTTTCATTACCCATTTGATTGAAGAAGAAATGGATATAAGTTGTGAGATAAAAATAATAAAATATAAGTATATTGAATATATTAGTGATTTTATATCATAATAATTTAATATTATTTATTTTGATATAAGAAGAAGAAAAAAGAATACAGATATGTAAAAAGATTATCTCTTCTTCATTAATCATCTTTATATTTAACCAAAATCCATCAAAGAAATGATTTTGGATTTATCTAAGGAATCTATTATATGGGTAATGATTTAAGAAATGTTTTTGGGAATGTTATTGGTTAAATTAATTGGGTTTTTTTATTATGAAGAGGATATGATATGTTGTCACATTTTTTAATTGGTGGAGAGCATAAAAATTGATATTTTTAAATGAATAACGTGTTATCATTTTTATTTGGATTAAAAAGTATCCAAAATAGTATATTTTGTAACATTATATGATAAATTGTTAAAATATATACATAAAATGGGGGTTTTAAATGTTTTTATGTCATTTTAACACTTAATTTTAGTTTAACTATCGGATAAACACATTTTATCATTAAGACTTGTAATTAATTTTACTATTTTTACTATTTATATAGATCAAAAATAAGTTTATTTTATTATATAACAAATATTTTTATGAATATAAATATGAATTTATTTATTCAAAATTCCATGTACAAATATATTAATATTTAAGTTAAAATAAAACCCCCAAATTTGACAAGAATGTGATTTTCCAAAGATAAAATGTTCAAAAGCATAAAAATATTTTATATCAAAATTTAAAATGAAATCAATTCAAATGAATTATATTGAGTTAATTATTATATAATTTTAAAAAATTTATTTTAAAATAATTTTGGAACAAAATGAATATTTATAAATTCATTGATCAAATTTGATGTTTTTATTAAAAACAAGCATATTTCACTTCTCATCGAAAATTTAATCTTTTTAAAAGATTCATAATTATTTCACCCATGATATTTTTGAACTAATGATTAGACATATGATTTAAATTTGGTAGAAACTTTTATAATTTTTTCACAAATTAATTTTATTGTTTTTTCAAAAAGTGAAATAAAACCAATTTTTTAAATAATAATTTTGGAAACATGTAAGAACATTATGAAGAATTATGTACATTTTTATAAATTTGTTTTATTTATATAAAAATGGAATACATAAAAATTAAAAATGTGGTTATTTCAATTCATATTAGATATTAAATGTATAGTTCATAAGAAATATGTTAAATAATAATATAAATAGTATTCTATTGTACGTTAGAACCCGGTGTTGTGTCTTGTACTATTTATCGACGAAATTAAATTTAACTAAAAATAATATTTCCTAAAATATTTTGTTGTTACATTATACAACCAATATAAAGAATATCTTTCTCAAAATATCAACACATTTATGTAAAAATTGAGGGTACTTCAACCTCATTACATGCACATGTTTCCACATAATTTCATAAAACTAATATTTTCACCATAAAAACCATTACCAGATGAGGTTTTTTCAGCAGATCATTCACTCATTGATCCATAATATTCCCTAGTTATTCTTCATAATAAATATATTTCTCCATATGTATGAACTATGAGTTCCATATATGTGAAAGTTAATATATTTATTTCTTCTAGAGTGATATATGGGACATATCGTGAAATTGAGATAGGATTAGTGGGAGCACCAATCGATAGGCTAGCATCCTGATGCGATCAATAATTTCAAAGGGACTGATATAAATAGGGATATTTTTTTTACCTTTTTCTGAATTTTTTTAACTACTAATAAGTATAAATACATAGAAACATGTTTTCAAAAACATCAAATTAGGGATCATATTGAAAATTATCAGTATATTTTTATTTTTGATTTTTTTTCTTCCCTTATGTGATGTTGAATAGATATTACCTTCTATAACATAACTTTATGAATAGAACAACCCAATATATTTATTTCTCCAACCTCATTCCATCAATTTGGATATCTAGACATATTTCAAAAAATGTTTTCCCCAATAACCATCTCATTTATTGAGTAAGAACTATTATTGTAAGAAATCTCAACTAAATGAAGGTGTTGATTCGATCAATATTTAAAATTCATAAAATATGTTCTTAGAATATCCTATAGGATTTAATTTTATCATTGACATACCATACATTTGAGGATGATACACTATACTAAAATGAATCTATAAATCAAGAGAATTCTGAATAATTTTCTTGAAAATTGAGGTAAATCCCAAATCCCAATCAGACGCAATTAATTGTGGTACTCTATGAAGACATACCACTTACATAACAAATATCTGAGAATATAAAAAGTATAATCTCTTATGATAGTAATGAATGTAATAACATTGTATGGAAATCAACTATAACCCATATATCAATATTCAATTTATAATTTTTGTGTCCAAAAGAAAAATCCATAGGGATGTCTTCCCCGTTACATTCTAATATGGATACTCGTTGGAGCATCCCTTTTATCATATACCTCTCATCTTTAACATGATGACATAATATAATCCAATATATACACTCATCAATATTTATCTTCATTTTTTAAAATATAAATATTATTTCGCATAGGCTAGCGGTTTGTTTTATAACCTTGTTTCCCTTATGTTATAGGTTCAGTCCCCTCAATCATTCCAAATGTGATGGGTTTCCACCCAACATGTGACTAATGTATTTCTCAGAAAAACTATATCAATATAAATACTATAAAAATTCCAAATTTCAATATAATATAACTAACTCATTATTAAAGATAATGTACCCCTAGAGGTTTCTTACACAATTAATCTTATGTCGAGAATATTTAACGGCATTCTTTCTCAAATATATTTTCCCAAAAACAAAAAAAAATGATGTATTGACATAAATGTCCACTAAATTATCCTTAATATTGAAAAACACTAATATCATATGAAATAAAATAGGGTCTCTATGAATGTTAATTTATGATCAACCTTATACTCATAAAACAATGAATGTATACATAAATATTATGTTAATCATACATGGTGGAATATATGCTTCCAAAATTTAATTCAACCATTATTCATTAAATATGGTATTATGATTGATAAGAATATTTACATAGGAATCACAGGTTCATTATTTTTATGGTAGAATATCAAATGTATTCTAATAACTCATAAATGCATGTAGTGGGAGATAATAAATTTTCAGAATCACTTCATGTTTCATTAAGGGATGAATAATAATATTATCATACGGATCCTCCATACATAATAAAAAATGAAAGTCCCAAGTATGGTGTTGATGATATGTTTTCCCTCATGAATATGATTCGTCTTTACAATTTTCATTGCATAATATTTTCATTTTTTCTTTTTGCATTAGTTGTTTGTATGTCTTATCATGCACATTATCACACAGATTGGGTCATTTATTCTCATAATTCACAAATTCACTAAACATGAAGTACTAGAGAGTGTTGTTGTATTATAAAGATATTTCTTTCTTTTTGAATCATGATATATAATATTATCATCACATCAGCATTAAGATCCTCACTAAACATCACTTCAAAACATAACACATTTAGTTGTCCCCTAAGACAACTTCCTCCATCTTTCAGTACACACATTGATCATAAATAAAAGTCCATCTTATTTTATCTATCATTTTTTGTGATTCACTAGAATTAAATATATATTTTAATCAATAATTTTATTCAATATTTTTAGTACAATATACATTTCCTACTTGATAACGCAAAATAGTTTTTTTCATAGCTGCCAAATTCCAATACAGATGAATCCCATGAAAGACACCAATTTGATCCACTATAGGATTAAAAAATCATACATTCATATTGTGTGATAATTATGAAATCATACCTCATAAGTCTTATAAAATATTACTCATAGGTATTAATGTAATAATTATCCATCTAATTTAGTTTAAGGAATTTTTCCATAATTTTCATACAAATAATTCGAGGGATGTACTTGTTGAAAAATAATCCCAAAAACTAATCTCACTACATTGATAAATTTTAAACATTTTTCACCTATTATTGATGATATTTGACTACTGATATACATTACCTTCTAAATGACCAAATACCAAAATGAACTTTTCATATTTCAAATAATGGGAAATGGGAAATAACTTTTATATTGTGCAGATCTATTTCGTAGAAACTAATGGATCATTAGAATTACTAAATGGTGGTAGATGTTGCAACATAATAGACCTATAAGAATATACTTCCATATTTTACACATTTGGATGTTTTGTAAGATTCATACATTGAGAATTTTATATGAGAATAAAAGTTATATTTTGAATTCAACCTCTAATAACATTCACTATCATAGGTGGAAAATAATTTCATTGTCTGTTTCATTAATCATTATCTTAGTTCCATCAGGATTCAACAAAAGAATAAATACTAAAAGAATAATTTGAGCCACAATAATCATAGTGGGAAAATACTTAGTCATGGTAAATCATTTATTAGATGACCAACACAATTCAACTTCTTCTAATTCCATAAAACATAATGTTTAACCACGGTTATTCGTGGTTATAATCTATTAAAATATTTTTTGTAGGGATCGTAATGAAAATTTAAATTCACCAAATCATATCCCCCAAGAGTGTCAAACTAGTCATATAGAAATTTCCACTGTCATATACCAGATAAATTTGGAGTCAATCCTGATGAACATTTTAATGTTTATTAACCTTAGGTATATCTATTCCAGAACAACTTACACAAGTAGTATCTAGAAATGTATGTATTTTTAGTTTAACCACATAATATAATCCTTACCAAATATTTATGGTGATTCTATATAATTAGGATTATTTTTATGGTTATGAATATAGATTTCTCAACTACTTTCTAAATGTTAACTAAACCAATCCTCGGATAAAAAATATAAAAAGGAATAATTTTTTTATATAAATATTACATCTTTTATAATGATCATTTTTTACATTACACAAAAACATGCATGCGGATCATAAATTAATAGTTTCATTGGAATGTTGAAAACAAATTAAACTAGCTTATATGAGTTCTACACCATTTCCCACTAAGATCATCATAACGTTCACCTTTATTAGAAATATCACATGTAATACCTATCATTGAAACATGGGAAAATGAAAGCTAGTAAATAGTATTATCATATTCTCATTAAGTGTAATAAAGGGAATTATATTACATAATGTGAGTATAAGGGTTTGAGAACATGAACATTACATATGAAAAAACATGCCCTACATATCAATGATAAAAAATGTTAAGTCATGGAATAATGATTTTAATTTCACAACACATTAATCATAAGAAAATAATATAATATGAGACATGAGAGTATAAAATTGATTTAATAAATAGAATTTATTTATTCAATTATTCCAATTAAATTATTTCCATTATGATCAAGTCTTGTTGTGATATCTATCATAGTGGAATGGGTTCACTCTAAAAACCATCATAGTAGTCAAGGTTCACAATAAATACTATCATAATGGAAGAATTCCCATACTAAACTATGTTCACTCCCCATTATATTATGGACTATATTATGATATTTCAATAATCTTCTAACTCGTTAGTGGGATATATAGGGCCCAACCATCACATAATTAAATTCAAATGTAAGTGATCCAATATATCATAAAACATTAATCCTAGAATAAACCCGGAAGGGAAATGGATCTCATAAAACATTATTCATAGAATAACATATGGAAGATAAATAGGATTAATATTCTTTTAACCATTTCATCATATAATATCATGTGGAATATAATAGTGAGTTTTATAAGTATTTTTTCATGGAATAACCCATGAAATAAAAAAAATTATTAAAATTATTTCATCTTAAGTAGAAATAATTTAGAGAATGAATAAGAATAGTATCCTTGTATCATAACCCTAGTAATTTTTATGTCACATAAAAGTATTTTATATTTGATATAATATTATTTTGAAATATCTTTTCCAACATTTCTTAAGGAAAAATGAATTTCTAATTTGAAATTTAATTTTAAAAAGGAATACATTTTCCCAATAATATTTTTTGAAAATAACCATGGACACCTAAAAAGGATGAACCGAAGATGATTTTAGGAAACTATTTAAGAAATTATCATTTTCACATTTAACAAACGTTTATAAATACATAAAACTTTTTTTAAATACTATTTATTTAAAATATCCATTGAAACATATAAATAAATATTTAAAAATCAATTAAATAATTTCTTAAAGAAAAATATACATACCAAATTGTATTATGTTAATATAAATAATATAAAAATTAATTTCCATTGTAAATAACCATTTTAACACATTATATAATATTTAAAAAATGGTAGGTCATGATGATGGTAAATTCCATTAATGTTGTAAATATTAAAATAATAATCCCATTTATATTTTCTATGGAATAAAAAGGTGGCTTGTTTAGAAACTTTCATGAATATTCTTAGTAAAAAAAATTATTAATGTTCAAAAAAATATTTAAAAATTATTTTATAAATCAATTTGATTATTATAAACTATTTTTTGAAAATATGGTTGTGAAAAAAATAGTTTATTAACCTATAAGAGAAATGAATAAGATTATTCATAAAAAGGTCCTTTTGAACTCACAATAACATAATGAGATGAAAATATAGTGAAAATTTATTTTCATAAAAAAAAGATGATATAAAAATTCAGGAGTTTCTTGAGAGATGGATCATAATATAGCACTATTTAAATCATAAAAATAATAAAGCCTCACAAATGATGAGATTGTATCAGAAACCATTAACACTTTCATAACATTGAATCAAAAGACCTATGTAAGAATAAAATTATATTAAACCTAAAATATCATGATAACAACTTAATTTATGATATTATGTGTACAATGGATATATATACACCTCATAAAATAAGATATATATACAACATAACATATATCAAAAAGAATGTAAATTAAGACAATAATCCATTAAGTTAATCATCTAATTTCATTATAAACATTCAAAAATCCATTATAATAAATAATTTTTTAATTTAAATTTATTATATAAATATAATAATATTTATCATAAAAATTATGTTCTACATATGGGTTTCTATTATCAGTTAATCAATAACTTTTTTTTAATCATATTTTTGGTATTTACTTTTTCCTTTTTCATGTATAATTAGATTTCTATGTTTTTGTTCCCCAATAATATTCAGGATTCCATAATCAAAATAATTGTAAACATTAAATAAATATTATATATATTCATTCAATATGTATTTAGAGTAATCTATAAAATTTAGTTATAAAATTGAAATAAACAATTCATGAAGATGGTAGTTCGTAGGTATGCATGAACATTGATTCCATTTTATTGATGAATGAAATGAATGAAATTTAAATAATATATTACCATAAAAAATAATTTCCATTATATATATATAACTTATATAAATAAAATATAACTTAATCACAGTCCATGAAAATAGTTAGTGAAAAAAATAACATCACTTTGCGATGTGGTACTCCACCATACACCAGAATGTCATTATTATATCACCCATGAAATAGAATTTATGAATATATATTTTATATAATAATTAAATATATACAATTTATTATAATTAATATTTATAATGTTAGAGCCTATTTTATATTGATCATCAAATAAAGTCAATGTAATCATTCCATATTATAATTTTTTTCAGAATTTCCCTCTTTAAAAGAAACTATTTCCTAAAAGTGTTTCATTCAATAAGTTTGTTCCCCATCTCAATATAGAATAATAATTATGAATTCAAGTAAATTCATATTATTAATATTTATATAATTCATAAATGACCTTAAATTTTACTCAAAATCACTAATTATCATCAAAACATTATCATCATTCAATTTTAATTTCTTTTGAAAGGAATTATAATTCTACTCCATCATGTATTCATTGACTCATACAGGAGAATTATTGTAATAAAGTTATTTTTTATCTGCATACAATTTATAGATCTAATAATCTAGCATTCTAATGTTTTATTTTTTCCCTAAAATTGATTTTAGAATATCTTTCTAAAACCTAGATATCTTTTCGTCAAGATCATAATCCCATTTTTTTACCTCCATTTATTATTTATGATTTGTGCATACTACTTTATTTTTGTCCAAGGGCGTTGTATTCATCAATAAATCTTTTTTAATGTCATTTATCTCCAACAAAATACATTAAAAGGGTAAAAAATAAATATAGTCACATCTATAAGAAATAGTGTAGGATTTATGTCAAGTATTCATATGATTCACAATACACATTATTCAATAAATATTTATAAATATGTTATTCACACTTTTTATTGGTTTATCAGAGAAAATATCCAGAAATGAAATTAAAATTATAAAAATTCCATGGAATCATTATGATTTACATTAGGTTGAATATTTTTCCATATTCTGAACATTTTACTACATTAAAAATTTATTAATATTAATTCTAGGGTTTATATCATCATAAATATATAATATTACATTTATATTATTTTCATTATTTCATATAAGCATTATATATTTCCCATTTGTCTTCTCATTAATTTTTCTATTATTCAGTGTCAACAAAAAATAGGATTTTGATTGACATAAGAAATATTTTCACTAAAAGCACATAATATTATGAATTCAGAAATAGATACATTGACCATAAAAATCAAATATTAAGGTTATGGAGGATCCAATTTTTGGTTTGATGGTATCTTTAATACCAATATTTATGATCAATATTGGATATGTTACACACTAATATTTGGGTTTAATTAATTTATGATGTCTCATTAAAAATTAAAAAAATCCCTTATTTTACATCGACACATTTAGTGAATAGATCAATTTTTCAATTTACTCCTTCCTTTAGTGTGGATGCATGCACGCAATAAATACTGTAATGAAATAAATAAAATAAGAATAAGGATGCTGATTTTCACAAATATATATGTCTAAATCTCCAAAGTGTCCAAGTTACTATACCAAGAATACAATTATTCTTATATGATGTTGAAAAGCATGGAAAAGTTTACATACATAGAAATATTTTATCATGGTATTAACTAGGTACATTTGAAAAACTGAATTTCATTACTTAAAAAAATAATGAAATACCTTGATAAATATGAAATTAATATTCAAAATAGTTTCCTCAACTAATGAATCAAATGTTGTTCCTCACTCCGAAAAAAATTAAAATGGGTTTCCTCAGGGTCATAGAAATCACAAGGTTGTGCCAAGATTCTCCATTCCTTTTAATATTATATATTATATGATGATATGTTCAGTATTACTATACATCACTTTCCATGTTAATTATATATTCCATCATGATTATTAGAATTAACAATTTTAATTTATATTACTCTACATATTCATCTTATTCGTCACAAAAAATCAATTCATAAAAAAAATTGGATCTCTATATTCCCCAAAAAATATCTATTGGATTATCCTAGGGTCGAGGTATATCATCATTTATTATACACAGAAGGTATACATGATATTTTCAAAATTGGATGTGGTGACTATATTTTAAATCATATCATAAATTTTCAAAAAAACATGAAAATAATTCGTACATAATATACATTATTTCAATGTACATAACTCTTGGTCCTTGAATATTTTTGATTTCACACTCATTATTTTTTCTGAAGACCCGACCTTTAATTAGGTTGCCCATGTCTTCTTTCTATTTTACTTTTTTATAAATCACATAGATGATTAATCCATATATGCATGAGAAACATGTGTCCAAATAATATTATTGATGGTGACCCTTTTAATGGTAAAAATAGATCCAATATCCTCAATTATTGAGTCTCATTCATCTATTCACTAAAACATTGGTCTTCAAAAAAGTGTCTATATATCACTTCCATGATCCATTTTGAAGAGTATTATTAAAAAGGATGAATCATAACACAATGATTGGATTATGAAAGTTATGAAATAATTATGTTGAGGAATTAGTAATGCATCATCATTTTATTTATGGATTTCATCAAATATTTGATACATCCATTCATAAAAATATAAATGTTTAAATAATGTTTTATTTTTATATCATCCTATGTTATCAAAACATATTGTTTCTTGTGTACAATAATTTAAAAAATTCATCATTACATTTAAAATTTCTCATAAATAGATTGATTTTATTTTGATCTTTCATTACGAATTACTCTTATTTTTTTGGAATGGTGTGATCTCTAGTAGAGTTATAAGATATATCACACAATTAGATCTTTGATAATGATAGGAGATTATGATTTCAATATTTTAATTCATTAAAATTAATTTTTTTTTACTTAGTGAAAACTTCTTACATAACAATGCTTCCCATGTTAGAAGTCACATTTTAAAAGAGTTCATATATATTATAATGTTTGACACAAACACTTAATTCCTTTTTTATTACAACCATATATAGTAGATACTACCTATCTATGATTTCTGGGATGGTGGATATATCCCAGTGCACCACTTAACTATTCCTGTCTATATTTTCTCCCCGATTCTCTTTTTATACAACCATCAGTAGAATGTGGTTGATCCTGGTTACTAGTTTATATTAGTATATCATTATCTTGTAGTTGTATGATGGTTGATATTTTTTAATTCCATATAAAATATTTCAAATAGATAAAAACTCCATACGTGTTCACCAAACACATTTATGATGTACCAACCTGGGAACATAAACCACGTACCAATACTTTTGCTAAAACATATCATACTTATACCTAACTCAAACTCATACCAAGTCATCAAGAACTACCATGGGCTCATATTAAGTTACTATAAACTCATATTATTTATAATTTTAAAAAAAATTCAACAAATTTAATTATATTAATTAGAATTCACTCATAAAAAATTTTCATCCCTTTTCCAAATTTAACTTTACTCCCAAATAATAATAATTATGAATTAAATTTTTATATATTTGTGTTTTTTTAAAAAAATTAGCTGCAACATAACCATGTATGAGTAAATTGGTTTCATAATGTTTTCAAAATACTTCTTAATTTTCAATTCTATAGTCTTTAAATAATTTAAATTACATCAATGCATCCCCTATATTTTTTTTAATATGTATTCACTTAAGATTAAATCATCCACAAATATGAATTTCCATGTAAAAAATCAGTATTAAGAATAATACATTGTAAGAAACTCTGACAATATAAAATACTTTTCTATAAATGGATAATTATACATTTATGACTGATTGAAAAAAAAACTTCAACCGATAAAATCTACTCTAACATGCTCTATATGTAAACAAAAAACATCATTATTATTTCCATTATATCCCACTAAAAACATGGTGGTAATAACTATAAATGAGGATTACATCCTATTTCAAATGTGAATCTCTAATACTCACATGCTTAACACAATGTTACACATTTCAAAGAAAATTAAAAATTATTCTAAATATTCATGTAAACATAATCATAATTATAGAGAATTAACCTTCAACAAATACTAAGAGCCTGGAAGATAAATTCAAACCCATTGACACTAATTGTCAACAAGTAAAAAATGAAAATAAAATGACAATTTAATGGTTCTAATTAAAATATGATATTCATGGTGATAATGTAATGAAAAGAAAATGAATTCAGAAGAAATAATCAAAAATCATCTTCAACAATATGTAAGTTAGACTCAGAAAACATATAATTCTAATGAGATTTGACATGCTCTAATTCGCCTTATTATCTAATGATTTCTATTTTCCATATCATATGTGAGATGTAAAATTGTAATCTTTATATAATATGATTCCATGAATCCCCCCCATAATGATGTATTATATCTACACAAATTACCTTATTGGTTCAATATTAGAATTGGTTTTCCTTATTGAAAGAAAATGATCTAATCTATTCAATTAATCTACTATAAAACTGAAAACAACAATATTATTTTCTAGTCTCATTAAAACCATCATAAATTCCATTGTCACATTTTCTTAATTTTAACCAAAAATGGATAGGGACTGAAAATGACATTTGGTTCATTGGTGGTCATTATCAAATTATGAAGAGGTGAGGCATAATATCTTTTTCATCCCTATATACAAATACATCCTAAATATAACATAATACATATTTTTAAAATGTTGGAAAACAAAATATATTGTGGCATGTGAGTCTTGTATCAAATATTTATTCAAGCTCAACGGGACTAACATTTAACATTCCCCATATACAATTCCATCATCATCCTAAAAAAATATAGTTTTCAATACCCCGAAAAAACAAATTCACTTATTACCTAAAAATAAATGCCTGAAATGATTATATATTTTATTGTGTTTAGGACTCTGGAGGAAATTCATTAATCTATTATGGTGTCTATACCAAGAAACATATATATGAAAAAAATTAATCACAGTGCAGAAGAGCTTTAATTTCCACATTGAATTATCATCCCTAACCACCTAATCAAAATTACTTATATAGAATGAGTCAATAAAAACATTCCAGATAATTTAGGTATACATTATATTAAAAGTGAACTAATGAATATACTCAACAAAAAATATCTACATAACGTTTACATCACATAGTTAAAATATATATACAATGTATATTATAAATTTTTTGTACAAAAAATATAATTATAAATAGAAAATGGAACCATCATTTCTATGTTGCAATAAATACAACATAATTGAAATAATTTTTCTAATAATTTCATTCATGACACCTTATCTTCCAAGACCCATAAAAATTACTCTCTAAACTATAATCAATATTACTACAATATGTGAACATTACTAATAAAAATAAAATATATACTACCACCAATAATAATTTAGGTTGAGGTTCAACAAAAATTTCAACATCCTTTTCAACTCATAGAAGTATCACATAGAAGTATTAGACCACTCAAAATTCACCCCTCTCTTAGAATGTGATTTCACAAATTATTGCAATTGGGATAATAAAAAAAAATTATTTCAAGATCCTACCAATTGATTAAACCTATAGTACTCAAAAAATCATTGGGACGATCTAATGAATCTATAGTCTTTACCTTATCAAGATCCATTATGATAATTTCTGTTGATATCATGTCTTGTAACATACAATCCAATCTGATAATGAAATAACACATTTTTATTTCTAATAATACTATCTATGTTTTCTTATTATATATAATGAAATCTACAGATATGATGATTATTTCTCTAAACTCTCTAGACTAATCTAAAAAATCATCAAAAAAATAAAACAATTAATGGATGGATATATGGCTAAAAACCCATTTTTTATAACACAACATGCACCATTTTAACATTTATTCACCCAAATAACATGACGGCTAACTCATATAAACCATACCTACTAAAAAAATAATACAATTAACATTGAATATCCTCAAATTAAACTATTAACATTCAAACATCAGGTTAATATTGGAGAACTGATTTGATCCACTATACTAATCAAATAGTTATTTTAAATAGTGAGAATGATATTTGTTCTTAACAATAACACAAGTCAATATCAAACTAAAATAAAATGAGAATATTAAATCGCAACATTTCATATCATGTGTCCATAAATTTGTGCATATGAGATGTTAAAATTTTCAAAGTCGTGGTGGAATTATTTAAACTATTGGGAATATTTTGGATATTCCACAGGGTTTGAAAACCTCAAAAATGAAATTTTTGGAAATGTTTTGGACTCGATACTATTATGAAGGTATAATGAATCTATAGAGGTGGGGGTGGGGGATAGGTTCATTATCTAGAACTATCACCTATTTATTGGAAGTCTATTGACCAATTTTTGGCCAGGCTAGGATGCTCCCCAACTAATTAGTATCACTGACACGCAGGTGGTTTTGAACTGACTAGTATGTAGAGATTGGTAGTGGTTAGAGACCCCTCTTAAATCCACTGGATAACCCATGGTGTTTTTATGAATAATAATTAAAATTATTCACCATATGGGATTTAGATAGGATCGCCCTATTTTCACTTTTTTGGTTGCTCATGCAGACAAGGACGCTCCCCTCTCTATATTCCTTTGTTTCGCCCTCCATGGGAGAAGATGTAGGGGTATTTTTATTATAGTATTTTTGTAATATTTTAATCCCGAGGACCATCCACATTATCGTAATCATATACCATTAATATTGGGTCTATCATGTCATGGATATGAGAGGATATTCCACTAATGGATGGTGGAATCATCTTGGGATGATGGGACATTGCCTTAGTTTAGCTAGGGGACATTATTTGACACCATCAACACAAGGGTTCTATGTTTTTTGTTGGAGGTGTTATAATGAGTGAATTCTAAAATGTTTTAGAATAACTTAAATACCCTTTTGTATGATTTAATATTATTTTTATTGTTCATTAGCTCATGGTGGTGATAGGAGCATGATACAACCCATCTTTGGGTCATTGGACTTGGTTTAAGTGGGTTGAGGACACTCGGTGATTATTTTTTCATTTATGCCCATATTTTTTTTTGGGAATTTATTTTAAAATTTTTAATTATATTTTATTCAATTTTCATGAATTAATCATATTTTCTTGATTTTTTGATAGGTTTTTGAGTGGTTTGAGATTTTCCCATCGATATTGTATAATATCAATAATTGGTTTTTTGGGAGATATTATAAATGGAGTGTTTGTGTAGGTTTTCATATTCCTTGCCATTAGATTAGTCGGTGGTATGGCTAAGCCGCCACTCCACCCCTCCCATAGTTGGACGGGGATCGTAATTCTCTAGAATCTCTCACCTCACTGTGATGCTTCTTTTTCCCTTTCACTGACCATAGACTTCTCTCTATCTTCTCTAAGTGTGATGTGTACACTAAAGTTCATTTGTACATCGATGAACATCCCTCTCTCTAGATGTATTTATGAGAGCTTTCGTACACGTCATCACTATTGGAGTTCTCATTGGTGGTTCATTTTAGCAAGCTTCATCTTTTAGTAGATGACTTTGATATGTATGTCTTTTAATCATGGGGTTTTCTTGACCGAGCGGTTATAAGACTTCATGATCAATGAAATATCATGATTAGACTATTATTATATGCTGACCTCATATCATCCTTTGAAAATTCTATGAGATCCTTTTCAGTTTTTCATTTCATTATGTTTTACTGTTCTTTCATATTTTATATGAAAATGACCCCCCAGCACTATAATTTTAATTACTCTTACTCTGATTTCCCTTCTATTCAATAATCCACTGATTCTAATGATGAATGGGAATGTGTTGGGTGGATTCCTATTTTTGTATACCCACATACAACTCTTTAAAACGATATATCTCCTTGGATTTTCTTTAATGTTGATGTGCCAAGGGATCTATTGAAACATTATTTCATCAATATAGAAGGTGAACTTCACTAGAAGTAGAAGGTTTATTACGAATCATGGGTTATCTTTTGTTCCTCTTATTAGAGGGTGGGCTATAAATCCTCCAAATGTTAAATGGGGCGAAACTTGTTCTTTTTGAAGACTTCTCAGTCGATAAAATGGTTTCCAATGTTATAGCTTGTGAAACTTATCATAATAAATAAGTGAGACCTAAGAATCCATATCATGTTGTCTATACAAGCTGATAAATATTAGAGGAATAAAATTGGCACGAAACACAAAGAAGATGTCAAGGTATGAATTTTGTATATTTTCATACAAAATTTTCTAAAAATTTATAGGCCTTTATAAAAGGATGAAACAACCAAATTAAAAGTAAAATTTAATAAAATAAAACAACCACATTAAACAGATAGATTTATTTAATAAAACAGCCACATTAAAGGAACATGCGATGATTAAAAACACATGGGAAAATTGTGTGATGTTAATACACCCTGCATAAAAAAAACAAGGCGTAAATAAATGAAGGTTGCATTACGTGTGTGTTTTTACTTTTCATTTCCATCACTCCCCTTCAAACCAAAATATACTTCATCCCAAGTATCATTATATGTATTTTTAATTCATCTTTCGGTAATACCTTTATGAAAATATCAGCCACATTTTCTATAGTATGACAATATTCCAATTTAATATTTTTCTACGTCACATGATCTCTCAAAAAAATGGAATCTGGTATCAATATGATTTCAATTTCCATGCTGCACATGATTTTCATAAAGGTCAATTTCTAACTTGTTATCCATATATATCATTATGGATATATCCTATGGATGGTTCATATCCTTCAACAGATTTCTCTACCATATTACTTCACAAATAGTGGATGATGTGGCTATGTTCTCTCCTTTACCTGTGGACAAGGAAATGACACATTGCTTCTAGGAAATTCTTGTGAAAGTAGTTGATCCATGAAAAAATACATACCCACTGTTGCTTTTTCATTCATCCTGGTCACCTCCACAGTCACATTATGAGTATCCATGCATATTTTCTTCATCATTTTATGGATAAAAATACCAAAATCCATCATTCCATTAACATACCTGAGGATACATTTTTCCTCTATCCAATGTGACTCTTTTGGTGCTTCCATGTACCTTATTAGAATTCCAAAAATTTAGACAATACCAGGCCTAGGGATTGTTATATACATAAGGATTCCAATCAGACATTTGAACAAAGTCAAGTCAATATTTCTTCCTTATCCGTATTTTTTCAGTTTTAGGCTTGTTGCTACTAGTGTGTTTACATTATTGCAATTGGAAATTGATAATTTTTCAAAAAACTCCCTGGAAAACATATTCTGAGATATATAGATGTCTTCATGTTGTTTCTTTACTTCTATGCCCAAAAATAAGGACACGTGACCTACATCGGTCATCCTGAACTCCTTGAACATGGCCTCCTTAAATTCATTGAACATCGATTGGTTGTTCCTTGTAAACAACATATCATCAACATACAACCATTGAAGAAGTATGTCACCACAACCATTCTTCTTAATGTAAAATTCATGCTCATATGGACATTGGGGGAAGATGTTCTCATGAAGATAGATATCAATTACTCCATTCCATTCATGAGGAGCCTACATCGACACGTAAACATTCAACTTGAGACAGAGTTCCTTTGTGAGGGTGTTTCACATGGTTTCTAGATATCAATGTGAACCATCTTAAGTGGTTCATTTTATCTTTTAAACATTCAACTTGAGACAGAGTTCCTTTGTTGCTTGTCGAGTGTACAATCCTCACACACATGATTTGGAACATCAATCATCGACTATCCACGTACATGCATGACGAGGATAAAGGTTTAAGAATTCTAAAATACAGATTTCCAAAGCGCAGATTCCATCTCAATGAGTTATTCTTCATGAGTCCCAATAGGAACTCATTAGCATTTGTGTTGATATGTAGCAGAAAAATGTGATTATTACCCATTTGAACATGAGCGACAAGTCTTCTACGAGCATCACTTATAAAAAAATTAATTCTTCAGCTGTATAACATACCCCTTCTCAAGGAGTCGGCCACGACTAGTGATATTGTTTTTCATTTTTGGTACATAATACATATTAGAGATATAATTTGACTCCCCAATCTTCAAAGAGATTTTGATTTTACCTTTCCCAATCACGGGTACATTTTCTAAGTCACCAAAGCTCATGTCACCACAAACTTCTTATGTGAGTTCCTTGAATAATTATTTGTTACCACTCAAATTTTTTCTTGCACAAGGGTAGAGATACCACACATCGGGGAGTTGACATGACTTTTATTCTGTGAGGAGGAGGGTGGTACCTTCTTCTTTATGATGAGATGTTGTAGTATAGTCAGATCATTGATCATAATCCTCATTGAACAATCAATTAGAGGAATAATGTCCAAATTTCTTAAATTTGCGACATTGAATGTTCTTTGTGTTTCCACAACCATGCCTGAAAAGAACTCTAACATTCCCTATTATATAAAATATTGATGTATTTTGTTTCTTTTATTGATGGCTGGGATAATATCAACACCATATTCCTCTTACATGATGACTGCCTTGTTGAGTGTGGCCATTATTTTGTTCTTGTACTGTCAACTTAGACTTTAAGGAATGCTCTATTATTGAACCAACATTCTATTTCATACATTTATCATGCACCTGCAATGACCCCATCAGTTCTTTAATAGATAGTTTCTCCAAATCCTTTGATTCATTGATTTCCAAAACCACATGCTCGAACATGGTTTTCATAGATCAAAGATATTTTTCAATAACTCAAATGTACTCTACCTTTTCAACATTCCTTTTAATTTCTTTTAACATTAACAATTAATGTTGAGAAATAATCATTGATACTCTCAATTTCTTTCATGTGTGCCACTTCAAACTCCGCTCTTAAAGATTGAAGACATACCCACTTCACTTGATCTACACCTTTGAAGATGGTGGAAAGGGAATTCCACACTTTATTGATTGATGTTTCTTCGATAATCATTTATAATGTTGTTTCATCCAACACTTCATAGAAGAGTAACAACGCGTTATTGTATTTTTTCATTGATTTTTTAGGGCCATATTTTATTTATTCATGAAGGAGGATTATTCCTCTATATAGGTAACCGTATACACATCAGTGGAAATCTCCCATAATTTTTGTGACCCAAATAATTCCTTTATTTGTATTCACCACCTTTCTTAGTTGTCCTTAGACAACATCGGAACATGCAGTTGGATTACGACCATCTTAGAAAAATTTAAGGATCTTGGTAACGTCCTCTGATACTAGTTTTTTGGATATACAAGCCAGGAAATATGAGAGGAATAAAATAGGAACACAAAAGAAATGATCTATTAAGATTTTTATTTCAAATATTTTTCGGACTATAATTTCCAACAATTTATAGGCTTTTACAATTGAATGAAAAATCAAAATTAAATGGAATCATTTTTCAAATAAAATAGAAAAATTAAACAGAAACATCAGTGAAATAAAATAGCAAAATTAAATGGCCACATGGTGAGAAAAAAACACTCGGGGAAACTACGTGTAGTTAATACATGCTTCATAAAAATGCAGGGGAAATAAATGTGGGATTATTTATGCAAGGGTTTTTGTTTTCATTTCCAATGTATCCTTGGGACATTGATTTATTTTATTGGATTAGACGTTATCTAGTAGGACCCATGATAGATGTTCAGGTCCAATGATTGGTTGACCCCTCTTTCCCTTTGATTAAACCTTATTTATCTAAGGCTATTGTAGTTTGTTGTTAGGGTAAGTGACACGTTCTTAATTTTATGGACTATCATGTTGTATCCAATGTCATCGGATCCTGCAGTAATATTGTCATGTCTAGAGGTCCTGCTAATTGTTAGGAGATTGACCCACCTACTGCTAATATTATTTCATAAACCTATACTGATGAAAAGGATATTGTTGAGGTGCACAATATTCCAGACCTTAATGTGTCAATATCTTAGATTTGGGGGATTCCCCACCAATATGAAGAATCCATGATTATTTAAATTTAGAATCATTTTTATACCTTGGATGAAGATGGTAAGAATAATGTGGATTAAGAAGGGTTGAATTCCAATATTCCATGATCAAAATATAAATAGGTAGTGCTCAGGTCATTGGATGAGGATGAACCATGTGATAAAAAAGGGAACTATTTTTTTTAACTATATATTTGGAGAGAAAAACTCAAGGGACCACAATGGTTAGGTCTAACTCAAGAAAAAGTTAGAAATGAAAAATTTGTGCTAGGAATTTCCTGATCCACAATGAGGGGTAATCAAGAACCCATAAAGATTAAATGAGAATATAAAAACCAATAGAAAAAAGCTATTCAGATAAAGAAAGGTGTCATAAAATTTTAATTAAATCGGTGGAGCTGACCATAGTCGAAGGGGTGAAACTGGTTTATCAAAAGAAGTCTCAATATGTGGATAGAAAATCTAATAAAGATGGAACCTAGGTGAAATACTATGATAAAATTTTAGATAAATGAACCATAATGAATTTTTAATTATTACATTTCGATGTATTAAATAGAATGGTGGGAATGGTGGAGGCCACAAATGTGGAACTTCTGGAGCACGTTCTTCACTTTGAGGGTGAAATGTTAGAAGATGTATTCAATATCAATTACTTAAAGGAGGTTTTCAACAAAATATATTAAATATAAATTTTATTTTTCCTCAATTATGATTAGATAGTGTGGATCCACAAACATACAACATTTTGGCATGAGGATTCAATGAAAGTTGGATCAACGTGGAGGATTACATCTTGTATTGGGACAGGATTGTTGACCACATTTAATATCGTCTAAAGAACGACCCAAATACACATTTGAACTCCCATAATTGGGGGATTTATAGAGTGGTTGGTTATAATATTCATAACCAACCTGTTAATGACATTGTCAGGTCCTTTTTTTGACACCTTTGTTCTGGATTCTCACTTTTTCAAAAAAAGTGTCATTGAATAAAAATTTATTTTTCAGGTTAGTGGGTTTTTGGGCTATAGTGAAATGTATAATGATTAATTTATGAGGTAAGTATTATATGTGATTTTAATTAATGTTTCTCTGTTTCATAATATATATCATTTGTTTGATGAGTTTAAATCCTTTTCCATCCATGTTTTTAAATTCTAATGTTATTATTCCTTAATTCAAAGATGTAGGTGATATATTCACCACATAAACGTTCTCAATATATTAGCAGAAACTCCCAAAAAAGTAAATTATTAATAGAAGAACTACAGAATAACCATGATTCTAGAATTAATTTTGGATTTTTTCAATAATTAATAATATTTTCCGGATAGGTATTTATTAAAAGGTAACACTGGTAATTCCAAGGACCAAGTGATTCATGGATAAGAGTCACCTATTAAACATGTTTCCATTATGGAGACCTTGAATTGCATAAATTTAACTATAATGGATGGAATTTTTTGGAGTTATATTATCTAGGGTGATACGTAAACATAAAATGGATGAATCAATATATACCTTTGATTTTGTAAACTCGCATTGGTTAATAAACTAATAGTTTAGTTAGATGAAACTAGTTCATGAATGACATTATAGTAAAGAGATGGATATAGGATACTTCATCTTTAATATTCAACTTGGTTTTAATTGGTAAATCTATACCATAACCATTTACCCAGTAATATAATAATCTTTCAGAACAAGGGTATGGAAAATAATCATTAATAAAATGACAACTCCTAAAATAACTTTTGTGTGATAAAAAAATGAAGGGACGTTGATTCCTTGAGATTCAGTTAAGTAAATAAATTAATGTATTTGTGTTACTAAGTTTTAATAATATTAATTAAAAATTATTATTTGTGAAAATAAATTTAGATATATATGGTATTAATGTGAGGAATTCCATAAAGATTACTTAGATTCAATATTTGAATTCCAATATTGAACACAATGGATGCTTTTTGACTAGTGGGAGTATTGGCGTGTAATATAATGGATGGAGGTCAGACATAATTGATTTTACATTAATTAAATTCCATTTCCCTCTAAATTGACTATATACCTTATTATATTTATAATCATAATAGATATATTTTTTAGACTAAAATTCATGCATTCCATGAGTAATCCAGCGATTTTAGAGTTGAATACCATGGATGAACCCAAATGATTATATGTGACTCATTGATACAGATGTGGTGGAAAATCCCACCTTGGATCATATAAATAAATTATTTTCTTTATTTCCTTAGTCTTGAAGTATGATTAACCTATATAATATAAAATGTTAGAATAATTTGAATGATTTCTCAATTTTATCTTTGTCTTCCTTAAAACAAAAAACCATGAATTAACTCAATGATCCCCAAACAATATTTTTCAAAATAACCAAGGATATGATTCTTAGGTTCAATTAGAGCCCCATTAAAAAGTTTATTGATAATTATTAATCACTCTTAATTTATTCAAGATATATTAATCATGTATTGATATACTTTAGATGAATTTATTATTCCAACCATTGAATCCATTGAATATTTCCATGGATTCCTATAGATTCATTACATGGTAATTCCATGGCCAGCATTGGGGATTCAAATTTTTTATTTTTCCCTGGGTGATTGTGTTTATTATCATGGGTCCTATGATTAATAATTTGGTAAATTATTTATATATAGCTGCTTGAGGTTGTTACAGGCAGGTGTGGCACAAAACCCCTATGGGACTATGTTCGATTTCTCTTCATTACCTTTACTGCTTATTTATTAAAACATTCATTACAAAATATGTTTTACAATAAACTAATAGAAATTCATTATAAATTTTTGGTGGTGGCCTACTATATTTTATTAACACCATTTTTTGGAATCCCCTTAGTACCCGAGAATATCTCTTGCTTCCAGATATGATTTAGTTGGTGCCTCTTTATTGTTAGTTATCCTGATCATGAAAATGGTAATGGAGCTATAGATTGGGAATGTACATAGAATAGCTATAGGAGTTGGCACAAATTGTTATTTTTATTTTTACATAGAACAATATTATGTGAATTTGTACTGTATCTGTTGACTTGTTGTTATATATATCATCATACCTTCTTCGTGTTCTATTATATTAGGAGTTTTTTTATTTTTAGTTTTTTATTATATTTCTTTAGTTCATTTAATTTATTTTCCACTATCTTTAATAACAATATTGTGTGTATTTCCTCTTCACTATACTTCTGTTAGACCCTCATTGCTTTCAAAAACGTATGGCATATAGGGAGGTGTTATAAAATCTATGTCGACCTCTGGTTTGGAAATTTGTGAGTGATCCCAGACGAGGACATTAAAAAGTGGTATTATATATACTTTTTATTCCTTTTTTACTATTTTGGCTGATAATACCTTGGACTAATGTGTAAAAACATGTTAAATAGATCATGTTTTATATTCGAAACCCCATTTCCAATGGGAATGACCATGTTTTAAAATACTCGACATAATGATATTGATTTCCATTATTAGAATTTATTTTATTTCACATCGAGTGTATATCTTATTATGGGGTTATTGATTAATGGGATATTTACATAAGGAAAAGTATAAAATTGGGTTATGTGTTCATGTATCATTCCATGACAAAAGATTTTCATGATATTTTCATGCTTGTTTTGACTCTTTCATTCTTTTATTTTATGATTACATTAATTTTTCAGTTATTACATTTGGTTAGATAAATAATATTCTTGAATCAAAATAAATGTTTTTTTCACATAAAGCATGAATATATAATTTTATCTAAACAAAATGTAATTAGTTAATGAAATGAAATAATCAGAAATAGATAGTGAATAACTATAACGAGATCTTATAAAATTTTAAAGGTATGTGAATTTTATATTTATAAAATCTAAGTCTTTATTGATTGATTTCAGAAAAAAGGTTTAACAATTATAGATTTAATGGGTGTTTCAACAATATATTCTGAATGGAAAATGATGCACGCCTATCCTGGGGCGTGGGAAAAAACAATTATACTTTTCCTAGTGCAGCACAGTAGTTGACCATGGTCATCTCTCTTGAGGAGCCTTTCGGTTTGGTACACATACTTTATCAAATTCACCTAATCTATATATTTTTGATATTTTATTATATAGTGAAAGAAATTATAATCTTTTTGTGTTTTTGATAATTAATTACAATCATATGTAAAATGATATTTTTAACTGTCATGAAAATCTAAACAGAATGAGTTAATAAGAAAGAACATGTTTTGGGGTTCAGTCTTGGATTCAATAATTATTTTCCTACATGTCTTTGATTTAGTTTGATAATTCAAACATGGAATATCATGTTTGAATCACTATTCTATTCCAGAATAGATGTAGTTTGAGACGCATGTCATTGAGGACCGTTACCCAATCGAGGACATTTTCCTCGCCCAAGCATGCTACTCAATTATACCACAAACTTAGTAAAACATTGAAGAAAATTAATGAAAACCTAGACCTCAACCCAACCCAAGTCTCGTGATTAGCCTCTCATTTCTGAGAGTATGATATTACATGGTGGAGTGGCTGAAAGGAGAGATAAATATTGAGAGATAAAGAAAGAAAAAAAATGAATAAAAGTCGATAGAGAAACACAAATGCATGGATTAATTTAAACGAAATTTAAATTTAAATTTAAATCAAAATTAAAAAAAAAACTAAAACTAAAATTAAATAAAGAAATTTGAGGGAGGGGGATAGAGAAGCATCAGAGGACTATGCCCCGGTGGGATCCTTCCTTGTCTATGGGTGTCGAGCTGAAGATTTGAGAAGGAGGCGAGTGCCTCCTTATATAGGCATCCTTCTGTACTCCAAAAGATTGTGTGTTTTTAGACCATTAAATGACCGTTTCACACATAGACCCCTTTTTCAATGTTTTTCATAAATGTTTTGGCATTTCACCAACCATATTTTAGGGAAAATGAACCCTAGATAAAGTATTTATGAATTTTACATTGGAGGTTTATGTTTCTGGATGTAGCTTCCATGAAGGTTCCTCCCAAAGTATGTCGTTCAATGGCCGCCTTAATTACTTCCAAACTCCCCCAAATTTGTTGTAGAGCTATCCCTATCTATCCTCGTGCTATCATAGGTGCAAAAACATAATTTGGATGTCTTTAGGCAGATTTTTTGTTCTGTTATGGTTGTGGGGTTTACACTGTCCACCAGGAACTGTTTTCAACTTCAATTAATTTGTAGAGCCACTTGATGGCCAAATCAGCTCCTGTTCCAAAAGAAAAAATTGAAGGAAATAAAATAAGGACTATAAAGAAAATAATCACAATGTTTGGAATTATATTTTATGTGAAATGACAAAAAATCACTTGTGGTCAAAATCATTCCAAAGTCCAGAATTATTCACTTTTCTATATTATGCTCATTTTCATTATGCAATTCAAATTAACCATTAATTTAATAAAACATGTAAACACATGTGTTTTATCATTGAAAAATAGTAAAAATACTCATTATTTGGTCCAATGTATACACGTAAATTTGTTCAGTCAAATACCACCACACTTAAACCATGCTTGTCCTCAATCATAAAATCTCAACATAGAAATCAGAGGACACCAATGTTACCAATATTAAGATTATAATGAAATAAAATAAAACAATTTTCAACGTAAAATAAATCATAATTTGTTTTCATAAAATATCAATTTAATTTCCCATTTTTCAATGAAATAAATAATTCATACATTTTACCTTCCCCCTTTGAAAATTTATGGAACTTATCCTTTCATTCATTCAAGATCTATTATTCATTAGTATTAAACATGCCAAATTATGATTTACCTAAAATTTGATTCTTTTCTCTCATCACTCATGATAAAGTTCAATTATAGTTTTGCTCATATCATGAGAACATGCTTCTTATTCATAGGCTTGTAAATGAACTACTTTCTCCACTTTGTAAAGATAAAAGACACATAAATAATGAGGACATGAAATAAAGGTTCAAATGACTCTGAGGCTTAAGGTTGGTAGGATTTGAGGCTTTAAAAAATTAAGGCTCAAGTTGGATGCTAATATCTTTAGTAAAATGCATGATATCAAAAGTAAAAGTATAATTAAATTCTCCCCTTCAATGTAGAAACACCCACGTCCAAATACTCAAAGTAAGATCCTGATCAATTTATGCATAATGAATGATTTGTGCACCCACTTGAATATTTTTTTTTGTACTTTTTTTCTTTTTTCAAAAGTTATTATTAGATCAAACCTCACATCCATCCCCTAACCAAATACTATCTGAAGATCATCAGTCTAGAAAATGGTGATTTTTGGTTCACGCAAATCAAAACCATGGATCTTTTTGTCATTTGTTTCATTTTTTTTAATTCAATAGGGGAAAAAATATATTATAATGAATGATTTCACAACCTTTTACAATTCTCATAATAACACCCCCACACTTATTCCATACAATGTGTTTCATCACGTCCACCATGATTCCCTTTACCCCCACACTTCAACTTTAAAATATCATGAAAATACTAATAGTTGGGTAGGAATGGATAAAAATGGATTCAAACATGGATCATCCATATAAAGGTAATTCATGGTATCTATGGGATAAAAGAAGGATTGATATAAAGGTGTCCTTTTAAGAAGAATTAGCTTTTCAAAGGATTCCTCAATCATTATTAATGTGTTTCTACAGAGTCCTAGCTTTGAAAAGTATCAATACTAGTTCTTGTCGATTAAATGTCTCAAGATAACTCAAGAAATATTCTCAATAATATATAAAAAGTACTTGGTCTACAAGTAATCTTGAGATTGAGAAATATAACATTAGAAAATCACTCATGGCATGACTAATTGTCACAAACCGACCCAACGGGGCTCAAGCCACAACATCTCGGGCCCGCCTCAAGTTGGACAGGGGCTAGCATCTAGCACTGAGTAGGCTATCGCACAGAAGGGAGGAATTAGCCTAAGTTACCTGTACACACGCACCCACATACACCTCCATGAAACAGTGCAGATATATATAAAACTGAAATGAAAATGCCTTCATACATCTATCCCAAACCAGGTTTCAACTGCAGTATAAAAAAAGGCCAAACAGGGCCCACCCAAAAAACTACAAAGGCGTCCAACCTACTTGGAAGAAGGGGTACGCTGCCAAAAGCACCCCCAAAAAGCTCCTAGGCACAGCTCTAGTAACACTCCATGGTCAGTGCCGGTCACTCGGCTCCACTTGCTCCAGGTCCTCCTCAGACTCCGTCGAAAGTCATGTGGTCTGAACAAGACACAAACATGTGCGGCCAAAGCCCGTGCATGGGTGAGTATAACAATACTCAGTAGGAACCCCAAAAACCCAATAGAAAAGAGAGAAACTGAAATGCAATAGTCCGCTCATTATAGACAGAGGGATCACAGATGAGAGAGAAACTTTATATCATGACCATCCTCGGTTAAACACTGCTAGACATCTCAAACTAGTGTATTCCCGTACATAAACCATGAAAATATAGATATACTCATCTCATGTACCAAGCCACATGAGGTACCAAACTCATCACTAGAAATTGTTCACAACTAGGAGAGAACACTCTATGATTGCTGTCATCCAAGATGACACTCGTCTGAGAGATACACTCCATCAGTTCCCACACTTTCATATCAGACACTCACCTGAGCGATCACGCTTGTTAGATACCATCACTGAGGAAACCTCACTGAATCAACATAATCACCAAACTCCGCAGATAGGGGATCACTCCTAGGGTCTTCTAGGGGATACCAGAAACCCAACCGCTATAAAAAGATCTCACAGATAGGGGATCACTCCCAGGGTCCGTTGGGGGATACCACAACCCGATCTTCATTTCGTAGATGTCACAGATAGGGGATCACTCCAGGATCTAATGGGGGATACCACAACCCGGTCAGGTATTTGTACTAAAACATGTCACTCAAATAGAATATTGTTATCTGTGTCATGACGGTCACGATGATACCACAACTCTATCTGGTACATCTCACACTATAAGGGATCGAACTGATGATGTCGAAACCCTATAGAAACCCCGCATTATGTAGGGGATCATACAACCAACGATAGTGTAACCCTACTATTATCCTCATTCTGAGTAGGGGATTGTATACCCGATGATGACACAACCCTACTGAGCATGAACCACTACTTAGGGGATCATATTCCCGATGATGAAACAAACCCTAGGGGGTTAAATATCTAGATAGGGGATCTTCACCCATGGATAAGCAGTCACAGCGATACCAAGATCCCAATCTAGGGAAACGATGATAGAAGATCCCACTCCGGGCCCACCGGAGTGATGCCACAACTCTAACAGATTAAACATCCCATTGGGAGGATCACAATCCTATACTAGGGTTGTGATGCCATGAAAACCGTCATAGGAATGAACCAAGGGCGTACCCTCAGTTACTGCTGGCCCAAACGTCGCTAACCCGAGCGCCCCTCCATAATGCCACCCATGCACCACTAAGGCCAATACTAAGGCCACCATTGTGATCCACGTGGAAAAACACGTAGGATAGGCTGTTTACGTGCCCGAAATAGAAAACCGGTGAAAAAGGAACTATTCACCATAGGTTTCCCCTGCGGGGCCCAAACAAAAATCCCTAAACTCATCAAGAGAATCATACCACTATGATCCCCTTGAAAAAACACACGGGATCCACTACTCATTCATCCCAAAAAGACCCCAAGTGAAAAAGGTAATAATCACTGCAGCCAGCTCTGGTGGGGCCCACACCTCAATCCCAAAACTCATCGAACGGATCGCACCATTTCAATCATCAAGGAAAAACACACATGATCGACTATTCATCCACCAAAATCGGACTCCTGGTGAGAAAGTGGTGTTTCTCCATAAACGTTCAGACACGGCCTCATGGGGCCCGCACCCCAAACTCGGTCCCAACACCCTAAAACCAACAAGAAAAGTCTGTCACACCATCAGGGCCTCCATGACACTCACGTCACGTCAATCAGATGCTCCGGGTAGAAGATACAACAGAACGAAGTCGAATAATATTATAATATTATTATTTAATTCGACTTTTCAAGCTCCCGGGCCACAATCCCAAAACATAAAACTCTATTACCCACATTGGAGGGCTTTCCTCATCTCCAGGGTTGTGTCGACTTAGATGGCGTGCGATTTGGATTTCTAGGGAGCAAGAAACAGGGGTTTTAAAACCCCAGTGTCCAAGAGATGGTCGGCCCGTGCCTGGAAGACCTTCGCCGCAGGGGGGGTCTCCAGTAATTGATGTTGGACTGCCATGGTTTGGCAATCCCAGTTAATTCCCGCGGCCCGCCCTCGTGGGCTGCCGCTGGCGCCGTCACGCCAGTGTTGTGCCGACGGACCTTCTGAGGGCCGTCGGGGTCACCCCGGGGGTCTAAACACAAATCTGAAGGCATTTGTGCACCCCCCAGACCGGATCTATGCATCGGCAGGCTCAAAATATAGAAACCCCAAACAAAACAAGATTCAAGATTTCAAAACTCAAAATTGCTACCTGTTGCTGGATCGCCGAAGCTTCGGGTTCAGAACGACGCCCGCGACACCCTGAAGCTCGATCTGTTGATGATCAGCACTGAAAACGGATTCTTGGGGCTCGATTCAGCGAAGAACAGATGGGGGGGGGGGGGGTTCTTCCGGCATGCGGGAGGAGGGAGGTGAGGGTATTGATTTATTTTCTTTTTTTAATTAAAAACATCATTTTAACTCCACGCCAACACGCCTCTGAACCGGTACCCAGCACCGACTAAAATTATGTCACGCCTATGATAAACACGTCATTTTGAACACAACGGCAGACTCAGAATTGTGATCTAAGACTTCATCCAAAAGTTATTTGATCTGACGCTCATAAATAAACTTTTCCTTTTATTTACGAAAATTCCCCAGGTGGCTTTTCTCAACAAAGGCCCATGCCCGAAACGTTTAATCCTTGCCTAGGGTAAACGGCATGCTCTGGCCGCAACTATATCCTCATATTCCCGTTCTGAGCTACCGTTTAGGAGATAACACTCCTCCACCATGTTAATACTATAAAAATGGTTAATATTTTTATAAAATTAATTTCAAGCACACCGGGCCTCAGAATCACACATCGTCTTCATGCCTATCTCTGGAATTATTTATAGGAATATTCAAAAGTCTGGAAGGGTAAAAACCCAAGTCACTACACTAATAATAATAAATAAATTCACATAAATTTCATAAATTCAAAGCATGAATGATTGTAGGGAAATTTCATTTACATGAATCATTTAATTCCTTCAAATCAAGGGTCATTATTTCAATATCCATGCTTCATTATAAAAATTAAATTCTTCATTTCAATCATTGAATCATATAAACATTGAAATCTAAAACATGGCATCATTGGGATCCTAAGAAACTCATTTCTCCTAGATAAGTCGAGTAAAACATGAATTCAAGTTTGGACATGGAATTTTTTCATTAAAGCACAAAACATGTTTTGGAAAAAATGTAGAGAGTTTAGAAGATAAAAAACTAACTCCCTTTTTCTAGGAAACATTGTTTCTCCACTTCACTTTATAAGTATTCCTTCTTCCATCATGATTCTATAAAGTAAAATTACCCAATTAAGTATAAGTATCATATCTTTTATGCTAAAAATATAAAAGGGAAAGGGCTTCATGCTACACTACATCCAAGAAAAGAAATTGAAATCTAATTTCCTAGGAAGCAGGTAATGATAAATCAAGGTATGATCCTCCAAGTGGGCCCTAAATTTTTAATTCCTCCAGAGGGTAGTACTAGCTGTTATCCAAAGTCTGATTGTGGATGAAGCTTCTTTGATTTGAGCCACCACATGTGGCTTTTACCAGCTTGTGCTTAATCCTTGTAGGTGAGGAATGATCCATGGATAGGATACATCATGTACTCCAACTTCACGATGATGTATAGCTTGCCTGGTGGGGGTCGGATGAATTATGAACCATCATCCTCCTACATGGTTGCTTCTTTTGAAACCTATTCTTCTCTGTCCAGTGGTTCCTCAAGGTCTGTTGCATAAAAAAAATAGACAATGGGAATGTTAGAGTGTAATTATATTTGAATAAAATTTAAACATGAAGTATCAAGATCAAATTCTTCCCCATTAATGTAAGCAGCTTTTGTTATGGTTTCTTTCATAAAATCCACCGGTATATCCACATGAACTTCCTTAAAAAAATATTCAATATGTCCATGGAGATCCATATGTTCCTCAGCAGGTGCACATCTAGGTTCTTCATCATCCTCCAAGGCATAACTAAGCTTTTATGATTATATATAATCAAAACCATAAGGAGTGATTCATAATTGATATTCAATGAAATCAGAAGAGATATAGTCAACGAATGGTTCAACTCCCCAAGTCGGTTCAACTTCATTCTCTTCCTCAGTGGTAAGTGCCTCTTGGAGTAGACTCTTAAAAGATGGAGGCAGGTAGTCGGGTTCCTCCATCTTGACTTCAAATTCCACCACTTGGGTGGCATATTCCTTCAGTGGTTTTAGATCTTCTTTTTTGTATTATATGGGGAGATCAGGAAATTCCTCACAATTAATTATAAATTCATCCAATCTCTCTTGATCTCCCACTTGTAGCTCATCATGTATATCATCCTCCTTTTCCACCTCATGTTCTTGAACCTTCTCAGGGATGGGTTCATCCTTTAATATACGAACATAGTCAAATGTTCATTCATATTTTCTTGTTAGTTGTTTAATGATTTCTCTATGTTATTTCACATGGGCCCTTCTAAAATATTCTTCTTGTTGTTGTTGCTTCACCTGTGAGTAATATATCCATGCATAATATTTTGTATTTGAATCTATCATGAATGTTTTTTTAGTTTTCCTTAATAAAAAAAATGAAATCTATCTAAGATGTGAAAATAGATAAAATAAATGAACAAGTGATTGGCTCCCCGGCAACAGCGCCTGTTTTGACAGACGCCTATAACAGGGCATAGACAAAAATGATTATATTTTTCCTAGTGCAGAACAATGGCTAACCAGGGTCGTCTCTCTTGAGGAGCCTTTAAGTATGGTTCACTTAATTTATCTAATTCACCTAATTTATATATTTTTGATATTTTATTATTTAATTAAAGAAAAGACAATCTTTTGGGACTTTTATAATTAATTAAATTCATATGTAAAATGATTATTTAAACTATAATGATAATATAAAAAGAATGAGTTAATAAGAATGAACATGGTTTGGGGGTTCAGTATTGGATTCAATAATTATTTTCCTACATGTGTTTGATTTATTTTGATAATTCAAACATGAAATATCATGTTTGAATCACTATTATTTTCCAGAATTGAAGTAGTTTGAGTCGCATGTCGTTGGGTATCGTCACCCAATCGGGGACATTCGCCTTGCCAAAGCATGTTACTCAATTCTACCAAAAACATAATAAAATATTAATGAAAATTCATGAAAACCTTGACCTCACCTCGAACCATGTCTCATGATTAGCATCACATTTCTAAGCGTATGTGATTACTTTGTGGAGTGGTTGAAAGAAGAGAGATATAGTGAGAGAGAGAGAGGAAGAAAAAAAGAAATAAAGAAAAGTGGATGGAGAAACACATATGCATGGATTAATTTAAACAAAATTAAAATTAAAATTAAAATTAAAACTAAAAAAAATATAATTAAAATAAAAAAAAGAAATGAGGGGGAAAGAGAGAAGCAGTAGAGGCCCGTGCCCTAGTGAGATCCCTCCTTGGTTGGGTTTCTCGAGCTGATGATTTGAGAAGGAGGTGAGGGCCTCATTTTATAGGCACCATTCTGTACGCCAAATGTTTATGAGTTTTTGGGCCATGACATGGATGATTCACGCCTTGACCCCTTCTTCAATGTTGTCAATAAATGTGTTGGACAGTCACCCTCCAATGTTTAGCACATTTGGACCCCTGATGAAGGAGTTGGTAATTTTTCATCAGAGGTATATGTTTCTCAACGAAGCTTCCAGGAAGGTTCCTCCAAAATAATTTCGTTCAATGGCCACCTTAATGAAATCAAAACTCCCCCAAATATGTTGTAGGGACGGCCCTATCTATCCTTGTGCTATCACCGGTTGAAACGCACATTTTGGATGTGTTTAGGCCGAGTTTGGGATCCGTTACAATGGTGGGGTCCACGCTGTCCGCCCGGAAAGGTTTCCAACATCAATGAATTTTTAGAGACACTAGATGGTTGAATCAACTCCTGGTATAAATGGAAAAATTGGAGGATATAAAATAAAGAATTAAAAAAGAAGTAATCACAAATTTCGGACATATAATTTATGAGAAACGAAAATAATTCTCTTGTGGTAAAAATATGTCTAAAATCCAGAATTATGCACTTTTCTCTATTATGATCATTTTCATTATAAAATTAAAATTACCCATTACTTTAATAAAACAAGTAAATCCATGGGGAATATTATTGAAAAAAAGTATGAAAAATACTCATTATTTGGTAAAAAATATGCATGAAATCATGATCTGTCTGAAACCCATATTAATGAATCCAAATATGCTCTATTTTAACTATATATATTTATTAAATCTTGGTATGTTTATATAATGAAACTCTTAAGGTTGGTTATTAAAATCTATAATAAATTAGCTACTATTGGGTTTCACTTAAATGAGATGAAAATTGCAATTTATAGTTCATTTATCTACATAATAAGGGAATCAATACCTATATAACAAAACCCATGTTTCATTAATTAACCCCCATAGGTAGAATTTATCTTTACATGTATTATTAGTTATCCAATTGGTACAATAATATATTAAATTGATTTAGTTTTTTAATGGTTAAACAACAATATATATTGTTTTTCCCCGAATATAATAATTTTTTCATTCTACTTATGTTTATATGATAAAATCAATCATGTGAGTTAGATAATCTATACCAATGCCTCTGTAGAACAATTAATAAACTATTCATGAATCAGTGACTATGTTAGTACTAGAGATAAATGTAAAATTAATTTGTTTTGTGTTGTATCTCAAGGGCCATCAATAATGATTATAAAAAATTTAAATAGATGAAATTTCTTACAAAATTCCCTATAAAAATATTTTAATAAAGGTACCTACTATATTGGTAGTTATAGAGTTTCATAGAATATTCCATGGATGTGAACATGTAATTTTCATATGGATCTCAGTCGGAATCTTTTTATGTGTTTGATATAGACATCAGTTGAGAGATTTTATTGGCCTTATTAGTGTGACCATAGATTTAGTATTGATTTATCATGTTAAGGAATTTTTTAGCAACGAATGGTAGATTTATTTAAAAAATGATGAATCATTGGATACCCAAATTCAATGATTGGGAATGGAATGTGGTATATGTATATATTTTAGGATTGAGTGGGACTTTTTGTGAGTAATGATTCGCATAGTATTAGGTATTTCATGTTGTAAGATAAGTCTTATGAGTGATGTTATCATTAAAAATGGTTGAGTTTAATTATTTTTACATGTCAAGGGAATTTTCAACCTTTTAGTCAGTCATAACATATTAATTTAAATGGTATATGATTATATGAGTATTCACTCATATTATAAATAGTCAAGTAGTGATTATTGGACCTCTGAGTTCAATAATATGAATTGGGGTAGTGCATTCTAGGAATTTATTCATTCATTGGGCTTGTGAATAATAAAAAGGGGTATTTCAATTATTTTGAAGTAATTTTGACATAGATGGAGTTATAATATAGAGTGCCTATTGAGATAATGTTTTGGTTCAATTGTGTGTGTGGTTTGCGAGGAATTAACATGATAAGGTTCTTAGAATTGTTGGGTTGTGGTGAACCTTCCGGAACATGTTTGTTTATAAAAGAGTATCCATTAATTCAAATAACAATTCATTAGATGGAGTGGTTACATAAATAGTTTTTCAGGGAGAAATTTCATTGTTTTGGGAAGGATCTGAGGGTTCTTTATTATTAGTAAAATATTCATACGATAAAGGTGTTTCCAATAGCTAGTCAAATAGACATGCAGACCTAGTTAAGATAAAATAAAGATCATTGTGCCTTATGAATGTTCATAAGGATCATGTTTTTATAGGAGCATACATCCATTTATATTTAATAAAATATGAGAGGTAGGTTCACAATTAAGATATGTAGTTTGAAATGTCTAATATTTTTATTATATATCAAAATATCGTGTGATTATTTAAAAGAATTATGTCATTCATATTAGATGAAATCTATTATGGTATTAAAGATAGGGATTTAGGTTTTGAATCCTAAGGATCTCAAGTGATAATCACGATCTTCTAGAAGTGGGAACTAGAACATGGAATGATCAGTTCTAAATAAAAAACAGATCTAGGTAGAACCTCAAGAAATTCCTCAGACATTAATGTGTATCAGTGTAAGAATATATTGGGATGAGTAACATGAAATTGATTTTAGGGATACCAATTTGGGATAGTGATTAAGGATATTATAATATGAAGTCCATAATGTGTGGTATACATCATCATTATTTTATATTGTGACTCTCATTTTTTGGGGGTTCTTAGTGGATGCATTGGTGATGTTTCCAGGTGCCATGAGTGGAAGATGGCTTCCTCTCAGAGATATTATCATAGTTGAGAGGTATTAACCTCATGTAATCATTATGGGTAGAAATTTTTTAGAGAAGATAAATTTTGTAAACTCATATCGGGGGTTGAGGGATGTTGATATTTGGATTTTACCCTCATGTGAGGGAGATCCAGGTTCATGTGAGATGGATCATTGGATTATAATTGTTTCATTTGGATGCTGATGAATATGTGAATATTAATACTTGATGATACCTTAGATAATTCTCAGTGGTTACTTCTATGTGGTATTTGATGGGGGTTTGAGAATCAACTATGCGATCGGGATGGATTATGGTGAACCCAGTGATATCTGGATTGTATTGTGTCTTTGCAAAAATAGGGAGAGATAGTAGTTTATATGTTTAGAGTTTTAATTGTGAAATTTGATTAGATGTAAGGAGTTTTATTTAATCGATTAATTTGGAGGATCACATGATGTCATCATTATAGTAACCCCAGCCTTTTACACATATTGTTATAATATATTTTCCAAAATTATTCATTAAATACAGAACATGGATCAAAATGTATTGTTTCTTTAGATGAGTAGGTATATAGGTAAAAATAATTAAACTAAAATAAATTATCTATTGTTTAATACCAATAAGTATCTCTTAATTTCCCTTTATAGATCCATGTCTAGGATTCCACTTTAAATATTTCCCTAGGAAATATGACCACTAGGACTTAGGCACACTTCCACAAGTGGCCAAGGATGTTGATTAGCATCGAGGGTGTAAAGTGGTGATAGTGGGGAGACTATTAAATTTCTTGGTGAAAATAATAATTTTCAATGTATATGAAACAATATAGGAAAAACCATAACACATTGGAATCAATTCCAAGAAACAACAGAAGCATAAATAAATTGTAGTTTTATTAATAATCATATTTCTCAAAACATAATACAATTTTTATACTCATAACAACATGAAATAGTGTGAAATAAAAAAAATGCTAAATAGTATGGTCACCCATGGATGACCATCAGTAAATAAAAAAATCATGTTTAACAAAAGGAGATTAAATGGTAACTCCATGTGATGTAAGAAACTACATGTACCCTAGCAATCCATCGCATGAAAAATGTAAAACTTGACAACAAAGGTCCAACTCTAAGTCTTGGTCCTTTACTTAATCATAGAGACATAATATCTACTTCTATCTCATGGGGCCTATTTATGGACTAAGAGTAAATCCTTGTAGGATAAAACAATTGAATTCCTATCTTATATCCTTGATAATTTAGATGTTATAAAAAAGATAAATAAATAGGTAGCACAGGTTTATTCAATAAATAACATGTTCCCTAGGAATCAAAAGTGACATGGAAGTGGTCAACTACTTCAGCCATCATCGATAATTTCTAAAGACATATCCCAATAATATATATATATATATATTATTAAAAAAATGCCTCTATATATTACTCTAGTTGTGAGGATTGATAGAATAAAACCCAGGGAATCCCTAGATGAAATTAAAGCTAGGTGAACCCTCTGGTTCAACCTGTAGTTATGTCACCTGGAACCTCATTACATAAATCATCTAACTCGACATCCGTAACAAACTCCCAGTCAACAAGTACCTGATTCCACATACAACATCTCAGAAGTCCCAATCGACTTGAATATAGAAATTTGAGTAACAATGATATATTTCCAGTAATAAATAAACATTATCATCTCTACAACCTATATCCCAAGGCGATGTGATATCCCTCCTCTCATTTCCCATCCCAACAACCTCATCTATAATGGAGACACTCATCCCCCAATGAATTGTCTCAAAAACATCAACTGAAGGTCTATCTCAGTCAATATAGATTTCTATGGTGTAAACCCCTATCATGTCGAATAGTCAAAAAATCTCTTTAGATGCATTATCTATTGGGGCCTCCACCAACATGAGTGGTAAACCCCACCTCAATCAAAATCCTATATTTGTTCACTCAAATCCAAAGGTGCATCATCCAACAAATGGTGAGATGAAGCCACCAGGATAACCTGATCCATATTATCTGGCACATTGTTCCCCTTTGAACATCTTCCTACATCCTGATTGCCTGCAATATTTCAAATTAATTGGGACATTCCCCAATCTTGAAAACCATGTCCCTTCAATATAATGACTATATCTCCCACCTTGGTGTTCAAAATCACCCATATATATATATGTATTATGCATCAACCAACATGAAAAATCATGTCACATCATTCCAAGTGATCTACATCACCTCGATCAATGTTCCATGCCTGACATATCACTATGTAACCAGGAAATACAATATAATTATTACTTTAATGCCGATTAAATTAATATTACCAACCTAAGTTACATAAGCTGGTATAATCCCCATACAAGGATTAATATATTGTAGTGTAGAAAGAGAATTACCCTAAGCATATCACATAATTTATTTAGTAATTTTAAAGACAAGTATTTAATTCATTAATGTATCCCCTGAAAAACCCACATATTTCATATAGAGATCATACCTGAAACTGTTGCCAAATCATGGAGAAATATATGAATTAACTACCTGATTCATGTAGGACCACTCTTTCCTGATATATGCCTATACCACAATCCATATAAAAATTTTATTTTCTAGATGAATTACTGTAAAATAATTTATAACGGATTACATGTATTTATCACAATTTATGATGAGAAAAAAGAAAAAAGAGGCTACCGGAGAAGCAGATATTCTACGAAAGATCCATAAAAAGAAATAGATCAATGATCGGAGAATTGAATCTGGAGAATATAAGAATCCTAGGGGGATAGGAGAGATATGTGTGAGCTCATGGGTGTTGTACCCTTATATCATTGGAGGAGAAGAAAATGAGGGGGGTGATACCCTTATCACTTTTTTTAAAACCACTCCTCTTGCAATATCCACATCATGCAAGTTTTACACGACATGTAACTACTATACATCAGGTATTACTTGGGGTATGTACCTAAGCCTTTCACATTATGAATCTTCTGGCCACACCCCATGAACCAATTACACACTCTGTAAATTATTTACACGCCATATATAACTCACAACACCTTCTTTCAACAGCCCACTTGCTCTGACCTTACTCTGATGTTCTCCCAAACACTCAGGTCATCGAATGAGAGATACAAAAAACATATATGTAGGTATTGGGAAAACAAATACATCGAATGAGGTTAATAATATCATGAAAAAGTGTTGGACCAACCCCCAAATCAAGGGAAAAAATGACTTGAATGAACAACCTGCTCAAATACATAGGGACTTAAAATCTCCCAAACATAACATAGATCATCTCAGATCATTGAAGAATTAACTAGAAATGGTACTAAACATACCCTACACTTAATAACCAACCTCATATTTCCCAAAAAATTTTGTTTCAAATCCACATTTGGCACTCCATGCCTTATTAATTACATACCAGATAGCATCTCAACCCCAATTCAAAACATGTGGAAAATACATCGACCATTCCTAGACTAAAAAGTAATCCTATTATGCACCATTACTCATGAATCGCATCATGTTATCTAATAATAAATTAATCATATTCAACACCAACGAATCCCTCCATTTCATTAGATTCACACCTCATGCCAATGTCGCACATGACACCCATGAGGTCCTTCATGTAATAATATTCTCCAATTTACTAGGACCCCAAAAGGTGGAAATACTATGTCTCGATGCCACAAGACTAATACATAAGCTTAATCACATTAATTCCTTAATGTCAATGAACTTCATGTAAATCCAGCACCACATTGATTCCATTAAAAAATACTAAAGGAAAGCACCCCATATAAATATATATCATACATCATTATTGATTCCAACCTACTAACCTGCACTTGGTTAGTCCAAAGTCAACATCATTTCCTCTCATTCTCCAAAACCAGCTAATGTTACACTAATAGAATATGATTCATTCCCATGTAGTACCCTTAACTATAGTTAACTCCTTATAAAACTATGCACCAAGAAGTTCCATTGCATTCATTTGGCAAGAATCTCCACTACTTGAGGCCTAAACTTCCTACAGAGATGCACCACTTATATAAATATACCCCACAACTGGGTCACATTGTCTCTTCCATGACCTCCATGTTTAGCTAAATCCCAAAAACTATCTCTTTTTATCTCTACACAACCTACATCAAATTCATGAGTCTGACCTTGTCCCTAGATCATGGTTATCCAAGAAGGCTTCCTGTAAAACCTCTCGATATGCCTAATATGAACATATGAATAAAACTCTTATGTTAGCTACACACAATGAGATCAGACATGTCCTACATGCCAATACATGAATCCCATTTCTGAAATCCAACTCATTAATGTAATAACTTAATATCTGGCCTAAATACCTTGCAGAGATATGTATCACCCTCAGTTTTGACTAAACAAAGCATCGCTGAAAAAAACACATGGCGCTGCAACATAGATTGAAAATGTCCTCTCTGTCAGATTAATTTATTCAATTAGATTCTGTTAGACTTCCTATTTGAATCATGTAAAATGTAAGATGTTCTTCTACACCTTTATATCATGTCACAAGCCATCCTCGAATCCTAACACCATTGAGATATTACCTCACACTATAGTTGCTTCAAATTCGGATATGTCCTTGAAGATTGAAAAATAATACATCATTGGACTGTCTCCCAACTAGTTATTCTTAAAATCTAAGGCCTTGTGAACCCTCAACATCTCTAAAAATATGTTCTCAATGAACCTGGCTTAAAAATCCTTCCAATAATGTCCATATTGTCTTACCACCTAAATCAGTACATCCCACCACCTCATTTCTGATCCTCTAAGAATGTACATCATCATCTTCACCTTTCACAATGGGGGTATCTTGAGCAATTTGAGGACCACCCGTACTTCCTCAATCATGTTCAAAGTCACCCTTGGTCCACCGTCAAGATGAATTGGTGGTGGGTGTCATAATACCCTGAGATTTTGTGAAATATATTTTGTTGAATTAATTAATCTTCATCATATTCTTAATATAAAACAACCCTAAAAATAGATTATTTCATGATTGGATTTTTTATACATAATTCCATTTGAACTCTCACTATATGCAATACATTATTAGAATGTGTTACATGCAACACTGAGTCATCTTGCGGTACACTGAATATAGAGTTTTACAACCTTTTAATGGATAGCCTATTTTAGAAGAAAATTTTGATAGTTTAATGATTTTGTTTTTTAAAAATAATCATCATTTCTGATTTCAGAATGTATAAATTAGTTTATGGTTATTTTGAGTGATTTTTCTGAGAAGCATCATTTTTCGATTAATAGTGAAAAAACTTTATTTTTGAAATAAAATTCCCCTTCATTTTAGTTATTAATAATGATAATTTATATTATAAATTGGATTATAAAGTATAATATAGATCAATTATAGTAATTTTAATCCAATTTATTTCATTTAATTTTTTTTATGGAAGATATAAATAAACACATATTGAACTTTTGAAACATTTTACTTTAAAAACTGACTTTCTCTCCAGGTCTGCAAGAATATCATTAAAAATAATTTCCCACTTATGTGATTTGAGTTTTTATAAATTGACACATATAAATGAAATAATTATTATATTTTTAGTCTGATAAGATCAACTTCATTTATGAGAAAAATTATTATTGAATGTGATTAAAATTAATCAATGTGATTAAGGTAAGAATAAACTTAATTAGGGACTAAACCATAATATTGAAGAACAAAATGACCTAGAAAAAATTCCCAAAGACATTATATGCCATTACATTGTCTAAATCCCCTCTTTGATCGTATTTTATGGGGGATTGGGACATTATTAAATGGAATTTACCTATATACAAGGCTATGTAATGAAAAAAGAAAAAAGGTAAATTTCCTTATCTTTACAATTTATAAAACTATTTCGATATGAAAAAAACATAATATTATTTTTTATACATATCCATTTTGTAGGTAAATTAATTTTATTTCATAATAATTTACCAATAAAATTTAGAGATGATTTAGATGTTTATAATGATTTCATAATTCCAACATAGTGATTATTTAGTTAATAATTAACTAAAATAAATGATACTATAAATATTAAATGAGAAGCAAGTTGATTGAATTATTTTATTTAATTATATTTGAAGAATAAAATATCATTATAAACATCTTTAAATTTAATTTATATATAATTACAATATTAATTTTATATTTTAATATTGAAATTAAATAAATATTTTCAAAATTTAAATAACTGTCATTTTAAAACAAATGATATTTTATTAAGTGAATCAAAACTAATAAAAATATTATATTATGAAAATTGGTATGTATTGTAACAGCCCGAGATTTTACGAAAAATATTCTTTTTAATTTCACTAATGTCTTGTGTTGTACGCTACACCAAAAGGATCTTGCACAACACGCATCCTTGATTTGCCTTGCATTACACGCAATCGCGACCATCCTCGATAGCGTGTGTAGTACGCAATAACGAGTTTCACTAAACAACAATACGCTATTAAAATATTATTAAAACTAGCCTTTATGAATAGTAATAACCACTTTTTGAAATTTTTTAAATTTTATTTTTCAAAATGGACTTTATTTTTGGATTCGGAGTATCGAATTTAGCCTAAGGTGAAATTTTGGTACTTTTCGGATAACTTTCATATTCTGATGAATAGTGAAAATTACTAAATTATAATTAAAAACAACTTTTTTAATCGAAATAATTAATAGTGATAAATCATTAATTTCAGTGGTTTTAAAGTATATTTAGAATATATTTTTACAATTTAATACAATGTTGGTCATTGGATGTAATTTCACATTTAAACCAGACATAATCAAGTGTCAATCTTTTGATAGATTTTGTTTCTTAAAAACACGCTATTTGTTTTAATAGCGGGATTTAATTATAAAATTAATTAATGCAACTTCTATGTTATGAATTTGGTAAAATAGACTTCATTTTGGAATTCGGAATATGAAATATAGCTTAGGATGAGATTTTGGCATTGTTCTAAAAAACATCAATTTTTGATGAATAGTGAAACTACTAAGTGGTAGTTAAAAAAACTGAATTTTTCATAAAACATAATTTTACCGCTTCTGCGAATGGAATTTCAAAAATCCTAGAGACACGGTTGATGTCAGTAAGTAAAATGCGGTTCAATGAGATGAAAATAATTTTTGGTGAACAGTAACTTTTTTACTTTTATTTACCACGGTTAAAAGTAAAAAGGGTAATTAAGGGTAAGAATGGTATTAATATTACCCTAACACATGTCCTAATTCTATTGGACAAGTGTATCTCGACCAAAAACAACCTTAAGTGTAAATTATTATCATTTAGGCCCACTTGGATTAGATTAGGACATTTATTATTATTTAATTCAAAGAAGAGTTAAAAGAGTTAAAATCAAAGTTTATTTACTAAAACATTTTTTATATAGGGTCATACAATAGTTAAATTCGATTGTAAATATTAATTAGAAATCTAAAAATATTTCCTACATAATGGTATTTTATTTGTAATTTTTAGACATCATATAAGTTAATTTATTTATGACACAAAGATGATGCAGTAATTATCTTATTTATGAAATATTGACATAATTGATGTTATAAACACCAAAATAAATGTAATTTGAGACTTTTTATGAATTCCACTAATTTTCTAGGTTAATATTATATATTATTATTGATATAATCAACTTTTGTCGAACATATAATTCGGGTATGACTTTCACAAAAATCATATATCAAATAGTGTCAAAATTGACTCAAAATAGTTTTTAAATCAAATATTATATTATTAATTGTTATTTTATTCCTAAAAATCTAAGGTTTGGCCAAATGACTTAGATAAGGATATATGTGTTAATAATATACAATTTGGGGTTCGTTTGTCATGTTATAGTAAGTGTATTACCCATATAGTGAAAGAAAACAAAAAGACAGGGTAAAAGTTAAATTATTTAACTTAGAGTTAAATCTAGTTGATAAGGTTAAAATAATAACCTAAACTTGTCTAAATCCTATTTTATGATAGGATTGCGACCCATCCCCACTTTAGCTTCGAAATAAGACCCTTTGGAACCATTATAAACCGATTTTGACTTTAATATAAAATAATATTTTGAGATATTCCTAAGGTGCCCCTCTCCTCCCTTATAAAAGGACACCTCCTCCCCCTCCTCCTAACACCAATTTGAGCACTCAAGCTCGGAAAAACCCTGCCAAAATCTCTTCTCCACTTCCCTAGAAACATCCTAGAGGTTCTGGTCTTCCTCAAAGACCAATTTTATTGCCCTAAGAGGAGGTCTCAAAGAGGCGCTTCAAAGAAGAGGTAATTACCGTTACCAATTCTTTCATCTTTATTTCTTCTTCCACTTCTTCTTCTTAGGTTGTTTCATTATGAAGTAATAACATCAGTATCACTCATATACTGATATGTTATTATAAGTATGAAACAACCCTATTTCACCATCTATCCATCCTACGGAAAAATGAAATCACCGCGCGTGCGTACGTACGGAATACCGTCTCCACGCCGTGGTGAAATATATTTTCCACCACCACCTTACATGGATGGGTATAATGGTGTAAAGAATAACTATACATAGTTATTACAACATCATATTGATTCTGATAATCCACTCCATTTCAATTCAATATTTATGGAAATGATATCATCGCTCGTGCGTACGTACGGACTACCGTCTCCATGACGCGATGAGATTCATTCTCCATGTTAACCATTTAAGAATGATTATAAAGTATATATAAGAAATAATAATGAAATATATGACATTATAAAGCTACTGGATTTATGTATATATATGTATGTATGTCATCTAATTACTTCCATTCAAGACAATAAGGAAAGGAAAACAGCGTTCATGCGTACGTACGGACTACCGTCTCCATGAACGGTGTTTTTCATTTCATTTATCTATATTATATATATATATATATATACTGAATATATATGATATATAAATCATATTTTATATTCTGGAAGTAAGTAAATCATGATATAAGTAATAATAATGTCAAGAACAACAAGTCAAAACACCTATGATAAATGAAATGATTTTACCCAAAACGCTTCATTAAGATGGAATTTACAAAAGAACGGGTAAGATAAAGTCATAAGTGAACCATATATGATATCATAACAATGAATATGATGTAGTAATTGTCTTATTTATGAAATATTGACATAATTGATGTTATAAACACCAAAATAAATGTAATTTGAGACTTTTTATGAATTCAACTAATTTTCTAGGTTACTATGATATATTATTATTGATCTAATCAACTTTTGTCGAACATATAATTCTGGTATGACTTTCACAAAAATCATATATCAAATAGTGTCAAAATTGACACAAAATAGTTTTTAAATAAAATATTATATTATTAATTGTTATTTTATTCCTAAAATTCTAAGGTTCGGCCAAATGACCTAGATAAGGATATATGTGTTAATAATATACAATTTGGGGTTTGTTTGGCATGTTAGAGTAAGTGTATTACCCATATAGTGAAAAAAAGACACGGTAAAAGTTAAATTTTTTAACTTAGAGTTAAATCTAATTGATAAGGTTAAAATAATACCCTAAACCTGTCTAAATCCTATTGGATGATAGGATTTCGACCCATCCCCACTTTAGCTTCGAAATAAGACCCTTTGGAACCATTATAAACCGATTTTGACTTTAATATAAAATAATATTTTGAGATATTCCTAAGGTGCCCCTCTCCTCCCTTATAAAAGGACACCTCCTCCCCCTCCTCCTAACACCAATTTGAGCACTCAAGCTCGGCCAACCCCTGCCAAAATCTCTTCTCCACTTCCCTAGCAACATCCTAGAGGTTCTGGTCTTCCTCAAAGACCAATTTTAGTGCCCTAAGAGGAGGTCTCAAAGAGGCGCTTCAGAGAAGAGGTAATTACCGTTACCAATTCTTTCATCTTTATTTCTTCTTCCACTTCTTCTTCTTAGGTTGTTTCATTATTAAGTAATAACATCAGTATCACTCATATACTGATATGTTATTATAATTATGAAACAACCCTATTTCACCATCTATCCATCCTACGGAAAAATGAAATCACCGCGCGTGCGTACGTACGGAATACCGTCTCCACGCCGTGGTGTAATATATTTTCCACCACCACCTTACATGGATGGGTATAATGGTGTAAAGAATAACTATACATAGTTATTATAACATCATATTGATTCTGATAATCCACTCCAATTCAATTCAATATTTATGGAAATGATATCATCGCTCGTGCGTACGTACGGACTACCGTCTCCACGACGCGATGAGATTCATTCTCAATGTTAACCATTTAAGAATGATTATAAAGTATATATAAGAAATAATAATGAAACATATGACATTATAAAGCTACTAGATTTATGTATATATATGTATGTATGTCATCTACTTACTTCCATTCAAGAAAATAAGGAAAGGAAAACAGCGTTCATGCGTACGTACGGACTACCGTCTCCATGAACAGTGTTTTTCATTTCATTTATCTATCTATTATATATATATATACTGAATATATTTGATATATAAATCATATTTTATATTCTGGAAGTGAGTAAATCATGATATATGTAATAATAATGTCAAGAACAACAAGTCAAAACACCTACGATAAATGAAACGATTTTACCCAAAACGCTTCTTTAACATGGAATTTACAAAAGAACGGGTAAGATAAAGTCATAAGTGAACCATATATGATATCATAACAAATAATATGATTCTTTAATAAGTCAATGACATTTTTTAAATCAGCATACAGGAGGTTCGGACACATACGAAACAAATCGGACCTAAGGTAAGGGAAATATCACAATCTCATTTTTATCCGAGATTGTTTATACTTTGGTATTTACTGGGGAGTATTTTATCATCCACATCCATGTTTCCTCAATATTTATTATTATTTCCATCCACCTAAAATTGTTTAAATCCAATTTTACACTTCGGTGAGTTTTTAGTAAAAGATATGAAAGGAATCTTTTATTGTTTGTCGTAAGAGGTCTTTTTGACTTTTCCGACAAAAGTACGAAAAATGTTTTTTTAACTTATACGGCATTAATGGATTTTTAAAACATTTTTTCCAAGAAACATCCTTTACAGGTTTTCAAGTTTATTTTTAATCAACTTCTTTTATTTTAAAGTCGTATGACATGTTATGAAAGGAAAAATGTTTTTGAAGTAGAAAGGATATTTTCCTCAAGAATGGAGTTCAAGTATTTTATCAAAATTATTTTCCATCTAAGATAATAAAAGGGTTATGTTTTTATCCCTATTATTAAATTGGTTTGATTATGTTTTGATGGAAATATTTTTATGAATTCCTTTATCTTATATGAATTGTTTTATGATGTCATGTTGTTTAAGAATCCCATTTTTATTACATGGGTTACGCTATGATGTATGGTTTATGATTATGTGGCACACATAAGAAAGGATTCATTATAAGATGGGTGGGACCTATATCTCCCTCCAATGCATTGGGTAAAGATTTTATATCTCATGAGATAGACAGGGCTGGAACAGTAGGTTATACCGGTTCAGTGAAACAGGACTGAAATGAGGGTTACTCAATTCAGAAAGGGACTTTGTCCACTAAGATAGTCTTGGCAATGAGTCTTGACTAACAAGAAATGATTCTCTATGATTATGTGTGAATGCCACAAAGTTTCATGTTTTAATTTATTATTATTGTGATTACATTTAACTGCCATGATTTACCCCATGTTATGAAATTATGATCTCTTTTGCAGGTTAAGATTTCAAAAAGTTATGTTCTTATGTATATGATGTGATTGATATTTCTTTTGTTTACCCTTACTGAGCATTTGAGCTCACCCTTTTATGTTTTGTTTTCCCCAGGATATAAAGAAAGGTTTTAGGTATAAAAAAATAATATCTTTATGGGAGATTTTGAAGATCTTTCACCACGATTAGAAGATTATATTCCGAGTTTCCAAAGACACTAAACTATTACGATCCTTGTGTGTGTGTTTTTTGTTATGTACTAAGTATTCCGCAAATGTAATGTAATTTCCATGTACGTTAAGCTTCGGGTCTCTACAGTTGGTATCAGAGGAAAGGTTTAGTCATCCTTTGGAAACTAGGATGCGAAAACATTAGTGAAATCCCTAGAGATATTTCTACGGTATGTCTAGGGATGTCCCTAAGGATAAGTATACATATAGGATATAGTCCTAGAACTACGGTCACAATCTTAGAATTTAACCTAAGATGTTAGATATTGAGGGTACTCCCCCCTTACTATGTTGTTTTCTCTAGCATGATTTTTTCCTCTCAACGAATTCTTTTTGTGTTTTAGTTAATGGAGGGAACCAGACGGAATTCGGTTAACATTGAATCCAATGGGAAAATTGGTGACTATAAGCAACAAAATTATGTAATGCCTAGAGAGAAAGATATTGTGATTATGCCGAATCAGTCATCGCGATATATGATTAACAAGGTGAAATTTAGTGGTATACCTAATTCATCAAAGAAGAGGAAGATAGACTATTATGCATGTTCGCATGTTGAGAAGCATAAAGAAAGGAAGATTGAGATTTCTAAATAAGGGAAGAAGAACCTTGAAGAATACCTCAAATGGAGGGACCGATGTTATTTGTGTGGAGATAAGGGTCATAGAGTGACAGACTGTTATGGAGTTCAATGTATTATTTGTGGAGAACATGGGCATTACCCAACTCAATGCCCAGACCTAAAAAGTTACTTCTAAATCATGGAAGGACTTATTCCAGGACAATAATTGAAGAGGATGGATTGAAGTGTTTATGTATTGGTATTCAAGAATAATGTTGTTGAGGTACTTTTATTGTTTATTATAATATTTTTGTATTATTGTGGTTTTCAATAATTTTAAGGTACCGGTAACCATGAAAAGTGATTCAAATATTTTGGAAAGCAGATGATATGCGCATAATGAAGGGATAAGGAGAAAATGAAATGTTTGACAGTATTCATGAGCTCAAGATTGATATAAGGACTAAGTGATATCATGGTTTGAGTATATAGAATTTTGAGGATTTTGGTATGTGGAAAGTGTTAAATTTTAACTGAATTCATGTTTTCACTAAGGTATTCAAGAGAATACATGATTAAGGACTTTGAATGTTTGGAATGTGACCAACAAAACATATCTTATGATATATGGGGATCGACGATGGTGTTAAATCTCTGGTAATCGTTTTCACTATGTTATGAGAGTGGACTGCAGTATTATGGATAAGCCTAAAGATTGGAATGGATTATGTTGGACATAAGTTAGTATTGTTTAAGGATATAAGTTTTCTTGATATTATTGATGGGATGTTATTGTAATATAGTTTTAGAAAAAGGACAACCTGCAGGACGGGCGACAGCCCATCGCGTTGGACAAGGATGTGGGAATCGAACCCACAACCGAAGTGCGACTGGCCTTTATCGCCTACCACTGGCCTACAGGAAGTCCCTGTTTAGTAGAAACTAGTTTTATTATATTAAGCAGTATGATATATGAAGTATAAGTCCATTTTAGGAACCATATGTGATTAATCTCACTATGGATCGACTTATGTATATAATTTTTGCTAACCTTTTGTTTGAGACAGATGGAATGACCCGTCATTCTATCACATGATCTGCTAACACTTCACGAATAACAAATTCAACTTCATTTATTTAAGAGATGAAGTGGAAATTTTTCAAGGCACGAACAACAGTGAGATTGTACCAAAATAAAGAAAGTATTTATTCTAATTAAAATTTTCAACTTTAGGGAAATGATCTTGAAAACCAAAAATGTTGTCCTAGTGATCTTATACCTGATGAATTAGATGGTACCTTAGATCGTCACAAATTTATGGATTTGTGATTGTTGGATTTTCCATAGCCATGTTCTCTACCACTCTCCATCAGAACATAATGGTTAGATTTCTCTTCCATATCCATATTTTCACCTATGTGGAAACCCAGTGATTAGTTTATTTGGGTAATCGTTACATTTCATACTTTAGTTTTTAAAGCCAAGTTTTGGTATTCCTTTTTACGATGTGTGTTTCTATTAAATAAAATTTCGAATAGTACTCCATTTATAACCCCGACGAATTTCGAGGGAGAAATTAATTTTAAGGGGGGTAGAATGTAACAGCCCGAGATTTTATGAAAAATATTCTTTTTAATTTCACTAATGTCTTGTGTTGTACGCTACATCAAAAGGATCTTTCACAACACGCATCCTTGATTTTCCTTGCATTACACGCAATCACGACCTTCCTCGATAGCGTGTGTAGTACGCAATAACGAGTTTCACTAAACAACAATACGCTATTAAAATATTATTAAAACTAGCCGTTATGAATTGTAATAACCACTTTTTGAAATTTTTGTAAATTTTATTTTTCAAAATGGACTTTATTTTTGGATTCGGAGTATCGAATTTAGCCTAAGGTGAAATTTTGGTACTTTTCGGATAACTTTCATATTCTGATGAATAGTGAAAATTACTAAATTATAATTAAAAACAAATTTTTTAATTGAAATAATTAATAGTGATAAATCATTAATTTCAGTGGTTTTAAAGTATATATAGAATATATTTTTACAATTTAATACAATGTTGGTCATTGGATTTAATTTCACATTTAAACCAGACATAATCTAGTGTCAATCTTTTGATACATATTGTTTCTTAAAAACACGCTATTTCTTTTAACAGCGGGATTTAATTATAGAATTAATTAATGCAACTTCTATGTTATGAATTTGGTAAAATAGACTTCATTTTTGAATTCGGAATATGAAATATAGCTTAGGATGAGATTTTGGCATTGTTCTAAAAAACATCAATTTTTGATGAATAGTGAAACTACTAAGTGGTAGTTAAAAAAACTGAATTTTTCATAAAACTTAATTTTACCGCTTCTGTGAATGTAATTTCAAAACTCCGAGAGACACGGTTGATGTCAGTAAGTAAAATGTGGTTCAATGAGATGAAAATAATTTTTGGTGAATAGTAACTTTTTACTTTTATTTACCACGGTTAAAAGTAAAAAGGGTAATTAAGGGTAAGAATGGTATTAATATTACCCTAACACATGTCCTAATTCTATTGGACAAGTTTATCTCGACCAAAAACTACCATAAGTGTAAATTATTATCATTTAGGCCCACTTGGATTAGATTAGGACATTTATTATTATTTAATTCAAAGAAGAGTTAAAAGAGTTAAAATCAATGTTTATTTACTAAAACATTTTTTATATAGGGTTGTACGTGAGATAAATTAGATTGTAAATATTCATTAGAAAGATAAAAAGATTTCCTACATAATGGTATTTTATTTGTAATTTGTAGACATCATATAAGTTAATTTATTTATGACACAATGATGATGCAGTAATTATCTTATTTATGAAATATTGACATAATTGATGTTATAAACACAAATTTAAATGTAATTTGAGACTTTTTATGACTTCCACTAATTTTCTAGGTTACTATGATATATTATTATTAATTTAATCAACTTTTGTTGAACATATAATTCTGTTATGACTTTCAGAAAAATCATATATCAAATAGTGTCAAAATTGACACAAAATAGTTTTTAAATCAAATATTATATTATTAATTGTTATTTTATTCCTAAAAATCTAAGGTTCGGCCAAATGACTTAGATAAGGATATATGTGTTAATAATATACACTTTGGGGTTCGTTTGGCATGTTATAGTAAGTGTATTAACCATAGAGTGAAAGAAAACAAAAAGACACGGTAAAAGTTAAATTATTTAACTTAGAGTTAAATCTAATTGATAAGGTTAAAATAATACCCTAAACTTGTCTAAATCCTATTGGATGATAGGATTTCGACCCATCCCCACTTTAGCTTCCAAATAAGACCCTTTGGAACCATTATAAACCGATTTTGACTTTAATATAAAATAATATTTTGAGATATTCCTAAGGTGCCCCTCTCCTCCCTTATAAAAGGACACCTCCTCCCCTCCTCCTCACACCAATTTGAGCACTCATGCTCGGCAAAACCCTGCCAAAATCTCTTCTCCACTTCCCTAGAAACATCCTAGAGGTTCTGTTCTTCCTCAAAGACCAATTTTAGAGCCCTAAGAGGAGGTCTCAAAGAGGCGCTTTAAAGAAGAGGTAATTACCGTTACCAATTCTTTCATCTTTATTTCTTCTTCCACTTCTTCTTCTTAGGTTGTTTCATTATGAAGTAATAACATCTGTATCACTCATATACTGATATTTTATTATAAGTATGAAACAACCCTATTTCACCATCTATCCATCCTACGGAAAAATGAAATCACCGCGCGTGCGTACGTACGGAATACCGTCTCCACGCCGTGGTGTAATATATTTTCCACCACCACATTACAAGGATGGGTATAATGGTGTAAAGAATAACTATACATAGTTATTACAACATCATATTGATTCTGATAATCCACTCTAATTCAATTCAATATTTATGGAAATGATATCATCGCTCGTGCGTACGTACGGACTACCGTCTCCACGACGCGATGAGATTCATTCTCCATGTTAACCATTTAAGAATGATTATAAAGTATATATAAGAAATAATAATGAAATATATGACATTATAAAGCTACTGGATTTATGTATATATATCTATGTATGTCATCTACTTACTTCCATTCAAGACAATAAGGAAAGGAAAACAGTGTTCATGCGTACGTATGGACTACCGTCTCCATGAACGGTGTTTTTCATTTCATTTATCTATCTATTATATATATATATACTGAATATATATGATATATAAATCATATTTTATATTCTGGAAGTAAGTAAATCATGATATAAGTAATAATAATGTCAAGAACAACAAGTCAAAACAGCTACGATAAATGAAACGATTTTACCCAAAACGCTTCTTTAACATGGAATTTACAAAAGAACGGGTAAGATAAAGTCATAAGTGAACCATATATGATATCATAACAATGAATATGATTCTGTAATAAGTCAATGACATTATTTAAATCATTATACAGGAGGTTCGGACACATACGAAGAAAATCGGACCTAAGGTAAGGGAAATATCACAATCTCATTTTTATCCGAGATTGTTTATACTTTGGTATTTACTGGGGTGTATTTTATCATCCACATCCATGTTTCCTCAATATGTAATATTATTTCCATCCACCTAAAATTTTTGAAATCCAATTTTACCCTTCGGTGAGTTTTTAGTAAAAGATATGAAAGGAATCTTTTATTGTTTGTCGTACGAGGTCTTTTTGACATTTCCGACAAAAGTACGAAGAATGTTTTTTTTAACTTATACGGCATGAATGGATTTTTAAAACATTATTTCCAAGAAACTTCCTTTACAAGTTTTCAAGTTTATTTTTAATCAACTTCTTTTATTTTAAAGTCGTATGACATGTTATGAAAGGAAAAATGTTTTTGAAGTAGAAAGGATATTTTCCTCAAGAATGGAGTTCAAGTATTTTATCAAAATTATTTTCCATCTAAGATAATAAAAGGGTTCTGTTTTTATCCCTATTATTACATTGGTTTGATTATGTTGTGATGGAAATATTTTTATGAATTCCTTTATCTTATATGAATTGTTTTATGATGTCATGTTGTTTAAGAATCCCATTTTTATTACATGGGTTACGCTATGATGTATGGTTTATGATTATGTGGCACACATAAGAAAGGATTCATTATAAGATGGGTGGGACCTATATCTCCCTCCAATGCATTGGGTAAAGATTTTATATCTCATGAGATAGACAGGGCTGGAACGGTAGGTTATACCGGTTCAGTGAAATAGGACTGAAACGAGGGTTAATTGATTCAGAAAGGGACTTTGTCCACTAAGATAGTCTTGGCAATGAGTCTTGACTAACAAGAAATTATTCTCTATGATTATGTGTGAATGCCACAAAGTTTCATGTTTTAATTTATGATTATTGTGATTACATTTCACTGCCATGATTTACCCCATGTTATGAAATTATGATCTCTTTTGCAGGTTAAGATTTCCAAAAGTTATCTGCTTATGTATATGATGTGATTGATATTTCTTTTTTTACCCTTAATGAGGATTTGAGCTCACCCTTTTATGTTTTCTTTTCCCCAGGATATAAAGAAAGGTTTTAGGTATAAAAAAATAAGATCTTTATGGGAGATTTTGAAGATCTTTCACCACGATTAGAAGATTATATTCTGAGTTTCCAAAGACACTAAACTATTACGATCTTTGTGTGTGTGTTTTTTGTTATGTACTAAGTATTCCGCAAATGTAATGTAATTTCCATGTACGTTATGCTTCGGGTCTCTACAGTTGGTATCAGAGGAAAGGTTTAGTCAACCTTTGGAAACTAGGATGCGAAAACGTTAGTGAAATCCCTAGAGATATTTCTACGGTATGTCTAGGGATGTCCCTAAGGATAAGTATACATATAGGAGATAGTCCTAGAACTACGGTAACGATCATATAATTTAACCTATGATGTTAGATATTGAGGGTACTCCCCCCTTACTATGTTGTTTTCTCTAGCATGATTTTTTCCTCTCAACGAATTCTTTTTGTGTTTTAGTTAATGGAGGGAACCAGACGGAATTCGGTTAACATTGAATCCAATGGACAAATTGGTGACTATAAGAAACAAAATTATGTAATGCCTAGAGAGAAAGATATTGTGATTATGCCGTATCAGTCATCGCGATATATGATTAACAAGGTGAAATTTAGTGGTATACCTAATTCATCAAAGAAGAGGAAGATAGACTATTATGCATGTTCGCATGTTGAGAAGCATAAAGAAAGGAAGATTGAGATTTCTAAATAAGGGAAGAAGAACCTTGAAGAATACCTCAAATGGAGGGACCGATGTTATTTGTGTGGAGATAAGGGTCATAGAGTGACAGACTGTTATGGAGTTCAATGTATTATTTGTGGAGAACATGGGCATTACCCAACTCAATGCCCTGACCTAAAAAGTTACTTCTAAATCATGGAAGGACTTATTCCAGGACAATAATTGAAGAGGATGGATTGAAGTGTTTATGTATTGGTATTCAAGAATAATGTTGTTGAGGTACTTTTATTGTTTATTATAATATTTTTGTATTATTGTGGTTTTAAATAATTTTAAGGTACCGGTAACCATGAAAAGTGATTCAAATATTTTGGAAAGCAGGTGATATGCGCATAATGAAGGGATAAGGAGAAAATGAAATGTTTGACAGTATTCATGAGCTCATGATTGATATAAGGACTAAGTGATATCATGGATTGAGTATATAGAATTTTGAGGATTTTGGTATGTGGAAAGTGTTAAATTTTAACTGAATTCATGTTTTCACTAAGGTATTCAAGAGAATACATGATTAAGGACATTGAATGTTTGGAATGTGACCAAAAAAACATATCTTATGATATATGGGGATCAACGATGGTGTTAAATCTCTGGTAATCGTTTTCACTATGTTATGAGAGTGGACTGCAGTATTATGGATAAGCCTAAAGAATGGAATGGATTATGTTGGACATAAGTTAGTATTGTTTAAGGATAGAATTTTTCTCGATATTATTGATGGGATGTTATAGTAATATAGTTTTAGAAAAAGGAAAACCTGCAGGACGGGCGACAGCCCATCGCGTTGGACAAGGATGTGGGAATCGAACCCACAACCGAAGTGCGACTGGCCTTTATCGCCTACCACTGGCCTACAGGAAGTCCCTGTTTAGTAGAAACTAGTTTTATTATATTAAGCAGTATGATATATGAAGTATAAGTCCATTTTAGGAACCATATGTGATTAATCTCACTATAGATCGTCTTATGTATAAACTTTTTGCTAACCTTTTGTTTGAGACAGATGGAATGACCCGTCATTCTATCACATGATCTGCTAACACTTCACGAATAACAAATTCAACTTCATTTATTTAAGAGATGAAGTGGAAATTGTTCAAGGCATGAACAACAGTGAGATTGTACCAAAATAAAGAAATTATTTATTCTAATTCAAAATTTCAACTTTAGGGAAATGATCTTGAAAACCAAAAATGTTGTCCTAGTGATCTTATACCTGATGAATCAGATGGTACCTTAGATCGTCACAAATTTATGGATTTGTGATTGTTGGATTTTCCATAGCCATGTTCTCTACCACTCTGCATCAGAACATGATGGTTAGATTTCTTTTCCATATCCATATTTTCACCTATGTGGAAACCCAGTGATTAGTTTATTTGGGTAATCGTTACATTTCATACATTAGTTTTTAAAGCCAAGTTTTGGTATTCCCTTTTACGATGTGGGTTTCTATTAAAGAAACTTTCGAATAGTAAACCATTTATAACCCCGACGAATTTCGAGGGCGAAATTCATTTTAAGGGGGGTAGAATGTAACAGCCCGAGATTTTATGAAAAATATTCTTTTTAATTTCACTAATGTATTGTGTTGTACGCTACACCACAAGGATCTTGCACAACATGCATCCTTGATTTTCCTTGCATTACACGCAATCGCGACCTTCCTCGATAGCGTTTGTAGTACGCAATAACGAGTTTCACTAAACAACAATACGCTATTAAAATATTATTAAAACTAGCCGTTATGAATAGTAATAACCACTTTTTGAAATTTTGTAAATTTTATTTTTCAAAATGGACTTTATTTTTGGATTCGGAGTATCGAATTTAGCCTAAGGTGAAATTTTGGTACTTTTCGGATAACTTTCATATTCTGATGAATAGTGAAAATTACTAAATTATAATTAAAAACAACTTTTTTAATCGAAATAATTAATAGTGATAAATCATTAATTTCAGTGGTTTTAAAGTATATTTAGAATATATTTTTACAATTTAATACAATTTTGGTCATTGGATTTAATTTCACATGTAAACCAGACATAATCAAGTGTCAATATTTTGATAGATATTGTTTCTTAAAAACACGCTATTTGTTTTAACATCGGGATTTAATTATAAAATTAATTAATGCAACTTATATGTTATGAATTTGGTAAAATAGACTTTATTTTTGAATTCGGAATATGAAATATAGCTTAGGATGAGATTTTGGCATTGTTCTAAAAAACATCAATTTTTGATGAATAGTGAAACTACTAAGTGGTAGTTAAAAAAACTGAATTTTTCATAAAACTTAATTTTACCGCTTCTGTGAATGGAATTTCAAAAATATGAGAGACACGGTAGATGGCAGTAAGTAAAATGTGGTTCAATGAGATGAAAATAATTTTTGATGAATAGTAATTTTTTACTTTTATTTACCACGGTTAAAAGTAAAAAGGGTAATTAAGGGTAAGAATGATATTAATATTACCCTAACACATGTCCTAATTCTATTGGACAATTGTATCTCGACCAAAAACAACCTTAAGTGTAAATTATTATCATTTAGGCCCACTTGGATTAGATTAGGACATTTATTATTATTTAATTCAAAGAAGAGTTAAAAGAGTTAAAATCAAAGTTTATTTACTAAAACATTTTTTATATAGGGTTGTACGTGAGATAAATTCGATTGTAAATACTAATTAGAAAGCTAAAAAGATTTCCTACAGAATGGTATTTTATTTGTAATTTTTAGACATCATATAAGTTAATTTATTTATGACACAATAATGATGCAATAATTATCTTATTTATGAAATATTGACATAATTGATGTTATAAACACAAAAATAAATGTAATTTGAGACTTTTTATGACTTCCACTAATTTTCTAGGTTACTATGATATATTATTATTAATTTAATCAACTTTTTCCGAACATATAATTCTGTTATGACTTTCAGAAAAATCATATATCAAATAGTGTCAAAATTGACACAAAATAGTTTTTAAATCAAATATTATATTATTAATTTTTATTTTATTCCTAAAAATCTATGGTTCGGCGAAATGACTTATATAAGGATATATTTGTTAATAATATACAATTTGGGGTTCTTTTGGCATGTTATAGTAAGTGTATTAACTATATAGTGAAAGAAAACAAAAAGACACGGTAAAAGTTAAATTATTTAACTTAGAGTTAAATCTAATTGATAAGGTTAAAATAATACCCTAAACTTGTCTAAATCCTATTGGATGATAGTATTTCGACCCATCCCCACTTTAGCTTCGAAATAATACCCTTTGGAACCATTATAAACCGATTTTGACTTTAATATAAAATAATATTTTGAGATATTCCTAAGGTGCCCCTCTCCTCCCTTATAAAAGGACACCTCCTCCCCTCCTCCTCACACCAATTTGAGCACTCATGCTCGGCCAACCCCTGCCAAAATCTCTTCTCCACTTCCCTAGAAACATCCTAGAGGTACTGTTCTTCCTCAGAGACCAATTTTAGTGCCCTAAGAGGAGGTCTCAAAGAGGCGCTTTAAAGAAGAGGTAATTACCGTTACCAATTCTTTCATCGTTATTTCTTCTTCCACTTCTTCTTCTTAGGTTGTTTCATTATGAAGTAATAACATCCGTATCACTCATATACTGATATTTTATTATAAGTATGAAACAACCCTATTTCACCATCTATCCATCCTACGGAAAAATGAAATCACCGCGCGTGCGTACGTACGGAATACCGTCTCCACGCCGTGGTGTAATATATTTTCCACCACCACCTTACAAGGATGGGTATAATGGTGTAAAGAATAACTATACATAGTTATTACAACATCATATTGATTCTGATAATCCACTCCAATTCAATTCAATATTTATGGAAATGATATCATCGCTCGTGCGTACGTACGGACTACCGTCTCCACGACGCGATGAGATTCATTCTCCATGTTAACCATTTAAGAATGATTATAAAGTATATATAAGAAATAATAATGAAATATATGACATTATAAAGCTACTGGATTTATGTATATATATCTATGTATGTCATCTACTTACTTCCATTCAAGACAATAAGGAAAGGAAAACAGTGTTCATGCGTACGTACGGACTACCGTCTCCATGAACGGTGTTTTTCATTTCATTTATATATCTATTATATATATATATACTGAATATATATGATATATAAATCATATTTTATATTCTGGAAGTAAGTAAATCATGATATAAGTAATAATAATGTCAAGAACAACAAGTCAAAACAGCTACGATAAATGAAACGATTTTACCCAAAACGCTTCTTTAACATGGAATTTACAAAAGAACGGGTAAGATAAAGTCATAAGTGAACCATATATGATATCATAACAATGAATATGATTCTGTAATAAGTCAATGACATTATTTAAATCATTATACAGGAGGTTCGGACACATACGAAGCAAATCGGACCTAAGGTAAGGGAAATATCACAATCTCATTTTTATCCGAGATTGTTTATACTTTGGTATTTACTGGGGTGTATTTTATCATCCACATCCATGTTTCCTCAATATGTAATATTATTTCCATCCACCTAAAATTTTTGAAATCCAATTTTACCCTTCGGTGAGTTTTTAGTAAAAGATATGAAAGGAATCTTTTATTGTTTGTCGTACGAGGTCTTTTTGACATTTCCGACAAAAGTACGAAGAATGTTTTTTTAACTTATACGGCATGAATGGATTTTTAAAACATTATTTCCAAGAAACTTCCTTTACAAGTTTTCAAGTTTATTTTTAATCAACTTCTTTTATTTTAAAGTTGTATGACATGTTATGAAAGGAAAAATGTTTTTGAAGTAGAAAGGATATTTTCCTCAAGAATGGAGTTCAAGTATTTTATCAAAATTATTTTCCATCTAAGATAATAAAAGGGTTCTGTTTTTATCCCTATTATTACATTGGTTTGATTATGTTGTGATGGAAATATTTTTATGAATTCCTTTATCTTATATGAATTGTTTTATGATGTCATGTTGTTTAAGAATCCCATTTTTATTACATGGGTTACGCTATGATGTATGGTTTATGATTATGTGGCACACATAAGAAAGGATTCTTTATAAGATGGGTGGGACCTATATCTCCCTCCAATGCATTGGGTAAAGATTTTATATCTCATGAGATAGACAGGGCTGGAACGGTAGGTTATACCGGTTCAGTGAAACAGGACTGAAACGAGGGTTAATCGATTCAGAAAGGGACTTTGTCCACTAAGATAGTCTTGGAAATGAGTCTTGACTAACAAGAAATGATTCTCTATGATTATGTGTGAATGCCACAAAGTTTCATGTTTTAATTTATGATTATTGTGATTACATTTCACTGCCATGATTTACCCCATGTTATGAAATTATGATCTCTTTTGCAGGTTAAGATTTCGAAAAGTTATCTGCTTATGTATATGATGTGATTGATATTTCTTTTGTTTACCCTTACTGTGCATTTGAGCTCACCCTTTTATGTTTTCTTTTCCCCAGGATATAAAGAAAGGTTTTAGGTATAAAAAAATAAGATCTTTATGGGAGATTTTGAAGATCTTTCACCATGATTAGAAGATTATATTCCAAGTTTCCAAAGACACTAAACTATTACGATCCTTGTGTGTGTGTTTTTTGTAATGTACTAAGTATTCCGCAAATGTAATGTAATTTCCATGTACGTTAAGCTTCGGGTCTCTACAGTTGGTATCAGAGGAAAGTTTTAGTCAACCTTTGGAAACTAGGATGCGAAAACGTTAGTGAAATCCCTAGAGATATTTCTACGGTATGTCTAGGGATGTCCCTAAGGATAAGTATACGTATAGGATATAGTCCTAGAACTACGGTAACGATCTTAGAATTTAACCTAAGATGTTAGATATTGAGGGTACTCCCCCCTTACTATGTTGTTTTCTATAGCATGATTTTTGCCTCTCAACGAATTCATTTTGTGTTTTAGTTAATGGAGGGAACCAGACAGAATTCGGTTAACATTGAATCCAATGGACAAATTGGTGACTATAAGCAAAAAAATTATGTAATGCCTAGAGAGAAAGATATTGTGATTATTCCGAATCAATCATCGCGATATATGATTAACAAGGTGAAATTTAGTGGTATACCTAATTCATCAAAGAAGAGGAAGATAGACTATTATGCATGTTCGCATGTTGAGAATCATAAAGAAATGAAGATTGAGATTTCTAAATTAGGGAAGAAGAACCTTGAAGAATACCTCAAATGGAGGGACCGATGTTATTTGTGTGGAGATAAGGGTCATAGAGTGACAGACTGTTATGGAGTTCAATGTATTATTTGTGGAGAACATGGGCATTACCCAACTCAATGCCCTGACCTAAAAAGTTACTTCTAAATCATGGAAGGACTTATTCCAGGATAATAATTGAAGAGGATGGATTGAAGTGTTTATGTATTGGTATTCAAGAATAATGTTGTTGAGGTACTTTTATTGTTTATTATAATATTTTTGTATTATTTTGGTTTTCAATAATTTTAAGGTACCCGTAACCATGAAAAGTGATTCAAATATTTTGGAAAGCAGGTGATATGCGCATAATGATGGGATAAGGAGAAAATGAAATGTTTGACAGTATTCATGAGCTCATGATTGATATAAGGACTAAGTTATATCATGGTTTGTGTATATAGAATTTTGAGGATTTTGGTATGTGGAAAGTGTTAAATTTTAACTGAATTCACGTTTTCACTAAGGTATTCAAGAGAATACATGATTAAGGACATTGAATTTTTGGAATGTGACCAACAAAACATATCTTATGATATATGGGGATCGACGATGGTGTTAAATCTCTGGTAATTGTTTTCACTATGTTATGAGAGTGGACTGCAGTATTATGGATAAGCCTAAAGATTGGAATGGATTATGTTGGACATAAGTTAGTATTGTTTAAGGATAGAAGTTTTCTCGATATTATTGATGGGATGTTATAGTAATATAGTTTTAGAAAAAGGACAACCTGCAGGACGGGTGACAGCCCATCGCGTCGGACAAGGATGTGGGAATCGAACCCACAACCGAAGTGCGACTGGCCTTTATCGCCTACCACTGGCCTACAGGAAGTCCCTGTTTAGTAGAAACTAGTTTTATTATATTAAGCAGTATGATATATGAAGTATAAGTCCATTTTAGGAACCATATGTGATTAATCTCACTATAGATCGACTTATGTATAAAATTTTTGCTAAACTTTTGTTTGAGACAGATGGAATGACCCGTCATTCTATCACATGATCTGCTAACACTTCACGAATAACAAATTCAACTTCATTTATTTAAGAGATGAAGTGGAAATTGTTCAAGGCATGAACAACAGTGAGATTTTACCAAAATAAAGAAAGTATTTATTCTAATTCAAATTTTCAACTTTAGGGAAATGATCTTGAAAACCAAAAATGTTGTCCTTGTGATCTTATACCTGATGAATCAGATGGTACCTTAGATCGTCACAAATTTATGGATTTGTGATTGTTGGATTTTCCATAGCCATGTTCTCTACCACTCACCATCAGAACATGATGGTTAGATTTCTCTTCCATATCCATACTTTCACCTATGTGAAAACCCAATGATTAGTTTATTTGTGTAATCGTTACATTTCATACTTTAGTTTTTAAAAGCCAAGTTTTGGTATTCCTTTTTACGGTGTGGGTTTCTATTAAAGAAACTTTCGAATAGTAAACCATTTATAACCCCGACGAATTTCGAGGGCGAAATTCATTTTAAGGGGGGTTGAATGTAACAGCCCGAGATTTTATGAAAAATATTCTTTTTAATTTCACTAATGTCTTGTGTTGTACGCTACACCAAAAGGATCTTGCACAACACGCATCCTTGATTTTCCTCGCATTACATGCAATCGCGACCTTCCTCGATAGCGTGTGTAGTACGCAATAATGAGTTTCACTAAAAAACAATACGCTATTAAAATATTATTAAAACTAGCCGTTATGAATAGTAATAACCACTTTTTGAAATTTTGTAAATTTTATTTTTCAAAATGGACTTTATTTTTGGATTCGGATTATCGAATTTAGCCTAAGGGGAAATTTTGGTACTTTTCGGATAACTTTCATATTCTGATGAATAGTGAAATTACTAAATTATAATTAAAAACAACTTTTTTAATCGAAATAATTAATAGTGATAAATCATTAATTTCAGTGGTTTTAAAGTATATTTAGAATATATTTTTACAATTTAATACAATGTTGGTCATTGGATTTAATTTCACATTTAAACCAGACATAATCAAGTGTCAATCTTTTGATAGATATTGTTTCTTAAAAACACGCTATTTGTTTTAACAGCGGGATTTAATTATTAAATTAATTAATGCAACTTCTATGTTATGAATTTGTTAAAATAGACTTCATTTTTGAATTCGGAATATGAAATATAGCTTAGGATGAGATTTTGGCATTGTTCTAAAAAACATCAATTTTTGATGAATAGTGAAACTACTATGTGGTAGTTTAAAAAGCTGAATTTTTCATAAAACTTAATTTTACCGCTTCTGTGAATGGTATTTCAAAAATCCGAGAGACACGGTTGATGTTAGTAAGTAAAATGTGGTTCAATGAGATGAAAATAATTTTTGGTGAATAGTAACTTTTTACTTTTATTTACCACGGTTAAAAGTAAAAAGGGTAATTAAGGGTAAGAATGATATTAATATTACCCTAACACATGTCCTAATTCTATTGGACAAGTGTATCTCGAACAAAAACAACCTTAAGTGTAAATTATTATCATTTAGGCCCACTTGGATTAGATTAGGACATTTATTATTATTTAATTCAAAGAAGAGTTAAAAGAGTTAAAATCAATGTTTATTTACTAAAACATTTTTTATATAGGGTTTTAAATGCGATAAATTCGATTGTAAATATTCATTAGAAAGCTAAAAAGATTTCCTACAGAATGGTATTTTATTTGTAATTTTTAGACATCATAAAAGTTAATTTATTTATGACACAAAGATGATACAGTAATTATCTTATTTATGAAATATTGACATAATTGATGTTATAAACACAAAAATAAATGTAATTTGAGACTTTTTATGAATTCCACTAATTTTCTAGGTTACTATGATATATTATTATTAATGTAATCAACTTTTTTTTGAACATATAATTCTGTTATGACTTTCGAAAAAATCATATATCAAATAGTGTCAAAATTGACACAAAATAGTTTTTAAATCAAATATTATATTATTAATTGTTATTTTATTCCTAAAAATCTAAGGTTCGGCCAAATGACTTAGATAAGGATATATGTGTTAATAATATAAAATTTGGGGTTCGTTTGGCATGTTATAGTAAGTGTATTAACCATATAGTGAAAGAAAACAAAAAGACACGGTAAACGTTAAATTATTTAACTTAGAGTTAAATCTAATTGATAAGGTTAAAATTATACCCTAAACTTGTCTAAATCCTATTGGATGATAGTCTTTCGACCCATCCCCACTTTAGCGTCTAAATAAGACCCTTTGGAACCATTATAAACCGATTTTGACTTTAATATAAATAATATTTTGAGATATTCCTAAGGTGCCCCTCTCCTCCCTTATAAAAGGACACCTCCTCCCCCTCCTCCTCACACCAATTTGAGCACTAAAGCTCATCCAACCCCTGCCAAAATCTCTTCTCCACTTCCCTAGAAACATCCTATAGGTTTTTTTCTTCCTCAAAGACCAATTTTAGTGCCCTAAGAGGAGGTCTCAAAGAGGTGCTTCAAAGAAGAGGTAATTACCGTTACCAATTCTTTCATCTTTATTTATTCTTCCACTTCTTCTTCTTAGGTTGTTTCATTATGAAGTAATAACATCAGTATCACTCATATACTGATATTTTATTATAAGTATTAAACAACCCTATTTTACCATCTATCCATCCTATGGAAAAATGAAATCACCGCGCGTGCGTACGTACGGAATACCGTCTCCACGCCGTGGTGTAATATATTTTCCACCACCACCTTACATGGATGGGTATAATGGTGTAAAGAATAACTATACATAGTTATTACAACATCATATTGATTCTGATAATCCACTCCAATTCAATTCAATATTTATGGAAATGATATCATCGCTCGTGCGTACGTACGGACTACCGTCTCCACGACGCGATGAGATTCATTATCCTTGTTAACCATTTAAGAATGATTATAAAGTATATATAAGAAATAATAATGAAATATATGACATTATAAAGCTACTGGATTTATGTATATATATATATGTATGTCATCTACTTACTTCCATTCAAGACAATAAGGAAAGGAAAACAGCGTTCATGCGTACGTACGGACTACCGTCTCCATGAACGGTGTTTTTCATTTCATTTATCTATCTATTATATATATATATATACTGAATATATATGATATATAAATCATATTTTATATTCTGGAAGTAAGTAAATCATGATATAAGTAATAATAATGTTAAGAACAACAAGTCAAAACACCGACGATAAATGAAACGATTTTACCCAAAACGCTTCTTTAACATGGAATTTACAAAAGAATGGGTAAGATAAAGTCATAAGTGAACCATATATGATATCATAACAATTAATATGATTCTGTAATAAGTCAATGACATTATTTAAATCATTATACAGGAGTTTTGGACACATACGAAGCAAATCGGACCTAAGGTAAGGGAAATATCACAATCTCATTTTTATCCGAGATTGTTTATACTTTGGTATTTACTGGGGTGTATTTTATCATCCACATCCATGTTTCCTCAATATGTAATATTATTTCCATCCAACTAAAATTGTTTAAATCCAATTTTACCCTTCGGTGAGTTTTTAGTAAAAGATATGAAAGGAATCTTTTATTGTTTGTCGTACGAGGTCTTTTTGACTTTTCCGACAAAAGTACGAAGAATGTTTTTTTAACTTATACGGCATGAATGGATTTTTAAAACATTATTTCCAAGAAACTTCCTTTACAAGTTTTCAAGTTTATTTTTAATCAACTTCTTTTATTTTAAAGTCGTATGACATGTTATGAAAGGAAAAATGTTTTTGAAGTAGAAAGGATATTTTCCTCAAGAATGGAGTTCAAGTATTTTATCAAAATTATTTTCCATCTAAGATAATAAAAGGGTTCTGTTTTTATCCCAATTATTACATTGTTTTGATTATGTTGTGATGGAAATATTTTTATGAATTCCTTTATCTTATATGAATTGTTTTATGATGTCATGTTGTTTAAGAATCCCATTTTTGTTACATGGGTTACACTATGATGTATGGTTTATGATTATGTGGCACACATACGAAAGGATTCATTATAAGATGGGTGGGACCTATATCTCCAGCCAATGCATTGGGTAAAGATTTTATATCTCATGAGATAGACAGGGCTGGAACGATAGGTTATACCGGTTCAATGAAACAGGACTGAAACGAGGGTTACTCGATTCAGAAAGGGACTTTGTCCACTAAGATAGTCTTGGAAATGAGTCTTGACTAACAAGAAATGATTCTCTATGATTATGTGTGAATGCCACAAAGTTTCATGTTTTAAGTTATGATTATTGTGATTACATTTCACTGCCATGATTTACCTCATGTTATGAAATTATGATCTCTTTTGCAGGTTAAGATTTCCAAATGTTATGTGCTTATGTATATGATGTGATTGATATTTCTTTTGTTTACCCTTACTGAGCATTTGAGCTCACCCTTTTATGTTTTCTTTTCCCCAAGATATAAAGAAAGGATTTTAGGTAAAAAAAATAAGATCTTTATGGGAGATTTTGAAGATCTTTCACCATGATTAGAAGATTATATTCCGAGTTTCCAAAGACACTAAACTATTACGATCCTTGTGTGTGTGTTTTTTGTTATGTACTAAGTATTCCGCAAATGTAATGTAATGTCCATGTACGTTAAGCTTCGGGTCTCTACATGTATGCTTTAAATATATCGTTTTCCTATTAATTGACCATTTTTACCTTTATAATTATCATATTGACCCATATATTATAAAAACATTGTTAGAATGGTCCGAGTTTATGTACTATTTTGCGAGTCACATATGCTTGTTTTCAAAATTAATTTTCAAAACACATGATATTTTTATTTTTAAAATTATATATCATATTTATAAATAATTTTATCTATATTATATAACAAATATCACTTTATTATATTATAAATATTTAAATTACATAGGTTAAAAAACTATATTGGTTAACAATAAGAAAAATAATAAAATTGGGGACTAATAGAAGATAAGGAACCATTTTACAAAAATTAATTTTTTGTGGTATTGATTTGGATCAATCATAATTTCACATTACTCTATTATTTTTCAATTTTCCCATAAATTAGGTAAAAAATACTTTCCATTATTTAATACCTTTTGGTATTTACAAGAGTTTCGCTCCCCCTCCATAATAAAAGGCAATCACTCTGCCCCTTTCTCATACCTCTCAAGAATTATTAGCTCAATCCAAATATACCCAAGTTGGATCCAAACATCCCTACATTCTTTTATGAAGACTCACTTTTGGATTAATTTCTTAAATATAATCCCTTAGATGCAAACCAAAAGTATTTACCTGATTAAGTTGTAACACCCCCCTCAAACTCGCTTATTTTACATTCATTCTCCACTCCCTCATATATTCTTATTCCATGATTTTATAACAACACATTTATCCCCAATATAGTAGTATATGGTTATGATATGTGTTATATCTTCAAATAGACACACATATATCTAATGTGTAATAACATATTGTTTATGTGTACGACAATATCTTGCCTTAACAAACGATGATTGTTCATTTTTCCTTTACTTCATCTCATGGGGAAAATTATAATGGAAAATATGTTTATATATGTCATTTATTATGTTTATTATATTTTTATTCTTCTTTAATACTTTGAAATCACATATCCTTATTCTATTAATTTGGTTTAAATGCAATAATTTCATTTGAGGAAGTGTGGACAACCGCCCCCACAAAGCGATGTGATTTGTTTACACACTACATCGAATGTAATGAGGTTTTGTTTATTCAATATATATGATATATATTGTATATTATTTCTATTATGATAATTAAAGACACGCACACAAACACACACACACACACACACATATATATATATATATATATATATATTATAATTCATTTAATCTCTATGTTCAAATATTATAATAAAATAGAAACAATGTTCATTCTTATGCATGGGTCACTATCTCCATGAATGGTATTTTCCATATCGTACTTTTATATCCTACTTATATTCATAATACACATATAATGAATATAAATCTTATTTATATCATGATTTACATTATTTAATTAATTATATATTTATATGAACAGTGATATAAAAAATTAACACACATGCGAAGAACAAAGATGGCATTTCCCAAAGTAAAACCTTAACATTGAATTATTAACAAGTAGGTAATAGGTGGTTATAATAACACCATATTTGTTATTATATATAAGAATATTATTCTATAGAAGATTTATAATAAACATAAAATCATTATAGAATAATCAATCATGCGTATAAAGAGAGTCGAGAGGCAGTGTATGAGAAATTTCATTCCACTTTTATTCTCATGAGATACATTCCTTATGCACTACCAACATATTGTGTGTGGTCTATGTACTACCCATACATTTTTTATATATATCATATAAAAAAATTTATGGGTATTTACACATCTTTTTTATGAACATTATTTCATGAGTTTTATCTTTCAAAAGATACCAAATCTGTAAGATAGTTTTGTCTCATTTTTCCTTCTTTGATACTCTTTTTTTATTATGCACCTAAAATCTACATCATGGTATAAATATTTGAATTTTCCAGGTTATAAAATTTATGTACATATTTTCATGATATTATAATATTCATGTAGGTTCCATTTATTTCATAAGTATTATGATCTCATGTTGCTCTGTAGAAAGAGTTTATTGAAATAATCGCATCGCTTTTTGAGATTATTAATGAATATGCATCCTATGATGAAATTTTTTGATCCATCGATCATGATAGATCATAATTTTAATTATCCTCTATTTATTTATGATATATCCATGTATTATTACCATTTTTCCAATATTTGTTTACCAATTTTAATTAATTAAATGTTTTAATGATAAATATGACGGTATTTCTCTCCTTGGTCGGAAAGATGTTTCATTTAAAAAAAGGTTTTTCAATAATGTTTTCAAATGTGTTTTTAATGATCCTTGAAGATTATTTCCAATGATAATTATATTTTAAAAATATTTTATTGTATTCAATGCTTCCTATTTTGGATTTCAAATGAATTTTTAAGGATATGGATTTTTTAAAAAATTTCATGTTTTAAAAAAACAATTTCATGCCAAAAGTCCATTTTCCTCTAGAAATGTTTTCAAAATATCTATCAATATTTTTTCTGTTATAGGATCAAATCCTTTTTAGTCCATCATTATTTTCTAGGTAAATGATTCAATGTTTCCATTCATATTCATTCAATTCATGGTTTATGTTTTGATGGTATGGTGTTTATGGAACACAATTCTCTTTCAATGGTTTTATGCCATTGAAAACCACTTCAATCTTTGTGTAATTCAATTTATAAACGGTTATGAAACATATATATTCTTACAATGATTATTGAATGAATACTTATTTATTCTAACCATTTAATTTCATGGTTTATGATATTATTTTTAGGTGTTTTTGCCACAAGTCATGTTTCATTATGGGATGGGCGAGACCTATATATCCATCCAATGCATTGGGTAAAGATTTATATATCATGAGATATACTAGTATGGTCTTGTGAGTTAATATTGACTTCTAAGATGTCCATGGGAGTGAACCATGATTAGTATGATGGTATGAGGTGTGGACTCATATTACTAATATAGCCCTGTGAGTGAACCATGACTAACAAGATTCTATGGGCAGTGAACCCATACTATTAATATGGTCTTGGAAATAAATAATTTTAAACTATGGAAATAATATTATATTCTTATGTGTTTTCCAAAATTATTTGTTTTATTCCTATGTTATAACTTCATTTCTTATTTTCATTATTTATTTATGATTCATTTCTTATAAACTGTAGATATTTATTCCATGGTTCCTAAATTTGATATTTTATATACAAGGAATGATCTTCTATTTTCAAGATCACATTATCATACCCCATTTCACATGTTTATGCTTACATTTATCCATTCTTTACACTTAATGATCATCTAATATCACCACTTTTAGGCTTCTTTCCCCAGGTTATGAAGATATTTTTTATGTGTGATGTGTCTAATAAAGGTTCTAGTCAAGGGGAACCTGGTGGGAGATAATATTTCGGAATTATATACCAGTGTTCATGTTTCCATGATTCCAAAGGCACTAGACTATTTTGGATTTTGGGTGTATGACTGTTAAATGATTGATGTCTTCTAAAAATTGATGTAAGGTTAATTTCTATCAATAATAGGTTGTTGTAGATTGTTTCAATGAAAATGATTAGTTATCCTTTGTAATCTAGGATAATAAAACAAAATATATATATATAGGTATATTTCTAAGTATATGTCTTGGGATATCTCAATGGATAATTATATGGATGAGTTAACATATAGGAAAATGTTGTCGAGTTTTGGTAAAGGATAAAGTAAGAGGCTTCCTATTAATACGACCATGTTTGGATACTCTAAGTAGATGTGACTCTCGAACAATTGTTCTTAGGGGTAGCAACTCAAACAAGATGTCTCAATCTTGAATCGGGGTAATCTAGTACATGAAAACCGGCCTTTCTATACACATGGTTTGGGACTCCTAGGGGATATGATTTTGGATTTGAAAAAATATTTACAAACCATCATTAAGGATTTAAATTGAGTATGAAAATGAATAAACTAGGATAAGTGTAAGGTACCATTTATAAAAGAATTAGTTTCCATGATTTAGGCACCATATAAGTAATTTTTCATGATTATATGGTATCCTAATATGATAAATGTTTCTCGGACTATTATTTCTATTTATAGACAAAGGATAGCACTAGAAGTAACATGGTTAACATTTAATATTTCAGATTCAAATGTTATGATCAATATGAGAATAGATATCCCGAGTGGAAATCTCATAATTAGATTTAGGAAGAGGGAATGAGTATTGGATATACTTGTTATGATAGAGAGACTCCAGACGACATGTGAAAGGTATGCGACGATCATATAGTATTATTTTCATTAAACATAAGAATCATGATTATATTTAGAATTAGGGACATTAAGACATGATATATATTTTCTATTCTAAGAAATCGGTAATAATTAATAAATTTATGATGCCTACGTAATGGTTTAGGAATAATATAGGATTAATGAAGTATTTAAAATTTTTAAATTCAGAGATTATTTTATATGAAGATTGAAATATATATTTATTTTTAGTAAGATTTATCATTAATATGTCGAAAGGACAAGTTAAATGGTGATGAATATATAGAGATGTGATTTCATGGAAATGTGATATTTTGATTAATGGAAGGTAACACATAAATAGTTCCGAACATTAATATAATGATGTTTGGATAAATATATGTTTTATATGAATAAGTAAACTAGATGGTATAGATAACCCAAGAATTGATTTTTGAAAAAGTTTTCTATGTCATCAAGAATGACGTTTACAACTTATTAGATTTAATGAATATATCCATTAGTCATTAGAATACAAAATATTTTTTGTTTTCCAAAAATATTCATAGTAATTAATATAATATATGAAGAGGGTATTCACATGTTTTGAATGTGACAACATAGTGGTATATTGTGATATATGGGGATCAAATTTAAGATGATATTATTACTTTGTTTGTAAATATTTGAATTTTAAAAATTCATAAGGGTTATATGGTAAACCAATTATATATTTTTCATTGTAAACATCATATGAAAATAGTAAGATTAAAGTGTTATCTCTCTGAATGAGGATTTAAGCATATTGAATATATATTTCACTCTAAATTAAGATTATGACAACTAATAACAAATGGGATGGAATTTCATCGATATCATGATCTATTGTTATTTCATAAATTAAAAAATCACCTTTCTTTTTGGAGAAAGAAGTTAAGTGTATCAAGGGACAAAAAAGATTGAGGTTTTCTTGAAATCATGCAATTATATATTTTTATGAAAATTATTTAACTATTGAAAAAAGGATCTTCTGTCCAAAAATTTTATCCTCTCACCACCTTTTTAGATGAAGAATTTAGTCCCCTAGTTCATCACAAATTTTTGGATTTTAATTTTTAAATTTCTAATGACCTTTTTCTCTATCACTCTCTATTAGAACATGATAGTTATATTTTTCTACCACATCCATGTTTTCACATCCCACCTTTGTTCGCTTATGTGGAAACGTAGTTATATGATACTTTGTGTCACCACTAGGTTTCCAACATTACCTTTTTAAAGGATTTTTTCATATTCCAATATACAATGTGGATTTCTATGAATGAAACATTAATATAATAATACTTTGATAAACATGATTAATTTGGAGTGTAAATTCCTTTCCACAGGGATAGAATGTAACACCCTGAGATTTTGTAAAATACTTTATTTCTAATTAATTAATATTCTTGATTATTTGAAATTCACCTGAAATTTAAAATAGTTTATTTTATGTTCGGATTATTGTATACACAACACTATTATAATCCTTCACTACACGGAACACATATATTGTCTTATGGTACAAGCATGACTATGTTTTACAACCTTTTAATGGAGAAACTATTTTCAAACGCCATTTTGAAACTTTTAGGAATGTTATTTTTAAAAATAAAGATCATTTATTAATTTTGAATATTAAAATTATCATAAGGGGAAGTTTTGTGATATTTCTAAGAAACATCTTTTTTTGATGAATACTAAAAAATAATGTATTTTATTTAAAAACATGCCTCATTATAAATAATTATAAATCTTAAATTATATTTTCAAATCGTTTAAAAAATAAATATACATAAATTATACTTGTATATATCTATTTTATGACATTGGAATATTTTTTAAGTTAAATTTGATTTAAACACTTATTGAACATTTGAATGATTTTACCATTAAAAACATGATTTCTCTATATGTATGATGGAATAGCATTAAACATAATTTTCCCACATTTTTTTATAAATTTTAAAAAACATACATTAATAGGGTTAATATGTATTTTATTCTTATAATAATAAGATCATGTCCATTTTTGACCAAAAAATTATTGAATACGATTAAAATTAATCACGTATTTTAAGGCAAGATTAAACATAATTAGGGACTAGACAATAAAAGAAAAATTGCCTCAAAACTTTTACTAAAACCATTCGATGGTAATAATTCTACCGTATCCTCTCTTGGTACGAATTTTATGGGTTGTTGGGATTTAATTAAATAGAATTTCAATATATAAAAGTTTAAGTATGGAAAAAGAAAAAAATAGAACATTATTTACCTTTATCATTTATAAAACACTGAGACTAGTATAAAAGAAAATATTTTTTTTATACTTATCATATTGAAGGACTAATTGGTTTTCTTATCATAATAATTTTTATAGATAACTTATTTTAATAAATTTCTTGAAAAACACCAACGTAGTGATTATTTAGTTACTAATTTACTAAAATAAATAATAATATAAATATTACAATTAATTTTAATAGATTTAATTGGTGTCTTAAATTAATTTTTATGATTAATATATCATCACACACATCTCTAAAAATAATTTATTTGAAGTAAAATATTTTTTGATAATTTGAAATTAAAAATAAATAAATAAATTGAAAATATTCATTATTGTTATTTTACCATAAATGATATTTTAGTAAATTATTTAAACGTAAAAAAATAATATATTATGGGAAATGATATTTATGTGTTAAAAAATATATCTTCTATTAATGGACAAATTTCTCTTATACAGTTTTCATATTGACATAGATATTTTAAAAACATTGTACCACAATCCGAGTTTAAGTAGTGTTTTGCACGTCACATAAGCTTCTCTTAAAAATTAATTCCCAAAACACAATATTTTTTGTGTCTTGTGAATTAGGTATAATATTTATAATTCAATGGATATAAAAATATAATAACTCTAAATTTATTTTATCCTTAATGTTTAAATTACATTGGATAGTAAACTAGATGCTTTAATAAAAACAATAATAATAAAATTTGGGAATCATAGAAGTAAAAGAACAAAATTATTAAAATTCATCTATTTTTGTGTGTTCCAGGTTTGGTTAGTAAATAATTTTACATTACTCGAATATCTTTCCATTTTATAGGCATATTTGTTAAATGAGACCTCCAATTATTGAATACCTTTTGGTATTTACAAGAGTTCCACTCCACATCCACTATAAAATGGCAAGCATTCTATGCCTTCTTCACACCTATAAATACATTTTTTATTGTCCATTATCTTCACTTGTTTTACCCCCAAACCCCTAAATTCAAATTTGAAGCCTCACTTTGAGAATAATTTATTCAAATGAATCCATTTGTCACAAACTAAAAGGATTTACTCGATTAAGAGGGAACACCCTCCCTCAAACTCTCTTCCATTATTTTAATTCTCTAGTCCCTCATCTGTTCTTATTCCATGATTGTATAAATTATGTATCATAAATATACTAGTTTATTGTTATGAAAAAGGTTATATGTACACTAACACACACATCCATCAAATTGGTAATGAACATACAGTTGATGTGTTCGACAAACTACAACCTCATTAAATGATGAATGTTAATTTTTCTCTGACTACGTATTATATTTGAAATTATGATGTAAACCTTATTAATATATTTTATATATGATATTTTTTTTCATTTATGATTTTTTAATCTTTTTACAACACATATATGTATACTATCCATGTTTTGTAAGTGCACTAATTTTGTTTGAGGAAATGCAGACTACCACCCCCTCGGGGTGATGTGATCCATTCACACACTACTTGGAATGTATTAAGGATGTGTTTATTGAACTTATATGATATATATATATATATATATTATAAAATCATTACTATATAATAATTATATATATACATGTATAAATACTTATAATCTGTATTCTAATATTATAGTAAAATGGAAACAATGTTAATGCATATGTACGGATTACCTACTCTATGAACATTGTATTCTATTTTTTACATCAATATCATATATATTATTATAATAAATAGATAATGAATATAATTAAAAATTTATCATAGTTTACAATTAGAAAATTAAGATATAATATGTGACTGATGATATAAATACTTATAACACATGCATTACAAGAAGAGGATATTACTCGAACTAATACCTTAACTAAGAGTTATTAACAAGATGGTCATATTATGTCATAATAAAAAAAATATGGTATTTGATATTAAGATATTCATCTGAAAATGTTTTATCATAAAAATTCAAGTATTATGAAGGAATCTTGTATGATTATAAAGAGAGTCAAGACGTATGGTTTGGGAAATTTCACCTAAATTTTATTTCTATGAGATACATGCCATATTCCCCACACACTTAGTACGGGTATTGTATTTCATACTCATGTATATATTATATGTTTCTTATACTTAAATTTATTGGTATTTACATATCCATTTTATGAACATTCTTTCATGAGGTGTATGTTTCAAATGTTACCAAATCGGTTAGATTGTTTTGTCTCAATTTTCCTACATTTAGGCTCTTGTTCTATTATAATCCCAAATTATTTTTCAAGGGGTATATATTTACATTTTACTTGTTATATCATTAATATAATTATTTAAATTATATTATAATATTTATTACATTTCTTTTTCTTTCATAGGGAGTATGATCTAATGTTACCAAGTTATAAGAGTTTATTGAAATATCCTCATCGCATTTTGCGATTACTAATGATTATTCTTCCTTTGATGAAATAATATATACCATATATCTAGAACAATCAAGAGGTTACATATAGAAGGTTTATTCATGTTATCTCTATGTATTAATACCATTTTATTCTATTTGGTACATAAGTTAATTAATAAATTTTTTTTCGAAAAATATGACCCATTTTATCTCTTTTGACATATTTTATGTCAAAATAATTTTTCTTGAAAATTTTATAATGAATGTTTCCCAATGATCCATAATGATAATTTTAATTTAAGAAAATTGTTAATGTTTTTTATGGTTTTCATATATTCATTGATTATTTTTCATAGATATTTTGGAGGAAAATTGTTTTCAAAATTGTTATTGATTTTAAAAATATTTTTTCAATACAAGAATGATATTTTCCACAATATAGTATTTCAAAAATACAGATTAACTTATTTCCCTTATAGTAATACATTATTTGGAGTCACTCGTTCCTTTCTAGGAAAATGATCCAATGTTTCCATTCATATTATTTTAATTATGTATTTGATTTCATAGAAGGATGTTTACCAAACCCAATTCTATTTCACAGGTTATGTACATTTGAATCCTAATTAATTTCATGGGTTATTCTTGTGACTAAAGGGTTATGAAACTAGTATATTTTCTTTAGGTTATTAAATGATTACATTTTTATGATTACCATTTTATTTCATAGGTTATGATATGACTGTTTATAATTTTTTGGAATATTTTTGTATGATATTATTATGAGATGGGTTGGACATATATATCACTCCAATGAATTAGGTAAATATTTATATCTCATGAGATAAAAAAAATTGTATTGCGAGTGAACCATGACTACAAAGATGGTCATGGGACTGAACCATGACAACCAAGATGGTATGAGGATACAATTCGTGCTACTAAGATGGCCATGGGAGTGAACCATGATGACCAAGATGTTATGAGTAGTGAACTTATACTACCAATATGTTCATGGAATGAATGCCTTGTCTAATAGAGAAATCATATTATTTGTTTATGTGTTTATTACAATTCTATGTTTTATTCTAATGTTATGATTTCATCGATTGCGTCATTTATTTCATTATGATTCATATCTTATTAACATCAAATCATTTTTCCAATATTCCTATTTATGATGTTTGATATGCATGGTATGATATTATATTTCCATGATCACATTATCATACCCATTTTATCATTTTAATCCTTTCATGCCTCCCTTGTTTACCCTTACTGAGCATCCGATCTTGCCCATTTTTGTGTTTATTTCCCTAGGTTTTAAGGATATATATTATTTTATATGTGTATCAGATGGGTGATAGTAAAGATGAATCTAGTTGGTGATAATTTTGCGCACATAAGTATAAGTGTTCATGTTTCCTTGTATCCAATGGAACTAAACTAGTATTGTATTTTGGCGTCTTGTTTTATAATGTTATAATTACTCTGAAAATGGGATGTAAAATTAGATAATGTTATGACTAGGTCGATATAGGTGATTTTTTTTAACTCACAAGTAAAAAATTCCATAAATGGCTTAGCTCTCTGATCTCCCCAACTGATACCCTGTATAACTAGATATAAGGTCACCCTATGATGATCATCAATTCATGAACCAAATTATTATATTTCATGTAGTTTTGACACATGTACATGCGTGTATAATTGTGACTAGACATGTGTCATAGGATCATCCTGATCCTATGATCCCTAACTATGAACCCAAAGGGACACATCTTATGCACACTCATGAAACTCCATTTCACAACCCTCTGAAGACTAAACTAGTTCCTCTGTAGGTGACATCCCACTTAATTCTAATGTCATGGTCAAATAGCCATAATAGTTAAAAGATATAATATTGATGATAGGTAATTATATAAAAGGTTGGGTAATCTCACCACCCTTATCATCCCCAATACACTATGTCACATGATATTGTGCATCAATGCCCCTCACCTACCCATATTAGTGTCAAGTGTCATGTGTTTCATCATACCTTATTCCCCATACATACCCACATCGGATTCAATAATCACATGTAACTCATCCTCATGACCACCTTCCGAACCACATAAGAGTATAACATAAAGCATAGTATAACCTCCTTGCTCCTCTACTTCCCAAGATAGGGTCATGTGTCACATATCACCCAAGTTAGAAGGTTATAATTCAAAAAATAATAAGAGAAGTTGGAAAACATTATTTTTCTTCACTGGATGAAACCTCATATAAGTCGCATCGTATCATCATCACTACTTAACCTTTTTATTGGAAGACCCATATATATATCACGACACATAAAATCACTCCCAAATTTCATTGGAAGCTTTTGAATTTTCTGGCTATGGATTATTGCACAAAAGGTAGGCCAATCAAGAAAGAAAAATTTATCTATCATTATTAGATCATATACAAACCATCCCCACTTATTATAATCTAGGTTTTCAATGAAAATCAATCACAGGAACATACATTTATCTAAACACCCTACGTGTATAACATAAATAAATGTCAAACCTCCCTTTCCATAGTGAGTCGTGGATCAAAATTCATATAATAGAAAAACATCACATTGATGTGTTCCAACCAAGGTGGAAATAAATCAGATGTGAAAGAGAAAATAAGAACATCAATTTCCCACCCATCGTAACCTGTTCTGGCCCCCAGGACAGGGGCTACAAGAAGCCATACTTGAGCACTGTTCCTAGTTCAAAAAACATCCTAATGTCTGCTATACTATAAAAAAAATATTTAGACCAAATGGAAAAGAAAAAAATTGTTACACTTAGTAGCTAGCCAAATTCTTCAATCAAATCCCACGGAAAAAAAATTCTATAGTACAACATGTAGAAACATGACCCAAATTACACATTAAATAATTATTTTGTATGGTTTAACAATGATCAATTATTATGCATCCATATATTCTAAAGGTTACCAACCTGTAGTGAGCATTTAAATGGTTGCTAATGTGGAGACTATACCCTATGGTGGTGTTAATAATAGCCTTATACGAATATAAAATAGTACAGTAAAGACAATAACACAATAGTAGAACAAAACAATAAGATAAAAATAAACATATTGTAGAATTAGTAATAATGAAATTACTCAAATCAGTATACCCTTTCTATACTTATAACAACTTTTCATAGAAGGTCATCTAAAAAAAAGATAAATAATAGGGTCACCCCTGGAAAACCATAAGTATATATATTATAAATAAAGTTCGAAAAATGGAGACTCAAAAGTAAATCTAGCTGATGAAAGAACCTCATGGTTCCAAAACCATTAAACACTTGAAAAAGGTCTTACATCACCCACAAGGTCAATCTCTTTATCTTATTCTCATAACAAATCATAGAGATAGACAATCTACATGAGTCTTGTGGGTCTTGTGTATGGGGTGAGAATAAATATTAATAGGCTACCACTTATGTGTTCCTATAATACATCCCTAATAATGTATTTTTTTAAAAAGATATCTAAACAATAAAAACATTCATATTGAACAAAAAATTGACCCATTTGTCCCCAATGTTTTCAAGGAAGCGATCACTTACTTCTTCTATCATCAATAATGTTTGAATATGTTTCTCTAGTTATATATATATAACATATATAATTTTTCATTATATATGTAATTTTAGTATCATAGATCCATGGCATAAATACCAAGGAATACATTGAAAAATTCATCTTAGATGAACCCTCTTGGTCCACCTATAATCAAGTTACATGGATCCACATTCCATTAGTCTTGTGACGTAGTGTCCAAAAAACATTCCCTATAAATAAGAACATGATCCCATAGACCTCATCTAAGAAGTACCCATGGTCTAGAATCCATACATCCCAGGTATAGTAAAATATGACTTCCAAGACATAATCAACATTATCTAAACATCTAACATCTTGAGGAACTCTGATATTCATCTTCCCATGTCCCGAACCATAGTCATTAGGAATAATGGAAAAACTCATCCCCAAACCGACAGTCTCAATACCGATAGTCAATGGTACATCAATATATAAATGGATTCTTATGGTGATCACAACCAACATATCTAATTGTTACAATATAACCTAATTCGTAGAGTCTTCGATGGCCTCCACCAAAATGAGAGGTCAATCCCACATTGATCATATCACTTTATGCATGCACACATATATAACAACATATAAATGAAAATAGTGATTGGAAATTACCAAATCAATAAGATATACATCATTCAGAAATCATTATATATGACTATTCTACTCAATCATGATTCTCAATACCATCTCAAATCATTCAGACCTTTTCCCTAATCCCGAAGGCCTCATTTCTTCAATACAAAGAGCATATTTCGGAACCAGGTGATCCACATAACCAATATATATATATATATATCATGGGTCTCTCCAAACCAGAAGAATAACATCACCTTAATCCAGGTGATCGACACCGCCCTAATCCCTAGGCCAAGACAATGTATCCCCATATAATGAAGGAATAGAATATAACTATTCATTTAATTTTTTTTTATAAAACATTCCTAACCTAATCTGCCCAAGTTGGCTCTAGCCCCTTACCCATCATACCCAAGTGTGGTTTAACTGAAAAATTCCCATAGACATCACATTTAATCAATTTAATAATTTTAAATGCAAAAAATTAATTACTAAATGTCTCCCTTGTACAACCTAGATTGGGAATATAGATCACACTACCAAAAAGAAAAAATTCATGGATAATACTAGGCACCACCTACCTCGTACTCATAGGCGGTCACTCATATGATATAGGCCTATGAATCTATCATAATTGAAATAAATTTTCATTTTAGTTGAATTCCATGAAAATTTGTTAAAAAGTATCACATGGATTTAGTGTAGTGTGTGGAAACAAATAAGTGAATAGATGCTAGCAGATTGAAGACATTACTGAGACAGAGTCATAGTCACTAATATATCAATTATCAAAGATAAAATTATTGAGAAGGAATGGATACATGCAAAGTGGGGAGTGAAGTTTGTGCTCTAAGGTGATGCAAAATATAGTAAATGTATGAGAAAAAAAGTTAGGGATGAGCACCATAGTTTTTTTAATAAAACGATTCCCACATATTACACAATGATTATGTGTTACAAGTCATGTAACAGTTGCATGATATTTAATTTCAATACGTTATGTATTCATTAGGGAAATCTTGCAAGCCATTAAGTTGGTAAATTTTCTAAGTTAACCCCATGAACCAATTAGACACGATGTAAGTTATTTACATGCTATGTAAAACATGAATCATCTATTTTCAAAAACCCCATGCCCTCCGACCATCCAATGGTGTTCTCCTAAAATCTCGAGTCATCTGCAAAAACATTATCGACAAAAAACTCGTTCTTTGGTAAAAAAACAATTAATGATGTTCCTATGATCAATAAAGAGGGTTCATCCAACCACCAAGTCAGAAGCTTATAATTTACCTACAAAAATGACTCGCTCAAATATAAAGGTTGTTATAATCTCCCCACCTTAATATATATCACCATGAGATATAAATCATTACATGTAGATAGTATTAAATATTCCAACCACGTCAATGTTAATTTTTTCTATCATGGTCAGTTACCGGTCAAATACCCTCAACTCACTCCCCACATAATGAATTACCTAAAAAAATTTATCCCATCCAAAAATAAAAACATGCCAATTTTTCATTGAAAATTCTAAAAACCAAAATTCATACTATGATGAATTGTCACTCCTTAACCTCATCAAGTGATTAATCCATCCTCATCTCAATCTGATACCCACCATGTCTGATATCTCATCAGATTACCACCTTGTTCTCATGTTTCACCTGACACCCATGAGGTCCTGCAACTCATCATATTTTAATAGTTACATGAACTTAGATAGATGATCAGAAGAAGGTATATTTCCAGGATCCTCATAAATAAACCACATCTCAGTGATTCCTAGATATCAATGTACCAAAATTTAAATTTTCTCTACATTGATAAACAAGAAAAATATTGGGGCTATACACATTATATACATATACATCACACATGATAATCAATGCTAACATACTAACAATAACCCAATTAATATAAAATGTATATTCAGGCACCTTATGCACAAAAAAAACTCCCAATAAAAAATAAAAAAAATGTAGTCTCTACCACATCATACATCTATGTATAGTCGGATCCCTGACCTGCTCTTCATTGGGAAGCTCTATAGTGTCCACCTCTCCTGAAACTTTCCTACCTTAGGTTGAGACTCCCTATAAAGATACACCATTTTTCCTCCATAAAAACAAATACTGGGTAACATTATCCCTGACATGGAATCTAATTATAGATTAATCAAGGATTTTTTATCCTAAAACTACACCCATACCTACATTAGATTCTTGAGTCTAACTATGTTCCTATATCACAACTATCTTAGAAGGCTTCCAAGAGATCCTCTAGAGATCACCAAATTGTAAATAAGTCTGAAACTACCTTGAAGGCCTCTCACACTAAGACTGAACATGTATTGGATTCCCACACTAGAAATAGAGCATTGAATATCCCATCCTGAGTGGGAAACCTAAATCTATGGTCTGACAACCAAACTAAGAATCATCTGTACCACAATTTGAACTACCTAATTCATCACTAATAAAATCACATGACCCATCCACTCTACTCTAATATAATTGGTCCATCGTTTCCCCTCGGATATTATATCCTTGTTGGATACCTCTGAGATTGATCTCAAACACAAATGTTAACCTATGCCTAGATAACATGTCACAATCCATCCGCAAAGCTTTATACCAGGACGATATCGTCGCACACCATAATAGGTGAAAACTATGTAATGATTATGAATTTGGATTCATAATACATTATAGTAGTATCCCCTTACAGGATATTAAATAATTCATGGGATATAAACTCCATTATCATCCCTTGAATAATATTCTTGAAGAAAATTAAATCAAAACCCTTTCAAGATAGTCCCTCATGTATTTCCACATGAACCTATACATCTCACTAGCGCTTTACTGGTCCATTGAGCCTATATGTCACCAGACTCAACCTCAACCATGGGCCTATTTCAGGCTGGTAGAATCTCATTTGAACCACTTAAATCCATTTATCTAACTCATATAGTCCACCCTTTACCTGAAATAATGGTGGGTACAATGATATGAACTCACGATACATGTATTACATTAATAAGTCAGCTCCATGGGTTCCCTAATCGATAACCTATATAGTATAAACTCATATCACCCTGAGCTACAATTCAATCCACGAGCCAAAGGATGTAATATCTTACAGTTGTCCCCTTATTACATGATCCCATGACTATTCTTGTACATGTGACACATGATCGTCCTAACCCTCTGAGGCCTCATACCAACCCTCTTGGTCTCATCATGGGAATCCTCATGTGGAACTATATAATCACCATATTTTCACTCTATCAGAGCATGTCTAGGTGGTATACCACTAAATACAAATATCATTCTTAGAAAATGATAATATTTTACAAATAATGTTTCAAAGATAAGGTAAACTGTAAAAGGTAGTGCAATATCACTTCCCTTGTATACCTCTATTTTAATATTTCACACGACATTTGACCTTAAGGCCACACATGTACCCATATCATAGTCTAGAGTTAAGTGTACCATATTTCCCCATGCCACCCTACCAAACAATATTAGAGTTGTGTTGTACATGTAACCTGACATCATATCCCACTACCTAACCCCATTAGAGTTAGCAATAAATTAATGTTCGACCATATATCCCCCGAATTCCGATTATATGGTCAGGTGTCACATATAATCCGAGTTAGCTGAGTATAATTCCACAAAATATAGGTTGTGAAGGGAAAACCCTAGTTATCATCCAATGTTTAAGCATTAAAAAACTCACCCACTTTCATCAACCCTTCATACCCTTATCAGGGTAAGACCCATATTCCAATCAATACACATAGAATAACATAATAAATTAATTAGAACCACATTCCATAATTTTGTTGAGTATAATTACACTAAATATATGATAACTAAGAAAACACTAGTCTCTTTCATTTACTAACACTTAAAAAACATAACTGTCTTAGTGTAATCCTTGTTTCCAAATACAATCACTCACAAACACTTACATATATCCAAAAAACCTATGTTCCTTCCAGAAATCCAAATCAGTTACTTTTTCCATTCATGGCCATGGTTTTAAATTAATATAATAGATAAAAATCACACAATAGTGTGACTCCCAAAGTGTCAATAAAATCTACAATGAAAGATAAAAGTAGAACATCAATTCCACACTTTTGGAAAATCAATATTTCCCCAGTAAGTGTGGCTCAAGGTAACAAAACATGTGCTCTTCACCCAGATCAAACATCATTATAATCTCTAGTATTCCATAATGTCAATAGTAAGAACAAATATAAAATAAATTCATATGGTAACATTACTATCAAGCCAAATGATTCTACCAAATCCCGTAGAAGAAAACTCTTGTAATAGAAATTGTAGTGTGTTGCCTAGATTCCACTTAAAATTATTCTATTGGATGGTTGCCCGCTATGCCTTAGGTGTACCTTATTGTATACCAAAGGCTACTGAGAATTAGTTAGGGTGTACTATCGTGATAGTGGGGCGACTATATCTATGGTGGTGATGATAATAATGGTATATATATATATATACAAAAATGGAATAATTACTCAAAAAAAGATTATGAAATAATAAGAAATGGAAAAATCGTAAAAAGATAGTAGAAAAATTAATAACTAAATGAAAAAAATCATAATTCGGTTTGTAGACTCATATCCACATGACCTAGTTGGTCATAAAAATTAGAAAATAAATAGCATGTCATACAAAATAGAAGATAAATAGCAGGGTCACCCATGACTGACCATCTATACATACCTATAAAAGCATGCTGAACAAAAGGAGACTCAAACCTAAGTTCATATAATTCAAAAACCTATAGGGTACCTATACATCCATCCAAAAAAAAATTCCCAATTGACCCCTAAGCTCTAGCTCCAGAGCTTAGTTCCTTAACTAATCACAATGACATAAAGTCTACACTAGTCTGGATTTGGATGGTGTAGGGTGTGGGAATAAATCTCAGAAGACCACCACCAACGTCATCCTATCTTAAATCCCTAATAAAGCAGATTTTATATAAAACATAAATAAATAGAAATCAGTATAGAATTTAATAAATATCTTTCGTACCTAGTTATCAACATTTCCAAGGTTGTGATCACCTATTTCATCCATCACTGATAATGGTTGAATATATTTCCTTATTTGTATATATAGCATAAAACACATGTCAGTGTATTTATAACTATAGTGGTGAGGATCCATGCAATAAATATCAATGATTCCCCTAATGAAATTCAAACCATGTGAACCTATTGGATCCACCTATAATAATGTCACTCGGAACCTCATTCATTCAATATTGTAACTCAACATCTAAATAACCAAACCAATCAACAAGTACCTAGTCCCATAGTTCATAGCTAAGAATTTCCAATCGATTAGAAGTTGTACATCCATCAAAAAATTGCATCTAGACTCCAATACATAAGAAACATCATGTAAAAATTGATAAAAAAGGCATGGAGATATCCAACCTTCCAAGTCATGATACAATGAAATCAATCATATCAGAGAGCCTCATCCCACAACCAATAGTCTCATCACCCTAAATTGATGGTCTGTCACCATCTACTGGGATTTTGAAAATTATCAACCATAGAATATACAATTGTCAACACCATCACCAATGCCTCATAGTCTATGGGGTCCTCCAACACCCAAGTTGTCAGCACCACCTCGATCATAGTCCAATCAATTCTCACATGACTCCAAAAGTGCATCATCCAAAAAATGGTAAGCTAATGTCACCCAAACAACCTAAGGTACACAATCTTCCACCTGAGGCACTTGTCATTGTGTATCTCAATATGGATGGATAATAACCTCTTAAATCATCTGGTTCATATACAAATCACATAAACTTCTTCACTGAAATCCAATGACCATGTTTCCCTACTTAGTGATCTAAATCAACCATATATATATATATATATATATCATAGACCGTTACAAACCAACCAAATCATAGAACCTTAGTCTCGTTAATCAGATTCAGCTAAATCCTTAGGCCATGTTCTGAATTTCCCCATAGAACCATAATATTCAATATAATAATTTATTTAATATAGTTTAAATAAATTCCTTCCGAACTGATCAACACTAGATGATCTCAGCCCATTAATCGTCTTGAACAAGTGTTGTATAGAAGGATCATTGGAATAGACATGTCACATCATCCATTTATTAATTTTAAATACAATAAATTGAATAATTAATTATTCTATTCCTCAGACAACCCACATGGTTCATATAAGGAACACCACTAAAACAACCGAAAAATCATAGATAAAGTGAGGCACCACATACCTCATACTTTTATGTTTCTTCTTGTTTGATAGTAACCTATATCTCAATACAAGTTAGAGTAAATCTATGTGTTATATGATATACAACAAAGGGTAAAATGGATCATAAAGATTTAGTGAATCATGTGGAGAGAAAAAAAAGAGAAAAGATACTAACTATTCAAAGGATTTTCTGATATGGATCCATAGTCACTAATAAATTGATGATTGGAGATCTGATGGTAAAGGATAAAATAATCCTTGGGGAAAGGGGAGAGATGTTTGAGAATTTGGGAACAAAACCCTTCTATTCCTTGAGGATATGAAAATAACGGGGGTTATCCCCTATATTTTTATAAAAAATCACTACCCACAACATATATAATGTGTATGTGTAACATGTTAATTAATAGTTACACGATGTTTAACTGATACACATCAAGAATTCCTCAGTGTATGCCCACATGCCTTGTATTTAATGAATCTATTGGTCACACCCCATAATCCCATTACATGGTATCAGAATAATTTATACTCACTTTAACACTTTTAGCAGCACTTTTCAATAGCTTGTTCTCAACTATCATCCTCCACTGATTGGCCGAAAACGTTGATCATCCACTAAATAAACTCACCACACCTAAAAGATGGTCAAGGGTCAAAAAAATCTCTTTGAATGTGCGTCCAATGATCAAGAAAAATATTTTTCATACTAAAAAACAAACGATCAAATTTTACCCCGAAAGAATGACCTGCTCTAGTACCCGGGAAGTAACACCTTTGAGCTCCAACAACTATATAGGATAAACTAAAGAATACATTTATAAAATGTATGAGTTAAAACCATATTAAGGTAATAAGATTGTGAATAATGGATAATAATTGATTTGAAATGGAACAATTATATCATAAAATGAATCAATTGTGAATAATCATATGGAATTAAAATATATTGAACATGGAATCATATGATAATAGAAAATATGGAACATGAATGAAACATATATCATGACTTAAACATGAGTGAATTCTAACTAACATGACTATATCACATGGTTGACAGAGTCCCCTATTGGATTAGGTTTTCCCCCTAATCCTGTATATAAAATCTTATAATGCTAAAAAAATACCCAATAAATTGCAGAACTATATGGGATCATCCATCATAATATGTTCATGAATATGTTATCCACATAATGAATACATTATAATGAGTGAACAGAATGGTTACCCAAAGATGGATATTAGTATCGCAATCTTGTCATAAGGCATAACCAGAGGGTGAATTGTAATCTTTTCTATAAAATAAGGGATATAAATAATTATTGGTATGTAAAAAGGAGAAAATAATAATAAATCATGAATAATTATGTTCAGCTAAATTAAAAACCTGAAAGCTAATGACTATGTTACATTATAAATGGAAAACAAAAGTATTGTTTTATGGAAACAAATATTGAATATTTAATGAGGATAAAAAAATATTTATTTCCATAATACCCAAGATAAAATAATGATTTTAAATATTAATTGAGCGATTTTGGAAAAAGATCAGTGGATTAATATATTTTATGTAGTGTAAAAAAAATTGGAAGGAAACCAAGATGTTCCCTTTGATCAGGTTTTCTTATCTAGAGTAACTGAGATGGGAACCTTATTAAACATGTATTTACCCATCAATAAAATATTAAATAAGATAAATATATGTTAATGGTACATATAAATAGATTATAAAATATTTATATAATAATAATTAAGATATAAAGTTATGAAAAGATATAGAAAGCTTAACCCACATGAAATCTGGAGGTTTATAGAGATTCTTTAAATTGGGTATTCCTTTTGATGAATATGATTTAACCTCTAGTATAAGAGTTTAAATAATCTTATTTATTTATAATAGAACCATATTCACATTTATTATATCATATATAATCCTTAAATAATCACTTATCACCAGCTCGTTAATAATATTTAATTAATACCATTTTTTAATTGGTAACTATTTCACTTTTCCATAAATGTTTTTTTCTAGTGTGGTATATTTCATGTGAATGGGATATAGAATCAAAATCTCCAAAATATTATTAATTATATAAGTTTCATATTTAATGATACATTTCCTTAACCATTGTTGAAGGGTGTATATGGAAAATGAGTCACATTGGTTTGTGGTGATGATAGGTCGTACCTACGCACAAGCGATGAAATCATTACCTTAGTGGAGAATGGTTAGAGAGATGTAAAATATAAAAAAAACTGAGAATAAAAATAGTTTAATATATATAATATATACATATCAATTATTTCCATCATTATAATAATCAATGTACATTGTTGATGAAAAACTAATTTCACATCTACGTGGAAATGGTAATCCATATGTACGAACATGTGGTGATTTTGTTTTTCATGTGACTAATAAAATGTGAAATATGGTCTTATAATTACCATAATATAATATAAATATATATATGATAGTTGAGTTATTATTTTCTGATGGTTATAATATATTATATGCCAGTTGAAGACTAATGCAATTTGAGAGACTCGGTAAGGATGATTACCTCTTCTATAAATGAGATACATTATGATTTAGAATAAGGGACCAATGGAACATATTTCGTAATGGATGGAAGCACAATAATATAAATAATGATGTTTTTATGGGAAATTTATAGTTTTTAGATGACATAGATGACTCATTGTGCTGCGAAAAAGTAAAGAAAGGGGGTCCCATTTCAAATTTAGGTGAGGGGAAATTTTTGAATTTCTCATAATATTAAACTATAATAAGAATAATCTAGATCCAAATGAAACCAAATAGCTTATAAATTTATAGGTGATTAATTTTTAAACAATATATTATAATCTATGTTATTATAGAATATTTTTATTAAATTTAAATAATTTAATAAAATGTTTTATTCATGAAAACAAATCCTTAATTCTAACACTATTAATTACATTGAATTTTAAAAAATAATAACAATAATTTAAAATTTAAAATAAAATTTTGTCCAAAAATTTTAATTTCAATTTATATATTTCTTGGATAACATTAAATATGTAATATTATATTTATTTTAATATTTTTAATATCATTTATTTAAATTTTTCATTAATTATATAGTTATTATATCAACGTTGTGCAAGAGATAAAGATAAATATTTCAAAACAAAAATTTTAAATTTAATTATAATGAATATGATAAATAATTTATCATTCCAAATAATTCTTATTTTTTGCATAAACTTGGGATAACCCAATATTAAAAAAATTACGCATATTAAATATAATTGTGTGACAAGTTTGACTTCTCAATAAATAAAATATTATAAAGGTCATGATCTAACCCAAGTTTCCATATAAAGTAATAATACCAATAAATAGATGATCATAGAAGAATTTAACACAAACAAAAAATAAGCAATATTTGGGGTCATTTAATAATTCATTTCATTTTTTGGCTTAATTTTTTTTATTTACCCATTATCATGGTAATAAATTTTGTTGTGCTTAATATTCATTACGAAAAAATTAAAGGGAACTACTTAATAAATTTATAAATCCTGATTAAGTATACAAAATCTAATTTTATTTATTAAAAACATAGAATTTTTTGAATTTTATTTATAGTGATACCGAAAAAACCCAATGAAAAACAGTTTTTTGGAAAATAACCATTTTACATTTAAAAGGATTATTTTACTAAATTTGTATATAAAATTAATTTAAAAGAAGAAAATTATATTAGATATAATAATAAATAACTACATAATTTTTTAAATCAAAAAAATAATAATTTTACTATCTACATTCATTTAAAGAAAAATACAGTTTTCAATGTGAATCTGTATTTTTCAGTATTTATTTAAAATCAATAAAATTAAAAAATTATTAAAAAATTTCATAATATAATTATATACTTATGAATTAAAAAATGAATTCTATTTGAGTAGATACATTTTTTAAAATTTTCAAAATTAATTATATATATATTCTCATGAAAATCAATAAAATCATTTTTTTAATGATATAATATTTTCGATGAATAAAATGACATTACTAAATATTAAGTGCTTATTCTTTAATAATTAATAAATAAATAAATTTTATATATTTTTAATCATATTCATAATATGTTATACAACAAGTATGATATAATGGTAGTGTTCAAATATTAATATTTTTATTATAATACCAAAAAAATAAAATCATTTATATAGAAATATTTTATAAAAATCATGTGGTGTAGCATTATTACACATTACGATATTTTTATGTTGAAAATTATTTTTTATATACTATGGTGAAAACAGTTAGGGTTAATTCACCTTCATTGAATCCTCTAGAACCCATGTCGCTTCTTCATATTTCGAGTTCCTCTATAGTAATTTAAGCAGGTGAGTGGTCTTGTTGCATAAAAATATTTCCATACAGTCCCAAATCATCATAAGAATATCCAAATAAGGATGATCATATTCCATCTATACCACCATTCATTTCAATACATGTGAAGGATCTAGTTTGTACTTACTTGGGAGGGATATGTGGAATAAAACATATACATAAGACATTGTTTGTGGATGTACTAGTATATTTGTCACAACTCTGATGTGATCAAGAATCACAAAGTTTTTTATGTAATTTATACTTATATTTACCATATTACTTAAGATTTTGAGTATATTATATGAAGATATATAAAATAATACCTTATCTCCAGCCTCAAACTCTAAGTCACAACAATGATTGTTTGAATATATCATCTATCAGCATTGGGAATTATAAATGTGACTCTAAATGGTATTAATATGTTCTTAGCATATACTTTTCCATTTTAGGTCCCAAAATATTAATTACATTTACTTAATCTAATCATATATGTGTTTTATATCTCCTCCTCTAAATGGAATCATATAGATCCATCTAGATATTTGATTGGAAACTAATATTGTAAGGTAACTCAACTACTAGAAGGAACTGATCCCATCCTCCTCTTTAGTATGTTTAGAATGATCTCAACATGTATTCTAATGTCAGAGTGGTCCACTCATAATTCAAATTAGTTATCTGTTGATATGTCACACTGATGTTCAGCTTAGAGATTAGTTAATGTTGGGGAGTTTTCTAAAACATTGAGGTCAACCTTGAATCACAATAAAATAAAATCAATAAGGTTACTCCATGTATCCTCACCAAATATTTGATGTATATTCATGAATTTTTATTGAGTTATTAGTCATCTCAAACTTCAATGAAGTAGTCTATCTTTTTAAGAAAATCCACAACATCCCAAATGGAATTATTTCCATTTGTTGTTTTCATATGCCTATTGACAATGACCATGGTGATTTTCTGCCATTTCGATGTTGGAATAGGCAATGGTTTTGTATTACCCTTATAATATTTACTTTATCCATTTACTTTCTAACATACTAGACACATTTTTGTAAATTTAGCGATCACCTTATTCATATTGTCCCACCAGTTATTCTATTATATATCTTAATAAATCATTTTTCAACCCGTGGTGGATGGAGAAGCTCAAGATATGTATATATTAGAAAAATATCACTCTTTATCATAGAATTTTATGGTCCATATAGTCATTAACTAAATATTAGGACCCTTTCCGTATCAGTTTTCAAATCTAAGGATTTTTTATTTTGGATATATTTAACCATCATCAAATTTTCCATGTAATTTTCTGAGGATCATTTATGTTCTCCGTATGTGATGGATGAGAAATCATTTTTGAAATTAATGATGATATTCATTCCCTTATGATTCCCATGTACATCCTTTATAGGTCAAATAATATTGGGTCATTCTCAATTAATATCATTTATAATGTTTCAGGATCCTTTATATTTAGATTATATTCCACATTATTTTCCTTACCACTATTGTAGTGTATTGATCATTCACAATCCTTGAAAAGTTCAAAAAATTGTATTGTACATATTAAACTACTATTATGTAAATATATTTTTTAGGATCTTATGACCAGTATATATCTCACACTTTTACACAAAGAGATAATGTTTCCAAAATTTCAATGTGAATACCATAGACAGTAACTCCATATCATGTGTGGGTTTGTCTTTTCATGTGAAATTTTTGATTCCTTGAGGCGTAGGTTGTCACATTATCATTTTCAATTATTACATATCCAAGGACCATAATTTATGCATAGATGTATATAATGAAGAGTTCTTCACATTTGGGTTGTGTAAGTACGTGTGATGTAATAATCCTATTTCTCACATCATTGAAACAATCTTCACATTGAATTGTCAAGACAAACATTAATCCATTACAAGTGATCATGGTTAGTTGGCATAACAATCATGAGAAGAACATTGAAAATCACCGGAAATATCAAGATAACCAAGTAAAAAATGGATCTACATTATAGATACTATCTTGGGCCACTACTAAAAATATATTTCCATAAAAGAGTACACACATATCCCTTTATTAGAAATAATTATCCCCATGAATGAAACATCATAAATCCAAAAATAACATTTATTGTACATTACATGTTTTTTATCCATTTTCAATTTCATTAAAAAAGTATTCAAATGCTCTTTATACTCCTCCTTTCTATTGGAGTGTATTATAATATCATCTATAAAGAATACCACAAATTGTTGGAGACAATATCTACAGTCAATATCATTTATGTACATGAAAATTAATAGAGTAGTCATTAGTCTGAAGGTAATCACTATGAACTCATAGTGTCTATATCTTATTTGAAAGGATGTTTTGGGAATATATTAATTCTTCAATGTCAATTGTTGATATACTGACTGAATGTGATTGTTTCGGGTCATTCTCAAAATGCCCAACGGTTCTGTATCCGATGACACGCGGACCTTCTTTCCAAAGGTAGGTGTTTTCCGGGTGGTCTGACCTGCGACGCTTAAGAACTCGCATTGGTCGAGAGGATGGGAAGTCGGGGCTCATTGCACCTTTTTTGTGGAATTATTTCCTATTCCGGGACTCTCTTATAGATTTAAGACGTATTGATATGTTCGAAAATATTTGGTTTATACCCAAGCATAGTCTCCACGGACTTCTCCTAGTGGGAAATGTTCAGCTAGATGTAGGGGTTTGGAATCATTTACACCTAAGGTTTACCATCCCCCATTGGATTAATGACCCCGAGGAGTCGGGACTCATTGAGGCGGTACTAGGAGTGGCGTGGTGAACTGATGTGAAGATAGTCAGATCAGCTGGTTGTTGGGATTGAACCTCAAGGAGGCTTCCTATGTACCCTGCCTAGGAGATAGGGATCAAAGTCCACGTAGTTCGAATTGGGGTGTCGTAGGACCGACGTGAAGGTGGAACCGGGGGTCCGATATTGATCGGTCTTGAACCTCTTATAGGCTTCCTACGTATCCCTGTGGTGGGTAATTAATGTCCTCCATGTTTTAAATGGATTGGGCCTTAAACTCTAAGGAGGCCCAGGGTGATGGATTGGGGATTACACTCTAAGGAGGCCCAGGGTGATGGATTGGGGATTACACTCTGAGGAGGCCCATAAGTGGATGACATGGTTGATTCTTCCTCTAGACCCATGTGAGTCATGCTCAGCGTGAGAAACAAGAGTCTGCAGGGACCAAACGATCATGTCGCGAAAGGTGCGTCTGTGGGAAGCAGAGTGTGGCTTTTGAATGGAGCGGCCCATAAGGTCGGGGCTTACTCTGAGATGGATGCCCATGGTGACAAAGCGTAGAGGGAGAGGGAAATAGGTGCTCTTATTCCCATCACCTCTCCTGTTCCCAGAGGAAGTACGGAAGTTCATGGGGGATTCCTTCTGATGGGTATTTTACTACCCCCCGAAGAAGGGAGAAGTGCTTCGGCCCTAACAAGTGGTGGGGAAGAAAGGGGGCTCCCTAGCTAAGACTCCAAATTATCGTGGGATGTGAAACCAGGAATGCTTCAGAAATCCGCTCAAGGGTCGAATCGACCCCTTGACCCTTGTTTACCGTGGGTATGTGAACTCAAAACGGCGTGCTGATGTGCGAGAAGGTTACATCACACGGGCCTGGTGGCTCCGGTGGAGGCCTCGGCTCGGGACCGATGAGTAGGCTAATGAGGGAGCCACAGAGGATCAGGCTGGATTGGAAGGAGTTTATCCGGATCTGGGAATAGGAACCCGAATGATATTTCGGGCCACGTGGGCATATGAGGAGTGGCACCCTTCATATAGGGAGGTTCTAAGTGGCAGTAGAGGCCTTCCGCGAACCAAGGTGGTTCGCGGACTAATTTGCACCCCACAAACCAGGGTAGTTCGCGGCTTGGGGTTCATCCTGCAAACTAGGGTGGTTCACGACTTTGGATTCGGCTCGTATAGCAGGCTGTTATGTGGTGGGATCCAAGCGAGCCACGGTGGCCAAGGGCGACATCGGTCGGGGGTTCGTCGGTTGGGGCTTCGCCCGTGTAGGAGGGTGATACGCGGTGCAATGGATTGGAAAAGGGGCATGAACTCCCTGGTCTGTAGGGAGTGCATCCGCGGAGGGTCCATTGTTCACGGCCCTCTTTTCTTTGTTATTTTATGTGCGCGGTTCACCATGTTATTATTTGTTTTTCATTCCTTTTTAATTCTACTCAAGATTCATACCTGTTCTGGTTCGCGTACATGAACATCGTTGTTTGTGAAATCCTAAGCTCCTTCCTTCAAAATCCTTCCACCTGAATCTGATTGATCTCCTTTCCCAATATTCTCCTCTTTTCCCTCAATCTACTTTTATAGAGTTGGGGAAGTGATGTATCTATGGTCATGCGACACCTTTTTCGGAGGCCTATGATCGGAAACCCAATTCACGGATGACCTGGTCAATCCACAACTCCCTTGGGGCATCGAGCACATCTCCCCCATGAACCAAACGAGCTCATGGAGTGATTCGCAGATGCGGAGGGTTCTGCCTCCATTCTGCGAACGCCAGTGGATGCGGACCAGGATGATTATGGCAGTCCGTAGCTGGCGCGGTTCGTGACGGTGGACCTGTTCGGCTTCTATTCGGCTTCACGCCCGCAGAGGATCTCCACCTCCATTCCGCGAATGACAATATTCTGTAGAGGGGGTGCTTCACAGAACTGGCCACATGGCATCATCATTTGGACCGGTGTGCAGGCCGGTTTGTCTTTGTGCATCCTTTGAGTTGTCTCCAATCTTCCCCCAAACTCTTTGAAAGAATTGGGTAGAATTTCCTTTGCAGATTTTGTTCAAGACCTTACAAATGCCCCCATCGGAATGGGGTCTGATCGGAATGAAGGGGAGGCCATTCCGATGTAGAGTGGTCCTAAAACTTGGATGGTTTGTGGTAGAGGGGTGGACCTAGTAGGGGACCATTCATATAAATACATGGGGCCCTTCTTTTGCCTTTCTCTAAATTCTTCATGAAACCAGAGCCCTCTCTCTTTTTCTTCTCCACAAGATCATTCATTCACGAAACACCTCATTCGCAAAGCAGCTGCTATTTCCGCAAACCATTCCACCTTTGTGGTCGCCATCACCTGTGGACCAATATCCAGCCACAAACCAATACTTTTAATTAATTAAAAAGTATGTCATGATGGGCTGTGGAGGAATTCGCTTCGTGGTTCCGATGCTTCGCAGACTGAGGTCTTTCGGATTTTAAAAATTTTCTATATCCTCCTAACTTAATTACTTAAATCAAGGATTAGGATCCCGCAGAGCAACCTGGTTCGCGGTTTTATGGCCAACGCATCACGGGCCAACACACAGCTAACCCCTTCTGCGTAGGGTTGGTTCGCGGGATAACGTCATCGTGAACCACTTTATGAGGCCTGCTCATGAAGGATTCTCAATTTCTTTGCAATACAACCAATATTTCTGTCCATATTTTATTACATCGGACTAACCATTTTCCTAGTTTGTAAAATGTAGGGATAAAAACTAGTTTCTCCTTGACATGAATCCAGGCCTGCCACAGAGCCTCTCCCAATTGGTTCAGTTAGGCATTTAGCTATGATTTGTAGAGCGTAGAGCATCAAAGAGGACCTTAGTCAGCCCATCATTCCCGACGATGGTGTCTTGAAGGTATTTCAATCTTCTGACATCATGAGTTATCCACTATCAAATCAACATCAACTTTACAGCTTCGGTCTAAAAGACTACATATCTATCCCCCCTACTTTCTCGGGTCTTCTATCACCTTTCTTGGAAGCATCTCTGAGGTGTATTAAGGAAAACCTCTCCCAATCGAGGGAAATAATTTTTGATCCTGATCCAAATAACACCTTCATTTTTAGAGGTTCTGTTTGGACCCAAAGTGACTAGTGTGCACAATAATTCTCTCAAGAAGTTTTCCTCAAGAGTTACCCTTCCATAATCAACCTTGCTCGAGTGGACCCTGACGCGGGGTGGATTTCGAGGTGGGATTTGTGGTCTGGTGGGCTTTTCTCGAATGACGGGGCCTGGGCCTTTTGTGTCCATCCTCATTGTTGGGAATATTCCGAGTCCCTGGAAGAAGTCAATTTTTACTCCGTAGTATGGGCCTCTAAGTTTTTTGTCTACCCACCATCTTTGATCCTTCCTGACCTACTCAGTCGATGGTGTTCAAGCACTAATATTGTCCTCCTTTCCCATGGTGAAGTTGGCATTAGTCTGTGGGACATCTATTAATTGGGAGGGCTCCCAATTATTGGTGATATGTACGACAAGTTTCTTCCCACTCCTGACACTGGGATGAAGTCGAAAATGTGCCTTCATTTGCGAGGGATCTGCTGATTATGGCCAAGCAATCACTAGGCCAGACCATGCGTGCCTGCTCTCTTATTCCCTATAACAAGTAGATAGGGTTATTTTTGAACACCACTAGTCCTGTGCCGAAGATCAAGGGCCCAAAGACTCATCCTTCTCAACAGTCACGAACCGTCCCAGGTTCCTACTAGGTGGTTCTGGAGGAGGGTGATTACCTTTCACGGGGTTACGAGGTGTGCCCTGGTGTGTCGTCTATGCTTCGGATAGCAGGTGTATAAGCTATGTTTTTGAGCGGGTGGTTATTCCCTTCTCGGGATATCAACCCAGGTGTCAGTTCTTGCACATTGAGGATGTCAGTTGAGTTGGAAGAGGTTCGTCCGAAAAATTTGGTCATTCCCACTTTGGCTCATATTTACGAACTATTGAGCCACATGCAGGAGGACGGGTCACCCTACCGTCTAAGTGGGACATTTAAATTCTTATATGGCCGGATCACTGGTCATTTTCGCTGTTATGAATATTTTCATAACATGGTCATCCTACTTCCTACTTTCCGGACTACCCTTCTTGATATAGATGGGGTTCGTCTGAAGTCCTTCAATAATGATGAAATCATCGATCTCTTGAGTGACTTCTCCCAGTTTTCTTTTTCTCCATACCCCACTACTTCTGGCGTCGTGGTTGACAACCGCTGGGGGGCCATGAGGAACGTTCTTACATTATTTCACTATGGGACATGTTTCAGGCCGCACAAATTGAAGGGTTTTCTTAATGTGAGTTTTATGCCCCCCTTGTTTCTCCGGTCAGTTTGGGTGCATGAAACTCCAAGTTTCCCTTCCCCCTCCTTGGGCTCGAGGACTACACCCGACCACTCTCTGTCAATGGTGGTTGATGATGATGTGGGAGGGATCTGACACAAGCATTCTCTTACCTGTTACAGTAGTGGCTACCAGCCTATCCTTGGAGTATGCAAGGATGTGGGTAAAACATTACCCCAATGGGATCCTGGGGAAGGCTATCCAGCTGGTTCCCAAGTCAAGAGTCATTGTGGTTGTTGTGTCTACCGCACCTTCCTCAACGGTTCTGAGGGTGGACTGACTGATGGCTCACGGTCAAAGTGACTCAAGGGATTCTCCTCTCCCATCCCCTCTGTGGCCGAAGTTCGGATGAAACCAACCTTCTTGGACATGGATGAGGATGAACCAGTGGGTTTGGGTCCTAACAAGACAATTCCTACAGTTTTACCGATCGATACCGTACTCAGAAACATGATTCCCAATCTTGAGTTGGGGTTAGAAGCTTCAGACCTTCCATCTTTGGAACCATCTTCTGGCATGCACGTGCATATGTTGATTTCAATTCCAGACTTTACACCCATTCTATCTAGTGAGGATACCAAATATCCTCATGTTATCGAGGACCACCGAGCGGTGTGCAAGTGGTCCTGGCCCCGGATTTGCGAGATTGTTGCCTAAACTCCTCTAGATGAGATGGAAACTAAAACCAAAGCTTTTCGACACCTCTTCCTAGGTTTGGGGTCATGGGGCTTTGACTATCGGTAGTTCCATTCTCCTTCTTTCCAATTTTTCATGGCCCGTGAAGAAGTTTCCACTAGTGAACACAAAATTGCTCACCTCGTTTCCGCTCATTGAGGGCCCCGAGCACTGGAGGAAGCCACGATACAGCTCCATCGGCTGATCAGGCAAGAGGTGATCTCTTAAGATCAGGGGACCGTCCTATCCTCTGAGCAGCATGAATGTGAAGAATAGGCGGCGATGTTGAGGAATCAGTTATCAACTATGACTGGTCGTCTTGAATCCACCAGGAAAGGGATCAACGATCTCAAAACAATAGTGGATCATACTCGTTCTGTGGCTGAGGTTGATGCCAGGGATAATGTCGTGCTGGAGCAGTCTTACAACAACCTTTGCCGCTCGGTTGTTGATCTAGTGGAGAGAGCGAGTCATGATCCTTTATGACTATCAGAGCCATTCTTGTATTCTCTGTTTTACTTACCCCTCTCTCTTTTTTTGTGAGGGAGAGACCCCAAATTGTGGATGTCCTCTCTTTTGTTCAAATGGAATACAATCTCTATCAATCTCTTGTCTCTGTAATATTTCATTGTTACTAGAACAATTGTTGTGTAAATAAAAACTCACTGAATTAGAATTAATCATAACTCAAGAAAACAAACTCTAACTTTTTGCTGGACCATGGGATCCAACGAGCTTAGTTTGACTACTGTTAGGGATTTATAGAAAATCTCCAAAAACTTTTTGTCTTTTCTTTTAATTCCCTAATTTTTCCTGGGCCCATTTATTGTGGGCCCAGTGGGTATGGCCAGACTTTTTCTTAGGTCACCTTTTTTGGGTTTTCGGCCTAACAGGCTTTGTGCCTCGTTTTGTGAGTGGTTTAAAGTCCCGCCATAAATACTATCGTTACTGATGTTTTAGGTCGAACAGATTTGTCCATGTTTGGTGGGGCGAGGGACCCAATGAGGTTTGGTTGATTAAAATATGTCTCAATGTCCTTCAGATGCATGTGGAGGGAGTGCGATTAGATTTGAACGACATGCACGGAATGTCTTATGGAATGGGAGATGTATCGGTGTGCAGAGATTGGAAGAGCCTCACCTAAGTAAATCTTTCCTTTGTTTCACAGGCCAGGGGAAATCAATATGCATAGCTACTGAGGGCATGGTATGAATAGTCGTGCAAAGGTGTAATTAAGTCAATGACTCTCCACTTCTGATGGCCATAGGACTTCATGAAATTCCGTCTTATGTAAACCACCATGGGTGTCTTAGAGAAATATGAAAACCTCCGGGGTTGCTTGGAAAGGGTATGTGATGTCAGAAAGGTTTTGAGAACATCAGTATCAATCAGGAGTGTGGAAGCAAGGTTCCTGTCCTACGCGTTTATCTTGCATAAAGGAAAGTTAGGGCTTGGAGCAGTTTAAAGTCATGCAGTTGGGACATCATCTAGAATGGAACGGCTTCTCCTGGTCCTCGGAAATCTCATCAGAGACATTCTACCATATTTAGGCAGTTTTGTGAAACGGGATGGTAAACTGTATCTCGGGAGGTTTTCGAATCCCAGGATGAACATAGGGGATCAAGGGCCAAGAGGTGTATAAAGAGAAGCATTGCCTGAGAAAATCTTGCCTTTGGTAGATGGGATAGGGGCTATCAATATGCAGAGCCACTGAGGGCATGGTATGCATAGTCATGTAAAGGTGTCCTTGGTTTAATGATTGTATTCTCCTGAAAGCCGAGCAACTTCGGGGAAGTTGAGATTCGGGACCACCAGGGGTGGCTTATGAGAGTTTGGATTTTTCTAAGTATAGGTTATGGTTTATGAGGAGAGGGTGCCTGGATATGGGAGAAGCGTCTAGGATAAATATCCCGAGAATGGGTGAAGTAATTCCTTCTCACGCTGGTGTGAGATGGTGGTTCATGCAGGTCTGACCAACGCAATGGGGGAGAGAGAAAATTCGTTGTTCCTTACTGAACCCATGACAGGTTTGACCATGCAGTTTAATGTCATGCAATAATGATGACTTCCCTGCAGTTTAAAGTCATTTGGTAAGGATGGAGAGCATCTTTAAAGGGTGTTTTGCAGTTTTAAATCATGCATCGAGGACGGGGGAATTTTTAAACGAGTGAAAATTCTTGTAGTTGAAGGCATTTCCCGGGATGGTTAATGGTTGTTCCTTGCAGATTTATGCCAAGAGGTGAAGACGTTTCGTGCAGTTAAACGTCATGCGTTAAGCACGTAGTTGAAAAGGCATCCCTTCATCATAATAAAACTGGTTTTGAATATCTCAGAGTGTAACGCCCTGACCACTGTTACCCAGAGTCGGTGCGTTATTACATAAAATTGGCATGATTACAAAGGATCAAGTCTCGAATGACCGATTAGTTTAGTATTCTTGGAAACACTAGATATATTCATAAGTCTTACATTACATCATAACATAAAAAAACTACAATAATATCTTGTCTTCATATCCCCTCATACTATCCATGCAGGTCATTCATAATTTATTTCATCACATCCTGGAAAAAATAAAACATTGAAAGGGGTGAGCTCAGATGCTCAGTAAGGATAAAAATATAGCAGAAGCTTTCATAGATAAACATAAACACTTAAGGAAATGTATAACTAAAACAATAGCCTTTTAAACTTGAACTTCATCATAATATGGAAAAGATAAAATGAAATAATGACATTTACTTATTCACATTGATATTATACTAATTGAATAATAACATGCAATATCAATAACCACTTTCATAATGATGGAATGCATAATGCCAGACTATCATAACAAAATAGTCAAGGCCTCGTGCTAAGACTACAAATAAGATTTTATCAAGGCCTTGTGCCAAGACACTAGTTTGTCTCATTAGACCTACCGATGCATGAAGGAACTATAGCGGGCTCCACCCATCACTTACTAAGTCAAATTCATTCATCATATGAAAATTTTGAAACATAACATAAAAATTCGTATTAAAACTAGCATACGAAATGCCAATACTTATCCACAAACCATGAATGGTATAAAAATAGCACATCCACAGTAAAACATAACTCATTCGATACAATATGGAAGATTGTATTGTATCAGATTAATCTCAATCAATAATAATGAAGGATATTGAAATAGATGAAAATAATCGTCATAACTATTTGATAGAAATATCCCCCTTTTCCCTGAAATCATTTAAAACTAACGCTACTTGTCAAGAAGCCATTTAAAAATAGATTTTTGAATCAAAGTGTCCCATACCACTTTGAAACTTTTAAAAGTAATTTTAATTTTAAAACTTTAATGTCCATATAAATAAATTCTTAAAACCATTTTTAAAACATGGACATTAATGAGAAATATTTAGAAGAATAAATCTTTAAAACACTTAAAAATGTATTTTAGTTAGAGTTTCTAACCAAAATAGAAACACTTGAATAAAAATAATTGAGGTAATAAAAACATTATAATATCATGAGAATAATGGGATTCATGATATACTATGTCAAAGTACATTATATACACCACATAAAAGTGATTTGGTGTATAACAACAAAGAAGTCTCAATGGAATGTAAATTGAGATGAATTATCTGATAAAGACCATATCCTTAGGTTAAAGTTAAATCAAAGACATAATTATGTGTGAAAAATATAAATACACTCAATATGATTGGATATTTAGTGTAAATAAATCAGATGACATTCACACATATTCCTGTAAAAACAACACTAATGAATTTGATATTTTACTCAACAAATGTTGATTGAGTTAAAATTACTCTTATCAAGTTCATACTGATGACTTGAGAATTTATCAATGGAGTTATTATGTGTATAAAAATTATATCCACAGAAATGGGAGTGGAAATTATGACATAATCAAACGAATAGATATTCTACACATAATCTTGGAGTAAAATAATCAATGAAGTATGCGTAAAACTGAATGAGTGGAAGTTGAAATTTCAAATTCCCTTATTGATTTGGTAACATAAAAAACATACACCCATGAAAGATGGATAATAAAATGATGATGTAAAAATACATGAAATAAAGTATATTACACAATGAATACAAACATGGGCAGTACACACACCACATGTAATAAATAAGTGGTGAACAATGGAATTCTCACAGAATTAAAAGTGGGATAAGAAACCCTTACTTTGTACAATTTCCTTGGTTGACGGTAGGTTAAACTCCATTATAATGGTGAAATCATTGTTATTTAATTATAAAGGAATCATTTACATTAATATGATATCATATATGATCTTTTAACATTCATTTGTTAATAATATCTTAGTATTATCGTCATTTCAGGTGTTAACTTACTCGTTTTACTTTATATTCATTGTTACGTAAGTCGTGTTTGTTATGGATAGTTTGTATCTTATTAATATCTAGAATTATATCATGTCCTTAAACATTATTTTTAATCATCAAATAAGAATTATACTTGAATGGATATGATGGAGAATGAATCTCATTGCGTTCGTGGATACGGTAGTCTGTACGTACGCATGAGCGGCAATATCATTCTTTTGATGTTAAAATAATATATAATTGGATGGTATATCATATAGAAAGAATAATTATCATGTTATATTTATTTTTTACATGAATTACACGTCATTATTATACCCATACAAATAATAATTTATTGAATGACAATTACACCACGACGTGGAGACGGTAAGCCGAACGTACGCACGTATGGTGACATGCCATTCAAAGGATGGATTAAATACTGAATATGGTTGTACCATAATTATAATAACATCATAGTATATATAAGATACCAGATTTATTATTTTAGAATATAAATATCAAAGAAAGAAGAAGTTGAAGAAGAAAGGAACTTGAAAGAGGGTGGTGGAAACATTACCTCTTCTTCGGGTTCTTCCTTTTGATTTGATCAAACGGGATCCTTAGGATGGCTTTATGATCAAAATAAGGCCTCTAGGTTGTAGTGAGGGAAGTTGAGAGAGTATTTGGTCAGGGTTTGGCCGAGCCAAATGGATTTGAATGTGTGAATTAGTGAGAAGGGGGAGTGCCCTTTTATAAGAGGGGTGAGGGAAATTACTGCATCACCATTGTGTCATAAATAAATTAAATTATTTAATGTATAAAAATTAAAATTAAAATATACTTATGTAGGAAATCGTTTTAGCTTTCTACTGAATATTTACAATTGAATTTATCTTATGTATAACCCTATATTAAAAATGTTGTAGTAAATAAACTTTGATTTTAACTCTTTTAACTCTTCTTTGAATTAAATAATAATAAATGTACTAAACTAATACAAGTGGACCTAAATGATAATATTTTACTCCTAAGGTTGTTTTTGGTTGAGATACACTTGTCCAATAGAATTATGACATGTTTTAGGGTAATATATCATTTTTACCCTTAATTACCCTATTTACTTTTAATCGTGGTAAATAAACGTAAAAAGATACTATTCACCAAAATTATTTTCATCACATTGAACCACATTTTACTCCTTGATATTAACCGTGTCTCTCAGATTTTCGAAATTCTACTCATAGAAGCGGTAAAATTAAGTTTTATGAAAAAATCTGTTTTTTAACTACCAGTTAGTGGTTTCACTATTCATCAAAAAATGAATGTTTCCAAAAAAATACCAAAAATTAGGCCTAAGCTGTATTATATATTAGGAATTCAAAAATGATGTCTATTTTACCAAATTCAAAACATTTCAGTTGTATTAATTAATTTAAATATTAATTCCCGTCATCAAAACAAATAGCGTGTTTTTAAGAGATAATAACTATCAAAAGATTGACACTTATTTATGTCTGGTTTAAATGTGAAATTACATCCAATGACCAAAAATGTATTAAATGGTAAAAATATATTCTAAATACACTTTAAAACCACCCAAATTAATAATTTATCACTATTAATTATTTTGATTAAAAAGGTAGTTTTTAATTAAAATTTAGTAATTTTCACTATTCATCAAAATATGAAAGTTATCCGAAAAGTACAAAAATTTCACCCTAAGCTAATTTAGATATTAAGAATCCAAAAATGAAGTCCATTTCGAAATATAAAATTTATAAAATTTCAAAAAATATGTATTACTATTCATAATGGCTAGTTTGATTGGTTGTGGTGTGTTAAAATCTCGAAGTTACGTACAATGCACGCAATTGCATTATTCAATGGGGAACGTACTGTGGAAGCGTGGGATGTTACATTCTCCCCTCCTTCAATAAATTACATCTTCGCATTTTTTTTAAAAATTGGGCTTGAGAATATAATGTAATGTCCCACATCGGAAAAAGAGTCAATAAAACTATCACTTTAAAAGAAAGGAAGAGAGGTATAAAGGTCACCCAAGATAACCCATAATAGGATTCCATGTAGGAAAACATGGATATAGATGATAATATAAGTGTTAAGATCTGATTAAGAGGGATATAAAACATAATCAGGAAAAGTTAACAATAAGAATATCACAAACTTGTGTTGGGACAAACGGTCATTAGTCTCTCAGTAAAAAAAGTAAACGGACAATATTTTTTGTTTTAAGTTACATTACATAAGGAAAAGGAATTCATTTATGATATTGACTAAGAACATAAAGAGATATACTTACTTTTTATGTAGAGTTTCATTCTTTAATAAATTTTTACCATTAACTCATTTTTTTGAACAATGAGTATTCAAGAAGACTTGGTCACAATGGAAGAGCTAGAATAAACTTCTATAGAAATACCTGATCCACGTAGGATAAACTGTATATTTACCTTGTCTTTAGAGATTAATAAAAACCAAAATGGTTAGTATAATATCTAATGATCCCCCAAATGGATATTCCATTAGAGAAAAAAACACTAATCTTAATTTCTAAACTTAAACCATCAATACCCCAAAGTTAAATAAATACCATTCAATAATCAGTTGTCCTTAAAATCCTTCAATATAATCCAAACTAATATTGAAACCCAAACCATATAAGAATGTAGTCTTCCACGTAAAATTGTATCTCCAAATGACATTAATTACTCCCAAAGTCACATACTTAAAAGTAATTAACCTAATCATTTCCATAAATAACCCAAATCACTATAAATCCACAATAAAAACATAAATAAAAATCCACCATTACTCCTCAAATGAAATACCATAATATTCTATTTTCCTTGGGCATAGAGTGTTCAAAACAAAGCAAACAACTTCCAAAATAACATTTATCCCCAAATCATTTTCTTATACTAAGGGTATTAATTTGATAATACATAAGATCCCAAATCAAATTATTATTGATCAAGAAAATAATTTAACTAAAAATAATAGTCACACTAACCAGGAACTTCACGTAGTCTAGTGGTAGGTGATAAATCCCAATCGGACTTTGGTTGTGGGTTCGATTCCCCAGCTTTGTCGGACGCGACGGGTTGTCACACGGTCTGCATATTGTACTTTTTCAAAAACTATATTTTATAACATTAACAAAATGAGATAAATTCTCAAAATAACCATAACATAATTTAACCACAAATCTTATCTCATACCATGAATTTTCATCCCAAATTTTAATAACTAATAATTGCCTCAAACCCAATGATCATATAAAACCAAATGGTTATTTATAACTATATCCACAAGATAAAAGATAATTCTTCCTCAAATATAATTCTCACATAGAAAATTTTGGGGTTAAAAATACAAGAGAAAATTATTCCAAAGTAAACCCATAAAAAAGGAGAAATAATACTTTTTAAACATTTATCCAACCATTTATTTACACATAGCTTCTTCTTTGGCCAAGAAAATATCCTATTGAATAGGGCATTCACTCGGGTAATGGCCAGGTCCCCTACATTTACGGAAAATGACTGTAAATGAATTCTTGGGGCCATTTTTACCTTCTTCCATAGTACTCTTAAATTTTCTTCGGCAATTCTTCACTTTATGTTCTTCCTTCCCGCATGTAAATCATTTCTTTTTCCCATTGAGACACTTTCCTGGGTGTCACCTTCCACATTTCTTGCATGATGGAAATTGAGGATTCCTTCTTCCATGTTCTCCATTGCTGGAGCTCTTATCATTCATCAACTTTCTCTTCTTTGTTGATTTCGGGAATTGGTTAATATATATATATATTGTAGATCATATTTTTTAAAAATTGATTTGGCATAAAGACGATATCTTTTACGCCTATCAACATTCCATTTTGTTGCTCATTGCCACCATCGTTCCCACCATGTACATCATTCTCAAAGTCACTATGACTTCCTTGGAATTCATCCATTGACTAAAACCAGAAAGCATTGTGTGAGTAACAGTAGTCATAAAATCATTTAGAGATTAACATGTCACCATATTCTCAATTTGAAACACATTAAGATTAACCAATGTCATTTACTCTCATCTTATATTTATAATACTTCAAATCGGTTTGTAAATAAAAAGTAAATTATCCTAAGCATATCCCCCCCCCCGGGAGTGTCATATCCAAGAGTGCAACAAGGCTCGTTGTCATGCACCAGTTCCCGTTCAAGTCTAGCTCAAAGCGGTGTTTTCGGGTTTTACCCCTAGGTACATCTGTGGTAGAGCTGCCTCTACCTACTCGTATCCAGACATGGATGTATTGCTCGGAAAACTCACAAAATATCTACAATACCAAAATTCTAAGAAGTTCTTCTATACTAATCCTAAAATTTCATCTTAGTGCTACGTGCTCTAATCAGAGTTTATCTAAATCTAGATTCCATGGTTTGTACTAAACTTCCTCTGATACCAACTGTAATGCCCCGACCCTAGTTACCCAGAGTGGGTGCATTATTACATAACATTGGCATTATCACAAAGGATCAAGTCTCGAAAGACCGATTAGTTTAGTATTCTTAGAAACACTAGATATATTCATAAGTATTACATTACATCATAAGGTAAAAAACTACAACAACATGTTGTCTTCATATCCCCTCATACTATCCCTGCAGGTCATTCATAAATTACTTCTTCACATCCTAGGAAAAATAAAACATTGAAAGGGGTGAGCTCAGATGCTCAGTAAGGATAAAAATATAGCAGAAGCTTTCATAGATAAGCATAAACACTTAAGGCAATGTATAACTAAAACAAAATCCTTTTAAACTTGAACTTCATCATAATATGGAAAAGATAAAATGAAATAATGCCACTTACTTATTCACATGGATATTTCACTAGTCGAATAATCACATGCAATATCAATAACCACTTTCATAATGATGGAATGCATAATCCCAGACTATCATAACCACATAGCCAAGGCCTCGTGCCAAGACTAAAAATAAGATTTTGTCAGGGCTTTGTGCCAAGACACTAGTTTGGCTCATGAGACCTACCGATGCATCGAGGAGCTATAGCGGGCTCCACCCGTCACTTACTAAGTCCAATGCATTCCTCATATGAAAAGTTTGAAACATAACATAAAAATTCATATTAAAACTAGCATACAAAATGTCAATACTTATCCACAAACCATGAATGGTATAAAAATAGCACATTCATAGTCAAACATAACTCATTCGATACAATATGGAAGATTGTATTGTATCAGATTAATCTCAATCAAGAATAATGAAGGATATTGACACAGATGAAAATAATCGGCAAATCTATTAGAGGGGAATATCCCCCTTTTTCTTGAAATAATTTAAAAGTCACACTAGTAGTCAAGAAGCCATTTAAAAATAGATTTTTGAATAAAAGTGTCCCATACCAATTTGAAACTTTTAAAAATAAATTTAATTTTAATAATTTAATTTCCATATAAATAAATTCTTAAAACCATTTTTAAAACATGGACATTAATGAGAAGTATTTAGAAGAATAAATCTTTAAAACACTTAAAAATGTATTTTAGTTAGAGTTTCTAACCAAAAGAGAGACACTTGAATACAAATAATTGAGGTCATAAAAACATTATAATATCATGAGAATAAAGGAATTCATGATATACTATGTCAAAGTACATTATATACACCACATAAAAGTGATTTGGGTATAACAACAAAGAAGTCTCAATGGAATGTAAATTGAGATGAATTCTCTTATAAAGACAATATCCTTAGGTTAAGGATAAATCAAAGACATAATTATGTGTGAAAAATATAAATACACTCAATATGATTGGATATTTAGTGTAAATCAATCAGATGACATTCACACATATTCTTGTAAAAACAACACCACTGAATTGGATATTTAACTCAACAAATGGAGATTGAGTTAAAATTACTCTTATCAAGTTCATACTGATGACTTCAGAATTTATCAGTGGAGTGATTATGTGTATAAAAATTATATCCACATAAAGGGGAGAGGAAATTATGACATAATCAAATGAATTGAGATTCTACACATAATCTTGGAGTAAAATAATCAATGAAGTATGCGTAAAGACGAATGAGTGGAAATTTAAATTTCAAATTACCTTATTGATTTAGTAACATACAAAACCTACACCCATGAATGAAGTATCATAAAATGATGATGTAAATATAAATTAATTAATGTATATTACACAATGAATACAAACATGGGCAGTACACACACCACATGTAATAAATAAGTGGTGAAGAATGGAATTCTCACGGAATTAAAAGTGAGATAAGAAACCCCTTACTTTGTACTTTTTCCTTGGTCGACGATAGGTTAACCTCTTGTATAATGGTGAAATAATTGTTATTGATTTATAAAAGAAACATTTACATTAATATGATATCATATAAGATTTGTTAACATTTATTTGTTAATAATATCTTAGTATTATCGTCATTTCGGGTGTTAACTTACTTGTTTTACTTTATATTCTTTGTTACATAATCCGTGTTTTTTATGGATAGGATGTATCTTATTAATATCCAGAATTATATCAAGTCTTTAAACATTATTTTTAATCATCAAATGATAATTATACTTGAATGGATACAATGGAAAATGAATCTCATCACGTTCATGGAGACAGTAGTCCGTACGTACGCACGAGCAACAATATCATTATTTTGATGTTAAAATAATATATAATTGGATGGTATATCATATATAAAGAATAATTATCATGTTATATTTATTATTTACATGAATTACACATCATTATTATACCCATTCAAATAATAATTTATTGAATGACAATTACACCACGACGTGGAGACGGTAAGCCGTACGTACGCACGTATGGTGACATGCCATTCAAAGGATGTATTAAATACTGAATATGGTTGTACCATGTTTATAATAACATTAAAGTATATAGAATAAACTGTAGTTATTATTTTAGAATATAAATATCAAATAAAGAAGAAGTTGAAGAAGAAAGGAACTTGAAAGAGCGTGGTGGAAACATTAACTCTTCTTCGGGTTCTTCCTTTTTATTTGATCAAAAGGGACCCTTACGTTGGATTTTTGATCCAACTAAGGCCTCTAGGTTGTAGTGAGGGAAGTTGAGAGAGTATTTGGGAAGGTTTTGGCCGAGCCAAAAGGATTTTAATGTGTGAATTAGTGAGAAGGGTGGGTTCCCTTTTATAAGAGGGGTGAGGGGCACCTCTGAAAAAGCTAAAAATATTATTTTATAATAAATTCATATTAATTTTCTTATGGCTCCAAAGCATATTATTTAAAGGTTAATGTGGGTATGGGTAGAAAAACAATCAAACATATGAATTTATACAAGTTTGGGTCATTATATTAACCTTATCTTTAAGTATTAACTCTTAGTTAATTAGTTTCACTTTTACAATTTCTCTTTGTATTTTTATATTATATGGTTAATAAACTTACTATATACATCCACGATACCCCCAAGTGGTCCCTTAATGATACACCTACCATTATATAAGTATCTTGTACGAACCTTAGATTTTTAGGAATTGAATATAAATTAATAATATAATATTTGGTTTAAAAACTCCTTTATGTCAATTTTGACAGTATTGGGTATTTTGTTTTTGATAAACTCATAACAGCATTATTACTTCGAACACAATTTATATAATCAATAATAATATGTCATATTAACCTATAAAATTATTGGAATTAAGAAAATGTCTAAAAGTACATTTATTTTGATATTTATAATATCAATTATTTTAATATTTCATTAATTAGTTAATTACTGCATCACCATTGTATCATAAATAAATTAAATTATTTAATGTCTAAAAATTATAAATAAAATATCATTATGTAGGAAATATTTTTTATCTTTCTAATTAATATTTACAATCGAATTTATATTATGTATAAACCTATATTAAAAATGTTTTAGTAAATAATCTTTGATTTTAACTCTTTTAACTCTTCTTTGAATTAAATAATAATAAATGTCCTAATCTAATAGAAGTGGACCTAAATGATACTATTTTACTCCAAAGGTTGTTTTGGGTCGAGATAAACTTGTCCAATAGAATTAGGACATGTGTTAGGGTAATATTGGTATCATTTTACCCTTAATTACCCTATTTACTTTTAAACGTGGTAAATAAAAGTAAAAAGATACTATTCACCAAAAATTCATTTAATCTCATTGAACCACATTTTACTCCTTGATATTAGTCGTTTCTATCATATTTTTGAAATTCCACTCACAGAAGCGGTAAAATTATGTTTTATGAAAAATTCAGTTTTTTAACTATCACTTAGTGGTTTCACTATTCATCAAAAAATGAATGTTTGCAGAAAAATACCAAAAATTAGGCTTGAGCTATATTTTATATTATGAATTCAAAAATGATGTCTATTTTACCAAATTCAAAACATTTTAGTTGCATAAATTAATTTAAAAATTAATTCCCGTCGTCAAAAAAAATAGCGTGTTTTTAAGAGATAATAACTATCAAAAGATTGACACTTGTTTATGTCTTGTTTAAATGTGAAATTAAATCCAATGACCAAAAATGTATTAAATGGTAAAAATATATTCTAAATATACTTTAAAACCACTCAAATTAATAATTTATCACTATTAATTATTTCGATTATAAAGGTTGTTTTTAATTAAAATTTAGTAATTTTCACTATTCATCAAAATATGAAAGTTATCCGAAAAGTACCAAAATTTCACCCTATGCTAATTTTGATATTAAGAATCCAAAAATGAAGTCCATTTATAAAGATAGAATTTATAAAATTTCAAAAAATAGGTATTACTATTCATAATGGCTAGTTTGATTGGTTGTGGTGTGTTAGAATCTCGAAGTTACGTACAATGCACGCCAGTGCATTATTCAAAGGGAAACATATCGTGGAAGCTTGGGTTGTTACACAGAGTGCCCAAGACATGGAAAGGGGATTGATTGATGTAAATCTTGGTTCTGGGGCTTCTTGGATCAGGAGAAATGATATGAGGGATCTGAGGTCATTAAGCGTACAGAGCTAGGAAGAGTATGCCCTAAGAAATCTTGCCTTGGGTAGATGAGCCAAGGGTAATCAATTTACAGAGCCGCTGAGGTCATGGTATGAATAGTCATGAAAAGGTGTCCCCGGGTCGATAACATTCCACTTTCGATGGTCGTGAATGGTTATGAGGATCCTCAATTGTCCGGGCCACGAAGTCTATCATTTGGATAGAAAATTTTGGGACACGTCAGGCATACTCAGTCCTGGTTGATGATGAAGCTTAGAGAGATCCCTTTGCTGATTTATTTTATGCGCGGAGGTGTAACTTTACCCCATGCAGTTTAACGTCTTATGGTAAGGACGAAGCACTCCTATTTTAGCGGTCATAATGTTCGGACCATTGGGTGACTATTGCTGCAGGCACTCGAAGGATAACTGAGTTACCATGGTCTGAGATACTCTGAATAGGGTGGGGATGAAGGTTGTAATCTATAACTATGAGGTTTCTTGGATCATGAGGTGTGTTGTGGGGGCTCTGAGGCCGGTAGGCGTACGAAGATAGGAAGAGTGTCACCCAAGGAAATCTTGCCTTTGGTAAATAGGCCAGGGGATATCAATATGCAGTGCCACTGAGGGCATGGTATGACTAATCATGCAATGATGTCCCCGGGTTGATAACATTCCACTTCTTATGACCATGAATGATTATGAAAACCCGAGATTGCTCATAGTACAGAGTTCAACATGTGGGGATAATGGTGTCCGAGCATACAAGAAACATCTTCACTACAATTTTCCATTGATTCAATGTAGCCTAGTCCTGGCTTGATGTTTGCAGATACAGGTCTTCATGTGTTCCATGGGTGGATACATAGTCTAGCCGGGTTGGGATACCCTGGTGACATTTGGATGTGAAAAGGGTACGAACTTGTAAACCATTGCGCCATAATTTTCTGGATTGGGAGGTATGGTATGGGGGCTCTGAGGCCGGTAAGCGTACGGAGCTAGGAAGAGTGTCACCTGTGGAAATCTTTCCTTTGGTAGACGGGCCATGGGCTATCAATATATAGATCCGCTGAGGGAATGTTATTCATAGTCATGCAAAGTTGTCCACTGGTCGATAACTTTCCACTTCTGATGGCCATGAATGGTTATGAAGATCCATAATTATCCGGGCCGTGGAGTCTGATGTACTTGGAGGATGCATGAAAATGCGAAAGGAGTATTTCCACCTCATTTCTCCATACATCATAGGTGTTTTGTGAAGAAATCCGTGCAGTTTAACGTCGTGCGGTGAGGACGCGGTCCGTGTAGTTTAACGTCATGCAGTGAGGACAAAAAATACACCACGTGCAGGTCTGGTCCATATACAAGGAAAAATGGGAATTTTTAACATTCATTATCCCCGTAGTTTAACGCCGTGCGGTAAGGACGTAAAAATACACCCTGTGCAGGTCTATTCTGTACACGGGGGAAAGGGAGCATTTTTAAATCTTATTATCCGTGCAATTTAACGTCATGCGGTGAGGATGAGGAGTACACCCCATGCAGGTCTGGTCAGTACACGGGGGGAAAATGCATTATTTTTTTTCATTATCCATGCAGTTTAACGTCGTGCGGTAAAGATGCAAAAATACAACCCGTGCAGGTCTGGTCCGTACACGGGGAAAAGGGCATTTTTAACATTTATTCAGGGGTGGATGGGCCAGGACAGGGAACCCTAGCGTCGCTACATATCCTGCGAGGGAAGGAATCAAGCCACATGTAGTTCTCTGAAAGATGTACTCCCTGTGTAGGGTTGGTCCATACATGGGGGAAGGGGGCATTGTTAACTTTTATTTTATTTCATATGGGATTGGTTGGGCTAGGATAGGGGTTCCCAGCCTCTCTATGTATACTGTGAAGTCTGGAAACAAGTCGTACATAGTTCTCTGCAAAATACACCCCGTGCAGGTCTAGTCCGTACACGGGGGAAGGGGGGATTTTTTTTAAAAAAACTCTTATTTGAGAGGTGGTTGGGCTAGGATTGGGGACCTTGGCGTCGCTACGTATCCTGCGAGGGAAGGAATCATGTCGTACGTAGTTCTCTGGAATCCGTGCAGTTTAACGTCGTTCAGTATGGACGAATCCCGTGCAGTTTAACGTCATGGGGTAAAAACGTAAAATACACCATATGCAGGTCTGGTCTGTACATTGGGGGAGGGAGCATTCTTATTTTTCTTACTTTTTTTTTCTTATCCATGCAGTTTATCATCATACGGTAAGGACGAGGGGTACTTCCCATGTAGGTCTGGTCCGTAGACGGGGGATAGTGGACATTTGTAACTGTAATTCGGGGGTGGATGGTCTAGGATGGGGAACCCTGGGGTCACTACGTATCATGCGAGGGAATGAATCCATCCATACGTAGTTCTCTGAAATCCGTGAAGTTTAACGTCGTGCGGTAGGGACGAAGGATACACCTCGTGTAGGTCTCTTCCGTACACGATGGAAAACGGAATTTTTAAACCATTTTGGGGATGGTTGGGCCAGGATTGGGGACCATTTTGTCACTACGTATCCTACAAGGGTAGGAATCAAGCCATACATAGTTCTCTGAAATCCGTGCATCTTAACGTCATACGGTAAGGATGAATCCCATTCAGTTTAACATCATATGGTAAGGACGTCAAAATATACCTCATGTAGGTCTAGTCTGTACACGAGGGAAAGGAAATTTTCTAGAGATTCTTGTCTATGCAGTTTAACATCTAGTGGTGAGGATGATATACTCTTGGTTTATGTAATAGATTTTGGACCATTGGGTTCTTGGCAGTTTAACGTCATGCAGCTCGGACGATCCCCCCATTTTTTTCTTCTCCGAGCAGTTTATTGTCATGCGATAAGGACGAGGGGTATTATTAGATTCCGTGTAGTTTAATATTATGTGGTTAGGATGACTCTCATGTAGTTTTACATCATGCGGTATAGACATAGGTTACTTTCGGTTTCAATGCGAAATACTTCTTTAGGAATCTCTCATTGGTAGGAGTCGTGGTGAATTGCTCGTCCATGGAGATCAGGGCATATGCTCCATTGGAGTAGACCTTGTGTACAACGTATGGTCCCTCCCACTTGCACTCCAGCTTTGGAGTTTTCCTTCCATGTATCATTGTGGTCTGGAGGACCAACACCAATTCTCCTTCCAAGAAAGACCGAAGACGGACCTTTTTATTGAAGGCTCATCCAATCTGGTTTTGGTAGACTTCTAGATGGTGCAAAGTGTGCAGCCTCTTCTCGTCTATCTGTTCCAATTCACCTACACTCTTTTATGATTGTTCATCATCAGATAATTGATCAAAGATGGCAACAAAGAGTGTGGGAAGTTGGAGTTCAATGGGCAGGACTGCCTCTGTGCCGTATACAAGTGATTACGGGGTAGCCCGAGAAGCGGTGCGGAATGTGGTTCAATATTCCCACAATGCATGGAGGAGTTTATCTGGCCATGAATTCTTGTCTTTTTCCACCATTGTCTAGATAATGTTGGACATGGTCTTGTTGAAAGACTCTCTCTGTCTGTTGGCCGCTGCATGGTAGCGGGATGAGTGGTTATCCTTGTTACTATATTCTTGTATAGTTTCTCTAATTCATCGGAGCATAAGTTAGTGTCGTTATCCGTTAGTATGGTATGAGGGACACAAAATCTAGTGATGATGTTGGTTTTCACAAAGCTGACAACGTTTCTTTCCCCGAAATCATTAAGGTGTACAGCTTCCGCCAATTTGAAAAAGAAGTCGGTTTCCGTGAGGATACACTTTAGCTGTTTGGATGTGGCAGGGGGATATGGTCCCATGACGTCTATTCACCGATGAAAAATGGCTAGGAGTACTGGGCCTGATGATGTAACTCCGGAGGTTGGTGTATGAAGTTGGCATGAATTTTTCATGAGTGGCATTTTGTGGTAATGCGCTCACAATCTCGTGCCATTATGGGCCAAAAGTATCCTAATCTTCGAACCTGATGGGAAATCTTGGACCTTGGCTGATGTGCTCCACATACTCCGAAATGCACTTCAGTAATGACAGTGGCAGTTTCTTCTCCGTCAATGCGTCTGAGTAGGACTCCGTTGAGGGCTTGTTTGTAGAGGACCTCTTGTTGACCCACACCGCCATATATGTCAAAGGTGATTTCCCTTCTCTGTATTTTCTCTCGTTCAGCACTATCTGATGGAAGTTATCCCCATTTATGGTAGTTTGCAATGGGGGTCATCCAACCGATGGTAGGAGCATACAGCTCAGAGACAGGACTAATTTTGTGTATCTCCTCCATCTTGGTCTGGACAAATGGAAAGACCATTCAGCGGTGAGCATTACTGATTAATGTTTCATCCCGGTCTGGGTCGGCTATGGCTATGGCCTCATTGGCTAATGCATCAGCCTGGGCATTCTGATACAGGGGAATATAGGTTAATGTGGGTTCTGTAGAGAATTCCAACATTAGCTCTCATACATGGTCAAACAGGGGAATCAGCTCCTCCTTTTTGATAGCATAGTCACCGTTGACTTTCTTGATGACCAGTTCCGAATTACCTTTGACCTTAAGGTGTTGTACTTGTTCTTGGAGTGCGAGCTCTAGCCCTGCAATGAGGGGATGATATTCCGCTTCATTGTTCGTACATCCCTCTGACTGGAGGAAGGAATACGGAAAGACTGCCTTTTCAGGGGACATGTGTATTATCCCCAAGCCCACCTTGTTAAATTTTGGGACTTCCATCCTCTTCCCTCTTGGGCTTCGGGATGCCCCATTGATGTACATTTCCCATGTTGGGAGCTCCTCTTGAACTGTGAAGATGTCTTCATCTGGTAGCTCGATGTCTGGTGTGGTAGTCTCTATTGAGGGGTGATCTACCAGAAAATCTGCTAATGCTTGGCCTTTGATGGCCTTCTGAGGCACAAACCGGATGTCAAACTGTTGCAGGATGACTGCCCAATTTGATAGGTGCCCAGTCAGCATCGGGCGTATAGGGATGTACTTTAGCGGGTGATTACATGAGACCAATTGGACTTCATGATGCTGAAAATAATGTCTCAACTTTTGAACTGTGAATACCAAGGCCAAAAAGCTCTTATCGATGTTTGAGTATCGATTCTCCGAATCAATCATCATTGGGCTGAGATAATAGAGACTGTTTTAACGGCCGGTGTCATTTATCTGTGCGAGGAAGGCTCCCAGTGAGGGCTCTAGTGTCATCATGTATAGAATGTGAGTTATTCATTTGACCAGGGGCATGAGAACCGGTGGGCTTAATATGTACCTCTTTAGGATATCCAACGCCTCTTGGAAATCATCTGTCCATTGGTACATGACTCCTTTCTTCATTAACCTGGTAAAGGGAAAACATTTGCCTGCCAGGTTGGCTATGAATCGCCTGATATAGGCCAAGTTCCCTTGGAATGATCTCAAATCTGTGAGGTTGCGGGGAGGTGGCAGGACAAGGATATCCTTTGTCTTTTCTAGGTCGACTTCGATGTCATGATGGAATACAATAAAGCCAAAGAATTTCCATGAGGTAACCCCTAAGGTGCACTTTAATGGGTTCATCTTCAGACTATGTTGTCAAAGTTTGTTGAAGATGGTCTCAAGGTCTGATAGGTGATATGAGCACTGTCTTGATTTGAACACCAAGTCATCTACATAACATTTGAAGAATTTCCCCAGGAATGGCTTGAAAATACGACTCATGGCACACTGATATGTGGCGCCAGCATTCTTAAGACCAAAGGGCATGACCCTGTAATATAATATTCCTTGAGGGGCCCTAAAGGCAGTGTATTATTCATCTTCTTAGGCCATCATGATTTGATTATTACCAGAATATCCATCCATGATGGATAGAGCCTCATACCCAGCAGCTTCATCGATTAATAACTCGGTGATCGGGACCGGAAAATCATCTTTTGGGAAGTTCTGACTGAGATCTCTAAAGTCAATACAGACGTGGATTTTCCCAATATTTTTCTTGATAGGGATGATTTTGTCCAACCAGATGGGGTATTGGACCTCCTTAATGAAGCCTTCTTTAATAAGATTATCGACATCAGCCTCTATTTTGGCAGCATGTGACGGGTGTGTCCTTCTGGCGGCTTTTTTATAGCCTCGGTGGTCTTCTGGAAGACCTAGGTGATGCATTGCCCCTTCGGGATCGAGTCGCGGCATTTTTGTGTAATTCCAAGAAAATAAATCCCGATTTTTCTATAAAAAAGAGGTATATACCTCGTTCTCCACAGGGTACATGGTTTCACTAATGAGAGTAGGCCTCAGATCTTCCTATGTACCCAGGTTTATTACCCTGAGATCATTCACAGTGGTGGAGATACCTTCCTCAAATGCGGGAGGTGCATTCCTAAGTCCTTTATCCTCTTCCTCTCCTAAATCATCATCTTCTTGTTCCTATGGGGGGAGAGTTTCCATCCCGGGCTCTCATGGGTTTGATGGAGAGGTGTCGTGGGAATTTCTAATCGAGTATTCATCCCTAGATTGTTGGTTGGCAAACGTGCATGCATTGTCACACTCGGTTGTTATGGATGAAGTCATGAAGACAGCTGAGTGTGTGTCCGAACATGAATCCCTTCTCTCAATATGGTTTATGGGAAGTATGTAGTCTCTACCAAGCAGCCTAAGGGGGTCGTTCAGAACCAATTCCAGACCATTTGGAGCGGCGACACAGTCAACACCATCGTCCAAATGCTTCATCCACTTTTTCTCATAGATCCCAGTGTCAATGTAGTGTTACTTAGAGAGCTCGAAAGGGGCCTTATTAGCGTGAAATTTCCCACTTTTCCCATTGACGCAGTATTTGATACACAGATGGTAGGATGAAGGAATGAACATGTGCTTACAGAGCCACGACCTTCCCATCAGGACATTGAATGCTATGTTCTACCGAACCACCAGGAATTCCAAGTAGGCCATGAGGTCTCCAAAATTTGTATTTAGCTTAATTTGTTCCATTGGCTTCTGCTCACTCTTGTTGTAACCTAGCAGAGTCATGGATGAGGGTATTAAATCACCCTCACTATAGCCTAACATACGGAGTGTCCGTAGGGGAAGGAGGTTAACTCCAGATCCATTGTCAATAAAAACGTTGTAGATATCAACATCATCTAGTGTGTCAGACACATATAGTGGTTCTATGTGTCCCTGGATGATGGCATCTTCATCTAGATCGGTGAAGGAAATCACTACATTGCATTCCACTGGGCCAGTCTCTGTTTGATAAATTTCGGTAGCAGCTACCTCAGCTTGAAACTCCTGGGGGATGAGCAAGGCTTCTATAATTTCCTCCCTGAGGTCGGATGAAAAAACTCATGGCCTCTAGGATGGATAGCTTGACTGGTACTTACGCCAGCTGCTTAAGGATGTCGTATTTTTTCTCCAACGACCGACACTTTTTCGCTGGCGGGAGAGTTCTAGTAGGCGGCTTGGGAGCTGGAGTGCGTGATGGGGAGGGACCGATCATGGGGACAGGTGTCGACGATGTTCACACGTTTTGGGGACTCGTCCCGACCGGTCTGTTTGTGCGCACCAAGCGGCTAGACACTTGTTCCTCCTCTGATGCGTACCGCATAATGATTGGGGAATATTGTCCAATTATGGAGGTAGAGGTATGTTCTTTCTCCCACTGAGTCTATTGAAGGGCTCTCCCACAGGTTTCTGTGATACTGACGGTTTGAGCCGAGGTCCAACCGTAGGGTTGGTTTCGGTCGCGAATGCGCCTCCCCTGGTATCCCCTGCCCCTGCGATTCCTCGTCTCGGATCCTCGTGTCAGGAACACAGGTTCATAACCATACAATTCGTCAGGTAATGATTCCATAAGATGGCTGACTTTGATGGAACCAATGATTGGATCCTCATCCTATGACAGGTCAACCTAGTCAGTCGTCCCTGATGGTTCTGTTTAGTGGGTCGGTGCTCGTGGCGCCAAATTCTAGGGCATGAAATCTGACAGCGTTGGGGAAAACTTTGGTCTCATCGTCGACTGCTCCTCTCGCGCTTGTCTCCTCCATTTTTCATTATGCCTGGATGACCGGCTTGTGGAGGGTTGTGAGACTGATATTATAGGTTGTGCAGCATCATGGGCTATTGGTGGCAACACTGGCTACTGTAGTTGAGCTCGGAGTATGCCCTGAGCTCAATTGATAGTCTTTGGAGTCATCCAATTATCAAATTTCTTCCCCTTCTTGCTGGTGAATTCCTGCCACCCCTCCCCTTTATCAGAGCCGGTCGTAGAAATATATGTCACATGTGCTGGGGGTGGTCCCAGCTCGACCTACTCGGAGTCTACCATCCTTTGCAGGAGTACCTTGAAAATGAAGAATTCCATAATATTATGCCCCAACATTCGATGGTAGGGACAGTAATCTTGCCTGTCATTGCGGAAAACTTCTTCGGGTTTCCTCAGCTCTGGGAGGCGGAGAAAGTTTCAATTCATGGCAGCGATGAAATAGACACAGACTTGGTCCTCTCGGAACAAATATACTTTATGTCTTCTTTCCTCAAATGGGTTCTGCTTCACCCCTTTCTAATTGTCCCGCCTGGGTGGGGGCAGCTGCTGATATACAGGGGGCCCTTGACGATTTGGTGGAGGCCTGAGTGGTGGAGTAGGCACATGGGTTGTCTTGAGCGTGATAGAGGATGCTTCAGCTCTAGTTGCTCCCTTTGTGGGATCTTGCAAGGCAATTCAAGACTTCAAATTGGTCCGCTGTAGGGAGTCCTCAATTCTCTGGGCAATGGATGAGAGATAGTGGAAGCTAGTGCTGCACTCCACTTGTTTGAGCGGTGTCCGCAACTCATCTAAAATATTATCGAGGCATATGGCGAGAATATCATCATGAGGCTTTGGCCTGGTCAAAGAGTAGTTCAGACCTTTACATCTAGCGGTGAAATCTGAGACACTCTCGTTCTCCCTCTGCTTGCACTTCATGAGGTCGTTGACCGTTGTCTTAGGAAACATTGAGCTGAAGTGGAACAGGAACTACTACCGAAGGTCTTCCCAGATTTTTATTGACTGGGCTGGTAGACTTGTATACTAGATGAAGATGGATCCTTGCAAGGTCCATACGAAGCATATGAGTTTCACTTCTTCTTGTTGTTCCGGAGTCCCCATCATAGGGTCTCAATAGGACGTGTATGCATAAAATGTTCTTTCGGATCACCTGATCCATTGAAGATAGGGAATACAGGGCTCCCAAAATTGGGTGGAGGTGGAGTGTTGCTCACCCAATTTAGGTAAGGTTTCCGCTCTGGCTGTATCAGAGCACGTCGGCCCTCCATCGCTTCCAATCGGGCATCCAGTTCCTCGATAGTGTGGGTGAGACCCTGGTTTACATCATGTTGGGCCCAGTAATAGGTAGATGAAGCATGAGGCATTGCTCGAGGATCTGGCTCAGCCGGCACCAAGGGTGCATATGCTGTTCGAGACACCCTCGGAGGGTTCGAGTGTGCCTACTCTGGTTTCTTTTTGAGTAGAGGGAAGTCTTGGTATTCATCTGGGTCCACATTTAGGTAGTTGGATGGATAAGGCACCTCATTGTGCGGGGTAAACCTGGGTCCTTGAGTTGAACTTACTAGGAGTGCATGATGTGGATCCTCTCGGGACGCGCTTTCAATAAGACGGTTCCTTTGGAGTAGTTCGGCGTTAACATGCCTCAATTATTTCATTTCCTCTTCCTGTCGAGTGAATCTCTATTTGAGTGTAAGTGGATCATTTTTATCGAGATAAGGAGGAGGGTTGAGGGTAACTGATCCCTTATTCATATCCTTGTTGGAATCTCATAGGGGGAGCAAAGGAAGGTTAGCTTAAGGGGAAGCCATATTTAGAGCGGCCCTCTGGTTCCGGGTGTGCACACCTGGTTGTTCATTGTGAGTCACAGCCTGACCGGAACCATCGTCTCTCGATCCATCCATATTTTCATCATCTTCGGTGATACCCATGGGGTTAGCCTCTATGATGTTGATAGATGCATATCGTGGGGCAGAGAAGATGTCATCTTCCAAATAGGAAGAGGATCTCTGGTGTCTTTTACTAGCCTTCCCTTTCATGTGTCGGGATTGCGTTCGGGCTCCTTGATGAAGGGTGATGTCGAGAGTTCTTTGACGTGCCCTTACGGTACGCCTCCCTCTTGGAGGGGATGTTGATTCACACAATGGGATAGGGTAGGAACCTCCTCTTCTGACCGTCCTCTCGAGACGAGAGAATATGGATTCTCATGGGGGAGGTTGTTATTGAGGACGTAATAATGCCCCCTACCCTGAGGGTTGGGGTTGGCTCCGTTCCCTAGATGCTGATTCTCTACCTGTCATTATTGGTCTTACGGGGGCATTTGTTTTTAAAAATGACCCCAACCCTGTAGGCTGGGGTTGACCCTGGATTGCGGCAGCGGCTACAGCTATCGCTACCTGCCTAATCTTGTGTGCCCCCATTCGAGGGTGAACTGGGTTTGGTGCCGAGTTCTTCTTTGAATCAATCCCTTCTGGGGTGGTAGGAAAGGATCACCGATTAGCCTCCCTTAGGTGAGATTCTTGTTGTATGGTCTCGGTGGCCTGATTCAAGAGTTCTTGAATGGCTTGTTCATGACGGGCCTGAGGCTTCTGGGACTTACTCAAGACCTAACTCTTTTGGGTGTGATGCCTTTCACGAACAGGGCGACCACTCGATTTCTATCTTGACGCGATGGAGTTGTAAGACACCATGCTGGACGGGTTCTTCTGGGTGAGGAGTGGAGTGAAATGAAAAGCTCCATGTTCCCTCCATCCTCTGATATGGACTCCCGTCAAAGAATCAACGATGAGGTGGCACAGCTGGTGCAGCACACAGAGGAAAGTTATCCCCATGTATCCTTTGCACCTCTCGGGTCTATGTTGTCGTGCTGAAGGAAGAGCTTCTAGGTCGATGTGACGTAGGAGGTATCCTATTTTCTTAACGTGGTCTACATACAAGTCGTAGGGCAGAAAGCTTGATTTCATCCAGTGATGGTTTGTCCATATATTGTAGCGGATGTCTTGAACGCATTCTTCCGACAATTTTATGGGTATGTCAAATTGAGATTTGGTCGTGGGCCAAAACATAACTGGTACATCATCCCTGGCCAGTCGTTTCCTTAGTTGCAACATGTTGGCAAACTCCCCCGCTAGTGATTCCTCTACCTGGTCAACCCAACTGAGATGCTCGTCGATAGGGTGGTTGGAGGCAGTGGGACTGGTTGGCGCTGAATCATCATATGGGTGATTCTAGGATGGTTCAGAAGATGAACATGTCCCTGATACTTCTACTGATTTAATAAGGGTGTCGTTGGCGACTAGATGGGAATCTGACATGCTTGATCTCATCCTTTTGAGTGCCTCAGCATACAAGGGCTTTTCTGTTCTTGATTCGGTAGGGGGAGGACCTTCCTGTCGATATGATATGTCATTGTGGGGAGGACCTTCGCAATGACGTCTGTAAGGGTGAGGACTACCATTACTGCTTGACGCCTCACTACATAGAGGACTTTGGCAGTGAACACCCTGGGGAGAACCTCCAAGGAATGTCGCAGCAAGGGGAGGACCTTCGGGCAGTGCAGCGTTGTTACGGGGATGGCCTTCGCAACAACTGCCATTATGGTGAGGATGACCATCATGGTTTAATGTTAGAAATGTATCCTGGGGAAGACCTTCAAGACACACTACGACAGGGGGAGGACCTTCTTGTTTCTTGGGGCCACTACGGGAGGACCTTCACAATGGCGGTCGTGGTGGCAAGGACTACAATCATAACTGCTGTAATGGTGAGGACTACCATTACAGATTCCGCATGGATAATATCTATGGGGTACACCCTAGAGAGGGCCTTCAAAATGTACCGCAAAGATGGGAGGGCCTTCTTGTTGCTTTACATCTCTACAGGGAGGACCTCCGTTATCAGGTTGGTGAGGCCGCCACCGCGATCTGATACCAGGTTGTACAGTGTGTCGTTGCAGTATAACCCCTAGGGAGGACCTTCAGGGCAGGCCTCGACAAGGGGAGGGCCTTCGTATCATGATGAGACGTCATTGCAGGGAGGGCCTCTGCAATTGTGACTATGAGAGCGAGGACTACTATCATAATATGTGGTCCCTACTACATGGAGAGTGTTTGCAGCGTATACCCCAGGGAGGAACTTCAGGGCAGACCACAGAAAGTGGAGGGCCTTCTTGCTGTTCGATCTTCTGGTCACGTGGAGGGTTTCTGTGACTCGCATCAAAATAGGATCTCTCGTGATCGATCGTTATATGCCCATAGGGGAGGCCCCCATGGGTGCTCTGGGGAGAACCTTCAGAGCTGCTGGTAGTGACATTGTAGGGAGGACCTTCGCAACTGCTACTGCCACTCCCATAATATGGTTATGCGTGTGAAGGGTTCTGAGCCTTTTATATGCGCTTAGTGGAATCGGGAACCCCAGCTTCCAGCAGAGTGGAGTCATGAACCCGCTCTTTATTTTCCAGCTACCTTCAGTGCGTTCGAGGTTCTTTCTTGTGGGTAGAGAGGACTATCTTCTGATGACAACGACCTTCTCCTTTTGGTCCCTATCTAATTGGGTCTCGTGATGCTGTCGGGATGCGCCGATGAACGTCTTGACTTTTAGCAGGGATATATGCCGGCTCTGGAGCATCCACCGTGATGGGTTGGTGTTCCCCAGTTGGAATGAGTGAAGCTGCTGGATTTGGTTGACTTTGCATCGTAGAATATATCCAGTGACCCTCCTGGAGAGAAGTAGGGATGCAGATCTTCTCCGAGGCGGCTATCTCGTCTCTTAGATGAGTCGACTGAATTGGGGAGATGGGCTCGCGGGCCCAAGTCCTTGTTTTTGCCACTGATGCAATTACACTATGGCAAGTCTGCAAGATATGATATGGGATCAATACCTACTTCTCCATCAATTCCAGGATATGCATAGAGACATATTTGGCTGGAATGGGTATGAAGGCCCATTCCGGTATTGGAGTAGGAATATCCTACTCTGGTCCTCCATTGGTCAGTGGGTACAGACAATACTCCTATGTCAAGGCAGGGGAACGAATCGGCCCCTAGGCCAGGATATGCCAGTTTATCTCTCCATTTTCTTCCACATTGGGATGGAAGAATTTACCTTCATCCGCAGGGAGCTGGCCCTGCATATGTTGGTTTCCCATCGTATCGAGTCGGTGGCCTTTATTGGCAGGGAGACATGCCCTCCTATGAGTTTCCGCCACATCTGGATATCAGTATTTGCAGATCTCCACCACATTGGGATGGGAGGAATCAGAAGCATATTTTAGGAGCTGGTCCTATAGGCGTTGGGTCGCCACTATGTCAGGTTGGTGGGCTTCAAGACCCTAGGTAGGGAGAGGTTCATGCCGGGTAGGTGTCGTCCTGTGTTATCGACGGGCGCGATAGAGCTCTACGGGGATACGCGCCTTCTCGTATGAGGCCTCTATGTCTTGATGGCAGGCCTTGGAGGAACAAATAGGTGTATGTGCCTGTTCATGATGCATCTCTATTACTAGATAGTGAAGCTCCTCCATGGGGACATGGGTGATGACCGGTCCCCAGTTGTAAGTTTTCCGCCCTCACCGGGCGGTCCGAGGGGCCAGAGCTCGGGGAGCATGGGTCTGGATCCTTAGGGCGACATTCTCCTTAGCGTGAGGATGCTGAGTCGCGGCGTGACCACGACGACATCTTCCGGTGGGGGCCTTGGAGCGGAACCCCCATTCGGCGGAGATGAAGTCCTCAACGTCAACCTCATTTGCCTCCCTAAGGTAAGGTAGGTACACATTGTCTCATTCTGGGGATAGACTCGTGAAACGGTTGGAGACAGCCACATTTTCCGTCTAGATCCACCTCTGTGGCCGCTGTTGGGATGGTGACCGGCGAGTTCTGCCGGATTGGATGGCGTGCATGGCCGCCTCCACCGTTGGGAGAGTACCATTCACGTGGTACTCTCGGATTAACTTATCTGAGACCGAGCATTGAAGACGCTGGTTAGGTGATAGGGTCCATCGTTGGTGAGGACGTCTAGTCATTGTGTTGTTGGAATCACGCACTTGTGTGTTCCTTCGGGATGCCATTGTATCTAAGCGAGTACTGTTTGGTACTGATAAAACATTTTCACAAATACAAATAGAAAACCCGTCAAAGTAGCATCTCATGATCCCATGCATAATTAATGACCTTTCTTGGCCCTCCTTGTGAGTATAAAGGGGGCACAATGTGGGATTATGTTGAATATTTAATGCTTGGTTAAATATTCATGTCAAGTTAACATTTTTGTTTTGAGTCGGTCTCGAAATGCCCAACGGTTCTGTATCTGATGACATGCAGACCTGCTTTCCAAAGGTATGCATTCGCCGGGTGGTCTGACCAGCGATACTTAAGAACTCTCATTGGTCAAGAGGATGGGAAGTCGGGCTCATCGCACTATTTTGGGGGGAATTATTGCCTGTTCTGGGACTCTCTTATAAATTTAAGACGTATTCATATGTTCGTGAATCATTGGTTTATACCCAATCATAGTATCCATGGAATTCTCTTGGTGGGAAATGGTCAGCTAGACGTAGGGGTTTAGAATAATTTACGCCCGAGGATTACCATACCTCATTTTATTAATGACCCTGAGGAGTCGGGACTCATTGAGGTGGTACTAGGAGTGGCGTGGTGAACCGATGTGAAGATAGTCGGATCATCCTGTTGTTGGGATTGAACCTCAAAACGGCTTCTTACGTACCCTGCCTAGGAAACAGGGATCAAAGTCCACGTTGTTCGAATTTGGGTGTCAGAGGACAGACGTGAATGTGGACCCGGGGGTCCGATGGTGATTGGGCTTGAACCTCTTAGAGGCTTCCTTAGTATCCCTGTGGTGGGGAATCAATGTCCTTGTAGTTCAAAATAAATTGGGGCTTACACTCTGAGGGGGCCCAGGGTGATGGATTGGGGATTACACTCTAAGGAGGCCCGGGGTGTTGGATTGGGGCTTAGACTCTGAGGAGGCCCATAAGTGGATGTCATGGTCGATGCTTACTCTAAGCCCATTTGATTCATGCCCGTTTTGAGAAACAAGAGGCAGCAGGGACCAGACGATCATGTCTTGAAAGGTGCGTCCATGAGAAGTGGAGTGGGGATTACGCATGGAGCGGCCCAGAAGGTCGGGGCTTACTCTGAGATGGATTCCCATGGTGACAAAGCGCAGAGGGAGAGGGAAAGAGGTTCTCCTGTACCCGTCACCTCTCTAGTTCCAGAGAGAAGTAAAGAAGTGCATGAGGACTTCCTTCTTATGGGTATTTTACTACCCCCCCCCCCCCCCCGAATAAGGGAGAAGTGCCGATGACCCAACAAGTGGAGGGGTAGAAAGGGGGATCCCGAGCTCAGACTCCACATTACAGTGGGAATGTGAACCCAGGAATGATTTGGAAATCTGCTCAAGGGTCAGAGAACCCCCTTCAACCCTATTTAAGGTGGGTATGTGAACTCAAAACGGTGCACTAATGCGCCTGAAGGTTACATCACATGGCTCCGGTGGCTCCGGTGGATGCCTCGGCTCGGGACCGATGAGTTAGCCAATGAGGGAGCTGCAGAGGATCAGGATGGATTGGAATGAGTTTATCCGGCTTGGGGAATGGGAACCCCAAAGGATTTGGAAGGACACGTGGGTATATATGGAGTGGATCCATTCGCGTAGGGAGGTGCTACGTGGCTGGAGAGGCCATCCGCGAACCAGGGTGGTCCGCGGAGTGATGCGCACCCCGCGAACCAGGGTCGTTCACGGCCTGGTGGGCATCCGGCGAACCAGGGTGGTTCATAACATCAGGTTCAGACCACGTACCAGGATAGTATGTGGTGGGATCCATGCGAGCAGCGGCGGCCAAGGGAGACGTCGGTCGAGGGTTCATCGGTCGGGGCTTCGCCCATATAGGAGAGTGCTATGTGGTGTGATGGATTTAAAAAGGGGCATAAACTCCCTGGTCTGTGGGAAGTGCGTCGGCAGAGGGGAAATTGTTGGTGGTTTTCTTTTCTTTTTTATTTTAAGTTTGTGGTTCACCAAGTTATTATGCGTTTTTAGTTCCTTATTAATTCTCTTCCAGGTTCATACCTATTCTGGTTCGCGAACTGGAACATCGCTGTATGCGAAATCCTAAGCTCCTTCTTTCGAAATCCTTCCACACGAATCTGATTGATCTCCTTTTCCAATCATCTTCTCTTTTCCCTCGATCTCCTTTTATAGAGTGGGGAAAGGGGTGTATCTATAGTCGTGAGACACCTTTTGCGAAGGCCCATGATCGGAAACCTGATTTACGGATGTCCCGGTCAATCCGCAACTTGTGGGGGGCATCGAGCACATCTCCACCACGAACCAAACGATCACGGGGAGTGCTTCGCGGCCATGGAGGGTTCCGCCACCATTTTTTGAACGACAATGGATGTGGACTGGGCTGGTTGAGGTGGTCCGCGGCTGGGGCAGTTCGTGACGGTGGACCGGTTCGGCATCTGTCCTGCTTCGCGCCCGTGGAGGATCTCCGCCTCCATTCTGCGAATGAGAATAGTCCGTGGAGGGGGTGCTTCGCAGAACCGGCTATGTGGCAACATCATTTGGACGGGTCTGCAGACCGGTTCAGCTTTGTCCATCCTTTGTTTTTTCTCCATTCTTCCCCCCAACTCTTTGGGGGAATTAGGTAGAATTTCCTATGCGGATTTTTCACGACCCTTCAAGGATCCATATAAAAATAAATGGCCCCACATAGTAGATAGAACAATTCAGCTATCCATAGAAGAGATTCTTATTTTTTATCATTTTTGGAAAAAATAAAGCAACATTGCATCATATAAAAAGAAAGGAAACAATGGTTACAAAAGTCTGATGTAGGGAGTTTTACATTTGTCCCTGTAATGGGTAGGGAGAAACTCACTAGGAGTATTGTAATGATAAGTGTAAGTGTCACCCGAGGCTCCCATATTTTCATGGAAATCATCAAGTTTATTGGCTTCCCGGTAGACATGTGTGATAATATAATGCATAGAAGCAAGTGTGTCAAGGCAATTAATCCATTTAAAAGTATGTTTCCAAGCCAAATGAATTTGACCCATTCGAACCGCTTGAACAACTGTGACGGAATCACTTTGAAACTAGATATTTGTACAATTTTTTCTTTGAGAAAAATCCACTAACTTGATGAGAGCTATCATTTCCGCTTCGAGATCTGTGGTCGTATGACACGTTCCATGACCCCCATTCAGAAAGTCACCATCATTATTTGTGAAGTCAAAACCATAACAAGCAGGACCTGGATTACCTCTCGAGGATCCATCCAAATTGAACTTAATCCATCCGGAAAAAGGAGGTAGCTAGAAGAATTCTATGGTTCCAAGAGGCCGAGTATAATTACCTTGAACATTCAATTTTTTCAGAATAGTGAAATATCTAACAGAGTTGTGACAACTTTCAGCATGTGAAATATTGTCTTGTTGAGCCGCTAGCATAATTTAAGAATGTAGAAACCTACTATTAATCTTAGCATTTGTGTGTCGGGCCTGATTTCTGCTCTTCCATATGACATGAACAACTTCAGCACAAGGATCAAGGAATAGAATACGCACCTTTCTTGATAAATAGATCCTTGGGAGAAGTAGCAACAGATCCTCGATGCGGTCTATATTCGGCGTATTAATTTCAAACCAGGGGAACACTGTGTTCCAGAGTGAAGCTGCTATTTTAAATGACAAGAACAGGTGATTAACATCATCACAGTGCTGATGATAGAAGTTGCATCTAGAGCAGAGTGAGATCCCAACCTGCTGTAGATTGGTCTCCATTGGCAATTTATTGAGATGGAGGCGCCAGAGGATAGTATCTCGAGATGGTAGCAGCAATTTTTTGTTGTAATTCACAGCTCCATTACTCCTACTTTGAAGGAGATTATTATTGAAGCACATGGAGATCACGATAAATCTTGGTACTCCCAGGTTGGATAGATAAAGTTTAGCTATGTACATTATCCAATAGCTCCTTCTTTTTCCCGGGTGATGAAGGCACACAAATCCACATTCCAAACTGAATCACACCATCATCGTCGATATAGAACTCTTGCATCATCCCTTCCTTTACTGAATTCACACACTTTTGTATCTCCACATCATCCCTTTGTGTTTCCTTAAACATCTCCTAGATGGATGGATGCGCAATCATTTGGGAATGGTAGGATGTATCCCCTTCCATTATGATTTCCAAATCTATTCTTTGCATATCCATGATGATAGGGTCTTTCTCAATCCACAACATGGATAGCTGATAAAACACTATTTTATTGAATATTTTATTTATAATAAATGATATAATTTTCTCACATTGTGTTAAATATGTTTATTTATAAAATATTTGGGATTAGATCATTCATTTGAATATTTGATGAAAATTCCAGTTTTACCCTTTATAGTTCACTGTAGTATTTCGAAAATAAATATTTTTATTTTTATTATTTTAATTTGAAATTTTGTAACAGTGTTCCCAACTTAATTATGTACAACTTTTATTCAGGACACTAGAGCTAAAGAGTTCAGTTGGTTGTTAAAATTGGGCCATGAAGTCAAAGTTGGGCTGGGCTCGCCAGAATGGAGAAGCTTCTGTATTTCGATCATAACTCCTTCAGATGGGCCTGTATTGAGCCCAAAGCTGGAGAGGAGATATAAGACACATATCCGCACATTTTACCCTTCTGGAAGGCCGGCCAATTCACGCGTTTTGGATGGTCAAATGGGCGGTGCAAGTTGGCATAAAATATCTCGACGAATTTCCACATTCACACTTGAAACCACTTGTAACCTCTCCTCCCCTCCCCTCTATAAATTAGATTTTTTCTCATTTGGAGGGGTTGGGAAGTGCATTGGGAAGTTTAGTGCATAGGAGAAGTGGATCCACTCCAATTATCCAACCATTTCAATAAGGGTAGCTCTTGAAGCAAGGATCCCTTCGACGAAGCCTTCTTCTTCTCCTTCATGTTGTAATGATTTTGTTTATGTAATAAACTTCTTTGTTCATCTTTTATTTCATCTCTTTTCTTCTGTTTTGTTTAAATTTCATATTCTCTTATTCTTCCTAATTGGTCTGGAATTCTTGAGTAGAAGCGTTATTGGGTTATACCCATTTTAAACCATTGCACATGCAAAACGTTTCTACGATGATTACGCCACCCATGGAAGAGTAGTCTTTTAGTAATCGATCTATCTTCTACCCTCTTCATTTAATTATTTTGAATCAATGAGATACTGTAATTCACTTAATATGATCCATGAATTGTTTTTTTAAATTGTAAGAAACTAAGCAAGCAATAGAACAATTAACACAAAAACATGCGAGGTCGGGATTTTGTGTAAATTGTGAGAGCGCGAGATCTTAATCGGTAATATAAGACCACACGGGATAAATTTGTAGAGTTCAAATATAATCCCTAAAAACAATTCATCCTCATTTCTAGAATGGATATGTGCCTTAATTTACCACTGATCATAAGCTAATCTTAGAACATCAATCAAAGCAGGGTGCTGCGATTCCATGTTCCGAAGTTAGCCTAGGGTTAAATTCACATCATCTTCGTGGTAAAGTTAATTCTCGTAGGGTTCAGGATTTAACAAATTAAGGGATCATAATTAAGTGAATATTAATTTAAATGATAATGATTAATAAATGATTGAAGAGGTAGATTTAGATCGATTACGCCTTTTAAATAGATTTCTAAAAAAATCTTCTTGTTGTGTCATTTTAATCGAAATTCATTTAAAAACTAAAAACAAAAAAAATTATACAATCTTCTTTCAGAAAACTTCTTCTAGATTCATAAACTAAAACAAACCCCAATCCTTTAAAGTAGTGTTTTTATTCTATTTTATTTTATTTTATTTTTTTATAATACCTCTAATAAGTTGTTAAATTCACTTCCTCCTTTGAGAGACGACCTTGGTCAGCCACTCTGCTGCACCTAAGTACCCCAAATTACACTAATCATTTTAGGGCACCCACGACAGCGCTATTTCAAATTGGCGCCGTTTCCATAGAGGCAAGTAATTATTTCAACAAATTAGAGGTATTTATTTTATTTTACATTTTATTCTCTTCCTCTCTTCTTTCTTCCTTCTTTACCCAATCTGATTTTTCTTCTTCTTCTTTTATTTTCTTCTACTTCTTTTTGGACCATCAACTCAAACATCTCATTTTTATTTTACTATGGTCCGCTTTCTTTCTTTTCATTTTTATTTGATCTATAACATGAACTAATCCCGAAGATATCTTAGATCTTGACCCTGAGATTGAACGCAGCCTTATGGCTCGAATCAGAAATTCTCAGTCTACGGGAAGTTTCAATATTCAACCAGTTGGTGAATTCCTCTCTTATGGAAACATTGAAATTGGAAGCTATTCAAATTCAAACATAAAATAGGAACCAGTGGCTGAAAACAATGGAAATGAACTTAATAGAACCATTCGAGAATTGGCTGCACCTGATATTAACTATCAACCAAATTGTATTGCATACACAAATCTCGAATCAGACTTTGAACTAAAATCGGGGTTAATTCACTTACTTCCAAAGTTTCATGGCCTCTATGGTGAGGATCCCAATAAACATTTGAAAGAATTTAATGTGGTTTGCTCAACCCTTAAACCAAGAAATGTTTCTGAAGATCAAATCAAATTAAGAGCATTCCCATTCTCATTTGATGGAGCTGCAAAAGACTGGATGTATTATTTACAACCCGAAGATGTAACTTGTTGGAACGATTTGAAACGTCTTTTCTTGCAGAGATTTTTTCCAGCATCAAGGACCACATCCATTCGTAAGGAGATCTCGGGGATCAAGCAAGCACAAGGGGAGTCAATGTATGAGTATTGGGAGAGATTCAAGAAGTTGTGCGCAAGCTGTCCGCATCACCAAATCAGTGAGCAAATCCTCATCCAATACTTCTACGAAGGACTCACACCTATGGAGAGAAGCATGGTGGATGCTGCGGCTGGAGGAGCATTGGTGGACAAGACACCAGTAGCTGCACATGCGTTGATCGACAAGATGGCCCAAAACTTCCAACAATTTGGTTATAGAGGTACACCACATGTCAGGGGAGTACATCAGGTAAGTCCTTCTTCTATTGAAAGTCATTTGATTGATACTAAGTTGGAAGAATTGACCAATATGGTGAGGCAAATTGCTTTGGCACAAAAGAAATCTCTACCCCCTCCTTCAAGGCCTTGTGGTATTTGCACTGAGACAAGCCACCCAACTGACTATTGCCCACAACTCCAAGAAACAGAAGATTGTGCAGCAGTGTTCCCTGGGAGACCATTTCAACAGCAACAACAACAACCATATCCCCAAAAGAAGTTTGATCCAACATACAACCAAGGGTGGAAAGATCAGTCGGACATGAGGTATGGCTCTGGACAACAACAAAGGCCACCCTTTCAACAAAACTTCCAGTAGCCTCCGCCTTACCAACAGGGTTTCCAACAACCCCAAAAGAGATTTGAAGCTCAAACATCAACAATTCAGCAACAAGGGAATCATCCACCAAAGGTAGATTCTAATACTGATGATCTTTTGAAGCAAATTGTTCTTAATCAACAGAATGAGTTGAAGAGTCAATGTTCGGAGCTGAGGGAGTTGAAGACTCAAATGATCCAGATTGCCACCGCCCTCCATGAACTTGTGAGTAAAAATTCTGGAAATCTACCTTCCCAACCCACTCCAAATCCAAAGGGGAATGTTAGTGCCATGACATTGAGAAGTGGGAAGCAAATGAAAGATACATCTGCACCTACCATTCCACCGGGATTCACCTCAACTTCAGAGAAGCCGCATTCCATACCAACTGATGAGCAATCCAAGGAGAAAGATAAAGGTAAGAAAACGATTGATGATGTTCCTCCTAAACCCCTTCCTTTTCCAAACTGGGTTGTTCAAACCAAGAAGATGGCTGAAGAAGCAATGCAAAAGGAGGTTTTGGACACATTCAAGCGTTTGGAGATCAACATTCCTCTACTTGAAGCCATTAAGAAAATCCCAAGGTATGCCAAATTCTTAAAAGAACTCTGCACCAATCGAAGAGGGCTCAAGGGAAATGAGAGGATAAACCTTGGAAGGAATGTATCAACACTCATTTAACCAACTCTAGCAATGCCAACAAAGTGCAAGGATCCAGGGACATTCACCATCCCATGAACCATAGGGGAGTTGCACTTTTCTGATGCACTTTGTTATTTAGGTACTTCCATAAATGTGATGCCTAAATCTGTATTCTCTTCCTTGCAGGTTGGTGAGTTGAAGCCAACAAGAGTAGTGGTGCAATTGGCGAATAGAGCTATGGCATATCCAGCAGGAGTCCTTGAGGATGTACTTGTCCGGGTAAGAGACATGATCTTTCCAGCGGATTTCTATGTTCTTAACATGGAGGATGATCAGGTAAGTTCTCATGCCCCCATTTTCTTAGGTAGGCCCTTCCTCAAAACTGCAAAAACTATCATAAATGTCAATGAGGGTACACTTTCCATGGAATTTGGGGATGAAGTTGTGATATTTAATGTTATGGATTCCATGAAGTACCCCTCTGAGGACCATTTTGCTTTTGGTATCTCCCATTTTGAACCACCAAATAAAAACTCCATAGAATTGGATTGTCCTATTCTTAGGGAGATTATGAGTATTGGTTCTGGTTTAATGTCTAAGAGAACTTCCACACCTGTTTCTAATGAACAAGACTCTCTAATATTTGATTTTGATGTGGATTCATATTTTGATTTTGATCATGTTCACTCTGATTATGAAAAGGCTGTTGAGTATGCTGATAGATTTGATGCTTTATTCTATGATTTTGATGATGTCTATTTTGATACTGATGCTCTTTGTGCACATATTTCAGTTCCTTCAATGTCTCTATCCATACTACACCCTCCTTCATTAGAACTCAATCCATTGCCACCAAATCTGAAATACTCATACTTGTTGAGTGGTGAGAGATTACCTGTTATCATTGCTAACAATCTCCCTTTTGAACATGAAGAAAAGCTTTTGAATATTTTGAGTGAGAACATCAAGGCGATTGGGTGGACCTTGGCTGACATATCAGGTATTAGCCCCTCCATTTTCATGCATAGGATTCTCTTGGAGGATGGGTCTAAACCGGTGAGACAACCACAAAGGAGACTCAATCCCACCCTCCTGGAAGTTGTTAAGAAGGAAGTTGAGAAATTGCTCGAGGCAGGTATAATCTTTCCCATTTCAGATTCACAGTGGGTAAGTCCAATTTAGTTTGTGCCTAAGAAAACTGGTTTTACTGTTGTTAAAAATGAGGAAGATGATTTGGTTTCAATGAGGGTGCAAAACAGTTGGCGTGTGTGTATTGATTATAGGAATCTAAATCAGTCCACTCGCAAGGACCATTTCCCCCTCCCATTTACTGATTAGATGCTTGAGAGACTAGCTGGGAAGACACACTATTGTTTCTTGGATGGATTTTCTGGATATTTTCAGGTTCCTATAGCTCTAGAGGATCAGGAGAAGACTACATTCACCTGTCCCTTTGGCACATTTGCCTACCGGAGGATGCCATTTGGACTTTGCAACGCCCCAGGTACCTTCCAGAGATGTATGGTGAGTATTTTATCTGATTTTATTGAGACCTGCATGGAGGTATTTATGGATGATTTTACAGTGTATGGGTCTTCATTTGATGAATGTCTAATTAGTTTGGGAAAGGTGTTGAATCGTTGTATTGAGAAGAATCTGGTCCTGAACTTTGAAAAGTGTCATTTCATGGTAGAGCATGGCATTGTCTTGGGCATGTAGTGTCAATACATAGGATAGAGGTTGATAGATCAAAGGTAGATATTATTTCATCCTTACCATATCCTTCATGTGTGCGTGATGTTAGATCTTCCCTATGTCATGAAGGATTTTATCGGCGCTTCATCAAAGAATTTAGTAAGATTGCTCTTCCTATGTCATGATTACTTCAAAAGGATTCTGATTTTGTGTTTGATGTTTCTTGCAGGAATTCATTCGATGAGCTAAAACAACGTCTGACCACTCCACCTATCATACAACCCCCACGGTGGGACCTTCCATTTGGGCTTATGTGTGACGCCTCCAACTTCGTGGTTGGAGCTGTCTTATCTCAGAGGGTGGATCCACTCCAATTATCCAACCATTTCAATAAGGGTAGCTCTTGAAGCAAGGATCCCTTCGACGAAGCCTTCTTCTTCTCCTTCATGTTGTAATGATTTTGTTTATGTAATAAAATTCTTTGTTCTTCTTTTATTTCTTCTCTTTTCTTCTGTTTTGTTTAAATTTATTCTTCTCTTAAACTTCCTAATTGGGCTGGAATTCTTGAGTAGATGCGTTATTGGGTGATACCCATTTTAAACCTTTGCACATGCAAAACGCTTCTACGATGATTTCGCCACCCATGGAAGAGTAGTCTTTTAGTAATCGATCTATCTTCTACCCTCTTCATTTAATTATTTTGAATCAATGACATACTGTAATTCACTTAATATGATCCATGAATTGTGTTTTTTAAATTGTAAGAAACTAAGCAAGCAATTGAACAATTAACACAAAAACACGCGAGGTCGGGATTTTGTGTAAATTCTGAGAGCGCGATCTTAATCGGTAATATAAGACCACACGTGATAAATTTGTAGAGTTCAAATATAATACCTAAACACAATTCATCCTCATTTCCAGAATGGATATGTGCCTTAATTTACCACTGACCATAAGCTAATCTTAGAACATCAATCAAAGCAGGGTGCTGCGATTGCAAGTTCCGAAGTTAGCCTAGGGTTAAATTCACATCATCTTAGTGGTAAAGTTAATTCTCGTAGGGTTCAGGATTTAAGAAATTAATGGATCATAATTAATTGAATATTAATTTAAATGATAATGATTAATAAATGATTGAAGAGGTAGAGTTAGATCGATTACGCCTTTTAAATAGATTTCAAAAAAAAAACATCTTCTTGTTATGTCATTTTAATCGAAATTCATTTCAAAACTAAAAACAAAAAAAAATTATACAATCTTCTTCCAGCAAACTTCTTCTAGATTCATAAACTAAAACAAACCCCAATCCTTTAAAGTAGTGTTTTTATTCTATCATATTTTATTTTAATTTTTTATAATACCTCTAATAAGTTGTTAAATTCACTTCCTCCTTTGAGAGACGACCTTGGTCAGCCACTCTGCTGCACCTAAGTACCCCAAATTACACTAATCATTTGAGGGCGCCCACGACAGCGCTCTTTCAATAGCGTAGTAGGTTATTTTCTTATTAGAGCATCATCTACCTTGTTCGCCTTTCTAGGATGATACTGAATAGAGAAATCATAATCCTTTATTAGCTCTAACCATCTCCTTCGATGAATGTTGAGCTCCTTATGTGTGAATATATACTTTAGGCTCTTCTGGTCGGTGTATATGTCACTCTTCTCTCCATAAATGTAGTGCCGCCAGATTTTCAAGTCAAAACTCACAGCTGTCTTCTCTGGATCATGTGTCGGGTAGTTCTGCTCATGGATCTTCAACTATCGGGAGGCATAGGTTATCACATTATCATTTTTCATGAGTACAAGACCCAAGCCTTTCTTTGAAGCATCACTGTATATCACAAAACATTCTCCACTTTTCAGTAGTATGAGTACAGGTGCAGTGATCAAACTTTCCTTTAGCTCCTTGAAGCTTCTCTCACATTATTCCGTCTAGACATACTTTATCTCTTTCCTTGTTAACTTAGTTAGCGGGCTTGAAAATCGTGAGAAGTTTCTCAAAAAACGTCGGTAGTACCCAACTAATCCAAGAAAACTACGGATTTCTATGACACTAGAGGGACTGGGTCATTCCTCAATCGCCTTTTTCTTTAAAGGATCCACAGAAATTCACTCACTTATGACCACATGTCCCTAGAACGTGACTTTATTCATCCAAAAGTCACACTTGCTGAACTTGGCGTACAACTTCCCCTTTCTCAATGTTGCCAACACATGTCTTAGATGTTCTTCATGTTCCTCCTTGACCTTGGATTATATGAGAATATCGTTGGTAAACACTACCAGAAATTTTTCGAGGTAATGTCTAAAGACTCTATTCATAAAATCCATGAACATTGCAGGGGCATTAGTTAGTCCAAAGGGCATCACCAAAAACTCATTGTGCTCATACCTTGTATGGAAGGCAGTCTTCTGAGTATCTTCCTTTATCACCTTTACCTGATGATATCAAGAATGAAGATCCACCTTTGAGAAGTATTGAGCTCCTCTTAATTGGTCGAACAAGTCATCAATCCTTGGTAGATGATACTTGTTCTTTATGGTGATCTTGTTGAGTTCCTGATAATCGATACATAGCCACATGGTACCATCCTTCTCCTTCACAAAGTGCACTGGCACACCCAAAGGTGACACACTAGGGCATATGAACCCTTTGTCTAGATGATCTTGCAGCTGCTTCTTTAACTACTCTAGTTCGATAGGAGCCATCCTATAGGGGAACATTGAGATAGGAGCTTCTCCAAGTATGAGTTCAATTGAGAACTCTACCTCACGATCTGGGGGAATTCCGGGTAACTCTTCAGGAAAAACATCGTCGTATTCCCTCACGATGGGAATTTCCTCAAGGTTATAACTTTCCTTCGACTCAACCATTTGGGAGAGGTATGATTCTTCATAGGGACTCAACACCCACACCGTTGAAGGATTTTTCAAAGGAGATTCATGATCTTCCTTGAATTTTTAGAGGATCATGGGATGGTTCAGAATATGAAAATATATTTCCTTTTCTCGATAGCTGATATGTGCTCAATATAACAAGATCTAGTCCATTCCCATTATAGCGTCGAATTCTTGAAAGGTAAGTGTTTAAAGATTTTCCGGAAGAATATTCCCACATACACCAATATGAGATGAGTCAAACACTTGGGTTGCAATGATTTCACCACTTGTTGTTTTTACTGATATCTCTAATTCAAGGTTTCGAGACATTGATTCTACAGTTCTAGAAAACTTGAAAGATATAAAGGAATGCTTAGAAACATAATCAAATTTGACTTTTTCCATTCTTGAGTGAATAGGAAGTGTAACTTGTACGACTTAATTATCATGATCCACCTCCGCAGTAGTGATTGCATAACCCTTACCTTTTTCATTTGGCTTTGGTGGCTGCTGATGCTGATTACCCTCGAGAACTCGGGGTTTAGTGCACTGCTTTGCATAGTGCCCTAGCTCTTTAGAGTAGTAGCATTGAACCATGAGTGGTTCTCTTCTTTCATAGGCCACATTCTCCTTTCTTTTTGTGTCTTTTCAAAACTCTTGAGCATGGTTTCCTTCTTTTCCACACTTGAATCATTTCCCCATCCCATTGAGGAAGTTCCCATGGTGAAACTTCCCACATTTTTGGCATGTGGGTAATTGATTTTGCTTCCCACATTTTTCACTCGATCCACAGGCTTGAAACTCCATCTTTCGTTTCTTATCCCCATAGCCATGGGACCATTCTCCAAACACCATCTCCACTTTGACAGCACACCGAAAAACTTCTTAATAACTCCCAAAGTCTCAAATTTCAAGATCCTTTCGAAGGTGTGGTTTTAATCCATTAAAGAATCTATCAATTTTGCTATCATTATTGATAACAAAACCTAAATCATACCTTGCGAGCCTTGTGAAAGTCTCTTCATAGGTTGTGACAGATTCTCCTTCTTTTTGCATGAGATCTATGAATTCTCTCTCCATCTTTGTGCGAAGAGTTCACGGGAAATACTTCTTAAGAAAAATTATCTTAAAGTCTTCCCATTCCATCTCTTCAATATCCTCCCATGGCTTGGTGTTATTAATCAAATCCCATCATTGATCAGCTTCTCCATCAAGATGATAAACAGATAGAGTAACCTTCTCCATCTCAGAGTAGTGAAGCACATAAATGATCTTCTCCATGGAGTTGACCCACTGTTCCACAACTAGTGGATTAGAAGACACACAAAACGTCAGTGGTCGTTTCCGCATAAAACATTCAATAGCATGTTTCTCCCTCTTTGGTGAAGGAGGACGTTCCCCATTATTATGGTTATTATTCATAACCTGATAAAATTGGGTAAGCATCACCATGAAGTTTTCACCTCCACCTCCCAAATCATTTGGGATGTTGTTCGGGCAATCGTTGCATTGGCCATGGAATGAGTTGTTGGCCTTATTTCAGCTAGTTACCACCATTTTATAAAATAAAAAAGGATAGAACAAAACCTAACTAAACAAGTCATGAATAACTTATTCCTTTAAACAATTATACCAAAATCCTAACATATTGGATCCCTAGGTAAATATTCTTGTGTGCATATTTTTACTTAGTCTCATACTACAGGTTTTCTCTAGGGTTCACTAATCCTAATTAACAAATTAACTAAAACTTGTCTCTGATACCAACTATAGAATCCCAACCTTTTCTTAAATTAATAGTAAATCATTTCAAAGATAAACAACATAATAGTATTACACAAAGGGATCCAAAGGCTTAGTGTCTTGGGAAAACTAGGACCACACATAACAAATACAACATCTAGCATAAACATTTATTTAATTTCCTCTTCTCTAGCTTCTTATTAGCACCTGCCCTCTCCATAGTAAATTCATCCACCTAAGGATATACATAAAAAGGGGTGAGCTAGAAGCCTAGTAAGAGGATAGATAAGAACAATATATCATGTGGTGAGCATATTCATAACCTAGGCAAAAGATCACGAACATGATAGGAGCATAAATAAAAGACTTGAAATGTGGAAAAGCGTAAAAATGAAACATAATGTCTTAGTGGTTAACTACCACACATACTTGTGAACCAAGCTAGCATCTTGTTCACACATCATTTCACATTTACTCATGAGATTCATCACTTTACCCAATGCATTGGAGCACTATATAATTCCGGGCGCACCCTTCACATCATAACATTATCATTTATCATGCATGAAAAAATGAACATATAACATAAATTAACATAACTAACCCATGAAAAGGAATGAGTTTCATCTCATAAGAAAACATTCATAAACTTTGGGTTCCCCAAAAAAATAGGGAACAACATACTTGATACAAGAACCATCAACCTTGAATGAGAGGTAAAAGTTGAGTTCTTAAGAGAAGAGTTATTTCGGAAAACATTTCGATTGATATAAACTTTATTAGAAAACATTTATATACCATAAAAGGAAAGACAATGATGAAAAATTATTTTTGAGGAGTGTCCCTATCAAAAATGGAGTGAAAGAGGTAAAACTCAAAGGATGAAAGTTGGGTTCCATAATTTCCCATTTCCTTGTACCCGAATGCTTCCTTCTCTTTAATGTCCTGTATAATGACATTATATTTAATAATTAGAAATAAAAAACCATTTGTACATTAATATGGTTCATTCTGGTTTCGTTACGTCATTTTATGTTCCTTTGGATGACTTATAGGGTTTTAAAAACATTGTTCGGGGATGTTCGTTTTTAGGGTTTTTCTTGGGTTGTTCAATTGTATTCATAAATTGATGTTCGGGTAGAACATGGGTAAACGTACAGAAATGATATTACATGTTATTAATGATATTACAGGACTTCTAATTATCTTATAATGAATCATATTATATCCATTTGGATGAATCAATAGATAATAATTAAATGATGATTATTTGGGTTAATTTGGGCGGTTTTTCGATCACAACGAAATTGTTTTAATTTATCAGTTATTAATATGGCCATAAGTTATTTTCAGAACTTTAAATAGGAAAAAATACATATAAAATATTTTTTTTCAACCCTAAAAATGGTTTCATGGCCAGATCTGAAGGTAGAAATGGATGAATAATGCATGTCGTTCTTGAAGGTGATAAATTAACACCTCAAGAACAACGTTCTCTTTAATAAAATAAAAGGAATAGGGAAACCAGGATGGATTGTGTAATATCCCATTAGAATCATACAATTATAGTATATTTATAATACAAGATTTACAATATAATTTGGATGAAGATATGTGGAGAGAGATCATCAAAATTAACTTCAACTTGAAAGGAAATTAAAGGAGAAGAGGGAGTGAAATTACCTCTTGAATCCTTCTCTTGAGAACCTCCTTAAGGGCCTAATCATGGTATTTCGATAGGACCAGAATCTCTTGGACATGGGGTAGTGTCTAGGTAAGGTGTTTTGGTAGAGTTTAGAGATTGATTGGAGCTTGAGAGGTGTGAGGAAATTAGGGTGTGAAGGGTGGCTTTTATAGTGGAGGGGAGAGGGGTTTCTTTAATATAAAATTCATTAGTTTATTACTTTCCCCTAAGACAAGGAATAGTGAGTCTCAAATGACCAATAATAGTTATTTTATAATTTAATACCATAAAAAGTGGGATTACATCAGCATAACATAATCGATGACTCAATTAATACATTATTTAGCATTTATTGTGAATTATCAGATTCTACTATTCATAAAAAATTCGTGTATTTCCGAAAAAACCCCCAAAATTTACCCCAACCATTTTTCGGCATTTAGAATCCAAAGATGAAGTCCATTTTTCAAAAAATAATTTTAAAAATATTATTAATTTAATATTTAATTAAAATAATAATTTACTTAAAAAACTGTTTTTAAGATTAAAACAGATTTATAGTGCTTTCAAAAATTACATAGGCTCTTATAAAATTATCTAAAAACTATAAGAAATTGATTCAATAATTTATGAATAAATTTTAGGTAAATAAGTATTATTTTAAATTACTTAATTAATTAAAATTAATTATTTATAACTTACAAAATACCAAAATGTTTACTAAGGTCAAATTGTCAATTTTTAAGATGTCTAAATTTTAATTAATTATTCATAGGTAATTTTACTCTTGTGTTGGATGATTTACTATTCATAAGGGTTATAGTACTTTTCATAAGGGTATGTTACTATTCTTAAGGGTACGTTACTATTCATAGAAAAGTATTTTGGTTTCATTAGACTCGAAAAATCATCTTGAACACAACCATGTATGTCAGATTTTCAAAATTCCTAACACATAAGTGACAAACTTATGTTTAAAGGTCACTTATCACTTAGTAGTTCATTATGTTGTAATTTCATGTAATTTTTTGACATAAAAATAAGAAGGTAATTTTAATTGAAAAACATCGGGTCGTTACAGGAGTTCTTCCTACCGTTCGGTCTAAGGTGGAGGTCGTGACCGTGGTGGTCAGTCACTAGGATACCAGCGACAACAGAGTGGATCATCTCAGAGTGGTCTGGCAGGGTCACAGGACCATGGATCTGGCCAGACATTTGCAATGGAGTAGACCCATCAGGATTAGGATCCCGACCCCTCTAAAATTCGAGGTACGATCTTAGTAGCCTCAGTTTTATCTTCTTCTCTTTTCGATACAGGGGCTTCCCATAGATTTATCTTTGTTTCTGTTGTGGAGATCCTTGGGATCTGTATCTTTTCCTCTGCTGATACTTTGACTCTAGACACACCGTTTGGGACGACAATGGTTAGTGTATGTCAGTGCAGAGAGTGCCCTCTTGAGGTTATAGGGTGTCACTTTTTATGGGACCTCTATGTCCTTGACATGACGAGCTATGATGTCATTCTCTGATTGGACTGGATAGTTCCCTTCGAGGAAGTCATCGACTATTATCACTGAAAGGTTTGTTTCGTATCACCAGAGGGTGGATATTTTCTTTATATAGGCAAATGGGATGTCCATGAGAGCAGAGCAGGTCCAGTGAATCATGGGTTGGGAGGGGTTACAACCCAGATCGCTTGTATTTTCTAGATGATGAGGGTAATTCATAGATAGACTTTTCTCTTGTGGTGGATCGTTTCAATGAGTTCTTTCCAGAGGAATTATCAGGTTTTCCTTAGGATCTAGAGGTAGAATTTTCGACTGAGATTGTCCAAGGAGTGGCACTGGTGTCCATTCCTCCGTATAGGATGGCTACACTTGAGTTGAAAGAGACCAAGAACCAATTAGAGGAGTTGCAGGCGAAGGGTTTCATCTGACCCAGTACTTCTCCTTCAGGTTCGCCTATTCTGTTTGTGAAGATGGCAGACATTACCCTTGGCCTTTGTGTGGATTATCAAAAGTTAAACCAGTTGGTGGTCAAAAACCGATATCCCTTGCTAAGGAAATATGATCTCTTTGATCAACATCGAAGAGCTCGGTTGTTCTGGAAATTGATTTCAGATCCAATTATCATCTATTAAGCTTTAGACCATCTGATATACCACTTATATCATTGAAGAGTAGGTAAGGTCTATACGAGTATATGGTTATGCCATTTGGTCTCACGAACACACATGTAGTTTTCATGGCACTGATGAACCGAGTGTTCCGTACGTACATGGATTCCTTCATGGTGGTTCTCGTGGATGATATCACAGTGTATTCTCAACCTCAACATGACCATGCTAACCATATTGAGATCGTTCTGAGTACACTAAGAGAGCATCAATTATATGTTAAGCTCTCGAAATTCCACTTTGGGAAGGATCAGATTACCTTCTTAGGTCATGTTATCTCAGAGACAGGAGTATTAGTTGACCTATAGAAATTGAGGGTAGTAGTTTCCTGGGAGCAGATGAAGAATATCTTTGAGGTACGGAGTGTCCTAGGGCTGGATGGATACAAAAAACACTTCATACAATACTTTTCATGCTTATCAACACCGTTGAAAGGTCTGAATAAAAAGGGTGTGAAGTTTGTATGGGCATATTCATGTGGGTCAGCCATTCAAGGCTGAAAGGGAGGATGACTTCCGCACCGATACTAGTCTTGCTAGATCCAGGAAAGAGATGAATTGTTTACTGCGATGCATCAGGAATTGGGCTAGGAGCTGTGCTTATGCAGGGAGATGGAGCCATTGCTTACGGGCCTCGGAAGTTAAGTCCACATGAGAGGAATTACTCAATGTATGATCTGGAGTTGGAAGCTATTGTTCATGCCCTACACTGATGGAGACATTATCTTTTGGGAGAGCACTTTGTGGTATTCACTATCCACAAGAGTCTCAAGTACATCTTCACTCAGCGTGATCTTAATTTGAGACTGCAAAGGTGGGTTGAGTACCTTCAGTCTTTTGACATTTATCATGACAATACGCCTGGGAAAGGCAATGTTGTGGATGATGCACCAAGAATAAGGGCTCAGATACAGGTAGTTCGGGAGGCCAGAAGTGATTGGAAGCTTATGGATCTGTTCTCTGAGAAGTATATGGAGGTGGATGACAGACAGTGGCAGACTTTTTTATCTTCTGTAGTGGTTACCTCTACACTTATTGATCGGGTACGAATGAGGAATCTATCAGATTCTGAAGGCATAGTCCTATGGGATAGTGTGTTAGGAGAGGACCCTCTTCTTGGATGGACTGTAGGTGAAGATGATATCTTGAGTTTCTAGGGATGCGTATGGGTGTTGGCAGATATACGCGAGGAGCTGATGCTGGACATTCATTCCACCATTTGGGTTATTCATCTTGGCGTCACCAAAATGTATCATGATCTACACCGCCAGTATTGGTGGCCAGGTATGAATAGAGTTGTTGCTGGTTTTGTCATGAGGTGTTCCACATTTCAGCAGGTGAATGGGGAGCATTAGAGACCAGTAGAGCTTTTACAGTAGTTACCCATTCCCTAGTGGAAGTGGAATGACTTCGCGATGGACTTCATGACTAGTTTACCAAGGTCGACTCGATCGAATGATGTTGTTTGTGTAGTCATTGACAGACTCACAAAGGTTTCTCACTTCTTTCCAATCAAGGAGACCTTCAGTGTTGATGATTTGGGAGGTTTTTACATCTGAGAGATTGTACATCTACATGTAGTTCCACACTCCATTGTTTCAAATAGGGATGCACTTTTACTTCTCAGGTCTGGAAGGGGCTTCAGAAGGCTTTGGGTACATAGGTAATTCTGAGTACAACTTACCATCCCCAGACAGATGGCGGGTCTGAGTGTATGATTCAGGTGCTTGAGGATATGCTCCAAGCTCCCATTTTAAACTTTGGAGGTTCTTGGGAGAAGCATATACATCTTGTGGTGTTGGCCTACAACTACAGTTTTTAGAAGACTATTCAGATGGAACCTTATGAGGATTTGTATGGTAGGCCATGCCGAACACCTTTATTCAGGATGGAGGCTTGAGAGGCAGCATTAATGGGACCTTGTCTTGTTCAAGAGACCTCAGAGCAGATATAGGTGATTTGGAAGAGGATGGCTATGACACAGTCTTGACAGAATCCTTATGCTAATCAGATGAGACGACTTCTAGAGTTCGAGGTTGGGGATTAGGTTTTCCTGCGTATCGCACCGAGGTTGGGACACAGGAGGATTCAGAGACAGGGTATGCTTTCGCCGAGGTATGTCGGTCTGTTTGAGGTGTTGGAAAGAGTTGGTCCGATTGCTTATCCATTTCAGTTACCTCAGAGGTATCGGGCAATGCACGACGTGTTCCACGTTTCTCAGCTCCGACATTACATTTCAGTCCTATATCATGTCTTTCAACCTGAGGAGGTTGAGCTTGAAGAGGATGCATTGTTTGAGGAGTATCCTATCCAGATTATTGATCACAGTATGAAGGTTCTCCGTGGCCAGTCTTTCACTCTGGAACGGGTGATATGGGAGCACGGGAAAGTACATGACAAGATTTGGGAGAGGGAGGCCGATGTACGATCATAGTGGACTGGGTTGTTCTGGGTTTCTTCTTTTATGCCTCGCTAGGGAAATTCGGGGATGGATTTCATTATGCAGGGACGTTTGTAAGAACCCAAACCGGCTTTTCAGGTATTTTTTCCCTTTTTTCTAGAGTTTTGTAAAAAAGGTATGTTTCTAGAAATTTTTAAATTAAATGCCATGTACTTTATGAGTACACGCCGTGTACTCCCTTACCGCGCGAGGCTGTGTGCTGGCCCTGTCCGGGCCACACACACGGTCGTGTGGGGTGATGTGGAGGCCTCTTAAAGAAGAGTAAAAATGCCTAGTACACACCGTGTACTCCAAATGCACATGCCGTGTACTTTATTTTTTTCATTAAACAGACCAGGGTCATGTCTGATCTCCATAAACGTCTTCTTCTAGGTATCGCTCGACTGAGAGAAGCCATATGATACCGATATTTCTCCGAACCCCTTAACCTCTATCTATTCTCCAAATAGACCCCCGTTGATTGTGTTGGAACTACAGTGGTAAGCTATTCCTTCTATTAGAGCAGCGTTTTCCAATTTCACCTCCTTTTCATGTTATCATTGGTTGAACATTTTTGTGCATTTTCATAGATCTACGATGTTCAATGGATATTTAAGCATTGTGGTTCATGTATATTGATGTCCTAAACCCACGGTAGGTTGTTTGTCACTTTCCTTTAAAATTCTTTCAGTATTTTGTGAAAATTACACCAATACACTTGAATGAGGTATTGCGTGTTTACTATTTTTCCCCTATTGTTTTCCTTCCTTTCTAGGGTACTTGTGTAAGAACCCGGTTTTTTGCAATGAAGGACTTTGGAATATTCTTGATATTATTTCAGGGCAGCGCCTTCAGACGGCATGCGATTCTTGAGCCCCGGTGTGGCCAGAATTAAATTTTCAGTGCTGTCACAATGGGAAAGCCAAATAAGTGGGATAACTCCTAAACGGTGCTTTGAATCAGATATTCGAGTGTATGGATGGGTTTAGAAGGGGGTGTTTACCCTAGGAACGACATAAATCATGTCAGCGCGGGATGTTTGGACCCCTCGCTCGCTTTCGTAACATTAAACGGATAAATTAAAAAATTTATTTATTCCTTTAATGGTGAAATGAAAGAATATCTTAAACAAGGGCTCTAATTGGAAAACTGAGGGCACCGTTGAGTTCGGAACGTTCTGTTTACCCTAGGAGGGGTGTAAGTTTTTTGGGCACGACCCGTCTGTGAAAAATGGCCCCCGGGGCGTTTTCGTAATTTGGAGGCTCTGGGCGTTCAGTCTTATAACTTTTGAACGGAATCTCAGAATAAAATCCCGAGATAGTCGTTAAGCTAGGAGTGTGGTGTTTACCGTAGGGGAGGCTTAACCTCAACCCCATCGGATGTTTCAGACGTGAGTTAAATTTGGGGGTTTTAAATTAATTAATTTTTAATTAATTTTTCTTTTAAAACACTAACCACCCTCTCTTTCATTGCCCCTTGGTTCTCCTGGCGAATGAAGTCTCAACCGAGACAGAACTTTCCTCCTCTCCCAGGTGGTGCGAGCGGGCGGAAGATCATCGTGAAGCGATGGGCTACGCCCACGAGGTAGTGTTTTGTTGCGTTTTCAATTCCCAAATCCCTCTTTGAATTACTTATTTTGCATCGAATCTCTATTGAGTCTTCCAAAAAATCCCATAAACGCGTAGTAGATTTTATATGGTTTCTGACGCCTATTTTGAATCGAAATTCCGAGTCCCGAGCTGCCCACAGCGGTCCGCCGAAGATTGTGGGATTTTTGTGCTTTTCCGGCTGTTCTGGGGTGGTCCGGCCGTTTTTTCCAGGCGGCGGAAGCCGGTTTGGCCGGGTGAGCACTGCAGAGGAGCAGCGGAGCAGGGCGGCATGGCGGCGGGGGTCTTCCTCGGCAGCGGAGGCTGGTGCGGCTGGCTTCAGCGGAAGGCAGCAGGGTCGGTCGGGATTCTTGAGGACAGGGAGCTGGGGCAAGGCGATGTCGGTCGGGGCTAGTGGGCGGCGATCGAGTGCCAGGCGGAGGCGCATGCTCCCTCAGCCGGGCGGCAGCGAGCATGGGAGGCCGCCGTGCAGGCGGCCGGTCAGCGTGCAACAAGAGGAGACCGGGGTCTACGGACCCCGGCTGGCCGACCAGGACCCACCTTTTGCGGGTCCTGTTGGGAGAAGAAGACCGGCCTTTCGGCCAGTCTGGTTTTATATATAAAAAATAGAAAATAAAATAAAAAAAGGAATAAGTTTATAATAATAATAATAATATGTTATTATTATTATTATAAAATTATTTATATTTTAATAAATCATAAACCCGGAGTCGGTTTTGTGAGCCGTCTGTGGTGGTGTGTGCCTCAGAGTGAGAGGAATAATTTGAGATGGTTTCTGGTGATTTAAATCCCCATGACAGGGGCCTCGGAAGCGCGACACACCGTCAAGCGGTTGGGCGCTTTTTCCCAGGATTCGTATTTTGAGTGGCGTGGACGCATCCGAAGTCCAATTTGAGTTCCATCAGTGGCATTGGGACCCTGGCGCCAGGGTGAAGTTTTCCAGGGTGGTTTCTGGCGTTGAGGCTGAAGTTGAGGCGCAGGCCCCACAACCCGTCTTTTGAGCTGCGTGCAGCGTTTAGAAACTTTCTCACCGGGCGTCCGTTCAGGGCGTGCGATCAGTCGATTCTGGATGTTTTTCCAAGGGTATTGCAATGGTGCAATCCGCCTGCTCTAATTCTACACGCTATTGCGGGCCCCGCGAGGGACGTTTGGGCATTGACGGTGATTTTCCATCTCTATCACCGGGCGACCATTTTGGACAAGTGAATAGTCCACATTGTGTTCTTTTTCGAGAGGATCGTAGTAGTACGATCCGTTCATTATGTTTCGGGTCTGGGATGTGGGTCCCACGAAGCACCGCTCGTGCGCGGTGTGCCGGAATGCACCTTTTTCTCCAGATATCCATTGCACTCAAGTGAGTAGTGCTTTTGACATGTTTTCTCGAGGGGATTGCAATGGTGCGATGCACCTGACTGTTTTCGGGGCCGAGGCTCGGGATGTCGGGACGTGGTTCGGGTGTGAGGCAGTGTTGGTGACTTTTCTGTCGGATATCCATTTGATGCGAGTAAGTAATCCATCTCACATTTCTTTCTGCAAGGACTAAAACGGCACGATCCATTTGGTTGTGCGGAGCCTCTTTCGCGATCTTATTAAATGTGGAAATATGAAGGTGCCCCGGTGGCGGTTCTTCAACCGTGTTTGTAACGGACCCTTGGCGTGGGATCGCGCACTCTTGGGAGAGTGATGTGGATGGTTGTGCCTCAGTCAATGAAGTGGAAAGTTGGAAAAGTTACGTTTACGCCCTTCGTGTTGATGTTGGGGTGTCGTGTGGATGATTGCCTTAGGGCTGGAGACATGGTATACATTGAGAGTATACGAGAGCGCTTGGAGGTACGTGTGGATGTTGGTACCTGAGAAAGTTTGTGCGCTTGGTTGGAAATTGACTTGGGGCAACATGTTGTGTGGGACTCATGTGCGTGTCATGCTCTACTTTGCGTACTTTGACCTCTCGCGATGTAGAGGGTCCTTCTGTGCTCGTTTGGTTGACCAGCAGGGTGGAGTTTTCCCCCTGTCTCTATACTCATTTGTTTGACCAGTAGGGTTGAGTTTTTCCCCCGGGATCAGTGCTTGTTTGTTTGACCAGTAGGGTTGAGTGGTCTCCCCTGGTTTCATTCTCAATGGATCGGCCGGTAGAGGTTCTAGTGACACCTAGTGATGGAATAGGCACTGAAACTCTTTTGGGAGAGTTATTCTGGAGTTGGGTGGTTGCGCGATACCCACTCTGTGTTCGGTTGGCCAGTGTTGTACCCACCAGTAGATATGACCAATGTAGTTATGAGTTTTACCCTCCAGCGGGGTAGGGCAGTGGGTTACTCATTGACTTTTTCGGGTTTTACCCTCCAGCGGGGCTGGGCAGTGGGTCACCCGACGCTCTTAGGGTCTACCCTCCAGCAGAGACTGCGCAGTGGGTCACCCGACGCACTTAGGGTCTACCCTCCAGCAGAGACTGGGCAGTGGGTCACCCGACGACCTCTTAGGGTCTACCCTCTAGCAGGGCTGGGCAGTGGGTCGCCCATCGTCTAGTTCCAGGACTACCCTCCAGCAAGATTGGGCAGTGGGTCGTCTGTCGACTTATCCCAGGTCTACCCTTCAGCAGGGCTGGGCAGTGGGTCGCCTGATGATGTATTAAGGTCTACCCTCCAATGGGGCTGGGCAGTGGGTCACCTGATGATGTATTAGGGTTTACCCTCTAGTAGGGTTGGGCAGTGGTTCACCCGATATCTGGTTATGAAATACCCTCCAGCAGGGCTGGGTAGTGGGACACCTGTTGGCATTCCAGGCTCAGTCCTTTCTACTAGGCTAGTCTGTGGCTTTCCTCCGTGATTACCATAGTGGTACCCCTGGTTATTCGGGTCAATGTTGTGATGGATTTGACTTTGAGAATACCTTTCGACTCTAGGGCAGTGACACGGTGTTGTTTGACTTTCCCTAGAACTCTCAAGTATGAGGGGCACTTTCCCCACCGAGACGCATTCCTGTGACGCGATCTAAAACTGTGCGGGCGAGTCAGTGTCGCCCAAAGTGGATAGTGTCGAGGTGCAATGATTGAGCCCCTTGTCTTGCGGTTCGGGGCAGACATTCAGGATTCTGGGCATCGATGGTGTTTAATTATGGGACTATTGGCGACTCACTTTTCTTGGGCTGAGCTACGGGACGGAGATCCCCTTACGGTCTTGTTCTGGATTCTTGACAGAGCATATGAATATGTATATACCTTGTTTCAATACCCACTTCTTGGGCTTGGTTACTCTCCCTCTATGAGAGGCGAAGATGCGCGGGGTATGCCACGTGCTTTCCGTGTCTATATTCTCGTGGTGCGATGAGTCTACTCTCCTGCTATAGGTAGAGAAGACTCGATGATAAGTTCATCTTCTCACCGTTTTCAACTCCTTGTGTCTGGAAGAGTCTACCTCCTTTCTTTTGTTGGGTTGAGCTGGACTCTCTACTAGTATTCTACTGCACTTTAGGTTGTACTCCCTTACTTGTCCATGTTCTCTCTAATGATCACCCTTCGGTACCTCCTTTGTTGCTCCCTAGAGACTTCAGGGTATCCAACTGAGTATTTTTATACTCACACCTGCTTGGGATTTTCCCGCACTTGGTGTGCCCTTGCAGACAACAGACAGGTTGGTCCTGACGTCAGAGGATCTTAGGATCTTGGGAGCTTGGACCGTGTGCGGTGGTTGGAGTCGGGTTCTAGGTGGGGGACCCTACCAGATGTTTCCTTTTGTTTACATGTTGCTGGGTTGTGGCACAGTTCTGATTGGGCATGTGTTTTTTCCCTTTTCTTTTCGTCTTTCACTTTGTACTATTTAGATGTCGATGCACTCTTGGGGTTATTTATAGTAGTTACCCCTTTTCTTTTCTTGTTACTCTGCACTTTTTCATTGAGTGTGCTGCATGTGTTTGTACAGGTACTTGGGAAAAGGCCCCCCCTGAGTTAGTGTGCTTTCAGCGCTGGTCGCCAGCCCCTGGCCTATGGAGGCGGGCTTGGGGTAGTTGCAGCTCAAGCCCAGGTAGGTTCGGGTCGTGACAAAGTGGTATCAGAGGTGGTTCGTTCCTTGGGAAATTGCACGGACGTCCCTAAAATAAAAGGAATCGGTTGGGATATAGGGAAAAAAATTTGATGTGTCTCGAGAGCGGCTCTCAGGCTAGGGAGTCTAGTGATGGTGCTGCATCCGACGTATCCATTCACCAGGACCTTGATAACCCGCATGTCTACTCGACATGCTGAGACACTTGTTGTAGGGAAAATTGGTTTGTGCATCAAATAGGATTGAGTCTTTGACTATCCTTCTTGAGTCATCTCCCCATCATTATTATCGGTATATACATATATGATCATATGATCGCGACACTCCTTGATAATATTTTGGATGTCTCCGTGAAGACAACCAGCCAAGATACCCGCTTTGGTTCGTGACGAAGACCTTGTGAGCTATGAGACCATGGTCCATGACCCATCATGCGAGCCCATTTCTCCGGGTGGGCCGGTAGCAGCACCCCCATCTGTTGAGAAGAAGACAACTTCAGCAGAGTAGGCTGAGCTTGAGGGCATGTTGAGTGTGCTCCGTGAGTTCCAGCAGTAGAGACCGCTGAGGTTCAGTGGTTCACCTTTTTAGGCTTATGCAGACGCCGGCAGATCAGTGAGTGGCTTTGGCAGCCGACCCTTTTTCATGGAGCAGCTTGACATTGGTGGAGTCTGGTGACTCGGTTTCTTGACGAGTCGTCACTTTCATGGGGCGAATTTCGGTTGTTGTTCTGTGAGGATTTTTGCCCCTCCTTCTTGCACTCCGTTCGGATTCAATAGATCCTATAGTTTCAGCAGTGAGGGATGATGGTGGCTGAGTACGTGGCTAGTTTCGCAGACCGCGCACGATTTTACCCGGACATGGTCCATGATGACTACATCCAAGCGCGAATGTTTGAGTAGGGTCTCTTCCGAGAGATTCGTGTTTTCAAAGTACCCTTGGGCATTTCCACATATGTCGTGGTGCTAGAGCAGGCACTGGTGACATAGATCTTCCTATCACATTCTAGAGTTGGTGGTGGTAGCAGGAACGTTGGAGCCGAGACGTATGCCGCAGCTAGTGGGCGTCAGCATGAAAAACTTCGACACGGGTTTATTTCTGACAACTGGACTCAGGGGCATGGTCTTACACCATAGTGGCACCGGAGGGCACCAGTGCAGCCCAGAAAGAGTCGATGCTATGCTTGTGAAGGGCGAGGTCACTTGGCATGGGACTGCCTGAACAGGCATGCAGAGGGCCTCAGGTAGGTAGCAGGTGCTCCACCACGACAGAGGCAGCGCTGGGATCGGAGTAGTACCCAGAGAGGTGGTGCTAGCAGAGGAGTAGGAAGAGCTGGTAGTGGGGGACAACTTTACGAGGTGTTCCCATCACCACTAGGTGGTCCACGTTAGGCTCTGAGAGCTGATAGTTGGGACCATAGACAGCCACAAGCTTTGGATGTCTATGATCCTGCAGAGCCTAAGGTGGTAAGAGGTATGCTCTACAGCTCTTCTACTTTTCGCAGTAGAATTATAGACTCTGGGTGTGGAATGCTTTCCACCATTCTACTTGCTTGAGGTGGTACCAGAGTGGCGCGGGGCATCAGTGTAACCCTGTGTTGGTATGATAAAAGGCATGAGACCTTTTTCTTTAGTCGATGGTGTCAACTCCATCACTTTTTGAGTGTGTAAGAGAGTCTTGGTTAAGAGACATCGACTGTGAAATCATATGGATATTCTCAAGGAGGGAATCTCCTGGCCTTGTTCCAGGTGTTGGTAGTGATTCCAGTCACGACATGCAACGTAGAGGTTCAATCGGGGAGGTGATCTACCCCCGAGATCCTTTGGGCAATTTGAGACTGTGAAAAGGGATGGAGAGGTTCCCTACCACCTTGCCCTAACCCCAAAGGCTGGTATGGGCGCATATTGTCTTCCACATGGTTTACCAGAAGAGATGTGTGCATGCTCCTATGCACGACGTCGGCAAGGGCCGACCTCGCATTAACGGATCAATCCTTTGGTCAGTGTGTGGTGGTGCAGAGCGGTGCAAGAGTTCTTCTGGGTATGGGAGATCCAGGTGTGGGCTTAGTACCCTGTGTTTCTCCCTAGTTTTTCTTTTCAGGGATGAAAACCTTGAAGGAGGGAATGACGTAAGAACCTAGTTTTTGCTGCGAAGGACTTTGGAATATTCTTTATATTATTCCAGAGCAGCGCCTCCAGACGGTGTGCGGTTCTGAGCCCTGGTGTGGCCAGAATGAAATTTTCAGTGCGTTCACACTGGGAATGCCAAATAAATGGGATAACTACTCAACGGTGCTTTGAATCAGAGATCCGAGTGTACGTATGGGTTTGGAATGTAGTGGTTACCCTAGGAACAACATAAAGCATGTCGACGCGGGATGTTTGGACCCCTCGCTTGCTTTCGGAATGTTAAATGGATAAATTAATTAATTAATTTATTCGTTTAATGGTGAAATGCAAGTATCTCTTAAATGGTGGCTCGGATTGGAAAACTGAGGGCACCGTTGAGTTTGGAACGTGTCGTTTACCCTATGATGAGTGTAAGTTTTGCGGGTGCGGCATGTCTGTGAAAAATGGCCCTAGGGGAGTTTTCCTAATTTGGTGGCTTTGGGCGTTCAGTCTTATAACTTTTGAACGGAAGCTTGGAATCAAATTCCGAGACCGCTGTTGAACTCAGAGAATGGGGTTTACCCTAGGGGAGGCTTAACCTCAACCCCGACAGATGTTTGAAATGCGGGAAAATTTGGGGTTTTTTAATTAAATAAAATTTAATTAATTTTTCTTTTTAAACCGTTACCACCCTCTCCCTCATTGCCCCTTCGTTCTCCTGGGGAATGATGTCTCAACCGAGACAGAACTCTCCTCCTCTCCAAGGTGTTTCGGGTGGATGGCAGATCATTGCAAAGCGACGGGTTACGCCCACGAGGTAGGGTTTTGTTGCGTTTTCAATTCCTACATCCCTCTTTGAATTACTTATTTTGCTTCGAATCTCTGCTGAGTCTTCGAACAAATCCCATAACCGGGTTGTGGATTTTATATGGTTTCCGACGCCTATTTCAGATTGAAATTCCGAGTCCCGAGCTGCCCGCAGCGGTCCCCCGAAGATTGCGGGATTTCGGTGGTTGTCTGGCGGTTTTGGGGTGGTCTGGCCGTTTTTCCATGGGAGTGGAGGCCGGTTCGGCCGGGTGAGCACCGCGGAGGAGCAGCGGAGCAGGACGGCTCGGCGACGGGGGTCTTCCTCAGCAGCAAAGGACGGTGCGGCTGGCTTCAGTGGACGGTGGCGGGGTCGGCCGGGCTTCAGGCAGACGGTGAGTTGGGGCGAGGCGGTGTCGGTTGGTCTTGCGGGTGGCTAGCGAGGGCCAGCCGGAGGTGCGGGCTCCCTCAGTAAGGAGGCATCGAGCATGGGAGGCCGCTGCGCAGGAGGTCGGTCGGCGTGGAGCGAGAGGAGACCGGGGTCTACGGACCCCGGCTGGCCGACCAGGACCCGCCTTTTGCGGGTCCGGTTGGGAGAAGAAGACCGGCCTTTCGGCCGGTCTGGTTCTATATAAAAAAAACAACATAACATAAAATAAAAAAAGTAATAAGGTTATAATAATAATAATAATAATATATTATTATTATTATTATTATTATTATTATTATAAAATGATTTATATTTTAATAAACCATAAACCGGGAGTCGGTTTCGCGAGCCGTCTACGGCGGCGCATGCATCGGAGTGAGTGGAATAATTTGAGATGGTTTTGGGTGATTTTAATCCTTGAGACACGGGGCTCGGAAGCCTGACACGCCGTCAAGCGGTTGGGCGCTTTTTCTGGGGATTCGTATTATGAGCGGCGCAGACGCATCCGACGTCTGCTTTCAATGCCATCAGTGGCGTTGGGACCCTGGCACTGGGATGAAGTTTTTCCAGGGTGGTTTCAGGCGTTGAATCCAAAGTTGAGGCGCGGCCCCCACGACCCGTCTTTTGAGCTGCGTGCAGCGTTTAGTGACTTTCTCACCGGGCATCCGTTCAGGGCGTGTGAGTAGTCGATTCTGGATGTTTTTTTGAGGGGATTACAATGGTGCAATCTTCCTGCTCTAATTCTGCACGCTGGTGCGGGCCCCACGAGGGATGTTTGGGCGTTGGCGGTGATTTTCCATCTCTATCACTTGGAGACCATTTTGAATAGGTGAATAGTCCACCTTGTTTGCTTTTTCGAGAGGATCGCAATGGTACGATCCGTTCGTTGTGTTTCAGGACCAGGATGTGGGTCCCCCAAAGCACCGCTCGTGTGCGTTGCACCAGAATGCACCTTTTTCTCTAGATATCTGTTGCACTGAAGTGAGTAGTGCTTGTGACGTGTTTTCCCGAGGGTATCACAATGGTGTGATGTGCCTGACTGTTTTCTAGGCCGAGGCTCGGTATCTCGGGACGTCGTTCGGGCGTGAGGCATTGTTGGTGACTTTTCCGTCGGATATCCATTTGAGGCGAGTAATTAGTCCATCTCGCATGTCTTTCCGTGAGAACTAAAACAGTGCAATCTGTTTGGTTGTGTGGAGCCTCTTGCGTGATCTTATTAAATGTTGAAATATGAAGGTTCCCTGGTGGTGGTTCTTCTACCGTGTTTGTAGCAGACCCTTGGCATGTGATCGCTCACTCTTGGGAGAGTGATGTGGATGTATGTGCCTCAGCCGATGAGGTGGAAAGTTGTAAAAGATACGTTTACACCCTTCGTGTTGACGTTGGGGTGCCGTCTGCACGATAGACTTAGTGCTGGAGACATGGTATACTCTGGGAGTATACCAGAGCGCTTGGAGGTACGTGTGGATGTTGGTACCTGAGAACGTCTGTGCACTTTGTTGGAGATTTACTTGGGGCCACACGTTGTGTGGGACCCATGTGCGTGTCGTGCTCTCCATTGCGTACTTTGACCTCTCAAGACGTAGAGGGTCCCTCTATGCTCATTTGTTTGACCATCAGGGTGGAGTTTTCCCCCATGCTCTGTGATTGTTGTTTTGAATAGCAGGGTGGTGTTTTGTCCCCTGGTTCTATGCTTGTTTGTTTGACCACCAGGGTTGAGTGGTCTCCCCTGGTTTCGTTCTCGATGGATTGGCTAGTAGCGGTGCTAGTGACACCTAGTGATGGAACAGGCGCTGAACCTCTTTTGGGTGAGTTGTTCTGGAGTTGGGTGGTTGTGCGATACTCACTCCGTGTTCGGTTGGCCAGTGTTGTACCCTCCAGTAGAGATGGCCAGAGCATTTCTGTGTTTTACCCTCCAGTGGGGCTGGGAAGTGCGTTACTCATCGACTTATTCGGGTTTTTCCCTCCAGTGGGGCTGGGCAGTGGGTCACCCAACTCTCTTAGGGTCTACCCTCTAGTAGAGACAGGGCAGTGGGTCACCCGACGCACTTAGGGTCTACCCTCCAGCAGAGAATTGGCAGTGGGTCACCCGACGACCTCTTAGGGTCTACCATCCAGCTGGGCTGGGTAGTGGGTCGCTTGTCGTATTGTTCCGGGTCAACCCTCCATCGGGGCTGGGAAGTGGGATGCCTGATGATTTATTAAGGTCTACCCTCTAGCGGGGCTGGGAAGTGGGTCGCCTGATGATGTATTAGGGTTTACCCTCCAGCAGGGCTGGGCAGTGGGTCACCTGATATCTGGTTATGAATTACCCTCCAACAGGGCTAGGCAGTGGGACACTTGTTGGCATTCCAGGCTCAGTCCTTTATACTAGGCTAGTCTGTGGCTTTCCTCTGTGATTACCGGAGTGGGACCCCTGGTTATACGGGTCAGTGTTGTGATGACTTTGACTTTGAGAATACATCTCGACTGTAGGGCAGTGACGAGGCGTGGTTTGACTTTCCCTAGAACTCTCAAGTATGAGGGGGAACTTTCCCCTCTGAGACGCGTTCTTGTGACTCGATATAAAACCGTGCGGGTGAGTCAGTGCCACCCAAAGAGGATCATGTCGAGGTGCGGTGATTGATCCCCTTCGCTTGCGGTTTAGGGAAGACGTGTGGGATGATAGGAATCAATGGTGTTTACTTCTAGGACTGTTGTGACTCACTTTTCTTGGGCTGAGCTACGGGACGGAGATCCCCTTACGGTCTTGTTTGGGCTTCTTGACAGAGCATATGAATATGTATATACCTTGTTTCAGTACCCACTTCTTGGGTTTGGATACTCTCCCTCTAGGAGAGGAGAAGACGAGTGGGGTATGCTACGTGATTTCTGTGTCTAGCATCTCGTGGTGGGACGAGTCTACTCTCCTGCTATAGGTAGCGAAGACTTGATGATAAGTTCATCTTCTAACCGTTTCCAACTCCTTATGTCTAGATGAGTCTGCCTCCTTTCTTTTGTTGGGTTGAGATGGAATTTCTACTAGTATTCTACGGCACTTTCAGTTGTACTCCCTTAATTTTCCCTTTTCGCTCTACTTCTCACCCTTCGGTACCTCCTTTGTTGCTCCATCGAGCCTTCGGGGTATCCTAATTAGTATTTTTATAATCAACCCTGCTTGGGCTTTTCCCGCACTTGGTGTGCCCTTGAAGACGACGGACATGTTGGTCATGATGTAAGAGGAGCTTAGGAGCTTGGGAGCTTGGACCGCGTGCGGTGGTCGGAGTCGGGTTCCTGGTGGGGGACCCTACCAGCTATTTCCTTTTGTTTACCTCTTGTCGGGTTGTCGCACTTTTCTGATTGGGCATGTGTTTTTCCCCTTTTCTTTTCAGCTTTCACTTTTGACTGTTTATAGGTCGATGCACTCTTGTGGTTATTTATAGCAGTTTCCCCTTTTCTTTTCTTTTTACTCTACACTTTTTCATTGAGTGTGCTGCTTGTGTGTGTACAGGTACTTGGTCAAAGGCCTCCCCGAGTCATTATGCCTTCGGCGCTAGTCGCCAGCCCCTGGATTATGGAGGCGGGCTTGGGGTAGTTGTGGCTCGAGCCCGGGTAGGGTTGGGTCGTGACAACTTGTGTAGAGGTAATTTGGTTATGTATATGGATAATTTCTATGCTTGGAAGTTTTTAACATGCCATGTTCTGTTTATAGCCTTTTGGTCTCATTCAGCCTTTGGATATTATACGTGTTTTCCATGCCTTGTGATCGTAGGATAAAGTGTTGTTTTCTGGCATGCTTGTTAAGTTGTAGATTGGTTAGCCAAGTAGCTCTGTAGGTTTACATCATCCATATAACATTATTATTCACAGACTGGAATGGGGCTGTGGGAACCTAGTGATAATGACTATAAGGGGATAGACCGAGTGAGCTTCCACAGAGATTCATGGACATTGTAGACTACGAGGGATAGACCAAGTGAGCTTCACAGAGAGTCTTGGATTTTATAGACTATAGGAGGGTGGACTGAGTGATCTCCCTTAGATATTCTTTGAGCTTTTTAGACTATAAGGTGATTGACTGAGTTAGCTTCCTCAGAGAGTCATTATTTTGTTTGAAATTCTCTAAACCACTCCAGGAAATAGTAGTAATTGACCAAGTGAGCTTCCTCAGAGAGTATGTGAACTACCTGAGTCTATAAGAGGAATTGAATGAGTGACCTTCCTTAGAGAGTCTCTAGACCTTGGGTATTTAAGGGTTATTGACCGCGTGATATTCCTCTGAGAGTCCCTGACTGCCTTAGACTATAAGGTGAATTTACTTAGTGGGATTCATCAGAGAGTCTATAATTTTTGTATGACCAAACCAGAGGGGTTAGGCTAAGTGCACCGCATAGAGGGTTGTTGGTAATTTTTGGATAGGACCAGAGGGGATGGTAGTGAGTACACCAAGAGGGATTATTTTTTGTGTTTAGATGTTTGCTTCATCGTTGCTTGTTTGATCTACGGGTTGTTTACTACTATGTATCATTCTTTTTAAAACTTACTGTTTCCTGTGCACTATACTATTACCTGATATATACTCACTGACTATTAGGCCCAGATCTTTGGGTGGTTGACTACTGGGATTTTGTCCCACACCATGTTTGGGTCATTCTTTTGGGCCCACATAGAGTATATTTTTGAAGTAATAGTCATGGGAAAGCGCTTTTCGACTTCAGGTACTTGAATGCATTGGGGCCTAAGACCATGGGACCAAGCCAAGGCTTTTGATGCTAAGGAGTTTCTTTTCTGTTTTTTTTGTACTTTAATTTAGTACGATATTCAGCATTGTGTCTTGTTTGGCTGTTTTCCAAGACACATATGTATCATGCATAATTTACTTATATTTTTCTGTAGTTGTTTCTCTATCATTCTTCCAGTTTTTACTATTTTGGATTTGTACTACTTCCTCTATTGTATGTATTGTTACATCCACTGTGTACTCTTCCAATGAGGGAATTGGTTCCCCACTATCACAACCAAGGCCCTCACTACTAGTCGGCAGCCTCTGGAATTCGGGGAAATGCTCTTGAGGCCATGTGACGAACAAGGTATGGGGCACCTCTAGGTGGCTTCCGAAACCAGGATGTTACAAATGCTTTGTTGATGAGGATTTCTTTTCAAGCACATCATCTTTCCTCTTAGTGGAATCACCATAATCTTTTTTACTGGACAATGTCTTGGTAGGAGTATCAACCATCACCCGCATTGCCTTATCAGTTCTTAAATTTATTTCTTCATGTTTAGGAGAATCATGTTCACTATCTAACAGCTAAACAATCTTATCATCGTCTACTTCATCCTTCTATGGTCCTGCCTCAACACCCTCTAGCTGTATGAAATCTTGATTTCTACTTTATTTATCAGACAACTTATTTACTTCTTCTTCACCCTTCTCATATTTTCTTGGGGTAGCATGTTTTGAAGACTCGGCTTCAGATGTTCAGATTGATAACTTCTCAGATGGACTCTTCTTCTCATGATAATATTCTACTTTCTCATATCCTCAGTATAACCGCACTATTCTTCTTATTCATCCACTTCTTCAACTTGCACTATTTCTTCCCTTGATCTCATTCTGGTATCCCCAACTACATTCTTGGGGTCTCTGGGATTGATTATATTAAAAATAATTATGGTACATGAATTTTATCAGAAGCTTTCTCAGAATAATTAAGAAGAGATTGTACTATCTTAGCCTTAGAAATATTCTTCTTTTTCTTATTATATTTTGTTTCTTCTCAAGCTCTTCAGCACCCTTTTCTTTTAATGATTTTTCCTTAGCAGGTTCCAAACTAAGCCTAGGACCCCCCCCCTTTTTGTTTTTCCAATCTTCTCTCAATTTTTCAACTAATTCATCACAATAATATTGTTTCTTCTTTTACTTTGGTGGTGCAGATTGAATTCCATGGTCAAAAGAAACTTTTTATATCTCTTGAATTTTATTTACATTCCCCTTCTTTCAACAGTTTTTAGAGGTTTCAGCTACAACATGTTTCCTTGATAAAAAAAATCAAATTCTTCATTTCATAAATCATAAAACTCTACGGATTCTGCTGAAAATAAAATTTTTATTCTCTGTAGAGTTTCATCGCTTTGAAACATTACCCTGAAATTTCTTAACTTCCATTTGAAAGATATTTTCATTGATTCTAATGAAGAAACAATGATATTTTATAGAATTTCTGGATACATGACAATCTGAGGCATTAGATTTCCATTATTGATTTTCTCATTCGTTACCATGATATACTTATCCAGATTCATATTCTAGAGGTTCACTAAGAAATCAAAAACCTATATATCCTTTTTCCTCAGAGTATCCTAATCTGTTTTCCACGAAATGATATATCCTTGAACTCAATGTTCAAGAATCCTAACATTGGATGAAACATGATGAATATTCGGAGTATTGACTCCAACTAAACCAAGGAACTCTATGGCCTTCTCCTTATCAAAGATTCCTTCAACATAAGGTATCTTATGCAAAAAAATTCAGCTTCTCCTTTGTATGGTATTCCAATCAGACTCGCTATCTTAGACTATGAAATAGGGTATTTCTTACCATAAATCTTGAAAGAATATTTCTCTTTGGCTTCTCGATTAAAAAAAGATATGGATTCATAGAACTCAACTAGAAACTCTGGAATCTTTGGATCCTATGTCGGGGGAATAGATATAGCTATACACTACCAACTATTTAACTTGATGTTCAATGAGATGATTGAATCATAATTATTAATGAAGTCTGGGTCGACAAACCTTTCAAGATAAATCGTCCATTCAGAGATTTCCTATAAAGTTGAAATTTATTTCTGAACAGAGGCATCTTTAGACATTAAAAACTATGGAAGAACTGAGAAATTCAGAATAGTCATGAGTTGGAAGGGTAGAGCTTTAGCACACAATATCTTGGTATTCGATGAGGGAAAACCATCGAGGGGTTTTTATATAGGCAATTTAAGCGACGAATCAACTTCCATGATTGAGCCAATGGTTGAAAACTTCATTAGATGATATGATGGTTGAGATGATGGCTAGAGATAGATTTTGATAATTTCCTATCTTTTGATATTTTTAAGAAAAAAATATAATTTAATGAAAATTGAATCTGAAAATTTGGGAAACGAAATAAAAATTCAAACAAGTAAAAGAGTATTATGAAAATTTAGGAAAGGAAGCATACCTTTCGGATTGCTAGGAAGACTATTCATAATAGGGAAAATTATTCTGGAAAAACTTTAGATTCTGAAAATTTTGATTACGAAATTTTTTAGATAACAAAAAATTTAGATTAAAAAAAATTATATTACGAAAAATTTAACTATGAAAAATTTAAATACAAATAATTCGACAATGAAAATTTTTACTGTGATAATTTTGATTATGAAAATTATAACTAACAAGACAATGTATTCCCCTTATGAAAAGGATTTTGTTACTGTAATGAGATAGGTTTCCACAAGAAGATAATAAGGAATATTAATTTAAATTTATAATTTTTAACTTCTGTTAAATGTATTCAAATCTATCGGATGGTATTGATTTTTTTTTGGAAATATCCTCAAGTTGATCTTGCATTCTGATAAATTAAAGAATGTTAACTCATTTTTATGTGTGATCCCTAAGAATGCGATGCCTAATATCTATGTGTTTTGAATGAGAGTGATGTGAAAGGTTATTGTTTAAGGAAATGGAACTAGTATTATCACAAAAAATTTGTGTTTTGGTAAAATGCACACCATAGTCTGTGAGTGTGTGATGGATCAACAATACTTTAGCATAAAAACTTCCAGCTGCTGCATATTTAGCTTCCATAGTGGAAAGTTCTAATGAGTGTTTCTTTTTATATGACCATGAATATAATGAATCTCCAAATTAATGAAAAGTTCTAGATTTACTTTTTTCTATCCATTATCTATCCATCAAAGTCATCATCTGAAAATATTTTTAAACCAAAATCATTTAAAGAGGTATAAAAGATTCAGAAATCCATGGTTCCCATTAAGTAGCGAAAAATTATTCTCAATGGCTTTAAATGAGATTACATAAGATTATATTGATATCTTGCACATAAGCATACAGAGAACATTATATTTGGTTGACTAGCTATCAACTATTGTAAACTTCTTATCATAACTCTGAATTTTGTTTGATCTACTGGTTTCCCAGCTTTATCATGATCAAGTGAATTTGAGGTACCAATGGGAGTACTAATACTCTTAGTGTTGTCATATCCATATTTTTTATAACGATATTTAATATAATTAGGTTGATACATATAAGTTCCATATGGTTTTTGAGAAATTTAACTACCTAATAAAAATTTTAACTCACCTATCATACTCATTTCAAACTCATATTTCATTAGATTCAGAAAATAATTAGTTAAAGACTGCTGAGTTGGACCAAATATAATGTTATCTACATAAATTTATACAATCAAAACATTTTTCTTATCTTTCTTAATAAAAATGGCTGGATAAGCATTTCCTTTTGCATAATTTTTTTTAAAACAAAAATCATGTAAGTCAATCATACCATGCTCTAGAAGATTATTTAAGTCCATACAAAGCATTGGTATGTTTGAAAACATGTTTAGGATGTTTTTTATCTTCAAAACTAGGTGGTTGATCCATAAAAACATCTTCTTGAAAATAACCATTTAGGAAAGAGAATATAACATCCATTTGAAAAAGTTGAAGTTGAAGAATGAAGAAAAGGAAAGAAGAATATGAATGGATATATGTCTGGATACTGGAGCATAGGTTTCTTCACAGTCTGTCCCTTTTTGTTGATTATATCCTTTAGCATCCAATCTATCTTTATTTCATACTATGATTCCATTTTCTTCGCACTTATTTCTAAAAACCCATTTTCCACCAATAATAGATGTTTCCTTAGGTCTTTCAACCAAGGACTAGACTTTATTCCATTTGAATTCATTTAACTCATATTGCATAACTTTTATCGAATCATCATCACCTAAAGCTTCATCAGTGTTTTGGTTCTAATTGGGTAAGGAAATCTAGATATTCTATTTGATATCTTAAGGAACTTCTAGTCCTTACAAGTTGATTTACATCACCAATGATACTATCACAGGGATGATTCTTATGAAACAACTTATTCGGGTATGTAAAGCAAGTTCATCAACATAAGGTATGAAATCTACTGGGTTAAATATTTCAGAAATGTTTTCTTAGACATTTTCATTAACAGAAGGATCTTCTATCAAGTGTTGATAATTAGTTGTTGAATACATATCTGAGGATGTAGGTTGAGGTTTTTTAAAAACAAAATGATTAGTTTCATAAAATTTTTCATTTACTGTTTCTTCAACAGTACATGTGTTTTTGTTGAAAACTCTATAGGACTTAGAGGTTGTGGAGTATCCTTAAAAAATTCCATCATCGGATTTGGGTGACAATTTATGTAAATTATCTTAAGTATTCAAGATGAATAATTTGCGTCCAAACACATTGAAGATGTAAAGTCTGGGTTTTCTCTCATTCCATAACTCATAAGGGGTTTTTTTAAGAAAATGTCTAATCAAAACTTTATTTCTAATATAACAGGAAATACTTACAGCTCCAGCCCAAAAATGGTTTTTCTATCGAATATTCACTCAACATGGTTCTATTTAACTCTTGAATAATTATATTTATTCTTTAAACAACACCATTTTGTTGATGTGTTCTCTATTCTGAGAAGTTTTGAGTAATTCATTTTTTACTACAAAAAGTTTCAAAATATAATTTTTGAAATTCTCCTACATGATCACTATGAATAGTTATCAATGGAATGTTTTTCTCATTTCTAACGTGGTCTCAAAAACTTTTGAAATATGAAAAAGCTTCGGATTTCTTTAGTAGAAAATGGAAACATGTAAATATATTGTAATCATAAAAAATACATAATATTTTCCTCCAATTCTTCAAGTTTTTTTTGGACCAAAAAGATCTATATGCACCAAATTTAATGCATCATTATTTGAGACTTCACTGATTTATTTAAAACATGATTAATATTTATTTTATTATTGAAAAGGATCACAAACATTATAACAATCAAATCTATTCTCTGGTAAATCCTTAACTAGTATTTTCTTAGAGAGTTTACATAGTTTTTTAAGGTTACAGTATCCTAACCTTCTATTCCATAACCAAGATTGATCTTCCATTGCACTGAGACACAGTAGATTTTGGCTCGTAAGGTATTATATGTTTAGTGTGTATACATTCACTTGCCTATTGGCAGAAAGAAGAAACTCTTCCTTGGAATTGTGTACTAAGCACTTGTCATTCCTAAAATTCACATGGTAAGTTTCATCACATAATTGACTTATGTGAATGAGCTTGTGCTCGATACCTTTAATAAATTAAACATTTTAAATCACTGTTTTTTCAAAAAGAACAATGTTAACTATGCCATTAATTTCTCCCTGAGAATTGTCTCTGAAAGTTAATTTTCCTCCCTTTATCATGATAATAATTTCAAAGAAGTTTTTGTTACCAATCATATTCATAGAACATCCACTATCCATGTACTATGTATTTCTGTTGGTGTTATCTTTACTTTGCTAAAAATAATAGTGTTTGACTTTCGGAACCCAAACTTTCTTGGATCCAGAAATTTTAGAATGAAAAATTTTAGGAATCCGAATTTTCATTGAAAATAAGAATTATCAAAACCTAAAGACAGAGCTTTGTTTATGGAACAATTTTTTTCCCAATTCCCACCACACTGACACATAGTGATGAATAGAGCACATTGAGGTACAAAATAATAGTTATTAAAACTCAGTTTTGAACTGGTATTACCAAAACAAGAATTATTCCCTAGATGTCGATTTCGGGAATTTATCTTATCAAAAGTTTCCTTAACTAAGGAAATGTTTGGAAAACACTTCCTTAAGGAAAATATTTCATACATTAGTTTAATAATAATGTTTTAATCATAAAAAACTATAGTTTTAGCCCAAAAGTTAGTCTCTAAAACATATTTCTTAGAAATTACTTTTTTGAGATCCTTTGAAAGTGTATCCTTCTAAGAATTATATTCCTCAAGATTTTTTGAAATAAATTCAAAATCATGGGTTTTATTATCAATATAATTATAAAGATATTACATTTCCTTAGTATGAACATTAATTTTAGAGTGTTCCTTATTAATTTTTTTTTCTTGACTTTAGAATTTTCATTCCCAAGGAGCTTAGCAAACCTTGAAATTTATTCTTAAGTATGTAAAGTATTATCTTCATCAGAAGAATATTATTCATATAAGGATTCATAATATTTACTATAAATATAATTATCATTCAAGGATATATTGGTTATGGATTAATCATTGTGTACCTTATCCATTAGACAATGATTTCCAATAGGTAGCTTGGCTAATAGATCAAGATTCTTCTGTCCAGAAGATTCATACTCTAAATATTCATTAGAAGATTCACCACCACTTGAACTCTAGGTGTAATTTACATTCAAAATTTTCTTAGATTTATCCTTTTAGTTCATCTTTATATTCCTCTCATAATTATTTTCCTTTCTATTTTTTCTGTTAAGCATAGTACAATGTGGACTCTTATGCCCTGTACTTTTGTATTCATAGCAAGTGACTTACGAATCTTTCTTGAAATTTATTTCATTAATATTTTATCAAGATTTAAATTTATTATATCAAACAATATTGTTCATCATTCAGGAAAGATTGGATAACTCATTTTTTGAAGATTCACTTCCATTAGATTCGGATTGAATAACAGTCCTCTTAGATTTGGATCTTGAAACTCTCTCAGGAGTCATAGCTTTCATATGATTTGATGTTGTTGTAAATGTGACACTGTCAATTCCATTATTTTTTATATTCATATCAGTATCTCTCTTCATTCAATTCTCATGTCGAATAAGAGTTCCAAAAAGATCATCAAGTGAAATATGGGTAGTTTTCCTATTTTAAATTATAGTTGTCCTATTAGATTCCCATTATTTAGGAGTGATGTCTATGATTTTGTATACATGAGATTCATCATCAAATCCTTTATAACCCATAGATAGTAAACTACTAACAATAGTCATGATTCATTGTTTTACCATACATATGGGTTCTCCACAGGGAAAGCAGAAACCATGATATTCAACTTTGCGCATAGCACTTCCAGTTTCAATAAGTTTTGACATTCCAAAGTGGGTTACTTCAAGATTCGTACAAATATAATTTGTTGCATTACAATATAAAATTTTTCTATATATATATTTCTAGTCATAAAATATTGTAAAGTATTGTGTAACTTGTAATTTAGTTGATATTCATGCTTTTCATGGATGGTGAAATTACTGACTTGTCATGGATTTTTTATCCACCAGTAATCTTGAAAAAACTATCTACTCCAGTGCTAATAAATAATGTCTTTATTCGATCTCTTCAATATTCATAATCATTCCCTTCAAATATAGGTGGTCGAATAGGACTATGATTGGAAATCAAACAAACATTAATTCTGGCCATCTAAGTGAAAGTATATTTCAACAAAATCATTGTTAATAACAGAAGTCTGTAAACAAGGATAAAATTTCCTATCCAAAAAAATATTATGAACTATGTGAACTTGAGAAAGAAAACATATATGTGAATATATTTATTTTAGAAATATCTTATGATACCAATTGTAGGATCATAATAAGAGTGTAGATTCTCAATATACAAGAGGGGGGTGAATTGTATACTTTAAAAATTCCTTTGAACCCTTTAAATTTTGTATAAAACCTTCATTGTTTAACCTTAAGGAAAACAATATTTTACAAGGTTAACCATGTTAAATTCACAAAACCTCTTTGTTAATAAAACATGCTAGGTTTTGAAAATTGGGTTCCAGAAATGAAACTTAAGAGAAGTTTACAAGGACACTGATTCTACATTAAAATGTATAGAATCTTACTAAATAGAGTATACAAGTATGAGAAAGTATAAGATAGTTATACATTCCATAATAACAAAATGTAGCATAAAACAAACTTGAAACAATAAAAGTAACGAATATGAAATATTTTAACCCAATGAGTAGGGTATCCAACAACCTTGGATACCCGACCCTTGATTTATACTTTCAAGAAAGTCTGTCTTACCCACACCAGGGTACGCCCTTGATAGGAATATCTTATTTTTTCTTGCTATCCCCGCTCAAGCTCAAACTTCAAGGTAGTCGTAACCGCTATCTTCTTTATCAATGAAGTCCTCAAACTTTAAGGTAGCCGGCAGCTTCATCTTTCTATCCCTGGAAGCCCTCGATTGTACACAAAAACAGTTCGAGTCGCACGAAGCAAGAAGAACAGGATGTTCAGTATGGCAAAAGAATGAGAGTATCTCTCTCTAGAAATCACTTCAGCACCATGTAATCTCTAGAGTTTTAGAAAAATCATCAATGTTGTGATCTTGTTAAAATGATCTCCTATTTATAGGCATTTTCCCAATGGTATGCTCCCTCCTCCAACGGTCATATTATTCCTTGAATCTCAGAGGGACCTGTACATGTGTCACTCAAAAAATTATTGGATAGAAACAAAATCCAGACATCGTTTCATAACTATAACAATGCTAACTAAAATATGGTTGATCTATCAAGTTTATATTTCGGAGTCTAAGGAAAAATAATGTTTAGAGTCTAAAAGGAAAATATTTAGAGTCTATATTACATGTATATTCAGATTCTGTTTTCCATGGAATTCAAAATCAGAATTATGTAGACTTTAGAGTTTGAACTCTAAATAAAATTTAACATGAATTCTGAGGAATTCGGAGCTTGAATTCTAATGAATTCATAACCAAAATTTTAGAGATATCCGAGTCCGAATTTCAAAGAATTCAGAAACTGAATTTCAGTGAATTCATAACCTGAATTCTGATTCTGAAAAAAAAATACTCTATATCAAAGTATTTATATAATTTCGATGTTTTAGAGGTGAAATCAGATTTTTCACATAGGAATAAAAAGAGTTATATTTAGAGATACAAAAATATGAATAATGGAAAATAGGTAAAGATCAATTTTCCTTAGAGAAGAAGAAATTTCTTTATTAATAAAAATACTTAGGGAATAATATTGTTCGTGAAAAATAGTGTTTGTAATTTTCAAAACATAATGGAATGGAAAAGTCATAAGGAATCCTTATTGACTCAACAATTTCTACATTGCCTTACATATAAATCTTCACATGGGTCCATTTGAATGATCGAGTGGAAGATTTTGTTGTATGAGAACTAATATAATGTGTGGGGTTTATAACATCCATATTTAAATAAAATTGGGCATGTTCTCATCATTTCCTCGAGTGTATGAATAGTTCTTTAAGAATAGCTATCAGCTTAGGAGAGATAGTCCAGGATGAAATTAAATTCAATACTTAGATCTTTTTGAATACTTATATAGAATATAGATGTGAACTTTAGGTCACAATAATAAATTATTTAAAGTCTAACCCTATGAAATCTCACTACATAACATACATATATAATGGCATATTGGTCAAGAGATGAATCTTCCTTAATAGATATGAAATGGGAATTTTTGGAGAGATGATCCACTCTAAAAAATATTAAATTTTATACATTGGATGTTCCATGGATACCATTGATTATGAACATAGTGATATTGTTACACTTCCTTGTTGGTATGGGTAGTTTTTGAAATACCCCATTAGGAAGTTGTATGATGGCCCTGACTTCCTAACATAACAAGCACCTAACAATGTAGTCTTCAATATCCATTTTTAATATTATCCCACCAATAATGATCATGAATATGCCTATACAATTTAGTGATTACATGACTCATAGAGAATGTATAAGTATGAGATTCTTCCAATAGATCCTTCTTTATCTCCAGGATATATGGGACACATAGACTTGTATGATATTTTAATACATCAAACTTTTTAGTAATGTACTCAATAAATATCACATTATTCTTTGCCTCTATCCTACATTCTAACAAAATATCTTCACTTTAATATTTTTTGAGAGTTTCAAGGAATGATGGTTGAGAACTAATTTGGGATAGATTTGATGATATCCCTTTCCTAACAACTTCAATGATCAGTTTTACTAATTAATTGATCAAATGATCTATTTGAATCATCATCATAGCTATCACAACATGGAATCTCTTACTTCATGCATCAATGAATTTTTTTACTCATATTGGGTAATAATTAATTGAACAATGAAATTTATTAAGAAGTTACAACTATTACATATGTGTCATGTTAAATTGATTTTTGTGTGAACATATAATTCAAAATTTTCATGACTTTTTTTATTTCACATTTCTCCCTATAATGATACCCCCTCTAAATTTTCATAGAAAAAATAACAACAACTAGGTCTAGGTAATGCCTATGATAATTCTTCTCATGAGGATTTAACTATTGAGATGCATAAAAAATAACCATTTCATTTTTCATGAGGATACACCAAATCAATTTTTAAGATGATTCAAAATAAATTAACAATCCTTATATTTTTTAGGGTATAGTTAACAATGGTGAAATAACCAATATCTCCTTAAATTCATGGAATATTAATTTTCACTCATTTATTCAAATTAACATACCCCATTTTCATGTTAACATAGTTATTGGATTAGAAAATCAAGATTAATTTAACAAAAATCATATAATATCCTACTAAATGAAGGAAACTAAGAATATAAATTACTATTGTAGGATGAGGTCACTCTTCTATAGCCTATATCTTCAAATGTTCAAATAAGATTACATAATTTGTTACAATGTTCCCTATCTTAGAAACTTTTGGTAACCAAAATTAACATTTAGGGTATTTTCTAATTAGAATTACCATACTCAGAGTTCCCAAGATAACATATAGAGTATCCTGTTACTCCTTATGAATTTTGTATTATATAATAATATAAAAAAACATCCAAATACTTATCCTGGTTGTCCATAAAGCTATTATTCATAAAATAGATTAATATAAGAGGATAATTATTTACGATGAATGGAATTATAATAAAATCACAACCCCATATCATGTTCGATAGGAATTCTTTGGGACATTTTCTATCTTTTCCCATAATTGATTTACCCTAATCAGAGTTCAATCATGGAGAAGAATTGAGACCCACAAATCCGGTCAAAATAATCATCAATCCTTAGGAGGTGGAACTTATTATTCACTATGATCCAATTATGATCTCTATAATCAATGCATTTTGGGATTGATCCATCCTTTTTCATCACAATGACAATAGGTTCTCTATAAAGAGACACACATTATCAGATAAATTTATTCTCAAGAAGACCTTCTAATTTATTCTTTAATTCTTTAATATCCATATTCTTCATTCGATAAAGGAAATTTGATATTGGCATAGATCCATGTATGATTTCAATGGAGAAATCCACCTCTAATTATGGGTATGGTTCATGTATCTTTTTAGGCTGACTGAAAATTACTTTTTTATTAAAAATAAGAAACTTTTTAGGAGAAAGTGAGAAACCAAAATAGTTAAGAGAACAACCAAAAACATCCCCAGAAATCAACCAGTACTACCCCACCCAAGCAACTGTTTCATGACGAAAAGCCTCCAGGGATGCAGACCCTCAGCAGACAGTCTCGTGCAGTTGCACGGGCACGGAACCGATGGCAACACCATACCCTCTCAGCATCCCAATCCAAAGGTCTGCCTCGATGAAGACTTCTTGCTCTAATACTCATCCGGAGAAGGTCTAGGCAGAATGCGGGGAATGAGAACAACCATACAGCAAATCCAAAAAACAATCGACCCCAGAAATGTGAAGATCACAAAACCATTACCCTCAAGCCATCCACCCTAGGCCAATAACTTAAGCAGAAATTTTAAAAATATACTTGATGTAACCTCAATCAATTTCCTCTATATAGATTCCACACTAAGGATTCCAACTGTAAATCAGCTCCTTTCAATATCTGCTTCTCAAACTCAAAGACCAGCTTGTACCAAGACTTAATGTACTCCTCTAAACTGATCTTGACTTGATTGAAGCCTCCAACCAAAATTGAATCTTGTTTTTCAATCCATGTATATTGATCCTAATTGAGAGACACCTCAAGAGACCTCCCCATCATTTTAGTTTCCTCCTCCTCAGTTTCGTTGAGCAATAAAGGTTGTTCTATCACATGGTCCTCAGAGCTTAACAGCAAGAAAATGGGATGGTCAGCACAAACCTCAAGCTTCTGGTGTCTCATATCCTCCACGTCCATCTTATTCTTTCTAATTTTCTTTGTAGAACGGGTCTCAATAGGAGGGGGTGTAGAGGAGTATCCCTCCCTCCCCTTCCATCTCCTAGAGTCCCTATCACATCTTAGGCTTGAGTCCTCATCTTCCGAGTGAATAGGTTCATGAACTTTGGTAGCCATCCCATTGACCCTAACATCCTCTCCTGGAGTAAAGGAATCAAAACTCAAATATGCCTCTGGGAGACCTTCGAACCAGTTGCGCAAGGGAACCGTCAACTGAAACGAACCCAAATCCCCAATCTTCTCACCTCTGGTTGTAACAAGCACAACCCAATCAGACCCTTTCCTCCCCTTACTGATAGTTGTACTGCCCTTCCATTCTTCCTCAGCATCCAATCCAAGAAACTCCACCTTCTCACTTTCAGATGAGCAGTCCAAGGACTGGCCCCCATTCTCCTTGCCTTCCACCTGGACCTCCACGTGCTAGGATTTTCCTTATCCATCTGGAATTCTACCGTTGGGAGGCCCCGTGAGATCTGCCTTCATCATGTTGAAGGGGGAATCTGGAGTGATCACCGAGTCTTTAAATTTATGAGGATGATCACCTAAGGAAGAAACAACCTTCTCATCCTTTTCCCCTACATTAAACTACTCATTCTCAGCATCCTCCAGGGATGAGAACCGGTTCAAGGAGCATGGATCAACACTGACCATTTCAGTGCTGATCAGGAGGGACTGCTCAACATCATCTGCACATGTTAAATGGTCAAGACCACACCCCATGAATTGGTGTCCACCACTGTTAGAATTTTCATGGATCTCCAAGGAGGTTTCTATTGCCTCCTTACCAACATGAGTATGAAAAGCATTATCCTTGAGATCATCCTTGAGCCTACTAAAAACAGTAGACACCAAGGGATTTTCATCCTGCTTTGTAGCAGGTGAGGAGTGTTCAGCAACACTGAACCCATTTCCACTAGGCTCATGAACTCCTCCATTACTAACTTTCAAAACATATCTAGCCTTCACTACATCCTGTTTATGGTGACCATCACAGCGGAAGCATGCCATAATGTGTCCCAGTCTATGGAAAATTGAAACAAAATCCATCAATTGATCAAATATCTCCGGCTGCTTGCATCGAATCTCCTTGGTAACATCAATCCAAATCGTCTCCACCAGCACTCTCGAGGTATCAACCTCTACACACATCCATGGGTTAATCAGATGACAAACCGAGGCTGTACGGGAATCAACACACAGAAATCACCCAACCATGTTCCCCAACAGACGCATGATCACAGGTTTTTGAAAGGAGAGGGGAAGAAGGGGAAATATAATCTGGACTGGAATGAAAGGGGAATCATGATTCATATGAAAATCATAGGTCCGTCTGCATAAATGAAACTCATACCTTCCACACTTCCTGGGAGAAAACTATAGCTCATGAACCATGTCCTCTGATGAAGAGAAAAAGACCATCAGACTCCACTTATCCAGCAATCCAACAACCAGCTGAAACTGAAGCCCCCAAGATTTTGAGATGAACCTGTAGAAATCATCCACTAAAGGCCGAAACATCTAAAATATAGCAATCAAGGTCAGATCAAGGAGGCCCTCAGCTTTCGAGATCTCCAGAACCAAAATAGGGACCACAGGGTGTCTGTTCTAAAAGCCATGAACCTTTGGATCGATCTGAATCTCAGGGAAAGGTGGATACAATGCAGGGTCAGATAATCGGGTGAAGCGATTCCACTGCGAGACCTCCTTCTCTAACACCCCCTCTGACTTGCGGTGGAGGAGGGATAACCGCTGAACCCATTATGTATCTATTTAGGAAATATTTCATTGTATTCCTGAATGAGGGGGTCATAATCTATCTTTATACTATAATTTCCTTCTTCCAATTCACAAAAAATACTCATAAAGAACAAAATGGGAGGTTCTCACGAGAAAACTAATGATGAGATAAATCTATACTAAAAACAACTATAGGATTTCAATTCATGAATTATGAAATTATGTTGCTTCTATTATAGAAGGAGATTCCTTGTCCAAAAATGACCAATGAACAAATATTATTAAATTCAATTTTATAGGAGTTGAAAATATGGGATCATCTTATAATATTTTTCAAGAAAGGAAAGAAGATTTGTGGGGTGGTCTTCAAACCATGTAATGTTTCCATCTACTCTGATTTTAGTCGAACCATCTGGAACCATGTTTTCTTCTCATTAAACATGTGTGGTCATATAGATAATAGTGTTAAATGAACTATTTCATTCCATAAAACACATAGTAATTAGCTATGAAATATGAGTTACCCCGTTCCAAATCAAGTTTATGGTGGTTGAAGAGTCACTTTCAATATAGAGGTTTTTAAAACCAAATATATCGGAAAAGGAAATCTCATGTATCAAAATCGACATCCTTTCTTCAAGGAAAGTAGAACTTCTAAAATAACTGATGAAACATCCATGAATATGACTGACTTGATTCCTAAAGGCAGCATCACACACTGTAGGTATTAGGTTTCCCTAGGTGGTTCTATCAATATTGATTTCGATCCATCTAGGGAGAGGGCCTCTGTAGAACACATCCAAAGTGAGATGTGATTAACAGAAATTTTCATTAATAAGTTGATGCTTCAGGATTCCAATGTCATCCATGATGTTGTGGCAATGTCCCTTTTGCAATAAAGAAGCATCACATATAGAAATAAGGATCCAAATTCGAATGGAATTTACATTGAGTGAGTAATTGATATGAATAATATAATTTCAATCATATTGGATCACATGGTGGGGCTTAGTAACTATAATAAAGGAGAGTTTACTGATTTTTTGAAAACCTTATATTTTTACTCATTTCATAAGTTGAGTATTGACAGAGTTAAGAATCAACCATCTACAATAAAAAATGACAATAAAATAGTTCCATAGAGTAGAAGCACCAGACAATGAAATGAAGAGGTGGTTAGTATCTTCTCTGTGTTGATTACAAATTTTAAACAAATAAAAAATATGGATTCCAAAATATTAGGGGCAATTTTATGTGGGGACTCTCTAGTGAGAGAGACTCTAGATGATATTGAATGTCAATGGTTAAATTCAATGTTTTTTAAAATATTTTAGCCAATAGTAATCATTATCATTGTTACATGAATAATGATTTTGGAAATTTTTAGAGTAAAGCATACCATTGTGAGATGGTTCCCAAATTAAGAAATAATCAGTGTAAGTAAAATAGTAGTTTTCAATGACATTTAGAATATTATCAGGGTGGGGATCGTGTTGAGAGTTTAAAAAATTTCTGATAGTGTTGTTTTATTAAGAGATTGATCAGAATATATCAATGAAATTAAAGGCATTCTAGTCTAGTTATCCCATATGAATTTCATGCTAGAGTCACTAGAGACCATCCATCTAGAATTAATCATAATATTGGTGAAGGAGTGCTTGATGGAAAGCCATATAGATGAACTAATAAAATATGGATTTCCCACCTTCTGTTTTTCAAAGAATCTGTTTTTGTGAAAGGTAATACCATATGATGTATTATGAAGAAGTTTCCAAGTGAGCATATCCTCAAGGGATTCATTAAATAATTTTAAATGTTTCATACCAATACAACCATTCTAAATGGGCCTGAAATAGGTTGACCATAAAGTAGTCACATGTTTTTTTTTCAGAGTACTACCAGTGCAGATGAAATTCTTAATAGTGGTTTTCATCTTTTTGATAAGACCAACATACCATTTGTATAAAATCATGGATTAAACCATCTTGGATACAATCATACATTTAATAAGGCAAGTCCTACCTTCCATGGAGAGAGCATTGCCTTTCTAAGAAGAATGCTGGTTTAGAATTTGATCAAAACTTGTCACAAAGTGACAAGACATGGGCCTTCCGAAAAATATAGAAACACCAGGATATGTGAAAGTTAGTATACCAACATTGGTATACATTGAACTTATGGATGGGTTTTAACTATATTCCAATTGTTGTTAGTGTTGAGAAGATATAGTTTCACCTCATCATGAATGTTTTTTCCTATATGAACATATCTTATTTACATTTGTAACTTTCAATACATAAGTAAGAATGTCTATATATGCTTCTTCCATCATTAATTTAATGTGTTAGTTTTCACATTCATTACACCTATTCCATGATCAATGTACCTCCATAAATTTTGATCTAAAAATATCATATTTTTGTTAGACTTGGGTGACCATTGTGTTACAAAAAACATCGATTCAACCTTTTTATCACTCCACACTATCTCTTAATGGGTTTTATAGTAATGATTTTCTATATTCATCCTTAGATGGGGTCCAAATACACCGAATAATCATTAAACCCTTTCCTTTGGATCCATATAAAATATAGTAGTGTATCGGGAATGTTCTGTAATGTTCCCTTCATATACTCTCACTAATTAATTTTTCTATGCTATAGTTATAGGAATTACTTTTCCATTATTTTTCTCATTGAACCTGAAAAGTAATTATTTAATAATATTCCCATGATCGCATCCCAATCTACATCATCAATCTCCATTTTTAGGTTCATTTTTTTAATTAGTTTCCACCATTGATCATCTAATCCTTATAAGTTGTTTGTGATATTCTCTCATTCTAACCAACAATGTATAGAAAATAAAATTTATATAGATCTTATACAATGTTCACCAGTCAATGGTTTAGTAGATCCACTGAAATAATTTTTTAGTTAACACATAAGGGACTCAATGGAATGTAATTCCATTCGAGGTGAATCTGGTCTCTCAACTGATTCAAGTTATTATTAATAACATTATATAGTTGATTCATCATCATCATGATGTTTTCAATTTTATCGTCCATCATGATGCCATTAGGGTATCATCCACTGCACTCCTCATTTAGGTGGTTCCTCCTTTTGCAACAACAATAATAATAGAATAACAACTTAGTGAGAAACTTTTTACTTTATCAAATATTATACTTATAAATGGATTTTTTGTCATAAAAATCATTAGGATATATGTTATTAATTTATTCTAAAAATAATTAAATTATCAATATTTATCTATATTAATGGTTCATAAACATCTTCTAATTAACAAATCATATCCCCCAAAATTTCCACACTAGGAGTGTAGCAAGGCCTATTATCAGGAACTAGTTCCCATTCATGTTTAGATCAATGTTCTTTTGGGTGCATCCCCTAAATACATATATTCTTGAGCCACATCAATATGTTCATATCCATAGAGTGTTTTATTTTCTCGGAAACAACTTACTTAAAAATCACCAAAATATGAAAATATTTTTACATATTTTGACTTGTCCTAGCATAATTCAAATAGTTCTTAAGTTCAAATTTCATAAAATAACTAATCTATAATTAGATACAAACTACTAAATCCCTCATTTTATTGCATAAATTTTCATTACATGATATAAAACAGAGTATATTTTCAAGTATAGTTTCCAAGAAAAAATATTCATAAAACCCGAAAACATGAAACGGTTTTCCTTATCAACATGAAATAAATATTAAATTGTTGACCATAGGATATACATAATTTATCTCAAAATATGGGTACACACATCATTGGAAGCATGTGATCATGATGAATATGTAGAGACTAAAAACGATAGATTTATAACATTTAATCTAGAGACATAATAATATTATTATGAGGCATAATGATATGGTATGAGAAAGAAAAATATCATAAAAATAAGAGAATGAATCATTACATGGATATGTGGATGAAAGATTTAAATTATAAAATCAAAATCTTATCAATATTGTTTATCGGCAGGGTTTCATAAAGTAAAATTACCAAGTTTATTCACCAAGATATCATTAATCAAGCCATATATAAATAATAAATTCATTACCCAATGCATTAGAGCGCTATTAGTGAGGACCCGTCATACGTATAAATTTTATGTGAGACACATAGATCATTAAAATATGTTTCATTAATTACCTGTAAATAATAAATAGTTATTTTATTATAAAAAATTATAATATTCAAAATATCTTTAAAAAAATTACCCTTGTATCATTTATAACCCATGAAAGGAAATATGAGTTTCATATACCTAAATCAATGTATAAAAAGAATTTTTAAATCTATTTTGTTACCCTTTAAAATGAAATGACTTTTTAGTACCCAAATAAAAATAAAAATAAAAAATATATCATGAAAAATAAGATGAATTGGGAAAAAATTATACAACATGATGGGTATAGAAATGGTTTTACAGTTGGAAAAAATTGGGGAGACAAGGATCTCTCATTCATAAAAGACTCTTCCTAAAATAAATGGATAAAATAAACTGTACAAGAAGAACTTAGTTTTAAAATTGGTGGACATGAAAAAAACAAGAAACTTTAATGGAAAAGAGAAGGGACAATTTCCCTTTCCATGTAGATGTGTTGTTAAAAATTGTGATTGGATCCTTGGGGGATTGAGGATAGCTTTGTGGGACTCCATGGGGGAAAAATCAGTAGAACATCATGGAGGATGAATTTTAATAGTTTGGAAATGGAGAAATGGTTGGGTATTGATCAGATATGTGGGTGATTTGTTTAATATTTTCAAATTATAGGTATTAGAAATCTAGGTTATTGAAAATGAAAAACCATTTGCATGCCCATGGTATTTTCTCATAGTTTTGGAAATATGGGACATATTTTATGTTATTTTATTGCTAGAAAACCAAAAATCATTTATAAATAAATATTTTGTCAAGGAATCAAATGTTTCAACAAAATAATATTTTTTTAAAAATTTAATATTAATTTATAGAATTTGGAAAGTACTGTATACTGTTAAAAATTGAATAAAATATATTAAAATACTTAATATAGATAAAATAAAATCTTTATGGTAATGGGTTATATTTAATTATTTTATTACACAATTATAACATAAACATGATATCATTAAAGATAATGTAACCCAAAAAAACATTTTTTTACTTTTCCCATTTAATAAATTATTCTAAGAGAATCCCCATAAATTCATCCTATCTTAATTTTGACAATATAATTTCTTTAATTATGTTTATTCTATAATTATATTTTTATTTATGATTATGTTGAGTTATAAATGTAAAACATTTTATTTATTTAAAAATAAAACTTTTTAAGGAACCAACAAAATTCTAACACATATATATAAAATCTTATGCCATTATAAAATTATTCTATCATTTATTATTTATGTAAAATTGTTTTAAATTCCTATTTTATTTTAAAAAACTATATATTTACAATAAATTATTTTAGTATAAATAAATATATATATATATATATATATTTATAAAAATACAAATATTTTTATTCACAACCAAAGAACATTTTATTTAATTTATCACAATTAAACATGTAATTTACCAAGGAAAAATTATTAAATGGTATTGATAGAAAAAAAAACTTTTATTTATGCATTGGAAATTTAAAATTACATATGTATGCTCTGTACATGTAATCCCTTAATAAAGCTGCATACACATAGAGGGTATGGTGTGTTGTGGTTGTAGTATCATGGGGAGTCTCCAAAAACATCGACTGGGAGGTAATCCCAACTGACTTGGAACTCACTAGTTATATAATTTTTTCAAGTGTCACTAGTTAAATCTTGACATTCGCTTGGTGAACTGGAAACCCCAGTTGTGATACCTCCCTGCAAATCACTGACAAAATAGGGTTTGAACGACATGACTCTATTGGTTGAGGACATTGATTCTCCTTTCTGTATAAATTATACTATCATAATAATACATAGAAACCCATATTACAGTGGTAAAATTATCAATTTTGGGTAAAGTTACAACAAAACATATTGAAAAATAGTCATATAATGGTCAAATTGTAAAGACCCATAATTTCAATGTAATTGTTTTTAAATATATGAAAATTTTACAAGTCCGTGAAAAATGACGTCATGTGATTTTGGGGCCCGGAGTTCCTGGAATGAATTTTTGAACTTTTTTTCGGGTACGTTCAGTAAACGTGCCAGCGGGTTTTTATAACTTTTGAACTGGTGGTCGGAATTGAAATCTGAGGACACCGTTGAACTCGTAGTGGTGGTATTCTCATAAGAAGACATTCAACTCCAACATAGTGGGTCAATAGTGAAAGATATATTTTCATGTTTTGGTGAAGGAATAAAATTAAATAAAATGGTGTAACATTTTATTTTTATTTTATTTTGAAACCACCCATGTGGATATTTTTCATGTGGAAGCCACCGGAAAAAAAACCTCCCATGAGAGGTAATGAAGGTTGGGACCACCGAGCCTAACCTCCGATGAGAGGTTTTGGTGGTGGGGACCACCGGAGGATTAAAACCCCATGAACTCTGTCAAAAGTGTGGGGGAGCCTCTTAAAATTCCCCTGCTAAAATGGTGCCACCCCCATAAATTTATTATGCCAAACTATGTGATTAAATAACCCAATTTGAAATTGGGCCATCAATTAAATTGGGAAAACATATCAGTTTGGCTACATTTCATTTTGGTGGATTTGGGGAGAGGAGAAATATTGGAAGAATTTCACTTCTACAACGAAGAACGCCATCAGAGAACGTTCTTTGGAAATCATGGAAGAGGACGACGAGCAAGCCTAACATTGAAGCATAGTTGTAAGCAACGATCTTTGGAACTCTCTTCGCCTTCTTCGACTTCAATCTTGCACCAACATCAATGAACAATCCAAGGTAGGGGTTTATTTGTGAATGATTATTTGCGGGAAATTGTACGGTGGTAATTTGAAATTCTTCTCTACTTCTGTTCATGAGAATTCTTCGCAATTCATGTATAAATTATGTCTACTTTCTACCGCCCTAACACGGAAAGTGTGGGCCAAACAAACATGGCTGGTCTTCTTAGCAAACCCTATTGTTAATTGTTAATCACGATGGAGGAACGACTATGAACCACTGTGGGGCATGAGAACAACGGCTGACACCTCCGCCGACCGCGATGAAGGTGACGTTGCAATGATGCCTCCCCACAGCTGTCGCTGCCCTGTGAGCTCCGCACCCGACGAATTGGCCACCCGCAGCCTCTGTGTTGTCCGTAACCAGGCGGCCACCCTCCGCGGCCAAGCCGCCGCCCACGGCTGAGCCACCACCCGCGACCGAGTCGCCGCCCCGCGGCCGAGCCGCCATCGCCCTGCGGTCAGGCCACCGCCCGACGTGCAAGACACCCTCCCCTCCATGGTCGAGGCGCCACCCTGCGGCTGTGCCGCCTCCCCGTGTCCTCGCCGCCACCACCACCCCACAGCCTGGCCGCAGCCCCGCGGCTGAGTCGCCACCTCCCCGCCGCCAGCCCGCCGCCCCGCGGCCGAGCCACCACCCTCCGAGGCTGGGCCGCCTCCTGCGGCAACACCGTACAACCAAGCCGCCTCCTCCCTCCTGGCCTAGCTACCCTGGGCTTGGCCAATCCACCCCGTTCCCTCACAGTACCCTCGCAACCGAGCTGCAGTCCAAAGCCGAACCGACCCGCGACCTCCACCGCACTGCGACACCTGCGGCCTCCACGGCCTCTCACGGCCCTCGTGGCCTGCCAAACCGCCCAATAGGCTGGGCCACACCACGGGCTAGATATGACCAAGTGGTTCGGTCTAGGTCGACCCAAATGAGGTCGAGTCGGTCCTCATGGGTCGGACAGGACCCGGACCCGATATGAACCTATACTTTACTTGGTCCATAACATTGGCACCAAACGTCTATTTAATGAACCTTCAGTGACCCTTGAAACCTTGGGACAAGGTGGAACCTTTCGTATACCACATTAAATATTTGGTTAATGTTGTAGTATGGTCAGGTTTTATTGAGCACGAATCCAATCAGGCCCTCTGGACTAAAAGGAAAATTACTTACAGACCGGTCACCCGATTGACGCACCGTCTATTGTGTTGAGACCCCGATGATGTGGAGGTACTTTGAGATACTTTTTCATGATATTTCGTAGCAGTTTTAAATTTTACCAGTGACTTGTGGAGCGGATCCTCCAAGAGATGAGAAGGAATAGTGAGGGAAACCAATAGTAGGCTGTGACGAGAAGAATGAATAGTAATCTTGTGTTGGTCAACTCCTAGCGATCCTGTTTGGGTCAGCTCCTATCAATCTTGTGTGGGTCTACTCTTAGAGATCCTGTGTGGGTCAGCTCCTAACAATCCTGTCTGGGTCACCTCCTAGAGATCCTTTGTGGGTCAGCTCCTGGAGATCTTCTGTGGGTCACCTCCTAGCGATCATGTGTGGGTCAGCTTCTAGCGATCCTCTGTGGGTCACCTCCTAGTGATCCGGTGTGGGTCAGATCCTAGAGATCCTATGTGGGTTAGCTTTTAGAGATCCTGTGTGGGTCATATTCTTTATAGAGTAAGTTTATTTAGTAGTTTCATCTAATCATCTCTACTATTGTTCTTAAGTTATAGCTGGTTTGAGCTGAGTTGGAACCTGTGTGGTACTTTTACTTCGTGGTAATACCTTGATGGTATTCTTCGGTGTGGAACACCTATGTGGTATATGCCTTTGTGGTTTTTCCTTCCATTTTGGAATAGTTGAGCTTTGGGGTTTTGAGTTAGACCATGTGTTTCCTCATGATTGAGATTGGCACACTTGATAACTTAGGTATATGTATGCGCATATACCTAAGTATGGTTTCCACAGGTTTACTAGCTTTGTGGTTTATCCTTAGGGTACATTATAAGACCATGAGGGTCTTGAGTTCCCTACTGAGAATCATTATACTCACACATAAATGGGCTACACCCACACATCATTCTGTTTCGGGAAGATGATGGATATCGCTAACTAAGGATGAGAGTACCAGGACTGGATGGTGCCTGGAGGTGGACCAGACGGCGTGTCAGTACGCAGAGGAGATAGTTAGATGTGGATTGATGAAGAGGTGATCAATAACTACACTTCATGTAGGAACCTCGGAGGATGACCTAGTAGCTGTATTTCTCTTTCCTTAGTTGTATTTTATTTCAGTTATACATGTACCTTTACTGTTGGTCTTGTATTCCAACCACTTTTACTTTCAACACTATTTTTTTTATACAGTTTGTTTGTGTTTGTATCTTGTTGTGTGCTGAGTTATGTGATCTTATAGGATATAAAGACAAGACCTTCCCTATTTTAGGGAATATGACGTTCGGTTCTAGTTGCCAGCCCCTGGCCTATGGAAGGTGGGCTTGGGGTAGTTACGACATGGGCCCTGGGGAACGAGTCATGACAAATTGGAATCAAATGAGTCGGTTCTACGGTAGAACATAGGACTCTGATATTTATTTTAACTATAATAGTGATAAGTGTAGTGAGTTTGGTTATCATTTTTGGGAATCTAGTGTTGGTGCGGCGACCGACGTATCCATACACCAGGACCATGAATTATGTTTTCTGAATCGATGCATGAAAATACTGATTGCGTGTGTTTTTTCAAGAGTTTTATTTGTGACCTCTTTGAGTCAGCTCACCAGGTATAACTTATTGATTGTGTAACACCCGTTTCATTTCAGGATGCCTTCACACAGAATGCTAGCTAAGGTTCCGAGAGTAGAACACACTGATATCCCACCAAGCGACGAGGCCTCGGTGCAAGGCCCTCTTCTAGTAGAGGCACAAACGGTACCATTAACCATTGGGCCACTGATGCCACCGGCCCCAGCAGCAGACATGGCATGCCTCCTGAGCGTGGGGCGCTAGTTCTAGCACCAAAGGCCACCCAGGTTCATGAGAGAGACAGACCCACAATCAGCTGAGGATTGGTTGGAGGCTGTAGTGAGAGTATACTGACTGGTAGAGACACCGTCTGATATCATGGTTATCCTTGCCACTAGCCTTCTACAGGAATCATCAGGAAGATGGTTAATATTGATGCTCTAGGTTCACGATGAGGTGACGCTTCTCTGGGAAACATCGAGAGCATGTTTTAGGAAGATTTTGTTCCAAGGACTCTTCACGCAGTGCAAATACATGAGATTCTTCATCTACAACAGGGCAGGATGACTATAGATCTTTATTCAGCAAGGTTTATTGACTTCTAATGTTCCTCCAAGGATATGGTATGGGATGAATTTTTCATGACAATAACCTTCGAGCAGGGGATCAGGTGGGAGATAAGGGCTTCGATGATCTCACTCAGCATCCTGATGTAGGAGGGGGTGTTTGTGTGAGCCCTCTTAGTGGAGACTTTTCTTGCTGAGCAGTCACCAGTAGCGAGACCCACCACAAATAGTCACGTAGCGGATTCTCCTATAGCTGGTAGCAGACAGATGTTGCAGTGGTCCAAGAGGACCAGTCCTACAGTTGTACGACCGCATGACTCAGGATTGGTTGTGCGGGGCACCCGAGGTGGAGCCAGTCATACCTAGAGCAGGCAGTGTTACACATACGGAGGGCTGGGTCACATGGATCATGACTGTCTGACCCAACATATGAATGATCAGCGTATGGTCATAGGACCATCTAGGAAGAGACAGAGGTTCGACTGAGGATTTCCATAGGGAGCAGGCCATCATGGAAGAGGAGATGGTCATGCAGCTGGCGGTGGGCGACGATTCGAGATGTTACCACCACCACCACCAGACGGTCCACCCCGACCATATACAGAAAGGGGACAACGGCAAGCTCAGCTTCTGTTAGCTTAGGTCTATGATCACGATGCTCTGGAGATGATATGTGGTGTGATATGTGTCTACTCCACCTCAGCTTTAGTACTTATAGACATAGGTTCCATTCATAATTTTATTGACACATCCCTCGTTCGAAGCATGGAGATTCAGACGCAGCCATTTGCTGGATCCTTACGGCTAGAGACTCCTACAGGAGAAGATTCGATTATTACGCACTGGTTCCGGTAGTGCGAGCTTACTCTAGTAGGAGAGAGCTTCTACTGGGATCTCCTAGTAGCAGTGTCGAGGCCTTACAACATCATCTTGAGTATGTACTAGTTATCAACAGTCTATGCTCAAATAGACTCTATTAGGCACAAAGTGCGGTGTGTCCGCATGGACGGGGCCATGTTTACCTTCACCGACGAGAAGGGATCCTTTGTTTCATAGGATGGACATACTCGGAGGAGAGTGCAACCGATCACACACCAGTTGGCTAGCCTTACCTTCAGAGCAATTGATGTGGAGAGTCTGAGTTATCCTATAGTGGTGGAACATTACATAGATGTCTCCCTTGAAGATGTTCCAGGTCTACCTACTTGCAAAGATGTGGACTTTTACATTGACTTGTACCCTAAGACGACACCGATAAGCACACTAGCATACTGGATGGCTCCCGTAGAGCTCCGTGAGCTATGGTTACAGCAAGAGAACTTGTTGGGGAAGGGATTCATTCAGCATAGTGTTTCTCCTTTGTTAGCCCTGTTTTTTCTCCAAGAAGGAGGATGGGAGCTTGAGGCTTTATGTTGACTATCGGTACCTAAGTCAGGTGATCGTGAAGAAAAATTACCCACTTACGAGGACTGTCGACCTCTTCGATCAGCTCAAGAGAGAATGGTGGTTCTTGAAGATTGACCTTATATCATGCTATCACCAACTCTGTGTACGAGACAAGGATATGTAGAAGAAAAACTTTTGATGTAGGTATGAGAATTATGAGTTCCTGGTTATGCCATTCGGTGTAGACAATGCTTTAGTAGTGTTCATGGGACTCATCAACAAGATATTTCAGCCATACCTTGATCACTTTTTATTATTCTTCATCGACAAAATTCTGACCCACTCGGCTACTGTGGAGGAGCATTCCTATCATTTACAGGTAGTACTGGATACACTCCAAGATCAGCATAATTATTGTAAGCTCTCGAAGTGATAGTGCAGGATCTGAGAGGTTCACTTTCTAGGAAATTTCATATTGGAGGCTGGTGTTGTATTGGATCCAGTGAAGATTGATGCGGTACCCGCTTGGGAGCCACCCAGCAGTGTGACGAAGGAGCGAAGTTTCCTGGGTTTGGCCGGATACTACTGGATATTTGTGACATATTTTTCCATAGTTATAGCACCACTTTCATCATTGAAAAAGAAGGGGAAACTCTTCATGTTTTCATAGAGATTCTAGAAGAGTTTTTTGGAGCTGAGATAGAGGCTGAGTAGTTCCCCAATATTGAGGCTTCCAGTGGAGGGCGTAGGGTACGTAGTCTATTGTGACGCATTAAGGACCAGGCTAGGATGTGTACTAATGCAGTAGTGAGCAGTGATCACACATCATTCTCGACAACTGAGACAACATGAGAAGAACTACGCAACCCATGAACTGGAGTTAGAAGCTGTGGTCTTCGCCTTGAAGATGTGGTGATGATACTTGATGTGAGAGCTCTTTACAGTGTACTCTAGCCACAAGAGTCTTAGGTATATCTTCTCTCTGAAGGACATGAACCTGAGATAGCGATGTTGGCTTGAGATCCTCCAAGACTATGATTTTGAGATAGTCTATACTTTTGGGAAGGGGAATGTTGTAGAAGATGAACTCAACTGGAGGTATGGAATACAGTTGCTAGGCGAGGCGACGTAGAAACTGGCCGCTTTGTAAATATCTTGTGTGGATGGAGATGGAGCAGCTTTCCTTCAGTCTCTTACAGTCACTCCCCCACTTCTTCAGTGATTCAGGGAGGCAAAGTGTGGGGACACTGATTGCGAGACATGATGTGGTAAGATATCTACAGGACATGCACGTAATGGATTTTACGAAGGTGGGGAGCACATCATCCTCTTCAGAGGATATATCATGGTAATAGTGTTTCATTGGGAGGAATTGTTGAGGGAGTTCCACACATACACTCTAGCGGTATATCCAAGAGTAGAGAAGTTGTACGGAGATCTCCGACGATATCACTGGTGGTCGGGATGGAGAAAGCAGTAGAAGATGTTTTCTCTCAATGCCTCACTTGTAAGTAAGTGAAGGTAGAGCATCAGGTACCAGGAAGCTTGGTTCATCCTTTAGAGGTCCCATAGTGGAAGTGGTATGGGGTATGCATAGAATTTGTGATGGGACATCCATGTACATCTAGGGGTCATGACTTGATTTGGGTGATTGTCGACCGACTCACCAAGTCAGCCCACATCCTACCGATGAGAGAGCAGGATTCAGTAGAGAGCTTAAGACTCCTCTATGTGCAAGAGATTGTGCCGATACATGGAGTACCATCGACAATTGTCTCCGATCATGATGCACGTATTACTTCCTATCAATGGAAGGTGTTGCTAGAGGTTTTTGGGACACAACATCATTTGAACACTGCCTTCCATCACCAGACGGATGGTCAGACTTAGCGGACCATTACGACCCTCAAGGACATGCTACGTGACTGTGTCCTTGATTTTGGTCGTAGCTAGGTGGATCAAATATAGTTGGTGGAGTTTAAATTCAACAACAGTTATCACTCCACTATTGGGATGACACTTTTTAGGGCCTTGTATGGGAGACATTTCAGATCAACTTTGTGCTTGACTGACCCAGGGGAGTCAGCACTATTGGGACCAGATATGGTACGAGCTACCACAGAGAAGGTGTGGATCACCCAAGAGCGGATGAAGGATGCAAAGAGAATGTATAAGTCTTATTCCGACAAGATACGGAGACCTCTGGAGTTCGAGGATGGAAACCATGTTTTTCTATGGGTATCACCTCGACGCTATTTGCAATGATTTTTCCAAGACCGCACGTTATCTCTGAGGTTAATCGGACATTTTTAGGTCCTCAGTAGATTTGGAGAGTTGTCTTACCCCTTTCCTCTACCACCTCAGTTGCACGAGGTGCATGACATCTTCCACGTATCCCAACGAAGGAGATACTTGCATGACCCTTCTCACATAATCGACCATGGAGATCTGGACGTCGACGATGGGGAGAATTTTACTGAGGTTCCAGTAGAGATTGAAGATCGACAGGAGTGGGACCTTAATGGATGGTCGATACCTCCGGTGAGCATTCAATGGCATCACAGGATCCTCCAGGAGAGCACATGTAAGTGGGAGGATCAGATTCGCGCTCAGTACCCCCACTTGTTTACCTAGTTTGAGTTGTGTCTTATAGGGATGTAGAGCCTTGAGGTGGGGAGAATGTAAATACTCAGAATATCTATATATTTATTTAAAAAATATATTGGAATTTTACAAGTCAATGAAAATTGACATCGTATGATTCTGAGGCCCGTAGTAACCAGGATGAATTTCAAAACTTTTATTCTGGTACGTTCATTAAACGTGTGAGAGGGGTTTTCTATCTTTTGAACCAGTGCTTGGAATTGAAATATAAAGACGCCTTTGAATCAACATCACTGATATTCACGTAAGGAGACCTTCCCCTTTACTATAGTGGGTGAAGAGTGAAAGATATGTTTTGGATTTTTCATGAAAGAATAACATAAAATAAAATGGTGTAACATTTTATTTTTATTTTATTTTGAAACCACCCATGTAGATATTTCACATGTGGGAACCACCTGAACTAAAAACCTCCCATAAAAGGTTATGGAGGTCGGGACCACCGAGACTAACCTCCCATGAAAGTTTATGGTGGTGGGGACCATCTAAGGATTAAAACCCATTGAACTACCCCATAATTTTGGGGGATCCCCTTAAACTTCCCCCACCTAAATGGTGCCACCACCTTAAATTTATTATGCCAACCTATCTAATTAATTAACCCAATTTGAAATTGTGCCAATAATTAAATTGGGGAAACATATCATTTTGGAAACTTTTCATTTTGGTGGATTTGGGGAGAGGAGAAATATTGGGAGGATTTCACTTCTCCAACGAAGAACGCCCTTGAAGAACGTTCTTTGGAAATCAAGGAAGTGGACGATGAGTGGTCACGACATTGAAGAGTGGTTGTAAGCGGCGATCACTATCACTCTATTCTCCTTATTTAACATACTTCAAGTGCCAACGCCAACAAAAACTCTAAGGTAGGGGTTATATGTGAATGATTATTTTTGGGAAATTGTATGGTGGATGTTTAAAATTCTTCTCTTTATCTGTTATTGATAATTTTTCGTAATTCAAGAAAGAATTATAGCCTCTTGTAACTGCTCAAATACAGAGAGTGTGGGCCAAACAAACATGGAACATCCTCTTTATAAACCTTGTTGTTAATTGTTGATTGCGATGGAGGAATGGATTCGAACCACGGTGGGGCACGAGAATGGTGGCCGACACCCCCGCTGGCCTTCAAGAAGGCATCGGTGCAATGACGTCACCCCACAAAACCACCTTCCATGGCCTCCACACCATCCGTGGCTGGGCCGCTACCCTCCGAGGCCGCGCCGCCACCCATGGCCGAGCCACCACCCCGTGACTGAGCCGCCGCCACCCCGCGGCCGAGCGGCCACCCTCCGCGGCCGAGCGACCACCCTCCGCGGCCAAGCCAACACCTCGTGGCCAAGCTGTTGCTAACCCACGGTCGGGCCGCCGCGCCACAGCCGAGCTGCCACCCGCCGTGGTTGTGCCTTAAACTGTGGCCAGCCTACCACCTCGCGGTAGAGCCGCCCCAGCCCCGCTGCCGGGTCGCTGACCTGCGGTTGCACCGCCACCCCGCGGCCGAGCTGCCACCCTCCACAGATAATCTGCCACCCAATTCCTTGACGAGCCACCCCATGGCCTCAGCCCTCCTGATCGAGTTTCCCCTCACTAGGCCTCGAAGCCCCACCTCATCGCAACACCCCCACGACCAAGCCGCGGTCTACGGCCGAAACGACCCGCGACATCCGCTTCCCCATGACACCTGCAACTTTTGCGGCCTCTCACTACCCTCATGGCCGGTCGGACTGCCCAGTGGGCCGGGACGCACCATGGGCCAGACTTGACCCAGTCGTTTGGGCCGGGTCAACCCGGATAGGGTCGACCCAGGCCAGGTTGGGTCAGACCAGTCCTAGTCCCGATACGAACCTATACTTTACTTGGGCCATAACATTGGAATCAGAATTTCGTTTGACGAACCATCAATGTCTTTGGAAACCTTGGAGCGAGACGGTCCCTTTGTTATACCCCCTAGAAATTTTGATAATGTTGGTGTATGGTCGGGTTGTATCAAGCTTGAGTCCAACCAGGACCTCGGGACTAAAAAGCTAACAACTTAAAGACCATTCATCTGATTGATGCGTCGTCTATTGCATTGAGACCCCTATGATATTGCAGTCCTTGGATATACTTCTTCATGTGACATCGTAGCAGTTGGAGTATCAACCAGTGGATTGTGGAGTGGATCCTCCCGGAGACGAGCTGGCTTAGTGCTGGATCCCAGTAGATGGTTGTGCCGAGAAGAATGAATATCGATCCTATGTGGCTTAGCTCATAGTGATCATGTGTGGGTTACCTCCTAGAGATCCTTTGTGGGTAAACTTATATAGATCATGTGTGGGTCATCTCCTTTCAATCTTGTGTGGGTCAGCTACTAGAGATCTTATGTGGGTCAGCTCTGAACGATCTTGTGTGGGTCAGCTCCTTGTGATCCTATGTGGGTCAGCTCTTAGTGATCCTCTGTGGGTCATCTTCTACTGATCCTGTGTGTGTCATCTCATAGAGATCCTGTATGGATAAACTCCTAGCGATCATGTGTGGGTCAGATTATTTATAGATTTATATGATTCTGCAGTTTCATCTAATCATCTCTAATACTGTACTTATGTTATACATGGTATGAGATGAATTTAAACATGTGTGGTAATAATCCTTCGTGGTAATACATTGGTGGTATTCTCTAGTGTGGTGAACCTGTGTGGTACTTGCCTTTGTGGTTTTTCCTTCCTTTGTGGAAAATTTGAGCTTTGGGCTTTTGAGATGGACCTTTGGGTTTCCTCATGATTGAGATGGACAAACGTGATAACTTAGATATATGTATGGGAATATACCTAAGTAGGGTTCCCACTGGTTTACTTGATTTTTGGTTTATTGTTGGGCGATTTTGGGAGACCTTGAGGGTCTCGGTGTCCCTACTGAGTATCATTATACTTACCACTGCACGGGATACAACCACACTTCGTTGTGTTTGGTGTAGTCTATGGATTGTGCGGACTGAGGACGAGAGTACCAGGCCTAGAAGGTTCCTAGAGGTGGACCATACGGTGTGTTAGGATGTATATGAGACGAGCAGACATGGAGTTTTGAGGTGGAGATATGTACCTACTGTTCAGTTTGGATCCTCGGAGGATGATCATGTAGCTCTCTTTCTCTTTCTTTAGTTGTATTGTATTTCAATTTTACTTATACCTTTACTGATGGGCTTGTATTGTGGCCCCTTTTACATTCAAAACTCTTTTGGTTATACTGTTTTATCGTGTTCGCATCTTGTTATGCGCATAGTTATGTGAGTTAACAGGAGATAAAGGCAATGCCTTCTCAGTTTTAGGTAATATACCTTTCGGTGCTAGTCTCCAGCCCCTGGCCTATGGAAGGCAGGCTTGGGGTAGTCACGACATGGGCCCCATGGGATGTGTCATGACACAAATCCCTATGGTAACATATCCCTTCATACCTTATATATACCACTTCATCCTTAAATTAAAAATTAACAAAAAATTATCTTACAGTTAAATTGATATTTTTATAATATGATTATTTTTTACTAATAATTTTTATGTGCATTATACTAAAAGTTTGAAATATCAATTCAAGAAAAAATATCATTTATAATGTCTTTGTTGTTACAGATTGTTTCTAATAATCCTTGTCTTACTGAATTGGTGAACATAATGGCCATTTTTCTTATAGTTGAAACGTTGTACTATAGTCTATGTGATTACATGAACCTTCCTTTATTATTAAACATTTTTGGCATGCTTCAAATACCATTAGAAATGAGTATCTGATTTCCCCTATATTCAACATTTCAAGAATCTCCTAGTTCCTTTTAATGAATTCACATGGAACTTCTTCCCATACTTTTCACACATGTGATATTTTGTAATCATTCATCCTGGGTATTTATCTGTTGATCCTCCCATATTAAACACTATATTCCTATTTTTAACTCCAAGAACATGATACCACTTAAAGAATTAAGAATATATATCAACCATAGGGGAACAGAAAATTCTTTTAATACCTGTAAACGTTTCAAATCATTAAATATTTTATAGACCTGGGTTTAATGAACTAAATAGGAAATCCAATAAGCTTTTAGTATTCATGAGAAATACAAAGGTTCATCTTTCAATGATTTTAATTTTTTCATCAAACACCATTATCGATTCATCTTACTTTTTATTTAGTCTGTGGAAATACTTCTTTATCTTAATATAGAGAGTACACATAAAATAGTTAATAAAAAATATGTTCATAAATATTTTAAAATCTATAGAACCAATTTAACTTTTAGAATTTATATTTTACATTAGTTTCCACAACTGATCAACTTCCACATAAAAACAATTTCCCACTAGTATGACATTTTTTTATTATGATCACTAGAGTACTAAGAATAACTTTTCATGTTGTTATTCATAACATGATATATTTTATTTTGTATTATCATGATTATATTTTATCCTGTTACATTGGGGTTCAAATCACATTAGAGAAATCATCACATTTACTATAAAATTGTTTGTAGGAATGGGTTCTTCTATTTACATCCATTAACTATAAAATGGGAGAAAATAAATTTAGGTGTGCATGAATATTTAGCTACTGATAGTTTTAAAAGGCAACCATCAACATATAATGATAAACTTATAAATGAAAATCGTATCCAATCATATGATTCCTTATATTTCTATATAGGTCATCCATTGTTAATAAATTATTCCTATTATTATTACCTAATAATTCTAATCCTAATCCCCAAAATAACTTTTCTTCCAAATGATACAATCTTCAACTACATATGGTTTTAAAAATAGCATGACATGTATTTTGGAATAATTATCCATTAAATACAAACCAATGATCAAAAATTACACTTTCATTTGATGACTGGGTACCAAAATAGAAAATAAGAAAATAGATTAAAACATATATTTTTTATTCTCTATAGTGATATCATTACTCCCCTTGAGCACCTACAAGAACATTGCATACCCTGACAAATAAATAGACAAAAGGGGTTATCTAAATAACATTGTATGGGAATAAACCTGGAAATGAAGCATAGATAATGAGTTAGAAAGAATAACATGACAAGATAAAAGGAAGGGATGATGAATAAAAATATAGAGGAATAACATATATAACATGAAATTATATGATACTGGAAAACACAGAATGTTGAAGATACATATTTTATGACATAAATTTCAGTCAATTCTAACTACCAAGACTTTATCATATGGTGGAAAAAAATCTAATAATGGATTGGGTTTACACCGTCAGCTAATTCATAATGTATCATGAGAATAAAACATTACCCAATTCATTGGAAATATATCTAGATGCACTCATCATAACATGTTCATGCATTTATTTGACACATAATGAAATATACCTAAGGAGTATACATGAGGATTACCCCTGGAATGAAATGGATATCATACTCATGTTATAAGAAAAACCCAATGGTTTATAACAATTTAATCCAATAAATAAGGAATTAAAATCATTATTTTTCATTAATAAATGAAAAATCATAATAGATGATGAATAATGATTTCAAAATAAATTCAATATATGAAATAGTGGATAGAAAACTATAGAAATATGCCACTTGAGCATTGTTTTTGTGAAAAGAATAATGAATCTTGAAAGTGGATTAAGTTATAATTATATCCATATAAGAAAAAATTAATGAATGTTTTTCATTATAAATTGAGAGATTTTAGAAAAATATTCATGGCTGAAAACAATTTATAGAGTGTACATTAAAATGGGTAAGAATGAGAGAATTTCCCTCTAATCGAGTTCACTTATACATAATTACTAAGAAGAGATCCTTTTAAAATAAATAATACCCTAAAATAATTATGAATTGATCTACATAAATATGTGTGGTACATATAAATTGAATATAGGATATTAATGTAAAAATATTGAAGTGTTAATTTGAGGAAAAGACAGAGAAATAATAATCCAAAAGAAATATGATGTTCGGAGAGATCCCATAGACTGCACTTTTTTTATATTAATGTTCTTAGACCTTATATATACTGGTTTAAGTAATTTTATTAATTTATACATTAATAATATTCATATTAATTATATCACATGTTAACACTATATAACCTCTTCCACCTTCTCATTAATAATATTTCATTATTAATAATTTTTTGTGTTTACAGGCTTCATTTTCCGATACTTGTTCTACAATGTATTATATTTTTCACGTGAAAGGGATATAGATTCATCGTATCTATAATTTTATTAATTCTATTATTATAATATTTATATATTTTTGAAAAAAATTATTTAATGTTTGATATGTAAAATTAGACTCATCACTTTTTGGAGAGGATAGACTGTACATATGCACGAACAACGATATCATTAAATTAATAGTGAATATGTAGATAAATTGACAATATATTAAATTTATAGATTAGATAGAGTGTAATAATTATCATATATATATATATATAATTATAACCATCCAAGTAATGTGGTGATGAGAAATGAATTACACCACTATGTGGAGATGGTAAGTCATACATATAAATGCGTGATTCATTTTTTTCATAGGATGGATAAATCATGGAATATGATTTTATAATAATCGTAAAAACATAATATCTTACATGTGATACCGATTTTATTATTTTATGGAGTTTATATCATATAAATAGTATGTATTACAAGACATAAAATTGAAAGAGTATGTTGGGACGATTTACTCTTCTACGAGAGAGATCCATTATATCTTCTGTTAAGGGGTCCATGGTAGCTCTTATGGATGGTAAATTAAAAAAATAACCTAAATATGGATGTTTATAAGAGATATCATAAATGTTTTTTCAATCTATATTTCTCAGTGTTCTTTGAATAAGTGAAGAATGAGGTAATCTTTTATAATTGTAGTGACGTACACTTTTGGAGTTTGTAAAAAATAATAAAAAATAATAAGGTTGTTATAAATAAAAATTCATACAAATGAAGTAAAAATGAATATGGGATCCAATACCTAACCATATAATATCCCTTATATTATTACACAATAATTTTTATTATTTTTAAATTATATAATATGTTATTATATTAGTGAAATAACATTATTGTCAATTTTGACACTATTAATTTCTTTGACTTTCTAAACATCAAAAAATAATTAAAATATGAACCATATATTTTATTATATATAAATAAATTTATGTTAATATTGTGAATTTATTTATGAAATTAAATATCTAAATTTATATTCATTTCAATATTTGTAATATCAATTATTACATTTTTGAAGTAATTTAATAATTACTGCATCTCCATTGTGAGAGAATTTAATGTAACTATTTCATCCCTAAAATTTAAAAATAAATTATAACTATTATGGTAATTAATATATATACCTATATACTATTTATAGTCAGTTATATCCTCTGGATAACCCTATATTAATAATATTACATTTATTAAAAAGAAGAGTGTTTCATGTTTGAAGGTTTGTTAAATAATACACTATAAATATCATAATCTCTCCCAAATTTCCATAAAATATAATATTATAAGAAAATGGATTATTAAAGACAAAACATACTCTTATTATAAATTTTAGGCCCATTTTTGTGTCATTTAGTTGTTTATACCATTTTAATTTTAACAAAAATTATCATATTTATCCTTGACATTATTAATAAAAATTTATATGGTTATTGTTCATTGTGAACTAATAAGGGAAAAAATTAATAATTTAAGAAATAGTGATTAAAAATATGGAATAACATTTTTAATAGTAAAAGCACAAAATTTTATGAATTTAATTTAATATTAAAACATAAAAAGGCATTGAGAAATATTTGTTTTCAAAAAATTCATTGATTAAGTATAAAATTATTTTATATTAATTTAGAATATAAAATTAATTTAAAATACCAAAATTCTTTTTATTTATAATAAGAATAAAGGAATTAATGTTTAAAACCAATCCATAAAATAATTCCACTTTTTAGATCGATAAATGAAAAACAACTTTTTCAATTTAAAACATTAATTTTCACTATTGATTAAAATTTAATTTTTTAAGAAAACTTTTAAAAGTTAAATATAATATTATTATTAAATAATTAATTAAAAATGTGGTTAATTTTTTTCAAAAAAATTAAAAGATTCAAAATTATTTAAATTTATTTTCTCACAGAAAACACTAGATATAATTTTTTGAAGAATTCATATTATTGAATAATAAAATGAATTTACTAAAATTAATGTTACTATTCCATAACAATTAAATAATAAATATATTTCATAATATGGTAACTACTCTCAATACCCTCTAATTGACTGTATATGTTTACATAGTCATGTTGAAATCATAAAATTTTAATAGTATATCATGGTTCATTTGAACACGGTATTAGATTTGATACATTCTAATGGAGAAATTAAATTACCTAAAATAGAATACATTAAAAAATTATTACATTGTTATAGTTAGGGATTATAAAATCATGATCTAGACATCTAATGTTGTTTTTAGTTGATGCTAAAAATTTAAGAGGAAGTTCAACTACAGGATTTTAATCTTATGCTATTGTGAGTCATCGAATGTGGTCGGACAAGAACCATAGATGGTGCATCATTTGAATATAGATTATGGATCGGGAATTGACATAGGTACATCCAAGGAATGATTCCATTTCATTTGATTAGTTTTTGTATTATAGTGGTTTGTCTAATTTTTTGTCCTTTACAGTGACAGGGGATACGATAATTGGACTGATGTATCTATAAATTTTTTTTAGTGGATTAGAAACCATGTTAAGGGGTAGTATTTGAAAGATAAATAATTTTTTGATAGGAAATTATAATGGTGTATGTCTTTTCACATAGAATGTTCCTCTTTTTTATCTTTATTATGGTGTTATGTTACACATGTTGCGTGGGCATCATGATGAGAATTAGGTGATCATCATGGTGTGGATGATAATGGGTGAGAGTTATCTTGGAGTTTTAATGATAAATTCAAGAAGTTTTTCCATAAAGTTTAATCTAAAAAAACATAATGTTTTGATGTAGAAGTTAATTTAGTATTTGGAGTTGGGATGTGGTCTTGGTATGGGCCTACAGAATGATGTAGATAAGGGAATCCTTTTCGTTGCCATGAAAATAGTTTAAGGGTGATATATTATATGGTCTAGAAGTTATAAAACCCAATGTATATACACTAGTGTGAATGTGTGTCATGTTTTAGGTGAATTTTGGATTCTGGAAGTGTTTGGTTGCTTATATTTGGGGTTTGGTTTCAGTTGGATATAATGGTGGGTTGAACCCCTCAATGTGGAGTTGGATGAGGTTTCAAGATTAGGAGGTAGGAATATGAGTAAGGTTATCTTCCTGTATTGACTGTGTCTCTGAAGATACATGTTGAACCCAATAACTAGCCATTGGACTATCTTTTTGGCCTACAAGTTCCACAAGACAGCCTATTGACCCGCTCTTGTGAGTTAGTGGAGGCCTATAGTTTCTAGAGAAACAACATGAATCCATTGATAGGCTTATAGATTTTATGTGGGGAAAATTATAGTTATAATCAGTAAAGAATTTGAAATGACTCACCCTCTTATAGAACTTTCAGTGGAACACATGTACTATGTAGATCCAATCAATCTATTCATTAGATCTTCATCCATGGTGGATAGTGAGAAGACTCACGACATGAAATTTTATTGTATGATTCTCATACTGGTGAATATTATCATTATAATCCTAATCTCCCTATAATATTTTTCCTCTATATTTAGGGATTTCAGTGGTGATTCAAAAGATGGATACAGGATTTTTCAAAAGATGATTCAGTTCTAGTAGGGATTCCAAGTAGGATATCTCATGAAAATGTTTACACATAGTTTTCATTTATTTCAGTGAAGTTATTTGATTGAGTTACATTTAAAATGGTTTTTTCAAATTTTAAGATTATCTATAATGATTTCAAATCTGTTTGTCATAGATTTGACCCAAATTAGTCATAGGAGAATTTTAGTAGCCTTTTATGGGTTTTTGGAATCCGTTCCAATGAATTGAGGGAACCCGCTAAATGTTTTCTAATTACGCCAAAGTGGATTTTTTTGAGTTTTTTGTTTCTATTTAATTATAATTTGAATATAATTAATTAATCATGGCTTCCAAGATATGATATAGGGATTAGAGTGGTTGGGGCATGGGATGTTAGTCCTAGATAATCTAAATATGTCGGTTTCTAGGTTAGCGTAAAATTGAAATGGATTCGTAAATGTAGTAAATATTCTATGTTAATTACATTATGGAATTGACATTTCATAAGATATATTATTAGTGCAATGACGTAACTTCTGATCATATATTTTTATTTAAATTCTAATGTTTTTTTTCTTAATTTATTTTAATAGTTTAATTTATCATCTCATAATCAATCTAATATATTCAAGGACATCCCTTAGGTATAATATAGTTAATGTGAGAAATACTGTATAAAATTTATTATAGAAATAATTTTAGAATTTAATAACCATAATTAAGACATAATTTCTATGTATGGTTTCAAATTGAATTCAAATTATTCCATTTGGCATATATGGTATGTGGAAGAGGATCAACCTATTAAATGATTCACCCTCGTGGTTCCCTGAATTGTATAAATGTTTCTAGAATGGGGAGTGAGATTTGGAAGCTATGTACTATGGAACTATATTAATGTACCATATAGGTGTCATGTTTAATAATCTAGATTGTGGACCCACTTTTATTTATAAAATCGTTGTTTTTTAAATTTCCCTAGAGTGTGAATAACATGATAGTAATGAGGCAACCATATGGTACTCGGTATTCAATAGGGAACGTAGCTTGAAATATCATACCTTAACCAGGATCAAGGAACCATAAAAATCATACGCTTTAAGTAATAGTTTGTGAAATGTTCTCCATAATAAAATGATAAATCCTAAAATCCATTTTTTAATGATTAAGGTAAGGAGATAAATTTATGCTTTGAGATCCACTGAACTAAATAAATTAATGTAATAATGTTTTTATGTTGTAAATATTTTAATTAAATAAGAAAAAATTTGACACTAATGTATGAAATATAATTGATTTTTGGGATTCATTCCCTCGAGATGTCCTGTAATATAGATTTGAATTATTTTAATGAATAGAATTGATATTTAATGAATAATTTGTGTATTTGGGTGTCATTAAATGAATTAACTAGCATCGTAATTCATGTTGTACCAATGAAATTACCATTCCATCTTATAGGAAATAACACCGCGTATGATTTTTATATATAATGGGATGATTTATGTATATGTTAAATTCCATCTCTTATAATTAGGTATTCCACTGGAAACACCTAAACATTATAATTCCTATGATAGCTTCCACGATTCGCCTTATTTTTATTTGATATGAAATTCCATGGATTTCCTCCTTGGATTATAATCAAACAATTTTCCATATATTGCAAAAACAAATATCAAAATTTTTAATTAAACCTCTATTATAAAGTGTAATGTTTTGGGTTCACCATTGAGATTCTACATAAGATCTATTCAACTTGGCTTAATCACCTTGGGATATATCCTTAGATTTTCATATATAATTCCTTGGATATTTTATTATTTTTTCATTAATTCAATGCATTTAAATACAAGGAACCACTACAATTATTTACCTTTTATACATGTAGTCAGATTCATGTGGATTTTTCCATGGATTCTATAATTAAAACATGGGTACCTTGTTCAACGATAACCAATTTTTTATAATGTTTTTAGGGTTATACGGGAACCATCTACATTCCCATGATTAATTCAATATCATTTTTTCTATTTTCAATATATGTTTATCCAAAACCCATATGTTATCTACTCATTGCCTTGAAATTCATTTGACATCATGGGTGGTGTCCTACTCTGTTTTAATCATACTTTTCTTTGGTCACCACTTTGTACTTGTGAAATCTCCATATATATTGAATAAGACATTGTAGGTTCCACTTTTATTTTAGTTTTCCTCGGCACAGACTTGGCAAGGATGTTTTTGAACAAGCCTATACTCGGACATTCTGTAGGTTTTGGGTAGACATATTTATTTATTTATTTTCATCTATCCCTATTTCATATTTATCAAATTAATACCAAGAAAAAATCATTATTTTTTCATTATTGTTAGATATCTTATCACTTTTTATAATGTTAATTTATTGTTATCCACTTGTTGATAATTTTGTTTTTTCCTCTATAATTTGTACTGATCAAATGGTTTAATATTACAACCATAACACCATTATGAGAAAAATATTATTAATTAGCATATATAATATTGATAGGTATTTTATAGGTCATGTGTTAATCTAAATCTGATATATATTTGTGAGCCACACCATGTGATGTAACAAATGGAATACCTAAAGTGGTTGTTTTCAGTTATGTAAGTATCATCACCATGAGGTCATATAGTATAATATTGTACTCTTTAAACCCTATAGGATATTTCTGGTATTGTGTAATGGATATAGGACCAATAACTGAATTCACGATGATCATAAAATTGACCTCCTAAATATGATGTTACAATAAGAATTATTATGAAAGAACATGGTACTAGATTAAAATTAGATAAAAGACTATATGCCCCTTATACACCACTTCCTTTTATGAAATAATCATAAATAGGGCAATAATCCCTAATTTCTATTAATTTTAATTTCTTAAACATTCCTCTTATATATTCCACTCTTTGATAAATTTATAGAAATCACCCTCAACTACCAATGAAGATACCCATCATTGATTTCAATTGATGTGTGGTTAGAAGTGAGTAACGAAATCTTTCCAAAGGATCATATAGAATCTATGAATATCTGATATATTGAAATTAAAATATAATCATAGAAGTTTATCATGAAAAAACATAATTATCAACTTTTAATATAATCATATTAAACCACTTTGGGTTTATTAGAAGTCAAACTCCTTAATATATCCTCTACTATATGGATTAGTTCCTAAAATAACTATATATATATAATTGAGTGTGATGTAACCACATACAATAAAAAACATATTAGTGTGGGTTTCATTAAAATCAATCCATGAGTAACCAAAGTTCCATTTCATTGAAAAATAGTATTCCACACAATATAAATAAATTTTTTCTAATTCTGAGACTCTCTCATGCCCCCTAGCTGATTGATTGGTTAGTGAAAAAATACCCAATTTCATTCTCTTCAAAGTTCCATGTCCTCATTTATTCCCTAATTATCATAAAGAACTGTAGTTATTAATGCACAATATTATATCTATTTGAATTTGTAATTCATGATCTTTCCCAACATAATGTACAATACTCATCTACGAATATTCCTAGAGAAAATTTCCAATACTAATAATCCTATGATAATAATTACACTCTAGAGGTGGTTGGTGGAACTATAGTTTGGTGTTAGAAATTATTCTTTACTAATAACACATTTGAGAAATCCTCCATCATTTTTAAGAGATGAACCACATCTATGAATTTCCAACATTTTTCCACTCCTACGAGAATAATTAAATGTCCACATCCTCCTGCTTAATGTTTCACTGATTGATTTAAAAAATAATCTAGAAATCCAAATAATGACCCCCTGTATCAGTTTTTTCTTAGTAATTATAGCCTATTTCAAAACCATTGTTAATGATTTTTTGGATGAAAACATTCACCTAGAAATTTATAGGATGGCTACATACATAATAAAAATGGAAATGTATAACTATATAATCACAAAAAAGCATAGGTTATAGGGGAAGAGAATTTTTAAAATGAGTGACATAATACATAAATAGTAAGTTCCACTAAAAATGGTGAATAATGTATTAAGACCAACCAAATCAATGTTTTGGGTGAAAAACAAATTGAAGAAATGATCCTGAAAAATAAAAATGGATTTTACCCCATTCTTGTTTGATTTGATTAATATATCTCAAAAAATCAATGTTATTATTCATATCATATATATATATATATATATCATCACCACCTCCAAAGGGTGTTTTAATCTGATAAAAAATGGTATTCAATGTTCCAAAAAAATAGTTTTCATGTTATAAAACAACTTATTCGGTATAATGGGGTTAATACTATATGAAAAAAATCCCAAGAACAATAAGTAATACAATTAATAGAACATAGAAATCTATCCCCCAAAAAATATATGTAAAAATGAAGACTCCCCTGCAAATTATTATCAATATGTGGTTCCAACATAACAATGTGTTTTCATGTTATTTTCTACCGAACCAATTTTGGTTGGAATTGTGGGTTCTATATGTCAAAATATTGAGTATGAGAGGTCAAACCATATATTTAAAGAGTATAATTCCTTGTTTAGGAGACACATATATATTAATTTAATGTTTATAAAATACATTCGAGTAATAATAGTTGTTAGTTTTAATTTTCATACTCATATATGAGGTTGAACACTAGTAATGAAAATGACTCAATGACAAAGATAAATTGGAATATTAATAACATTGAATTTAAGTCAACATATTCTCAAGTAAGGGGGTATCTTAATCTCATTTCATTATGATATGTGTATCCAGAAAACTATAAATTAAAACCACATAGAAGGGCTTGAAGTATAATAACTCATGTTTTAAATAAATATGAGAATGAATAAAGGGTTACAACAGATTTTAAGGTCCTCTAATAAGACATAAGGGTGTGTTGGATATTTTCTTCATCCATGAAGAAGAATGAAGTTATGTATTGTAATAATGATTTCATGGAATTTTCAATGGTATTCTTGATTTTTATGTAATATAGGTAGTTAAAATGGGATAATGTGTTCAAAATACACTAAAATGTTAGGAATTGAAAAATCATGTGGGATTAATTCAAATCAATATAAATATAATTAAAATCCCCATAATGTGTGGTTATTGTTTTAAATTTATGTTAATGTGTTTCACTATATTCTAGTATCATGTGATGAGGAAAATCATTATTCATTCTTAATTTCAATCAACCATAACTATTATTCCCTATAGAATAATAGTCATTAACAATATAAAACAAGATAATTATCCAATATATTTTTTTGTTGGAATTATCACTAAGTATCCCATTTATATATTTTTATGATGGTGATGATAGGTGATTTCATGTGTTAAACACCATGTTAGAGTCCATCTTTTTATCATTTCCCATCACAAATGGGAAAGGTAATACTTCAACAATTTTATATGAAAATCACTAGGGAAAATATTAGGAATACACTTTGGGAAGAAACCATTATAAATTGGTTGTGTATGAAATAGGGGTTCTAAAGAGATATGTAGAATATATAATTGAACTAATCATAAAAAAAATATAGATGATACCCAATTTTTATGGTTTATATATATATTTATTAATTTATAAATGTTCTATGTTATGGTATCCATGAATATTCCTTTCAAATTTTGTGGTATAAAAGGGATAAAATAATTACAATAAATAATATTCTCTCAGTGATTGAGGGCTAGGAAAACATTTGCGATGTTTTTACTCCATTGTTTATAAACTATAATTTATGATCAATAGGGGACTTTCATGGTCAACATATACACACATGGTTCCTATAGATGATGGTTTCTTTAGACATATGTTATGCCTTTTGATGATTTGGTATTTGGGCGTGGTGTATGAATGTTATTTTACGGTCGTGACATGTTAGATGGATAACTTATCACTCTTTCAATCCATTGATCGATGAGATCATTAAAGATAATTTCATTAATTTCTTATCAATGATTCGTTGTATATATATTCATTATTATAACCTATAAATATAACATAGTGTATAAAACCATATATTTATATGTACATTATGCACTTATAGAGTATTGGTTCAATTATTTATATAATATCTTAAGAGTTTCATGACAATATTAGATGCATAAAATCATTTTGTGAACGTATGTGTTTGGATGATGGACTAGCATTCATAGATATTCCAATGAATATTTTGATATATAAAATACGTTATATATAAAATGATGGATTTTAAAACTATAATCATTTATTCTTTTTTTAGATTGGTTAATAATCATCCAACTCTATAAATATGGGGTTTCATGGGGGTATTTATATAATTTTTTGACCACAGGTTCATATATGAGGGTTATGATAGAATAAATAAACAAATATATATTTTATCTATTGGAATGGGAAGGGATATAATTATCATGAACATGATCTTGTTTACTATTTAATTTTTTTTGTGTTTCAAGAATTCTTTATATGACTAATTATATAGTAAGTTAATTTCATGATGCATCTTGTTTTGGATGTGAAGGTGTTTTTATTGTGAGAAACTATTTTGGAACATGAATATACAATTTCTCGCATGTGTACATAGTTTTCACATGTGTTTAATTCCATAATGTATATTCTTTTAAACATTAAACTGAATTTCTTTATCAGGATTCCTATTTTCACTTTAAAATATTTTGAATCACTAATTATAAAATGTCGTACACCCATATGAATTTGGTTACTTATATCATGTATTTTATAGGAATAGAACAATATTTTTGATACCCTCAAAACTGAACCCAATAATTTGTCAAAAAATTATTTAAAACAATGGATGTGATTTGTGGTCTTCATTTGATATCATATTCTCTCTACTGTTTCAAAATACTGATAAACAATTGAAATATCAACCCATAAATGGGTGAAAAATAATATTGAAATTGGATATCCTCTTTTTAAAATATATATTTAGTGAGATATACATTATTTGTTAAGTAACCCATATGAGTATAACATTATAATGAACCAGAATGCTCAAACAAGGATATTATATCTTTCTGGATGTGTATTAAATATACCATAGATACAAAACAACCTGAGAACCATAATGGTTAGAGTCTTTGAAAAAATGGAACACAATATTATACTCTATTGAATGATCATAAATGTTTCCCACAATGATGTTCCCATTTAGAACTATTCATTGACATACTATACATAGACATTTCTTCATATCTCGGGGAAGGAAACATAAGAAATGATTATCTCAGATTCTCAGCAAGGGTAATCATAAGAGATTTCAATTTATGATCATATTAAATGATAAGAAATGAATAAGTGTATGTGAAACAAATTAATACATAAACTCTTATAGATCATAATCAGGAGCCATGGAATAAAAACAATATCATTTCAAAAAACATATCCCCTAAGGGTAATAAATCAACATAAATCATTCATGAACCATATGACAATGTCCTAAAAATGTGTCAACATTATAAAAATAGAAATTCATATCATACATAATGTTTAATACTAATACCATAAATATAGTGGGTCAGGATATATTACATATTATCTATTGTGGATCAGGATGTACCGTTTTCTCATTATAGATCAGGACACACCTATTTCACATAGGTGATCAAGGTGCACCTCTTTCGCATTGTGGAACATAAAATTATGATTTCCTATAGTTTATTAGGATGCACACATTTCAAATTGTGGATCATGACACACTTTTTTCCCACGGTCGATCAATACCAAAGTCATTTTTCTTATTGTTATCTCATTAGATGTAAATATTTACCCAAGTAATTAAATGTAAATATAGGTCAAAGTCATCTCATAATAAAAATAATATCTATATGTTCCATGAGATCATAGAGAATTCATCAAGTTAAAACCCACAAAATGAAGTGGGCTAATTTATCATTTCATCATATCATAACCTTTGGAAAAGAGTAATGATCAGTACTAGAAAAATTATCTATAGGCACAGATCAATAGCCACAGTTTAAATGATACGTGGCTATAGGTATGATGTATCCACACCCAAATAGCTGGGCGTGGAAATACATCATCTATTCTTTTTGTGATCGGGCTTTACTTTCCCACCCGAAGCCCTCTCCCTCCCATAACTTCTCCGCCCCACATCACAATTCCTCCTCCCCTCACCATCCTTGTCATTCCTCGCCATTCCTCCCCCACCTGAAGCCCTCTCCCTCACTGTCCTAGCTGTTACTTCTACCCTCCTCCCATCTAGATTCCTCCCCCCTCCTCGTCCCTCACCATTCCTCCTCCCCTCACGATTCCTCTCCCCCCATCATCTCCGACGCAGCTAGCATACCTCCCCGCAAGCTCCAACACGGCTCCGACGCCTCCCTGCTGACATGGTTCTGGCACTGCCAGCCCACCTCCCCACTGATATGACCTAACCACCTCCCTGTGGTCACCTCACCTACCAGCTGATGCTTCACTAAGGATTCCTTCCCACCTCCTCCTCTGGCGCACCTCCTACGCAGCGATTTGAGGTAGGAATCTTCATCTCTTACCTTCCTTATTACTTTTATTTTATCCCCTCTAATTTTAATAGTTCCCCTTAAGGTTTTTAGTGCCGATTCCACTATAACATAATGTAATTGACCAGGAATCTTGTTTCATTACTGTGGTTTAGGGATTATATGTCTCGTGATGAAGAACACATTTCAGCATTCATCACTTTGTAGAGGGTATGATGCCTAATGGGTTTGATTTTTATTTCAGTTTTTTTTTGGAATTTCATTGTAATCAAGTGTATCTTGTTAGGGATATTTCCAATATTATTTTCACGAGTATATTTTAGGCCTCTTTTAGGTAGTTGGTTGTGTTTTTAGAATGTGGAAGCACCTCAACAGTCTTTTAGGCATTTATTCCTATTTGGTAGATTTTTATTAATTAATTATAAATGTTTATAATTAATTTTTTCTACTTCATGGCATGAGATTGGTTTCTAGGACTATGTTTGACCATATTTTTAGTTTTTCAGCTTTAGAGTTTTCATCATAAGGTAGGTTGGGTGTTCTATATTTTTAATATTTCCCTAATAGATAGTTTTTTATTAATTTCATTAGTTATTAGATAACTATTGACTTTATAGGATCCCATTGAGAACCATTGTGGTTAATCTTTGATATGTGAGGGTCTCAAGTGTCTCTCATAGGGGTTTTGTTTATAAACCCTCACACTAGGTTTTTGATTCAAGATAAAACCTCACATACACTTAGGCAACACATAAGTGCAGGAAAGGGGAGAAACATGGATATACTTCTTTCCATGGGATTTGAGTTTGGACCTGTGATGGTCTATCCATCGTGCTTTCTATGTGGGGTGTGGGCTTAGAACCCTCATGTAGTTAGAGGACTTTTGTGAGATGATTTGGTTTAGTCTAGGTTTGATTGGAGGTTCCCCTCGAGTTTTTGGATTTAGTACACTAAAAGTGAGTAGTGCATATAGAAGTTTTCCATGAATGTTTTTATTTGAGATTTTGTCAAATGGAGGTGTGGTGTGAGACCCAAGTAGTGGTTGTACATTTTTTGGACAATTTTCCACAGTTGATGACAATGGGATTCTTTTGATATTCATAGGAATTTTCCTTGGGTAGTCCAAGGCGTATAGATTTAGGTGTTTTTATATATTTAGAAGGTAGAAAAAAGTATTATCTTGGATGTTTCATAGATGTTTGGACCAAATTCTTGGGTTTTTAGTTCTTGATGTTTTTGATATAATTGATAGAGGTTTAATCCAATTGGAACCTTTAGGTTGGGCTGACACCGCACAGAGTTGGTTAAGGCTAGGTGTCCCTAAAATTAGGTTTGAGATGGGTCTGATGAAACCTAGAGGACATTCTTATGGGTGTGGTGTTTCTTGATGATTCCCTTGTGTGAGAGGGGATGATCATGGATGGGTTAGTTTTCAGAGTCTCCTCATGAGGTTTTCCTTTCATTATTGAATCATGATTTGATAGATTTGATCTAGGGGACAATCAATGCCCCATGTTTTATTATCCCTAAGAGGGTCAGTGTTGATTTAATCATTAGTGTCTTTGGGTGTTACCATAGAACCTAGATTTTGGAAATGTGAAACTTTTGTGGATATTTTTTGTAATGTTTTGTTCAGGAAATTTATTGAATAATGTTTTATACATTATACCAATGATGGTTGAAGAAGTTAATTTCTTAGGTAATAGAATTATGATGATAACTTTGGGATATTACTGGATCTAGATTTCGCCGTGTGATTGATGTGATGTTTTCTTTTATCGGCCTGCTCGTAGGGAGGTAATGGGTGAACTGATCTAGTGCACCCCCTGGTTTAGAGTTACAAAATTGTTATAGGGTTAGTGGGAATAGATTTTTTTGAAATCACTGATAGTGGTCCTGGAGGCCAATCACTCCAATCATCAAATCCTCTTCTCCTCCGTAAATTTGATGTGTCAAACACATCCACATGTGAGAGGAGGATAGTATCACATGATATTCTTGGAAAGCAGACTTGAGATATTCAACTATAAGTCTATGAGTCAAATTTTTTTTATAGAAACAAGATTTAATAAACAAGTGATCAATGCAGTACATAAATCATTGAGTATGTGATTTAAATAAAAATATTAATATTGTCGTTGTCCAACATAACCTCAATGGAAAATTAGAATTAGGAAGTCCATATTTTGAGTTTACATACATTTTTTCATTATTAAAAACGTTAATTTATGATTTTCATCCCTTGATGGATGGTCTGACTTTCTTCATCAAGGAAAATATAACATCAATGGTATTCTAGGAAGGATACTTCATTCATGTTATCCAAAAATAATAAAAAATTCATCCATCTCCCCAATTATTTTCTTTAATTATCTATAGGAATGTATACATAAAATGAATGGGAATAAATAGACGATACATTTCTAGTATTTTGTGCAGGCTATAAATTTGTTTACTAAGAGTATTCCTACTTCTAATACAACTACTTTTATTCTTCTCAGGCCTTATCCTGCTTTTTTCATCTCAGTTCCAGTGAAATGACATGTTGTACAAGTACTCCAAAGATTTATACAAAAAACATCTACAATAATATTAATATCCCTTGAAGAATTATCTCCTTTTATATTGATGATTTTGTTTATAAAATTATGATTCTCTTCCAGGAATCCTCTAGCCTTTATTTTCCCATTTCATTGGGGTTTTTCCATTATCAGGTAATCCATTGGAGGAAACTTTTCACACAATTCATCATCCCCAAAATATTCAAATTAGGTTTCATAATCTTTATAATGAAAGGAAAAATATTTAGTATCACATGATAATTTATAAAAATGTTGTACGTTTTTCATGGGGCTGGTTTTCTCATCATCCTTGGATGGTTCAGCTTGAATATACACATATATCATATTCATTAAGGAATTTATAGATTTAAGATACCTAGATTGTGCCTTGTGAAGTTCCTTTTATTTAGGAACCAATTTCGTATTAATAGATTCTAGTATCCTGTATTATTATACACATTTCATCATGGACATTTTTATCTCTTCTATGAGATCATTCTTCTTAACCTATAAACTTTTTTCCCTCTTTAACAATAGTTTTAAATTCATCTAATATATAGAATAATGGTCAAAGTAAGAAATAAAATCATCTCTTAAAATATATTATGTATAACCATCTCTTTTTTATTATTATTAAATAATTGTAATGTCTATTCATATATTAACCTTATAGGCATCTCTGTATATTAATGGATAATTATATTTTCTTAGTTTTTAATGGATGTTATTATGTTTTTAGATTTTTCGTACAGTTAATGTTGGGGGGCTGGTGTGGGGGGGGGGGGGGGCTAGTGCAGGGGTGGGGTGGGAGTGTGTGGTGGAGGGGGAGGTGGGGGAGTTGTTGCGAGGGGGGTGTGGTGGGGGACTGGTGGTTGTGGGTGTGGTGAAGGACTGGTGGTTGGGGGGTTTTGGGGATAGTGCAAGGGGGATAGGGGCTGATATATGGCTGGTGGGGGTGGCGATGGATGGTGTAGGGTGGGGGGGGGGGTTGACATTCGCATACAATATTATTTTTTTCACTTGATCCTACTCATGTCCTAGAGTGAGAGTGATTAAAGTGAGGGGTGTTGGTGGGGTTATCTTGATTGGATGGTTCTTATAGAGCGAAATTCTATATCTTTGAGGCTTATTTTTATCTTTAATGTAATCACACTGATGGATTGTAGGTGAAAAAATCAATATTTTATTCTTGAATATGAGTAGCATTAACTCTATGAAGAGTTCATGAATTTAATAATAGGCAAATTATTTTCTTTGGTTGTGGTGGTCGTTATATTGTAGGACATAATCCTTATAGCACTGCATCTTTATTCATGTATGATGCACCCAATTTGAGCATGCTATTTTTCATATATATTTTTCATAGATCTAACCATACTAATTAGTTTTATGGTATCTTATAATTATTACCATGGTCATGTCGGTATTAGAACATCATGTTAAAATAGTGGAGTTATAAAATTCATGTGTTTAGTTATCTAGAATAGATGGAACCCATATGGTATGAACTTGGACTTTATAGTTTATTCATTTACTTGAAAAATTGTTCATCATCACCTATTCTATTATTTGATTTCTCACTAATTATTTTCCTCCCACATAAATTATTAGGTTCAATTAATGATGATTCAACAAATCACTATCATTTTGATGAAGTCTCCCTGGACATGTTCCTGTGTTTTTCGGCACCAATCCTCGATGGCGAAGTGGTGCGAGTTGTCATCGTCAAAAGAAAACATTTCTTGAGGTTGAGGTAGGGTCCCTCTTCTAGCCTCTTTAATTCAATAATGTTTTAAATTTCATTTAGTTGCCTTCATAATTTTTCATGTTTATATTAAATAGGAATTCTTGAATAAGATTTATTTAATATAATTGTTTTGAATAATAAACAAGTCATGGTTCTGTAATAAAACCCTACCAACGGAGGTGGATGTCTACGAAAACTCACAGTGGTATACCTTTCTTGACATTATTGGATAGATGTTTTCCTTATAATTGTTTTCGTTGTTATTCATAATGAACACATCGTACTTGAACCATTTATATCCCTGTAGGAGGTTTCCCTCTTTTTATTTAAACATTTGTTTAAACCATAACACCATTTAAGCACCATTAGACTTTTAAGATGGAATTTCCCCAGTTGGAAAGTGTTGTAATGACCACGTCACTAGTAAGTGAATAACATGATTTGGATGGAATGAAATTTCATGGCGGAAAGCCTTTCCTTGAGTGTTTAAATTGATAGAACATTCTTACAATAAAATCAATAGTTATGCTTGTATTAAGTGAATTGTCTTTGAGTTTTTTTCTATGATTTTCCTTGAATTAATTGGTTGAAGTGGAATGAAATGTGGAGGGTGTCATGGGGGTGAATGGGGTCGGTAGGGAGTGTGGTGTGGGAAGGGGGTGTGTAGAGAAGGGGGCATGGGGTAGGTGGGTGTGCTAGGGGCAGGGGGAGGGGCATGTGCAGGGGGTGTAGGGGGTGCATGGGGTGTGCATGGGGGATTGTAGGTGGTTGCCCTTTTTTTAGCAAAACAGTTGTTTGAACCAAAACACCCATTAAGTGTCGTTATACTTTTAAGATAGAATTGCCCAAGCAGGAAAGTTCTATAATGACCAAGTAACCACTAAGTCACCACCCTTTGATCTTATAAATCGAAATCTTATGTTTTAATGAATTGAATGAGCTAAATTGAACCGAACATGGTTAACTTGGAACATGAGAGGTAATGCCTCATATAGTGAATTATGTAACAATTATTCCTACAGGGGTGTCTGCAGGGGGTGCATGGGGTGTGCATGGGGGTGTGTGTATGGGGTTGCCCTCTTTTTATTAAAATGGTTGTTTGAACTAGAACACCCTTTTAGTGACATTGTACTTTTAAGATGGAATTTCCTTAGAAGGCAGGTGTTGTAATGAACAAGTCACCTCTACGTGACCCCCCTTTGATCTTATAAATAAAATTTATATGTTTTAATGAATTGAATTAATAAAATTGAACCAACCATGGTTAACTTGGAACACGAGTGGTAATGCCTCATGTAGTGAATTATGTAATGGTTATGCCTACTTTCTAAAGTTTGATTGGATGTCATGAATTAAATAGAGTGGATTATTCATAGATACTTGAAATCCAATATTGAAATGTGGGGGTGTTTTCGTGTGTGTAGGGGGTGCAAGGGTTGTGGGGGGGGGGGGGTGCAAGGGGCTGTTCAGGGGGGTGCAAGGGGGATTTTCGGTGGGGGCTTGCTTACTCATGTTTAATCAACTTTTATTGAAATTTTTTGTACCAAAAATGTATGTTTTCAATATATTAAGTATTATCAATATTCATACAGGGTTTCAATCCTACATACAAGTTGATAGGGTGGACTAACACTCGATTTTGGAGAAATACACCATCCTGAAAGATTGGAGCAGAATATATTTTCCAGGAGTGGGTCATTTTATTTTGTTTCAGTTAATATTTTCTTTTACATGTATTAAATATGAGTTGTTCTTCATTTTTTAGACTGCATGTACTATAATTGAGAAATTGATGATTTATTTAATTTGATCAGTGTATAGTTTTTTTTTACCATTTGAACATGTATTTTATTGAGCAGTCATGTTTTTTAATTAAGTAGTGGGTCATTTATTATAGCATTGAATTATTATCTTGTGAAAGCATGTGAAATAACAACTGATGGGGGGGGGGGGCTGTCTATAGGGGAAGGGGATCTTTCCAAGGTTGTTGTCCAGGGGTTGGGGGCTTGTGAAATGGGGGGGGGGGGAGGGTCTACCTAATGGGGGAGTGGCGGGGGGGGGGGGCTTTGTAGGGGGAAGGGGTGCTTCAGGGGGGGTCCTGTTTGGGTGGGGGGATCTGTCCGGGGGGGGATCTATCCGGCGGGGGATATCTAGGGGTGGGGGTAGGGGGGTTGTGCAATGTGGGGGAGTGGGGGGTTGTGCAATGGGTGGGGGGAGTGGTGGGGGGGGGGGCTTTTAAAGGGGGAAGGGGTGTTGTAGGGGGTCATGTTCGGGTGGGGGTGGGGGTCCTATTCGGGTGGGGGGATAATTAATGTTCTAAGCTTCCCTATTTTCTCAAATGTTATGACATTAAAATATTAGAGTTGAGATAATAAAGACTTCATTATGTCCCTAATACTTTTAGTAATTCAGAATGTTTGATTATTCCTTCTTTTCTTTCTCTCAAACACTCTTGAGTACTTAGATATTTCAGCTAACTTGTCACATTATGTTACATTTATGGTTTTAATGAATCCTATTTCATATATTGATACTCAACCATGCACAAGAATCATGCTCATATGTGTTGTGATTGTGTAAAATATTCATGGTTTTAGAGATGGCTTGGATAGACATAGAGTTAAGGTGGCTTGTTTAGAGAAAATCATTGTGGATGCTAGGAGATTCATTATGGAGCATGGGGATTTGTGATAGTAGTGGTCAACAATACGGGTAATGAGTGATCCAATAGTCAGTGAAATGTGGAGGAACCTCTTAGTACTTTATGATCTGTATAATTTTCATATATATATATATATGTCTTGTTTTCCTTGTATTTATCTCATGGGATATATATTTGTGTCTTCTGTCTATTGCATATATTATATACAGTTCAGTTTATTATATATATTCTACTAGTATTTTGGATTTATCTTTTGTTCAGTTGATTATATATATTCTACTAGTATTTTGGATTTATATTCTGTCTGGGGGTGCAAGGGGGTGGGGAAAGGGGGGCAGTGGGGGAGGAAAAAATGGCAGGGTGGGGAGAATGGGGGAGTGGGAGGGGGAGGGGGTTCTTCAGGGGTGCAAGGGGGTCTGTATAGTGGTCTAGGGGGGGGGGGGGGAAATGGCACGGGGGAGGCTGCAGAAGGGCGGGGGGGGGGGGGGGCTGTAGGGCAGTGGGGATGAGGGGGTGGGGAGGGTGAAGGAGGTATGGTGGTCTACATGGCAGAGGGGAGGGGTGAAAGGGGGAAGGGTGCAGGAGGGGGTGTCTGGAGGGTAGGGGGTAGGGGAGGGAGCAGGAGGGAAGGGGTGGGGGAGGGAAAACTGGCATGGGGAGGGTCTAGGATGGTAAGGGTGGGTGTTTGCAAGGCAGTGGGGAGGAGGGGAGGGCAGTGGGGAGGGGGGAAAGGGGGAGGGTGAAGGAAGGGGGTATGTAGGGCAGGGGGAAGGGTGGGTGCTGAAGGTTAGGGGTGTCTTCAAGGCAGTAGAGATGGGTGCATGGGGGAGGGTGCATGAGGGAAGGGGGTGGAAAACTAGAAGGGGGGAGGTGTAGGAGGGAAGGGGGTGATGGAGGAAGGGGGGTTCTGTAGGGCAGTGGGGAGGGGTGCAGGGGGGGTGTCTGCCAGGAAATGGGGTGGAGGGTAGGGGGATCTGCAGGGCATAGGGGAGGGATGAAAGGGGGGAGGGTGCAGGAGGGCATGGGGGTCTACAGGGCCGTGGGGAGGGGTGAATGGGGGTGAAGGAGGGGGGGGGGGGGGTCTGCAGGGAAGGGGGAAGGGGAGGGTGCAGGAGGTTGGGGGTGTCTGTAGGGAAGTGGGGAGGAGGGTGGGGGGTCTACTGGGTAGTGGGTAGGGTTGCAAGGGGGGGGGGGGGTGCAGGAGGGTACGGGGGTCTGAAAGGGTGAAAGGGGGAATTTATCAAAGGTGCAAAGGGGTCTCTCCATAGGGGAAGGGGGGGGGGGGTTTGCAGGGGTGAAAGGGGGTCTGTTTGGGGTGTAGGGGGGTCTGTCCGGGGTGTGAGGGGGGGGGGGGTCTGTCCAGCGAGGTAGGGGAATCCAAAGGGTAGTGGGGAGGGGGAGGGGGTCTGTAGGAGTGCAAGGGGTTTGGAATGGGGAGGGGCAGTGGGGAGGGAGTGTGTCCAAGTGTGCATGGTGGTTCTTTCCAGGGGTCTAAGTGGGGTCTGTCCAGCATGCAAGGGGGTCTGTCTAGGGTGAAAGCAGGTCTGTCCATGGTGCTAGGGTAGGGTCTGTCCAGGGTGAAAGGGTGGGGGCTGTCCAGGGGTGCAAGGGTGTTTGTCTACAGGTGCAGGGGGGTCTCTCCAGTGGTGTAGGGGGTCTATCCTGTGGGTAAAGGGGTATGTCCAGGGGTGCATGGGGGTCTGTCCAGGGGTGCAAGAGGGTCTACAGGGGTGCAAGGGGGGTCTTTCCAGGGGTGTAGAGGGGTGTGCTGGGTGGGGGTCTGTCCAGAGTGTAACACCCTGATATTTTATGAGAAGTATATATATATTTTATGTCTTATTTTATACGCAACATCAAAGGAATATTTCATTACACACAACACTAGCTTGGCTTTCTTTGCACGCAATTGCGACCATCCACGATAGCGTGTGTTGTACGCAATACCGAGTTTCACAAAACAATGATATAATGTTAAAATATTATATATACTAGCCATTATGAATAGTAATACCAACTTTTTGAAATTTTATAAGTTTTATGTTTCAAAATGGACTTCATTTTTGGAATTGGAATATCGAAATTAGCCTAGGGTAAAATTTTGGTATTTTTCTGATAACATTCAATTTTTGATGAATAGTGAAAACACTAGGTTACTATTTAAAAACCGACATTTTATTTAAATAATTATTTATTTTATTTGAATTTACTTTAGGTCAAAATTAATACATAATACCTATATAATTTCAATGTAATTCATTGGAGTAATTTTATAATAACTTTAGATATCTAAAAATTTTATTGAACTTTTCACCGTCTTTTACCCACCTCCTAGGAGAATTTACAAATTTACATAAAACATAATTTTACCACTTCTGTGACTGGAATTTCGAAAATCCGAGAGATACAGTTAATATCGAGGAGTATAATGTGGTTTAATAAGATAAAAATATTTTTTGCTGAATAGTAACATTTTACTTTTATTTACCACGGTTAAAAGTAAATAGGGTAATTAAGGGTAAAAATGATATTATTATTACCCTAACACATGTCCAAATTCCATTCAAATTTAAATTTTTATTAATCCATTTTGAGGAAAAATGGGAAACCAAATACACATACAAGACCACTATGTGCTAAAAGAGCCCACAGAATTATTAAACACAAGACTTAGATTACCCGAGCTAGCTGCCCTATAAAGCTTTCATTTCAAAGGAATAACCTATGTTTTTGGGTCCTCTCTAATATGATATTAAATGTGGGTAAGCATCCTCTCCATTGTCTAGATGAATTCCTTTGAGTTTATTTTTCCATGATTGAAGCCCCATGCCATAATTCGGTCTTGTTTGTCTATCCACAGCTCTTGCTCCTCGTTGGCGTCAACTTGGAACCTTCTTTAATAAATCTTTTGATCTCCTCTTTTGAGACATTGGGAAGGACAAATTTGTCTAACATTTCTTCCATGGAGTGTAGAATAAAATTCAAACACACCATGGGCTCTTCACATTCCCCTTTCTATAGTGCTTTGCTTTCGTTTTTCTTGTCCTTCTTGGTCGACCTTGTCACCATCGACTTTGGAAAATTTGAGTAATCCTTGCGTCCTTTGTGTTTTTTCCCTTGGACCACTATACATTTTCCAGAATCTCAAGCTACTTTTTCCCCTTCTTCATTCGAGGGCTATGAGGCCCCTTCCCTTGAATGCATTCCATGTTTTCCACAGAGAGTTGACTGTATCGTTCATCTCTAGAAGATACTTCCTCTTGAGACAAGGGGGGTTCATGAACCTCCAAGCCCTCAAAGTTTAATAACTAAAAACATTTTTAATGTAGGGTTATATATAAGATAACTTTGACTATAAATATTCATTAGAAATCTAAAATTATTTCTTACATAATGGTAGTTTATTTATAGTTTTTAGACATTAAATAATTAATTTATTATTGACACAATGATGATGCAATAATTACATTATCAATCTAATGTTAACATAATTGATGTTATAAATACACAGATAAATTTAATTTGAGACTTTATATAAGTTTCACTAATTTTATAGGTTAATAGGACGTATTTTTATTTATTTAATAAATGTTGTTCGAATTAATCATGCTATTATGATTTTCACAAAAATCAATTACCAAATAGTTTCAAAATTGTCAAAAAAAAAATTTCAAAAAAAATATTTTATTATTAATTGTTATTCTATTCCAAAAAATCTATGGTTCGGCCAAATGACTTAGATAATTTTATATATATTAATAATTAACCACTTGGGGTTCGTTTGTCTTGTTATAGTATGTTTATTAACTATATAGTATAATAAAACAAGAAGACACGGTAAAAGTTAAATTATTTAACTTAGAGTTAAATCTAATAGATAAGGTTAAAATAGTAGCCTAAACTTGTCTAAAACCTATTGGTTGACAGGATTTCGACCCATCCCCACTTTTTATTTGAAATAAATCAATTTGGAGCTATTATTATCCGAATATGACTTTATTATAAAATAATACATTATGATTTTCCTAAGGTGCCCCTCTCCTCCCTTATAAAAGGGAATCTCCTCTCTCTCCTCCTCACATAGTTTTGAGCCTTCAAGCACGGAGAAAAACCGCAAATATACCTTATCGACTTCCCTAGAAACATAATAGAGGTCTTGGTCTTCTTCAAAGACCAATATTTAGTTCCCTAAGATGAGGTTTTAAAGAGGGGTATCGAAGAAGAGGTAATATTCGTTACCGATTATTTCAAATTTACTTCTTCTCCTACTTCCTCTTCATTAGTTGTTTCATGATAAACTAATAACATAAGTATCAATCATATAATTATATGTTATTATAAATATGAAACGACTCTATTTCACCTTCTATCAATCCTACGGAAAAAGAAATCACCGCGCATGCGTATGTACGAAATATTGTCTCCACGCCGTGGTGTAATCTGTTTTCCACCACCACCTTACTTGGATGGGTATAATGGTGTAAATAATAACTATATATGATTATTTTAAAGTGATATTTATTCTAAAATAGTATACATACACTTCAATACAATTCCACGATCATGGGAATGATATCATCGCTCGTGCGTACGTACGGCATACCGTCTCTACAATGTGATGCGAATTGTTCTACATGATATTCATTGAATAATGATTATATAAATGAATTGAATGAATAAATATGATATATATTACACTAATAAAATTCTGGAAATGAGGTATTTATAACCTAAAAATAAAAATAAAAATTTATTCGACAAGACATGCATAAGAACATAAAGCAATGAACACCCGAATAACAATTAGCAATGAAATATTACTAATAAGAAGCTAAGAATATGACCATATATGATATCATAACAATAAGTATTAATATGGATTAAGTCAATTACATTATTAAATCATTATACAGGATGTTCGGACATGTACAAATCATATCAGACCTAATATAATGTAAAATCTCGCAATCTCATTTTTTTCCGAGATTGTTTATACTTCAGAATTTACCGGTGTATATTTATGATCCAAATCCATGTTTTATCAATATATAATATTATTTCTATCCTACAAAAATTGTTTAAATCCAATTTTACCCATTGGTAAGTTTTTAGTAAAAGATATTAAAGGAATATTTTGTCGTTTTTAGTATGAGGTACTTTTTGACTTTTCTGACCAAAGTACGAGAATAATGTTTCTTTAACATATACGACATGAATGGATTTTTATGATTTCATAGAACATTATTTCCATGATGATTCATTTACATGTTTTGATGTTTATTTTTAATCAACTTCTTTTTGTTTAAAATTGTATGACATGTTAAGAAAAGAAAAATGTTTTTGAAGTAGAAATGAAATTTTCCTCAACAATGGAGTTCAAGTGTTTTATCAAAATTATTTTCTATCTAAGATAATATGGGGTTATGTTTATATCCCTATTTTTAAATTTATTTGATTATGTTATTATGGAAGTAATTTTAAGATTCCCTTTTATCTTATATGGATTATGTTATGATGGCATGATGTTTAAGAATCCCATTTTTATTACATGGGTTTTGATTTGATGTATGATTTATGATTTTGTGGCACACATAAGAATGGTTTCATTATGAGATGGGTGGGACCTATATCTCTCTCCAATGAATTGGGTAAAGATTTATATCTCATGAGATATACATGGCTGGAATGGAAAGTAAATTCAGTTCAGTGATACAGGACTGGAACGAGGAGTGAACTCGGTTCAGTAATGGAATTTATCCGCTATGATGGTCTTGGAAATGAGCCTTGAATAATATGAAATGATTTTCTATGATTATGTGTGTATGCCACAGAGTTTCTTGTTTTATGTTTTTATTGTTGGGATAACATTTCTCTACTATGATTTATCCCATGTTATGATATTATGATCTCTTTTGCAGGTTAAGATTTTCAAAATGGTATGTTCTTATGAATATGATATGATTGATATTTCTTTTGTTTACCCTTACTGAGCAATTGAGCTCACCCTTTTGTATGTTTTCTTTTCCCCTGGTCAGGATGAAGGGTATTAAGTAGGATTTTCCAAAAGGGACTCTAGATATGATGAAATAAACGGGAGACAATGTAGATGATTTATGAACCAGTTGTTTATGTTTCCCAGTTTCTAAAGACTCTATACCTATACTATCCTATCATGGTTTTGTTATATGTTTTAATAAGTATGCTTCAATTCTGAATTAATAACCATGTTTGTAAAGTATGGGTCGTTATAGTTGGTATCAGAGGAAATCTATAGTCATCCTTTGAAAACTAGGATGTGAAAGCCTTACTAAGAACTATAAGGATATGCCTAATCATAGAACACAATATTAGTGTTTTAGAAATGGCCATGAAAAACCTATTATAAGACCTTAAGGGTAAAATTTTGTTCTTTTTATGTGGTTTTTCTGTTATGATTAGTGTTTCTCACACTATGAATCTTTGTTTTAGTCATAGGTTGGAATCTGAAGGAACCATGTTAATGATGAATGTGATGAGAAATGCAATGATTGTCCCCCTGAGCAACCAAATGTTATGGGAGCTGGAATGAAAAATCTTGTACCCATGCTCACACAAATTTCTCATGCTATGAATAATTATGGACTTCCAAACGAGCAAAGGAAGGAGCAACATTCTATTGAATCCTTCATGAGGCAGCGTCCACCTTCATTCAGCGGGTCTTCTGATCCATTAGTGGGTGAACAATGGATCTGTACCACTGAAAAGATATTTTCAGTTCTAAAATGTTCTGAACATGATAAAGTCATCTTAGTAGTATATCGTTTGGATGGTGAAGCTGATCAATGGGGGAATCTGATTTAGAATATGAGGCAAATGGATGAAATTGAGTCCATGGAATGGGACGTGTTCAAGAACTTCTTTTTCAATAAGTACATCCCTTGTATTATTCAAACAAATATGGAGAGGGAGTTTCTTGAACTGAAGAAAAGGATGATGAATCACTTGGTACCTACGAAATTTTTTTAACAAGACATTCAAGGTACTCTTATGGAATTATTATCCAACATGAGAGTAAGATCGATTGATTTCTTAATGGCTTAATACCATGTCTTCGAATGGTGTTATCCATAAGGGACTTCAATATCTACGAGGAAATTGTTCGATGTGCTCTCAATGTTGAGATGGTGATTGGAGTAAGCCATCACTCATATGGGTTTGATAAGAAGAGGAAAATGGAATTCAAAGAGAAATCTAAAGACCCATTGAAAAGAAGATGAGTTTTCCCTTATGGTCAAACTGTGGAAAGAAACATGGAGGGAATTGTCTTAAAGGGACAAGTAAATTTTTAAAGTGTGGAAAAGAAGGTCATCGAGAAGTTGAATGTCGAAATAATGGGAAGAAGATTCCTAATTATGATAACAAATAAATGTATACACAGAATGCACCTCCTACACTTCAATGTTTCAAGTGCAAGGAAATGGGGAATTATGCCAATAAATGCCCTAATCAAAGTGTTGTTGATGGTGATCGATGTCAACAAACTCTTAAGGCCAAAGAAAAAGGAAAGTCACATGCAATTTCTATCGGCAATGTGGATTATTATAACTATGTGGTGAAAGGTACACTTACCATCCACTCTAAAGTAGCAAATGATTTATTTGATTCTGGATCCACCAACTCTTTTATTTCTGAAGAATTTTCTATAGGTATCGCCATATTACCTCAGTAGTTAGATATTGTGTAAGTTGTGACAACCCCTAATGGAATAACAGTCGCATAAAAAGTTTACAATTCTTCTCCAATTAAATTTTGTCGAAAAGTTATTCCTGCAAATCTTGTGATCCTTCCTATAGTGGAATTTGATGTGATTCTTGGCATGAATTGGCTTTCTTTATACAGAGCTCATATCAATTTCCAATGAAGGGAAATCACATTTAATATTCCCGTTCAATCTGCTATCATCTATCGATGCATGGATGAATATAAACTTCCAGCGAATTTTTTTTCCATCTTATGGGTCTTGATTCAAATAATTGAAGGTTATTTATCTTAAATGGTTGGAGTGGAACTGACCATTGCGAATATTCCCATTCTACGGGATTTTGATGATGTCTTTCTGGAGGAATTTCCAGGTCTTCCACCAAATCATGAAGTTGAGTTTTCAATAGAACTCATACCGGGTACTATGCCAATTTCAAATACACCATATATAATTGCCCTAATTGAGTTGTAGGAATTGAAGAAGTAACTCTAGGAGAATATTAATAAAGGATTTAGATGCCCTAGTGTGTCACCATGGAGAGCACCTGTTTTATTTCTTTAGAAGACTGATGGATCAATGAGAATCTGCATTGATTATCGAGAACTTAACAAGATCACTATCAAGAAAAAATATCCTCTCCCACACATTGATGACTTATTTGACCAACTACACGGAGCTGAATACTTTTCCATGATTTATCTTCATTTAGGGTATCATAAATTAAGGGTTAAAAAGGAGGATATACCAAATATGTCTTCTCATACAAGGTTTTCACACTATGAATTTATGGTGATGCCATTTGGTCTTACTAATGCCCCTACTATCTTCAGGGATCTGATGAATAGAGTCTTTAGAGACTATCTTGATCAGTTTGTGGTAGACTTTATAAACGATATTCTTGTATATTGAAAGAGCAAGGAAGAACATTAAGATCACTTGTGAATTGTATTAAAGACCCTAAGAAAGGATAATCTTTATGCCAAATTTACCAACTGTGAATTTTGGCTTCAAAATGTTTCATTTTTGGGTCACATAATCTCAGAAGAGGGGATATCTATGGATCCAACAAAAATAAAGGTTATGAAAAGATGGTCGAGACCAACAACAGTAACAGAGATCTGAAGTTTTTTCTTGGTATGGCTGGATATTATCGATGTTTTGTGAAAGATTTTTCAAGGTTATCTAATCCACTCACCAGGTTGACTCTAAAAGGAGTTATGTTCGTGTGGACGGAGGAGTGTGAAGAGAATTTCCCAGAGTTAAAATGAAGGTTGTCTAGTGCACTTGTTCTCACACTACCGTGTAGTGGAGAAAAGTTTGTGATCTACAGTTATGTATCCAAGAAGAGACTGGGGTGTGTTCTCATGAAAAATGATATAGTGATAGTGTATGCCTTATGACAGTTTAAAATCAATGAGAAAAATTACCCAACTCATGATTTTGAGTTTGCCGCGGTAATATTTGCATTAATGATTTGGAGGCATTATCTTCATGGTGAAAGGTGTGATATTTATAATGATCATAAAATTTTAAAGTCTATTTTCACACAAAAGTAGCTGAATATGCACAAAAAAAAGATGGTTGGAGCAGATTAAGGATTACGAATGCTCAATTCATTATCACCATGGGAAAGAAAACAAGGTGGCATAAGCATTTAGCCGATAAGACCATGCTAGATTATCCATGATGAGGATCATGAAAGATCCAATATTTTTGGATTTAAAAAGGATAGATATTCGGATTATAATAGAAGGGGGAAAATCATATCTTTCACAAATGAATGTCCAACCATCTATACATGTGAAGACTAAAGAGGCACAAAAATAATATGTACAGTTACAAAAGAATGTAATAAATGTTCCAGAATTCAACCTTGATTGTGATGGGATAATAAGGTTCAGGAATTGGGTTTGTGTTCCCCCCATCTGAGAATTAAAGAAGGATCTACTGGATGAGGCTCATAGTTCTTCATTATCTATTCATCCTGGAAGCACGAAGATGAATAGTGACCTGAAAGAGTACTTCATGGTGGGATGGCATGAAAAGAGATGTTGCTGAATATATCTTCCGTTGCTTGGTTTGTCAGTAAGTTAAAGCTGAGAGACAGAAGTCTAAAGGGATGTTACAACCATTAACCATACCCAAATGGAAATGAAAAAACATCACTATGGACTTTGTCACTGGACTTCCTAAAACATCCAAAGGTGATAATGCTATCTAGGTCATAGTTGCTCATCTTATGAAGTCGGCACACTTCATTGCTATTAGAGAAGATTTCTCTCTGGATCAGCTTTCCAGTATATATGTAAAGGAAGTGGTAAGATTGTACGGACTACCAATTTCGAATATATCTAATCGAAATCCGAGGTTTACCTCGATGTTCTGGTGAATTTTTCAGCATACTTTAGATACAGAGTTGAGTTTCAATTATACTTATCATCCTCAGACAGACGGTCAGCCTGAGAGAACAATTCAAACTCTAGAAGAAATGTTGAGAGATTTCTCTATATATTTCAAAGGTGGTTGGGTTCAACAGCTACCTTTGGTATAATTTTCTTATAATAATATCTTTCACCCTAGTATTCAGATGGCTCATTATGAAGCTCTCTATGGAAAGAAATGCATGACTCCATCTTGATGGGATGAAGTTTAGGAAAGAATGCAATAAGGACCTAATCCTGTTGATGAGATGGCAGAAAAGGTCAGATATATTCAAGAACACATAAGGGAAGCTCAGAGTAGACAAAAAAAGTAATGCTGACAACCGAAGAAATGACCTAGATTTCGAAGTGGGTGATAAAGTGTTCTTACGAATATCTCCTTGTAAGAGAGTAATGAGATTTGGAAAGAATGTAAAGTTGATCCCTAGGTGTATCGGTCCTTTCGAAATACTAGATCATGTTGGGATGGTAGCTTACCGATCGACACATCCACCGAATCTCTCTAATGTTCAAGATGTGTTCCATGAATTTCTCCTGAGAAAGTATATACCGTATCCTTCACATGTACTAAGCTCATAAGTTTTTCGGCTGGAGCAAGATCTTTCTTATGAAGAACAGCCGATAGAGATTCTAGATCGTAGAGAAAAATTTCTACGAAACAAGACCACTCGCTTGATAAAAGTTTTATGGAGGAACCACCAATTAGAAGAAGCTACATAGATGATTGAGGATATGATGAGAGAGAGGTATCCTGATCTTTTTGTTACGAAGTGATGAATTTCGAGGGCGAAATTAATTTTAAGGGGGGTAGAACGTGACACCCTGATATTTTATGAGAAGTATGTATTTTTTTATTTCGTATGTTATACTCAAAATTAAATGAATTTTTCATTACACACAACACTAGCTTGGCTTTCTTTACATGTGATCACGACATTCCACGATAGCGTGTGTCATATGCAATACCCAGTTTCACTAAACAAAGATATGCTATTAAAATATTATATAAACCAGCTGTTATGAATAGTAATACCCACTTTATGAAATTTTATAAATTTTATCATTCAAAATGGACTTCATTTTTGGATTTGGAATATCGAAATTAGCCTACGGTGAAATTTTGGTATTTTTCTGAAAACTTTCAATTTTTGATGAATTGTGAAAACACTATGTCACTATTTAAAAGCCAACTTTTTTTAAAATAATTAGTTATTTTATTTAATTTTATTATTGGTAAAAATTGATAAATAATACATATATATGTTCAATAAAATTCATTAGAGTCATTATATAATAATTTTAGATATATAAAAATTTTATTGAACTTTTTATCGTCTTTTACCCACCTCCTAGGAGAATTTGAAAATTGACGTAAATCTTAATTTTACTACTTCTATGAGTGGAATTTCGAAAATCCGAGAGACACGGTTAATATCAAAGAGTAAAATGTGGTTCAATAAGATAAAAATAATTTCTAGTGAATAGTAACTTTTTACTTTTACTTACCACGGTTAAAAGTAAATAGGGTAATTAAGGGTAAAAATGATATTATTATTACCCTAACACATGTCCTAATTCTATTGGATAAGTCTAATTCGACCAAAAACAACCTTAGGAATATAATATGACCATTTAGGTCCACTTGGATTAGATTAGGACATTTATTATTATTTTATTTAACGAAGTGTTAAAATAATTAAAATCAAAGTTTAATAACTAAAAACATTTTTAATGTAGGGTTATACATAAGATAATTTCGACTATAAATATTCATTAGAAATATAAAAATAGTTCCTACATAATGTATTTTTATTTTTAATTTTTAGACATTAAATATTTTAATTTATTTATGACACAATGATGATGCAGTAATTACCTTATTAATGAAATATTAACATAATTGATGTTATAAATACCCAGATAAATGTAATTTGAGATGTTATATGAATTAGACTAATTTTATAGGTTAAATGACATGTTAGTATTTATTTAATAAACTTTTTTAGAACTAATCACGCTGTTATGATTTTCACAAAAATACATTAACAAATAGTATCAAAACTGACATAAAATAGTTTTTTAAAAAATATTATATTATTAATTGTTATTCTATTCTTAAAAATATAAGGATCAGAAAAATGACCTATATAAGGTTCTATATATTAATAATTAACTACTTGGGGTTATTTTGGCTTTTTATAGTAAGTTTATTAACTATATAGTATTATAAAACAAGAAGACACGGTAAAAGTTAAATTATTTAACATAGAGTTAAATCTAAATGATAATGTTAAAATATTAACCTAAACTTGTCTAAAACTTATTGTTTAAGATTCTTTCGACCCATCCCCACATTATCTTCTAAATAAATCAATTTGGAGCTATTATAAACCGAATATGACTTTATTATAAAATAAAATTTTAAATTTTTCCTAAGGTGCCCCTCTCCTCCCTTATAAAAGGGAACCTCCTCCCTCTCCTCCTCACCCCATTTTGAGCCTTCAAGATCGGAGAAATCCTGCCTATTTCCCTTATCAACTTCCCTAGAAACATTATATAGGTCCTGGTATTCTCCAAAGACCAATTTTTAGTGCCCTAAGAGGAGGTTTCAAAGAGGCGTGTCAAAGAAGAGGTAATATCTGTTACCGATTCTTTCAAATTTCCTTCGTCTCCTACTTCCTCTTCTTTAGTTGTTTCATTATGAAGTAAAAACATAAGTATCAATGATATACTGATATGTAATTATAAATATGAAACAACCATATTTCACCTTTTATCCATCCTACCGAAAACAAAATCACCGCCCGTGCGTGCGTATGGAATACAGTCTCCACACTGTGGTGTAATCTGTTTTCCACCACCACCTTACTTGGATGGGTATAATGTTTTAAATAATAACTGTACATGATTATTGTAAAGTTATATTGATTATGAAATATTATACGTACACTTCAATATAATTATACGGTCATGGGAACAATATCATCGCTCGTGCGTACATATGGCCTATAGTCTCCCCGATGTGATGCAACTCGTTATACATGATCTTCATTGAATCATGATTATATAAATGAACTTATCGAATAAATATGATATATATTACACTAATACCATTCTTTAAATGAGTTTTCTATATCCTAAAAATAAGAATAATATTTTATTCGATAAAACATGCATAAGAACATAAAGCAATGAACACCCAAATAACAAGTAGCAATGAAATATTACTAATAAGAAGATATGAATATGACCATATATGATATCATAACAAATATTATGAGTCTGGAATAAGTCAATGACATTATTTAAATCATTATACAACATGTTCGGACACATACAAAGCATATAGGACCTATAGTAAGGGAAACTCTCGCAATCTCATTTTTATCCGAGATTGTTTATACTTCAGAATTTACTAGGGAAAATTTATCATCCACATACAAGTTTTGTCAATATGTAATATTATTTCTATCCTCCTGAAATTTTTTAAAACCAATTTTACCCATTTGTGTTTTTTTAGTAAAAGATATGAAAGGAATGTTTTGTCTTTTTTAGTATGAAGTACTTTTTGACTTTTCCGGCCAAAGTACAAGAAGAATGTTTTTTTTAACTTATACAGCATGAATGGATTTTTAGGATCTCATAGAAAATTATTTCCATGAAACTTTCTTAACATTTTTTCAGGTTTATCTTTAATCAACTTCTTTTAGTTTAAAATGGTATGAAATTTTAAGAAAGGAAAAATGTTTTTGATATAGAAAGGATATTTTCTTCAAGAATGGATTTCAAGTGTTTTATCAAAATAATTATCCATCTAAGATAATATTGGGTTCTGTTTCTATCCCTATTTTTACATTGATTATATTATGTTATGATGGAAGTAATTTTATGATGTCCTTTTATCCTATATGGATTATGTTATGATGGCATGATGTTTAAGAATCCCATTTTTATTACATGGGTTATGCTATGATCTATGATTTTTGATTTTGTGGCACACATATGATAGGTTTCATTATTAGATGGTTGGGACCTATATCTCTCTCCAATGCATTTGGTAAGGATTTATATCTCAAGAGATAGACATGGCTGGAACGATATGTTAATACAGTTCAGTGATACAGGACTAGAACGAGGAGTGAACTCAGTTTAGTAATGGACTTTGTCCACTATGATGGTCTTGGCAATGATCCTTCACTAATATCACATGATTTTCTATGATTATGTGTGTATGCCACAATGTTTCTTGTTTTATGTAATGATTATTGGGATTACAATTATCTACTATGATTTATCCCTTGTTATGATATTATGATCTCTTTTGCAGGTCAAGATTTTCAAAATGGTATGTTATTATGAATATTATATGATTGATATTTATTTTGTTTACCCTTACTGAGCATTTGATCTCACCCTTTTGTATGTTTTCTTTTCCCCAGGTCATGAAGAATGGTATTAAGTAGGATATGCCAAAATAGACTCTATATACGATGAAATAAATGGGAGACAAAATAGATGATTTATGAACCAGTTGTTTATGTTTCCCAGTTTCTATAGACACTATAACTATATGGTCCTATCATGGTTTTGTTATATGTTGTAATAAGTATGCTTGAATTCTGAAGTAATAACCATGTATATAATGTATTGGTCATTATACAGAGTGGAAGGGGGGTCTGTCTAGGGGTGGGGTGGGGCTGGTTTTTTTTATAAAATGGTAAGGGCTACAACCACCATTTCAAACTGGGGCTATATCCCTATATCCACCGTTCATTAAACCATGGTTGGTATTGTCATGGCAATATTCTGAACACTATAGCCATGCCAATATGAGCCACAATTCAACAAATAGTGGAAAAAGCCTATAGCCACAGTTTTTGGGCTTATAGCCACGGTTCTAAACCACGACTATAGCCTAAATTTCAAGTAGTGGTTTTATAATAATTTTATTTTTTCATCACTAGATGACTAATGGATAAATAAGATGGCTTTATACGAATTTTATTATGATATTACACATGAAATAGAAAATTTGTTTCATTAACATAATTCCATCAAAATAATAATAAAATCAAAGATAAAATAAGATTGGTATCCTTGGTTTATATCCCCATAAAAGTATAAATTACAAAAAAAATCATTTTTAAAAGAGAATTAATTTGAACGATTAATCACATGGAATTTTTCCTAAGGGGGTTGATTTTAATTTAAAAATAAAATTTTATAAATTAAAATTTCTAAAATATTTTAGAAATCTATTTAAATGAAAATAAATATGAAAACATATAATACATGATTTAAAAATCATCTTATAATGATTTTTTGAGGAAAATATGTTCCATGCTTTTAAAAACATATTTTCAAATATATATATATTTTGGTAAATACATTATTTGAAAATTACCTTGAAAAAATTAGGGGAATATTTAATGAAATTAATTTTCATGATTATAGCATGTTTCATTCATTTCATACATGTTAAAATAAGAATTCCTTTAACATTTTCTGTAAAATTCAAACATGTATTGTTTTTTAAAAATGATATGATGATTCATTTCTAATTTTTTTGTCAAAAAGTTATACAAGGGTAAAATTTTATCTAATAAATCCAATTAATAATTATAATACAAAAATTGTAACATTTTTTGATAAAATGAATTTGAGGAAAAAGGTTTTGGCCATTGAGGGAAAAATTGATAAATTAATATAATCAATTATATTAAGTACCAATAAGTGGGAAAATATTATTATTACATGAATATTTTATTAGTAACCATAAAGAGAGTAAATTCATGGGAATTATTTATATTTATTTGGTAATATTTCATCATTTTATGAATAAACCTAACCAATCTGGATAAAAGATATGATTTGTAACATAGTACTACAACCACATTGTTAACATTGGAATCATAATTCCCACAAATGAATAATGTTAAATGAAACATATACTATTCGGAAAAGAAGTAGATTCATGATAAATAATGTCAAATTGAAATATATACACCTCAAAAAGAAAAATGGTGCATAAAATAACATATTTCTCTGATATAGAAAATAGATGAAATAATCCCTTACCACTTTTATTACATTGAAACCCTAAACACCATGAAATAGGTATCCTCGGTTGGATATATAAATCCAAATAATTTTCTCAAGAAGCATCATAAAATTTAATAATGTCTAGTATATACACCATATAAAATTAATAGGTGGTGAATATGGATTTTTACTTACAAAAGTAATAAATATGATTCAAATCCCTTACCATATGTTTCTACAACCTCCATACACGTTCAAACATCCTCTTATATTTGTATACTCCATAGTTTTTCAAAAACAATATTCATAGTATGGAATTCAATAAAAACAAAGGATTCTTGAATGAGATGAAGAAAATTACACTGATAATTGGATTGGGCATGTCCAAACAAAAAGTATTTGAATGTGTGAAGTGGAAAGAAGATGGGATGTAATTTTAAAAGTGATTTGAGTTGTTATTTTTATAAGAAAAAATTCCACCCATGTTTTTCATCGTGTCAAAAGGATCCAATAATGAACCTTTCTTGTTCCTATAAGACATCAGGTCTAAATATGTCTATCCAATGCGTGTTTAATTTTTTTTGGTAATTTTTATCCCATATAATTTTAGATTAATCCCCCCCACATTAAACCCATTTTTACTTTAACTAAGGTAATGATTTTTTACTATTTATACTATTAATCTTATCCAAAACTATTTTTAACGAATTACATAATATAAATTATGAAAATTAAAATTATGGAATATTTATTTCATAATTTTATTAATATATGAGTAAAATTATAATTCAAAATTAATTTCATAGACATGATGGAAAAGTGGGCTTCAAAAATAGAAAATATTGAAATATTACAAAGTTTTTGTATCAATATTTAATATGAAATTGTTTCCAATTTACTAATTAAGATTAATGGATCTATATTTGAACTAATTATATATTAGATAAATATTTAAAATAAAATTTTCCTTTATAAATATATTAATTGAATATTAATTTTTCAATTAAATTTCGTATTTTTCAGTGTTCACCATAACAATGAATATTTTCCTAAAAATATCAAAAATTATTCGTATGATAGTTATAAAATGTTGAATTAAAAAATTTACCTTAATTGTATTTTTGGGGTTCATTAAAAATCGATGTTATGTTTAATAAAATCCAAATTCAGTGTTTGGTGTAAAATAAGATAAACTATATATTTCATGAAATGTCAAATAAAGGTCAGATTAAATTTAATTGTAAACTATATTTCTCACAATCTGGGCATGTTAAATTATAACACATATAAAATGAATTCCTCACTCAATATTTGTAACATCACCACAAAAAATGAGGATACTTCTACCTTATTATGTTCATATGTACTCTAATTGATTACTCAATATGGTTGTTTATCTAGATGACACTTACCATGTGTGTTGTCTTGTTTCATATAAGATTCCTTATTCAATCCAAAATCCATTCTTATTGTTCCGAATATGAAATATTATTTTTAGTGGTATGGAAATATGTTCAGTGAATATGATGGATCAGGTATGTATTTACTCTAGAGTGATACAAAGAACCCATCATAAACCTATGATGTGTTTAGTATATGTTCCAAATGAAAATATATTCTCATTATATGATCATGTATTTCAATTAGGCTGATATACTATGGTCTTTGTTTTCCTCTTTTTTCATAGATAAATAAATTCATAACAAGAAATTATCACCAACATCAAATTAAATATCATTTTAATGAATATTTACAGAATAATTCAATCAAATTTCTTGTTTTTCTTATGTGTTACTGAATGGGTCTATCCATATCTATGACCTCTTTAGTTATCTGTAGTCCCAATATATTTTTTTCCGCAAAATTATTCTTGTACACCTATGTGCTAAACATATTATTAAAATTGTATTAAAAAATATCCATATGAATTTATGAGTGAAATCTATTTTTAAAAAAATCAATTCATGTGGATGTTGATGATGCCATCCTCATATGAAAATCGTTGAACACACTCTTATCCATTTTTATAGTGTTTGAATAAATCATGAAATGATGATACTCAAATCTTTAACACAAGTTTAAGGAATACATAGACAAAACATTAAGGTGAATTTAATATTCCAATTAGATACAATAGAATTTATTACACCTTGAAATCATACCTGTTCCTTAATAACTTTTCTTGTAAATGGTTCAAGAGAGTAATATTCTTTTATTTCAATGATGTGTCCTGATTTCGTGTGGTGATAAAATAAATATCAATGATACGAAAATCACTAATTGTTAACTGTAACCCTAATAATATGCCAAAAAAGTGTAAATACATACCTCCCCAAATATCATTTTCACCATATATATAACCAAATGATAACATCTCCATAAATTTTTCTTAAAATATATTTAATTTCCATAAAATACCATCACATAAAACCTCAAAATTATCTTTTATGAATTTGAAAATATGTTCAACCTTAAGCTCATAATCCCATAATGGTATCCATAACTCAAAATAAATAATTCCTAAAATCAAAATTTCATTCCAAATATAATTCACATATTATTACATAAATAAGATAATATATTATTCAAAAAAATCTATTAGAATATTTGGATAAAACATGTACTGATTAAAAATATGAAATGAGATTTATTTATTCCAAAAGTCATGTATAGGGTAATAATCATATGAAATGTCACTAAAGGGTAAACAATAAGGGGTTTAAATGGCTCAATCATACAAAATCAAACATGAGAATCCCTACCCTGGAGGGGAGGATATGTGCGACCAATTATCAAGAGATCATCAATCATTTTTATTTCATAATAATTCCATTTATCCTTCATATTTTTTTTGTTATTGTTTCATATCAGACACAATACACATTCGATTTGGGAATAGAAACAAATAATTACCAAACTCTTTACACTTTAAGCACAATCAATAAATTGGTGAGTTATTTAGTCTTATATTCTCCTATTTTTATAAGATTAATCATTAATACCATTTCAACATTCATTGACATTATGAAATTCCTTTACACATTTAATGAAAATCTTTATTTTATTAAACAATTTCATTTAATGCTTCTTCATCCATTTCTAGCATACTAGTGTTCTGAATTGCATTACATCATTTGATTTGTCAGGAAAATAATTATTTATTTTCTTATCAAAAGAATTTTATTTCTATGAATATCCAATTTCCCTTTCTGAAATTAGTAACATCAAAATACTTTTTTCCATTGATGTATCTTATTGATAAGGGATTTAGAAGACTCGGTTTTAGGCCACTAATGAATCAGTCAACATTTCATTCAGTTTTTATGAGCAAACTATAATCATAAATTAAAATTATTTTGAAATTATAATTATAGTTTCTAGATGGTTCATAATATTTTCTCTTATGTTCAAAGAATTACATCATCAATTTTTTTATAATATGAGGTATGCACATATAATGAGATATCCCCATGCACTATCCCATTATATTGATTCAATTTATTTATTTTTACTCTAATTCATGAAAATATTTCACGACATGTCTCCTATGGACCTTTCCATTACTACCCTAATCCCATAATCCATAGGCCTGGGGCTGGCGACTAGTACTGAAAAGGAGTATCCGTAAAAAGGGAAGACAGTGACTTTAAACCTATACAAACACACAGAGTATAATGCAACAAGATGCAACCAAAAAATAAACTAATGTAGTAGGGGGTGCTGAGAGTGAAGGGGTCAAGAATACAAGCCTGACTTGAAAGTCACATGTACAACTGAAAAGTAAAAATAGATAAAAAGTTAAAAGTATCTCCTGGATCGTCCACCACCGATCCTACCTGAAGGGTAGGTAAAACTCCCAATCAGTAGTCACTGTGTCACGTCATGCCAAATGGTCCACCTCCGGGCACCTTCTAGTCCAGGCTCCCTCAACTTCGATCAGTGTTGTATGTTGTCTTCCCAAGTCACAACCAGGTGTCTGAAAAGACCATGCAGGGGTTAGTATAATGATACACAGTAGGGACCCCAAGACCTCATATGTCTCCTAATGTTCCATGAAGGAAAAACCATATAGTAAGTCTTCCACCCTACATAGCTATATGTCCATATATATACTTATTTAATAAAAATATACTCATTTCATACACGAGGTAAGGATACCACCAAGGTAACAACATGAAGATATGAAGTACCACACAGGTAAAAGATATTGTTCAAATAGAGTCTCAACTTAAACCTGGGTTTCAGGGAAGAAAAGAAGTACATATGATTTTTCGCGAAGCTAGATAATCTCATTCTATCAAAAGGCACTTCTTCTGGTAATATGAAGTCTAACCCACACAGGACCGATAGGTAACTAACCACCACAATGATCCAGATAGGATCTGACCCACCAAGAGTTGATAGGTACTAACACCTCCAATGACCTACATAGGATCTGACCCACACATGATCAGTATGCGTTGACCCACATATGATCATTGATGAGTAACCCACAAAATATCTGACACACATAGGATTGGTAAGCAATGAACCGAACAAGCTTGATGAGTACTAAATCACATAGTATTGGTTCTTACCCACACAGGATCACTCAGGACTAACCTCCGTATGAAATGTCTCCATCCTCCGCCTCACTGCCAGTGACTAGATTCCTCTAATCCGGTACGCTTGAGTTTTTTAGAATCATCCCTCGACATATCATTCATACCTTGACTGCCAATAAGATTTAAACATGAGTACCCTAAAGGAACGACATGTCATAAGGGTTCCAAAGTGCCAGATGATACATCAATCAGACACACGACCTGTGAGTTATTAGGATTTTAGTTCTGGGGGCCTACTTGGATTCCAATTCTATCAAACATGATAGTACTCAAACTAACTCCAAAACTAAAGAATGAATATACCCATGTTGACCGTCTCCATCCATGGTTCACAACACCGTAAACGGTTCATCAAACAAATGTCTGGTTCTCAGGATATGGTCCCTTAAGTGTTTCTAGGCCCGGTTGGGCTAGGGTCTGGTTCTACCCAGCCTGGTGAAGGACATGACGGGCTCGGCCTGGCCCGTAATGGGTGGCCCAACTAGTATAGGGTAGCATATAAAGGGATACCCCCAAAGGGTGGCCTGGCCCGTATAGGGAAGACCGCATGGGTGACCCATAAAGGGTGTGCTGTAAAGGGCCGACTGCAAGGGAGACCCTGCCTATTGGGCAGGCGGCCAGGCCATGGGATGTGCGGCTCACTGGGCAACGGTGCGGCTGCCTGAGGCACAACTTGCAAGAGGGGTCTTCTATAGCTTCCACCGTGGGAGCCTCCCCTACTTTTCTAAAACTACCTAAGGATGTTCAATACCCTTTTTTTGGGGCAGTGCCATGTGGAGCCACCATGAGGCACCGGGACCCGCTAGAACGGGTCTTTTCGATTCCGTCATAGACTTCCTGGGTGTCGGGAAACGTCTCCAGTGGAGCACAACATAGCTCCGCTCCGCCACCCATAGCCGGTTGGGGTGTCGGCCGCCTTCCTCTAGTCTGCCACAGCAGACGAGTTGTGGCGTGCTCGTCGTATGGCCCTCTCCTTACATGGTCGGCCGGTGTGCTAGCTACCGCCTCTAACAACCGCAGATGACGAGTCACAAACCCTTGCTCACTAATGGCACACCAAATGTCCTCCATAGCTGCCCAGTGCCTACCATTCCATTGACCACCGCGACATTGTGTCGCGGAATCCTCTTACATTGTGTGTCGGAGCACACCTTCTTTATAGCCTATTGGTGTCGCCACGCTAGTGGTATTCTAAGGATAACGCAAGGGTATAAGAAAGTATCATATTGGTCGGGCCATGTTTGTTAGGCATGTGCCCTCCATGTTAGCTCATAACATGTGGGATGCTAAAGGGTTTAAAATTTTCAATTGAAATAAACAATAATTAATCCCCTAAATTGAATATATATTGGAGAACATCTGTGCTTGATGTTGGTTCATGTTATCCATTCCCTATATTGGTTCCCAATGATGTCGCTCGTACATCATCCTTCAGATCGTGGCTTGGTGTCACCTGTCATCTCTCGTTGGGATCAGCTCTTTCCTATAAGGGTTTGGAATCACAAAACTCCTTCGACACTTCATTGGTGGGTAAAGATATGTTGATACCCCTCCCCAAGGTCCTTATAAATAATATAGGGGGAAGGTATGTAATGACCTGAGGAATTAATGGACTCCCAAAATTTAGAAACCTTCCTAATTACCCAAAGACATCGTTACTTTGGATTGAATATCCAAGCCATTTATTGGCATGAAACACCGCTAGTCCCACACTCTTCTTGTACATAGGAGGATATGAAAAAAATTAAAATTATTTCATTTCATTTATTTTGAAAATTCGAATAACATAAATTTTTCTTCCGAACTACTGTGGCCAATATAATGTCTTCCTTAAGTGAATCATGGTGGTGCCGATTCTATGTTGCCCTCAAATTTTTAATCCGACTAATAGTTTAAAAGGTAAAAAATTCCTCTCGTGCATTTATTGAAATTACCTTAAAAAATTTCCAAAATTCATTCTAGGCACACTCGTCCACGGTGTGACATGCAGTTAATTGTCAAAGACTCGTAATAATTCTATATAATTAAAAAAATTACATGGAAATCCATCTCTTTGCATTCTCCCCTCATTAAGGCTTTTCAAGGAAACAAATGAGGATACTGATCACAATTCTGAGTCTCATTATCCCATGTTATCTCATGGTGGTTCCTGTGTTGCTAGCGAATGCACACTAGAGGTATCGATCACCCACGAAGGACTTGATTCTATCAATTCTCAATATCTACTAGAACATCTCCAAACAATTTCGCTTCATCAATGTCTAGCTCACTACGGTCGATGATGTGACATGGGTCATGCACGTATCTCATCAGTTGTGGCACATGGGAATCATTATGCACCCGGTGCATCTGTGGGGGAAGAGTTAAACGGTATGCCAACTCTCCAACTCTTTTGAAAATCTAGAATGGTCCAATGAACTAGAGAGAATGTTTGTCACCCTAGAGAAACCATTGTAATCCTCGTCAGGGTGAGACCCATAGGAAGACATGGTATCCCTCATTGGACTCGAAGGGTCTATTTCTCCTATCGACTTAGGACTTCTACCAGCTCTGTATAGTCTTCAGTTGCGGAAAAGTGAGGTATCGTGATTAAATCTATACCCCTACTTCCTTCATCATTGGCCACCAGTACTGACACCGGAGGTCCTGGTACATCATTACCACTCCAAGATGTACTGTTATTGAGGATTTGTGGAACTCCCTCAAAACCTATTCAGGTAGCTTCATTGTTACCGTGGTTTATCCTCTGAAGAGAAAGACATACTTCCCACCTTCAGAAAATCTTTCTGGAGACCATCCTGAGGATATATGAGCACGTCAAGCCTCGCAGTCAACGTCCCCAAAATGTGCCTCCCAAACTCGCTGAAGAATTGTGGGAGTGATAGTCATATATTGGAAGTAAGTTTCTCCATTTTTATCCACGAAGGATATCCACTACGCGACTAGCTGCTCTGACACCTCACTCAGCAGTTGTAGACAAGACCTCTTACTGAGTGTGTATGCCACTACATTACCCTTCACATGTGTATAGACTCTCTCAAAATCATAGTCGGGGAGGAACACTAGACATCGTTATTGTCGCAGGTTCAGTTCCTTCTGAGATAAGATATAATTGAGTCTATTATGATCAGAGTATACTATAAAATGATCACCCATCATGTAATGTCACCACAACATCAAGGAAAAAAACCACTACTGCTAACTCCAGGTCATGGATAGCATAGATATGCTCATGTTTCCTTAGTTATTGAGAGCCATACGTGATCACAACTCACTCCTTCATCAGGACACAACCACGTATGGTCCCTGATGCATTATAATAAACTACATACCCGACACCCACTTCTAGTAGCCTCATGATGGGGGGGCTCATCAGTCTTTTCCCCAACTGCTGAAAACTCTTATTTCACCTATCCTTCTATATAAAGGGTTGTCCCTTTTTCTCAAAGATAAAATGGGTTTCGTAACCCTATAAATGCCATGCATGAATCTCCAGTAGTATCTGGCCTACCCCATAAACCCGCACAACTTGATCACACTCCTAGGTGGATCCCAATAAAGTACAACCTATATCTTTATTGGATCCCCTACAGCTCCATCCTCCAAGATAAGGTGTCCTAGAAAGTGTACCTCTCATATTAGGAACTTTCACTTCGAGGTCATACAATAATGTTGTTACTCTTGGAGTGTATCCATAACTATCTTCAGATGAGAGTCATGGTTCTCCTCTGTCGCTGAGTACACAAAGATGTCTTCGATTAACACCACCACAATGAAATCGAGGTATGGATGAATGATTCTATGAATGAGTCCCATGAATAATATTGGGGCACTGTTTATGCCAAATGGAATAACCATGAACTCATAGTGTACATACCAACTTCTGAAGTTCGTATTCTACACATCCTCATCTCATACCCTTAGCTGATGATTGCGTGATCTGATGTTTGTCTTCGACAACCAATGTTCTCTTTTCAACTAATCAAATGATCATCAATCCACAGAAGTCAATACTTGTAATTCTTGGCCCCCTAGTTCAAGTGTCGGTAGTCTTCATAAAGTCTCAAACTCTCATATTCCTTTCTAGTGAACTAAATCAACGCTACCCATGGAGAGACAATCGGACTACTGAACCCCGTACATTTTAAGTCTTCAAAATCTACGCGTAACTCACAATGTTCTGTAGGTTCCATCTGATATGCTGGTGTAGATATTGTTGTCGCCTCAGGGTACTGGTCGATGTAAAACTCTACCTCTCTATGTGGAGTTAGTCCCATAACATCATCAGGTAAAATATCAGCATACTGGTCAACAACTATTGGATATTTCAGACCCTCCATATTTATTTCCATAAGGGTAAGAATATCCAACAGACGTGTGATCATCTGCACCCTCCTCTAGGTATGTCCATCCTGTGCTGCAAAGGATCTCTTTTGTATAGTTAAAAAAAACCTGCTCCCTTCTGCACGGACACACAGAACATTGCACTTGATACAGTATATTGTTGCATGGACTGTGTATAACTAGTCCATACCCAAGATGATGTTGTATCGCCTCGACGCTGCTGCAAGGAGATCCCTGCTGAAGCTCTTGTCTACTAGATTAATCTTAAACTTCCGGCACCAGACTGTAATTGTTGAATATTCTACCATAATAGTCTCTATCCCTAAGAATCAAACTAATGGCTCCACTCAAATCCCTGAGCTCCAAACGAGGGCCATGAAAATATATGATTTACTAGAACATGGTTCTATAATTCCTGCAGCTAAGGTGGAGTAGACATAGATCATACTTCTAATCATCTCTGGAGTGCTATGTTCGTAGGTCCCAGATGTTTGGATCCAAGATTTTCCATGTCTACATGCACCATGTTGTTGGGGTGGGCCACCTTTTGGTAGTGGCAGTAGAACCTTGAAGCTCTTCCCACCGCCTGTTATACAACCAACACTTATGCCACGTCCACCATCCACCTGCGAACAACCTCGATAAAATATATGCCTATGCTTCAGCAGTCCCTCGACCTTCTTCTAGTCATCCGTACGATAGGTAGGGTAGTCGCGAGCCAAGTGACCCTACACACCACATGTGTATCACTACCTATCCCTTACCTAACCACATATGCCATGTGAGCCCCGCATCTCCGACCCTGTGTATCATGGTCGTACACTATATGGTTAGGTCCACTTGGAACTATGTGTCATATACCTACTACCAGCCGCAGATGACCTTTCTACGTGGTGCCCGGTGGAGGGTCTCACTATCGGTGCCTGCTCAGCTAGGAATCTCTCAACCAAAAGAAATCTCTATAGTATCCCATCCTGCGTCAGTATGCTCGGTGATATCATCGATACACTGATCTCCTGTTAGAGACCCTGTTCAATGGTTCGGGCCCTTAATAAAGTGTCTCATACCCTGTCAGTGGAGTAGCAGGAGAGATCAGTGATCTATACCTAGTACTGGGCCACAATCATGATGCATTGTTTTGAATTTAAAATCTCCAATATATGCTCTAAGAATAAAGGCACTGGGAGGGACTCTGCCCTGGAAGGGCTCTCGAAGTCCAAATAGTTGAGGTTCACCTCACTGTGTATCTGGAACATCAAGATCCACCATCTACATGCTGCTTCCTAGAATAAAATGGTTTCTAGGATCCCCATAAGGTCAGTTGGTGTCCCAACCAAGTGGAAAACTCTGACCACAGCCTCCAGCAAGTCCTCATCCACCTATGGGTCTATCTCACCTTGGATCCTCAGATGTATCTACCACTGATACTCATGCAATGTACCTAGTAGGCGTGCACTCTCTACTGGTGGGCTTGGTGGCATCAACTTTACAATAGGTAGTGGTTTTGCTTGTACACCACCCAAAGGTTGTAATGTTGTAAGAGGGCCCTGTACCGAGGCCTCATCTCTCAGTGGGCCGTCATTCGTACTGTCTCAGGAATCCTTGATGGTTGTCTATATGGAGTCATCCCAAAAGAAGATATGTGTGCCATGGTCAAATGTTATATGTGGTGAAGTGAGTCAATGAAACCATTAGAAAAAATCATCAAAAACACACGCAATATGTGATTCCATTTACTGAGTTATAAATCAGAATTTAGGGTACTGGAATATGGATAAATCGACCGCCAAACTAACACTGGATTCCCCAAACTAAAAACCACCCTCATAGCACTTAACATTATTACCACACTAGAAATATCAGAGTCCTAGTACTTTGGTATAACCGACTCCTCTAATACAACTTTTTAATGACCCCCCAACCGAGGCCCATTCAGTGAATACCCCAAGCCCGCCTTCCATATGACAGGGGCTGGCGAACATCACCAGAAAGGAATATCCCTAAAATGGGAAGGCATTGGATTTAGGCATGAACAAACACACAGAGTAGAATGCAAAAAGACTCAACCAAAAATTAAACTGTTGTAGTAAAGAGTACTGGAACTAAAGGGGGATAAAATACAAGCCCAACTAGATAGGTAAAATTATAACTGAAAATTAAAAACAAATAAAATGTTAAAAAAGATCCTCAATCGTCCACCATGGATCCTACATTAAGGGTAGGTACAACTCACGATCATTATTCCATGTGTAATGTCGTTCCAAATGGTCCAAATCCAGGCACATTCTAGTCCTAGATCCCTGAGCCTTGATCAATGTTGTATATCTTCTCCACAAAACACAACTAGGGGCGGGAAAATCCCGTGAAAGGTTAAGTATAATAATATTCAGTATGGACCCCAAGACCTCGTGGGTCTCATAAAGATCCATGATAGAAATTCCACAAATCTTGTATTCAAACCTACTTAGGCACATTCCCATACATATACCTAAGTTACCATGATATACTCATCTCATTTATGTGGGAAGGATATCAAAAACATAACACCACGAAGATAGGAAGTACCACACAGATAAAAGACATAGTTCAAACAGAGTTTCATCTCAAAATCGGTTTCAGTGATGTAATGAATTATAGATGATTAGTCATGAAGATAGATCATATTACTCTATCAAGAGGCACTGCTTCTGACTATACTATGTATGACCCACACAGGATTGATAGGTAACTAACCCTTGTGGACCAACACAAGATCTGACCCATATATGATTGATAAGTAACTAACCCCCGCAATAATCCACATAAGATCAGACCCACCCAGAGTCAATATGAACTAACCCACTCTATGAACCACATAGGATCTAACCCACACATGATTAGTATGCATTGACCCACATAGGATCGCGATGCTCTGAGCCACGCAGGATCTGACCCACACTAAATCTGTAGGCACTAACCCACACGGGAACACTGAGCATTGACCCACACATGATCTGACCCACATTGAATTGGTGCTGACCCACATAGGATAACTCAGCACAATCCTCCGTATGATCTATCTCCAACCTCAGCCTCTCTGCCATCCAGAGGATTCCTCGCACCCAGTGTGCTCAAGTTCTGTAGAATCTTCCCTAGAGATATTAGTCATACCATGACCTCCACTATGCTCTAGAAAGCCATAACCTAATGTACCTCTATGTCTTCAGGCTTCAAACACGATAGATGGTGCATCAATCAGACACCTGGGATGTGAGTTATAAGAGTTTTAGTTCCAAGTCCATGGTTGGATTTAGGATTGATCAAACCTGTCCGCACTACAACTATCTCCAAAACTCAAGATGAGTATAGCAAAATTATCTTCTCAATAAAAGGATCCAAATTATATAGACTGTTTGAAAAACAGACATATGGTTCTCAAAATATGGCCCTGTAAGTGTTTCTAGGCCAGGTTAGGCCTGCCCTGATCCGACTCGGTCTGGGTGGGGCTGCTGTGGGCTCAGCCCACTGGGCCGAGGTCCAGCCTATCCTATAAGAAGGGTAGCCCACCAAGGGCCGCTCGTAAGCGCTGCCCGACCTTCAAAGGGTGGCCCACAAGGGCGGAACAACTCGTATATGGTGTCCCGCAATGGAGATCCACAAAGGGAGGCCAGCAAAGGGTAGATCATAAGGGCGGCTAGGCCCATAGGTATGGTGGCTGAGTAGAGTGATGCACGACCCACTAGGTGGCGGCTCGTTGGGCAGGCGGCCCGACCACATGAGGCGTGACCCGCAAGGGGGGTCCTCCCTAGTTTCCAGCAGGGGAGAGACCCCCTGGTTTTCCTGAATGACCTATGGTCATTCTGCCTTCTTCATAGAGGTGACGCCATGTGGCTCTGCCAGGCATCACATGGATCATGCTGGAGTGGGTCTTGTCGATTCCACCGCGGCAGCCCGGTGTGTCGGCAAACATCTCCAGTAGCACGCAACGGCTCGCCACTCCGCCACCCAAGGTCGACCGGGGTGCTGGAGGGATTCCTCTAGTCTATCGCGGTGGACATGCAACAAACTGAGTCCTCCTGTGGTGAACGGGTTGCGCCGCCCACTCATTCTGTGGCAGGCTGATGTGTGGGCCACCTCCTCTGACTGCCGTAGCAAATGAGATGAGGCCCCTTGCTCACCGGCGTTGTGCGACGATGCGCTACACCTCCCCCACTGTCGGCCAGCACTTGCTATTCTTGTTGATCGCATCATATTTGTGTTGCGACCTCCCCTTACGGCTTGCATTGGCACACACCTTCTTCATAGCTAGTCGGTGTCGCTCCACTGGCTGTATTCCATGGAGAATGCAAAGGTGTAGCCATGTATCAGAGGGTATGTGCTGGGTTCATTAGGCCCGAGACCTCTGAATTAACTCGTAAAATGAGGAAGGATAAAGGGTTCAATAATATCAATTGAAATAAACATGAATTTAACCCCTACTCGGTAATACGTTGGAGAACATCCGTACTAAAAATTGGGTAGTGTTCTTCATTCCTACAACAGGTTCCCAACGACACTGCTCGTACGTCTCCGTTTGATTCTTGGTTCGGTGTCACCCATCACATCCTGCTGGGATCAGCTCCATCCTCTAAGAAATTAGTGTCACAATACTCCTTCATCACTTCACTGCTCTGAGAATATTTTTTGATACCCTTCCCCAAGCTCTATATAAATAAGAGAGGGGGAGGGTAGGTAACGACATGGAAAATTAATGGAGACACATTAATTAGGAACCTTCTTAATTCCCCAACGACATCGTTACATATGATTGATGTAACACCCCAAGCTTCCATAGTATGCTTCTCTCTAAATAATATAGTAGTGTGTGTTGTACGCAACTTCAAGTTCTAACACACCACAACCAATCAAACTAGCCATTATGAATAGTAATGCCTAATGTTTTATATTTTATACATTTAATATTTCAAAATGGACTTCATTTTTGGATTTGGAATATCAAAATTAGCCTAGGGTAAAATTTTGGTACTTTTCGGATAACTTTCATATTCTGATAAATAGTGAAAATTACTAAATTTTAATTAAAAACAACTTTTTTAATCGAAATAATTAATAGTGATAAATTATTAATTTGAGTGGTCTTAAAGTAAATTTAGAATATATTTTTACCATTTAATACAATTTTGGTCATTGGATGTAATTTCACATTTAAACCAGACATAAACAAGTGTCAATCTTTTGATAGTTATTATCCATTAAAAACACGCTATTTGTTTTAACGACGGGAATTAATTTTTAAATTAATTAATGCAACTGATATGTTTTGAATTTGGTAAAATAGACATCCTTCTTGAATTCATAATATCAAATATAGCTTAGGTATAATTTTTGGTACTTTTCTGGAAACTTTCATTTTTTGATGAATAGTGAAACCACTAAGTGGTAGCTAAAAAACTGAATTTTTCATAAAACATAATTTTACCACTTCTATGAGTTGAATTTCAAAAAATCTGAGAGACACGGTTAATATCAAGGAGTAAAATGTGGTTCAATGAGATGAAAATAATTTTTGGTGAATAATAACTTTTTACTTTTATTTATCATGGTTAAAAGTAAATAGGGTAATTAAGGGTACAAATGATATTAATATTACCCTAACACATGTCCTAATTCTATTTGACAAGTTTATATCGACCAAAAACAACCTTAGGAGAAAAATATTATCATTTATGTCCTCTTGTATTAGATTAGGACATTTATTATTATTTAATTGAAAGAAGAGTTAAAAGAGTTAAAATCAATGTTTATTTACTAAAACATTTTTAATATAGGGTTATACATAAGATAAATTCGATTGTAAATATTCATTAGAAATCTAACACCATTTCCTATATAATTTTATTTTATTTATAATTATTAGACATTAAATAATTTAATTTATTTATGACAAAATGGTGATGCAGTAATTACCTAATTAATGAAATATAAAACTAATTGATATTATAAATATCAAAATAAATGTAATTTGATACTTTTTATGAATTAAACTAATTTTATAGGTTAATATTACATGTTAGGATTGATTATATAAATTGTTTTAGATGTAATAAATCTGTTATTAATTTATCAGAAACAAAAGACCCAGTAGTGTCAAAATCGACATAAAGGAGTTTTTAAAACAAATATTATTGTATTAATTTATATTCAATTCTTAAAAATCTATGGTTCGGCCAAGAAACTTATATCATGATAGTTGTATCATTATTGGACCACGTGGGGGTCTCTTGGATGTATATAGTATGTTTATTTACAATATAATATAAAAATACAAAGAGACATTGTAAAAGTGAAACTACTTAACTAAGAGTTAATACTTAAAGATAAGGTCAATATAATGACCCAAACCTCTTTAATTTCTATTCGTTGAGTGTTTTTCGACCATACCCACATTAAAATTTAAATAATCCACTTTGGAGCCATTAGAAACTGAATATGAATTTATTATAAAATAATATTTTTAGCTTTTCCAAAGATGCCCCTCACCCCTCTTTTAAAAGGGAACTCCCCATTATCACTAATTCACACATTCAAAGCATTTTGTCTCAGCCAACCCCTTCCCAGATACTCTATCAAATCCCTTCAATACAACCTAGAGGCCATAGTTTGATCAGAAAGCCAAATTAAGGAGACCTTTTGATCAAGTCAAAAGGAAGAACCCGAAGAAGATGTAATGTTTTCACCACCCTCTTTCAAGTTCCTTTCTTCATCAACTTCTTCTTTATTTTTTATTTATATTCTAAAATAATAACTCCATTATCTTATATATAATTTTATGTAATTATAAATATGGTACAACCGTATTCATTATTCTATCCATCCTTTGAATGGCATGTCACCATACGTGCGTACGTACGGCTTACCGTATCCACGTCATGGTGTAATTATCATTCAATAAATTATTATTTGGATGGGTATAGTAGTGATGTGTAATTCATGTAAATAATAAATATAACATGATAATTATTCTTTCTATATTATATACAATACAATTATATTTTATTTTAACATCAAATGAATGATATTGTCGCTCGTGCGTACGTACGGACTACCGTCTCCACGAACCTGACGGGATTCATTCTCCATCGTATCCATTAAAGTATAATTCTCATTTTATGAATAAAAATAATGTTTAAGGACTTCATATAATTATTTATATGAATAAGATACATCCTATCCATAAGAAACACGGCTTACGTAATAAAAAATATAAAGGAAAATGAGTAACTTAACAGCCGAAATGACGATAATACTAAGATATTATTAACAAATCAATGTTAAAAGATCATATAAGATATCATATTAATGTAAATTATTCTTGTATAATTAAATAACAATTATTTCACCATTATATAGGATTTTAACCTACTGTCGACCAAGGAAAAAGTACAAAGTAAGGGGTTTCTTATCTCACTTTTAATTCCATGAGATTTCCATTGTTCACCACTTATTTATTACATGTGGTGTGTGTACTGACCATGTTTGTATTCATTGTGTAATATAATTTAATTCATGTATATTTACATCATCATTGTATGATCCTTCTTTCATGGGTGTATGGTTTGTATGTTACCAAATCAATAAGGGAATTTGAAATTTCAATTTCCACTCATTTAGCTTTACGCATACTTCATTGATTATTTCACTCCAAGATTATGTGTAGAATCACTATTAATTTTATTATGTCATAAATTCCACTCCCCTTTCTGTGGATATACGTTTGATACACGTAATCACTCCATTGATAAATTATCATGTCATCGGTATGAACTTGATAAGAGTAATTTTTACTCAATCTCAATTTGTTGAGTTAAACATCCAATTCATTGTTGTTGTTTTTACAAGAATATGTGTGAATTTCCTTTGATTGTTTTACACTGAATATGCAATAATATTGAGTGTATTTATATTTTCACTCATCATTATGTCGTTGATTTATCTTTAACCTAAGGATACATCCTTTATGAGAGATTTCATCTCAATTTACATTCCATTGAGACTTCATTATTGTTATACACCAAATCACTTTTATATGGTGTATATAATGTACTTTGACATAAGATATCATGAATCCCTTTATTCTCATGATATAAAAAAGTTTTTATTTCCTCAATTATTTTTATTCAACTGTCTCTTTTTTTGTTAGGAACTCTAACTAAAATGACATTTTAAAAAGTTTTAAAGATTGATTATTCTAAATCTTTCTCATTAATGTCCATGTTTTAAAAATGGTTTTAAGGATTTATTTATTTGGACACAAAAGTTTTCAAATCAAAATTATTTTTATAAATTTCGAAGTGGTATGGGACACTTTGACTTTAAAATATAATTTAAATGGATTCTTGAAGAATAGTGTGACTTTTAAATGATTTCAAGAAAAAGGGGGATATTTCACTCTAATTGTTTTGATGATTATTTTCATCTATGTCAATATCCTTCATAATTATAGATTGAGGTTAATATGATACAATAAAATATTCCATATTGTATCGAATGAGTTATGTTTGACTATGGATGTGCTATTTTTATACCATTCATGGTTTGTGGATAAAGTATTAACATTTCGTATGCTATTTTTAATACGAATGTTTATGTTATGTTTCAAAATTTTCATATGAGGAATGAATTGGACTTAGTAAGTGACGGGTGGAGCCTGCTATAGCTCCTCGATGCATCGGTAGGTCTCATGAGACAAACTAGTGTTTTGGCACAAGTCCTTGAAAAAATCTTATTTGTAGTCTTGGCACGAGGCCTTGACTATGTGGTTATGATAGTCTGGCATTATGCATTCCATCATTATGAAAGTGGTTTTTGATATTTCTTTTGATTATTCAATTAGTATAATATCCATGTGAATAAGTAAATGGAATTATTTCATTTTATTTTTTCCATATTATGTTGAAGTTCAAGTTTAAAAGGATTTTGTTTTAGTTATACATTTCCTTAAATGTTTATTCTTATTTATAAAAGTTTCCACTATATTGTTATCCTTACTGGGCATTTGAGCTCACCCCTTTTCTATGTTTTGTTTTTCCCAGGATGTGAAGAAGTAATTTATGAATGACCTATAGGGATAGTATGAGGGGATAAGAGTGTGGACTATGTAGACTATATTGTTGTAGTTTTCATTTTATGTTGTAATGTAAACTTTATTAATGTATCTTTTTATTCCAAGGCTACTAAACTAATTAGTCTTTCGAGATTTTATGTTTCTTGTGATCATGCCAATGTTATGTAATAATGCACCGGCTCTGGGTAACTGGGGTCGGGGCGTTATAGTTGGTATCAAAGGATGTTTAGTAAAAACCTTGAAAGCTAGATTTAGATAAACTCTGATTAGAGAATGCAGACCTAAGATGAACATTGAGGATTAGTATAGAAGAACTTCCTATAATATTGTTATTGTAGAGATTTTGTGAGTTTTTTGAGCAATACATCCCTGTCTGGATACGAGCAGGTAGAGGTGGCTCTGGCACAGATGTACCTAGGGGTAAAACCTGAAAACACCTCTTTGAGCTAGACTCGAACGAGAACTGGTGCATGACAACGGGTCTTGCTGCACTCTTGGTTACGACACTCCCGGGGGATATGCTTAGGATAATTTACATTTTCATTACAAACCGATTTAAAATATTATATATAAGTTGAGGGTAAATGACCTTGGTTAATCGTAATGTGTTTCAAATTAAGAATATTGTGACATGATATTCTCTAAATGATTTTATGACTACTGTTACTCACACAATGCTTTCGGGTTTTAGTCAATGACTGGATTCCAAGGAAGTTATAGTGACTTTGAGAATGATGTATAAGGTGGGAACGATTGTGGAAATGAGAAAAAAATGGAATGTTGATAGGCTTAAAAGATATCGTCTTCATGCCTAATCAATTTTCCAAAAAGTTGATCAACAATATATATATTAACTAATTCCCAGACACAACAAAGATGAGAAAGGTGATGAATGATAAGAGCTCCAGCAGTGGAGACCATGGGGAATGGAATCCTCAATTTCCATCATGCAGGAAATGTGGAAGGAGACACCCAGGAAAGTGTCTCAATCGGACCAAGAAATTCTTTACGTGCGGGAAGGAAGGACATAAAGTGAATAATTGCCGAAGAAAAATGAAGAGTAATATGGAAGAAGATAAAAATGGTCCCAAGAATCCATTTACAGTCATTTGCCGTAAATGTTGGGGACCTAGCCATTACCCGAGTGAATGCCCTATTCTGTAGGATATTTTCTTGGTTAAAGAAGAAGCTGTGTGGAAATAAATGGTTGGTGAAATATTTAAAAAGTATTAGTGCTCCTTGTTGATGGGTTTACTTTGGAATAATTTTCTCTTTTATTTTTAACCCTGCATTTTTCCATTTGAGAATTATATTTGAGGAAGAATTATCTTTTCTCTTTTGGATATAGTTATAAATAACCATTTGGTTTTATATGATCATTGGGTTTGAGGAAATTATATGTTATTATAATTTGGGATGAAAATGCAAGGTATGAGATAAGATTTGTGGTTAAATTATGTTATGGTTATAATGAGTAAATTTTCTCATTTTGGTAATGTTATAAAATATAGTTTTTGAAAAAGGACAACACGCAGACCATGTGACAACCCGTCACGTCGGACAAAGCTGTGGGAATCGAACCCACAACTAAAGTGCGATTGGGATTTATCACCTACCACTGGACTACATGAAGTCCCTAGTTAGTGTGACTATTATATTTAGTTAAATGATTTTATTAATCAATAATAATTTGATTTGGGATCTTATGTATTATCAAATGAATACCCTTAGTATAAGAAAATGATTTGGTTATTAAGTGATAAATGTTATTTTGGAAGTTTTTCGCTTTGTTGTGAACACTATATTCCCAAGAAAAATAGAATAGTATGGGATTCCATTTGAGGAGCAATTGTGGATTTTTATCTATGTTTTTATTATGGATTTATAGTGATTTGGGTTATTTATGGAAATGATTAGGTTAATTACTTTTAAGTATTTGACTTTAAGAGTAATTAATGTCATTTAGAGATACAATTTAATGTTGAAGACTACATTCTTTTATGTTTTGGGTTTCAATACTAGTTTGGATTATATTGAAGGATTTTAAGGACAATTGATTATTGAATGGTATTTATTTAACTTCGAGGTATTGATGGTTTAATTTTAGAAATTAAGATTAGTGTTTTTTTCTCTAATGGAATATCCTTTTAGGGGATCAATAGATATTATACTAACCATTTTTGGTTTTTATTAATCTCTAAAGGCAAGGTAAATATATAGTTTATCCTACGTGGATCATGTATTTCTATAAAAGTTTATTCTAGCTCTTCCATTGTGACCAAGTCTTCATGAATACTCATTGTTCAAAAAAATGAGTTAGTGGTAAAAATATATTAAAGAATGAAACTCTACATAAAAATTAAGTATATCTCTTTATGTTCTTAGTCAATATCATAAATTAATTCCTCATCCTTATGTAATGTAATTTAAAACAAAAAATGTTTTCCGTTTACTTTTACTTCTAGGAGACTAATGACTGTTTGTCCCAACACAAGTTTGTGATTTTTTTATTGTTAAATTTCTCCTGATCATGTTTTCTATCCCTCTCCATCAGAACATAACACTTATTTTATCATCCATTTCCATGTTTTCTTACATTGATTCAAAGTATTGGTTATCTCGGGTGACCTTTGTACTTCTCTTTCATTCTTTTAAAGTGATAGTTAGATTGACTCGTTTTCCGATGTGGGACTTTCCATTATATTACCAAGACCAATTTTAAAAATTGTGAGGACACAATTTATTGAAGGAGGAGAGAATGTAACACCCCAATCTTCCATGGTACGCTTCTCTCTGAATAATACAGTAGCATGTGGTGTACCCAACTTCAAGTTCTAACACACCACAACCAATCAAACTAGCTTTTATGAATAGTAATACCTACTTTTTGAAATATTATTCATTTTATCTTTCAAAATGGTCTTCATTTTTGGATTCGGAATATCGAAATTATCCTAGGGTGAAATTTTGGTACTTTTCGGATAACTTTCATATTTTGATGAATAGTGAAAATTACTAAATTTTAATTAAAAAAAACTTTTTTAATCGAAATAAATAATAGTGATAAAATATTAATATGAGTGGTCTAAAAGTATATTTAGAATTTATTTTTACCATTTAATAAAATATTGGTCATTGGATGTAATTTCACATTTAAACCAGACATAAACAAGTGTCAATCTTTTGATAGTTATTATCTCTTAAAAACACGCTATTTGTTTTGACGACGGGAATTAATTTTTAAATTAATTAATGAAACTAATATGTTTTGAATTTGTAAAATAGAAATCTTTCTTGAATTCATAATATCAAATATATCTTAGGCCTAAATTTTGGTATTTTTCAGGAAACTTTCATTTTTTGATGAATAGTGAAACCATAGGTGGTAGTTAAAAAACGAAAATTTTCATAAATCTTAATTTTACCGCTTCTGTGAGTTAATTTCAAAAAATACTATAGAAATGGTTAATATCAAGTTGTAAAATGTGGTTCAATGAGATGAAAATAATTTTTGCTGAATAGTAACTTTTTTCTTTTTTTTACCACGGCTAAAAGTAAATAGTGTAATTAAGGAAAAAATGATATTAATATTACCCTAACATATGTCCTAATTCTATTGTACAAGTGTATCTCGACCAAAAACAACCATAGGAGAAAACAATTATCATTTAGGTCCACTTGTATTAGATTAGGACATTTATTATTATTTAATTCAAAGAAGAGTTAAACGAGTTAAAATCAAAGTTTATTTACTAGCACATTTTTAATATAGGGTTATACATAAGATAAATTCGATTGTAAATATTAATTATAAATCTAAAACGATTTCATACATAGTGGTATTTTATTTATAATTTTTAGAAATTAAATAATTTAATTTATTTATGACACAATGGTGATGTAGTAATTACCTAATTAATGAAATATTAAAATAATTGATATTATAAATATCAAAATAAATGTAATTTGAAACTTTTTATGAATTAAACATATTTTATAGGTTAATATGACATATTAGTATTTATTATTTAAATTTTTGTGAAGTAATAATTCTTTTATGAATTTATCAAAAACAAAATACCCAATAGTGTCAAAATTGACATAAATGAGTTTTTAAAACAAATATTATATTATTAATTTATATTCAATTCCTAAAAATCTACGTCTTGGCCAAGAAACTTATATTATGATAGGTGTATCATTAATGGACCACTTGGGGGTCACTTGGATGTATATAGTATGTATATTAACAATACAATATAAAAATATAAAGAGACATTGTAAAAGTGAAACTAATTAACTAAGAGTTAATACTTAATGATAAGGTTAGTATAATGACCCAAACCTGTCTAAATTCTATTTGTTGATTGGTTTTAGATCCATAACCACTTTAACCTTTAAATAATCCACTTTTGAGCCATTAGAAACCGAATATTAATTTATTATAAAATAATATTTTTAGCTTTTCCAAAGGTGCCCCTCACCCCTCTTATAAAAGGGCACTTCCCCTTATCACTAATTCACACATTCAAAGCCTTTTGTATTGGCCAAAACCTGCCCAAATACTCTCTCAACTTCCCTCACTACAACCTAGAGGCCTTATATTGATCAGAAAGCCATCCAATGGAGCCCTTTTGATCAAATCAAAAGGAAGAACCCGAAGAAGAGGTAATGTTTTCACCACCATCTTTCAAGTTCCTTTCTTCTTCAACTTCTTCTTTCTTTGTTATTTCGATTCTAAAATAATAACTCTAGTATCTTCTATATACTATGATGTTATTATAAATATGGTACAACAATATTCAGTATTCTATCCATCCTTTGAATGGAATGTCACCATATGTGTGTACGTACGACTTACCGTCTCGACGTCGTGGTGTAATTGTCATTCAATAAATTATTATTTGGATGGGTATAATAATGATGTTTAATTCATGTAAATAATAAATATAACATGATAATTATTATTTCTATATTATATACCATCCAATTATATATTATTTTAACATCAAAAGAATGATATTTTTGCTCGTGCGTACATACGGACTACCATCTCCACGAACGCGATGAGATTCATTCTCCATCGTATCCATTCAAGTATAATTCTCATTTTATGGTTAAAAATAATGTTTAAGGACTTTATTTAATTCTGTATATGAATAATATACAACCTATCCATAAAAACACGGCTTACGTAACAAAATAATATAAAGGAAAACGAGTAAGTTAATAGTCGAAATGACGATAATACTAAGATATTATTAACAAATCAATGTTAAAAGATCATATATGATAGCATATTAATGTAAATTATTCTTCTATAATTCAATAAAAATTATTTCGCCATTATATAGGAGGTTAACCTACTGTCGACCAAGTAAAAAGTACAAAATAAGGGGTTTCTTATCTCACTTTTAATTCCGTGAGATTTCCATTGTTCACCACTTATTTATTACATGTGGTGTCTGTACTGCCCATGTTTGTATTCATTGTGTAATATACATTAATTCATGTATATTTACATCATCATTGTATGATCCTTATTTCATGGGTGTATGTTTTTTATGTTACCAAATCAATAAGGGAATTTGAAATTTCAATTTCCACTCATTTGGCTTTACGCATACTTCATTGATTATTTTACTCCAAGATTATGTGTAGAATAACTATTCATTTTATTATGTCATAAATTCCACTCCCCTTTATATGGATATACTTTTGATACACATAATCACTCCATTTATAAATTATCATGTCATCGGTATGAACTTGATAAGAGTAATTTTTACTCAATATCGATTTGTTGAGTTAAACATCCAATTCATTGGTGTTGTTTTTACACGAATATGTGTGAATGTCCTTTGATTGTTTTACACTGAATATCCAATAATATTGAGTTTATTTATATTTTCCACCCATCATTATGTCATTTATTTATCCTTAACCTAAGGATACAGCCTTTATGAGAGATTTCATCTCAATTTACATTCCATTGAGACTCTGTTATTGTTATACACCAAATCACTTTTATATGGTGTATATAATGAACTTTGACATAATATATCATAAATCCCTTTATTCTCATGATATTAAAAAGTTTTTATTTCCTCAATTATTTTTATTCAAGTGTCTCTCTTTTGGTTAGGAACTCTAACTAAAATGACATTTTAAAATGTTTTAAAGATTGATTATTCTAAATCTTTCTCATTAATGTCCATGTTTTAAAAATGGTTTTAAGGATTTATTTATATGGACATTAAAGTTCTCAAATCAAAATTCTTTTTAAAAGTTCCAAAGTGGTATGGGACACTTTGATTCTAAATTCTATTTTAAATGGATTCTTGAAAAATAGTGTGACTTTTAAATGATTTCAAGAAAAAGGGGGATATTTCAGTCTAATTGTTTTGATGAATATTTTCATCTATGTCAATATCCCGCATCATTCTCGATTGAGGTTAATATGATACAATACAATCTTCCATATTGTATCGAATGAGTTATGTTTGACTGTGGATGTGCTATTTTCATACCATTCATGGTTTGTGGATAAATTATTGACATTTCTTATGCTAGTTTTAATACAAATGATTATGTTATGTTTCAAACACTTCATATGAGGAATGAATTGGACTTAGAAAGTGACAGGTGGAGCCCGCTATAGCTCCTCGATGCATCGGTAGATCTCATTAGACAAACTAGTGTCTTGGCACAAGGCATTGAAAAAATCTTATTTGTTTCTTGGCACGAGGCCTTGACTATATGGTTATGATAGTCTTGCATTATGCATTCCATCATTATGAAAGTGGTTATTTATATTTCATGTGATTATTAGATTAATAGAATATCCATGTGAATAAGTAAATGGTATTATTTCATTTTATTTTTTCCATACTATGTTGAAGTTCAGGTTTAAAAGGCTTTTGTTTTAGTTATACATTGCCTTAAATGTTTATTCTTATTTATGAAAGATTATGCTATATTGTTATCCTTACTGGGCATTTGAGCTCACCCCTTTTCTGTGTTTTATTTTTCCCAGGATGTGAAGAAGTAATTTATGAATGACCTGCAGGGAGAGTATGATGGTATAAGAGTGTGTACTATGGAGACTATATTGTTGTAGTTTTCATTTTATGTTGTAATGTAAACTTTATTAATGTATCTAGTTATTCCAAGGCTACTAAACTAATCGGTCTTTCGAGATTTGATCTTTCTTGTGATCATGCCAATGTTATGTAATAATTCAACGACTCTGGGTAACTGGGGTCGGGGCGTTATAGTTGAAGGGTCAAGCTATTTTTTGGATTGACATTCCGCTGGTCCCACATTCCGCTTTTCTGTTAGATGATATGAAGGAAAATAAAATAATGAAATTATTTCATTTCATTTCTTTTAGAAATTGACAAAACACAACTTTTTCTTGGGACCTACTATGGTCAACCTAAAGCCCACCTTAAGTGATTCCTGGAAATGAAAATTTTATGGTGCCCTCATATTTTTAATCCGAACATTGATTCAATAGTTAGAAAATTCGACTTGTACATTTACTAAATATACTATAAAAAAGTTTATAAATTTATTCAAGGAATATCAGGCCTCGGAATTACACACCGTCAATTTTCACAGACTCGTAATCATTCAATATAATAAAAATAAAATAAAATAAAAATACGGGTCTTTACAAAATAGCACTCCACTAATCTTATTCTACTTCAAAATAATAATCTTCTAAAATGAATAATTCATGCCCGAAACACTAATGAATGGAAAATATATTTTTATTGGAATTGATCCAATGATCCAAAACTAATGAATCATTATAACTACTAAAAGAATGTATATGTTTCCACATGAAGCACTCAATAAAATATTTTTTTACCATTTGAATGTTTTGATGTTTAAAATTATTCATAGATAGAGATGGTTTTTTTTGAGAATATGGTTATGATTTTTCATTCTATCTCACAAAACATTTTCATTCATAGGAGGAAAATCATTTCATATTTCATTGTGTCAGTTCAAACACATTTTTTGGGTTCTAAACACTAACTAATACCAAAAAGTATATTGTGATAAAAATAATCATATTCATAAATTTATTTATCATGAAAAATCAAGTATATGATGTCTAAATCATGAAAACATTTTTTCAATCTACGGAAACTTATGTAATACATCAATATTTCTCAAAGATACATACCATTATTTTTGTTTAAATTTCCATTATATATCTCTAATAATGATGAATAATTATGTCAAGGACGAATGAGATGAGTTTTGAGTTCATTAATAGATGGTATACCATTTTTAAATATGATGAAAAAGTTACACGATTAGTGGACATCGAACAGCCTAGACCATATGATTTCCCAAACCATTCAGTTACAGACAGTGGGGTGCTAGTGGATTTATAGAATTTCTCCAACCATATGACCATTGGAGCATGACTGTGACTGATTACAAACCATCAAGATATATCTCTTTCATAATGATTGTGAATTCTAATCTAAAATGTTAACCTACCATTGTATAATTCCCCATTAAAATAGATCATGACACCCAATTCGGCCAACTGTGATGCCTAACAACAAGCCTTTTCTTTGGATATGATACCTAAAATTACCTTATTAAATTATTCAATAGTCCCCACTTTATACATTGTTTCTCCAGTGGTGCGACACTCCTCTTTCACACATGAGATTTCTCCTCCACTATTTAGAGAGTTTTTATATTTTTATCAATCAAACTCCATATATATTACCATCAGAAGCATTGTAATGCCCTTGGAAAGGTATATTGTCGTCTCCATCCTATTTAACCTTTGTTAAAACCTCTTTTTTTCTATGTTGTTGTCACTAGATATTTTTAAAAATTAGAGTGTCTAATAGTTTTTTCTTTTTATTCCATTCCATATGAATACATGATTTAATAATGGATTGGTGGAGTTATATTACACCAATGTATGTGGCCTATGCATTTTTTTATCTTTTATTTAATTTTTAAATGATGTATTATTGTTTCACTTGTCTGATCCTTTTTCTGAAGCATCAAATGTGCTAAATAAATTTATTAAATTGGTTTCCCATTTAATGTGTAACATTATAATATAGCAATAACCATCCAAGGTTTGTTCAACTATTCATTGGACACACATTTGGGTGTTCCCACCCTAATGTCCTAAAAGCCTATACCATGTGTTACAAAGAAAAATTTATGTTTCTATTTGTAAAATTAATTTAATCAAAATGTTGAATTGGGATAAAATGAAGGAAATGGGATTGGTCCCATTGTGTAATTCTTAGACTTGTACATTTTTCACATGATATAGGATACAATACTTATGATTAGTATTTTTATACATATGTCATTGTCTATTATGACCATTATTATGCTTCTCAAAATGTCTTCATTCCTCTTAGCATCATTTCATCTATTAAATATTTAGGACATGCCTTGTTCCTTATATTTGTAATTATTCCATAGTTGTTTTTTTCAAGAATTGGATGTTACCCATGGGATAGATTTTTATCTTCTGTTATTTCCAAGACATCCTAATGACACATGATTATATATTCTATGTACTGTAATATATTCCTTTGTTGTTTTACCTCACCTGCTATGGTTCAAGGGAGATGACGTGAACTATTTTATTGATGTCACTGATAGAATATCCATGTCCAATTAGGATCTTCTTGACACATTGGGGGTCATATTTTGGGTTTAAAAAAATGATTATAAAAATATTATGTTATAATCATGAGATACATCGGTTCCCCATGGGATAATCCATTGACAGGCTCATTAGAAATATATATATTCCATTCATCAGGTGATACCCAGATCCCATCATGATATAGATGTTATGAATATATGTGACTATTCCATGAGTGATACAAGGGACTCCCTATGGGTTTCTTTTACATACTCCTTGGAATTTCTAATATTGGAGACTCATGTAGAGACCCATGGGATACGTTATAGTTCACCTTAGATGAACTTGAGACTCCCCCATCAAATTAGACAGACTTGTAACATGTTCTATATTTTATATTTCATATTTAAATTATAATCATTCTTATACTATGATAAGAATGTGTTATTTCCAATATAATGCATTGTCTAGGTGTCTTCCTATCCTTTTTTCTTGTTTAACAATGGGCTATGGATTCATAATATTAATTGTACATGTACATAATTTCATACATCCATCTTAGGATGAATCATGATTTTTCGGTTTGGTGTCCTATTAGGAACCCGAGCCAATGTGTTAATTAATTAACTATTTATTTTCCCCACAATTATCATTTACTAACCATTGTTAATTTATTTGTTTCATGAAATGGAATGTTCTAGACACCATGGGTGATGGATTACAGATCTTGTATCTCACACCCTTCTTGGGATACCTTTAGTTCCAATGTATATTTCATGGTATCCAGTGTTGATAATGGAATGTGTATGACTTCAAAGGCTTGATTGATTTTCAGCATTATTATAAAGTATGTGGGAAGAGGACTGAGCTTATGCTCAAGATTCTTATTGAATAATTTTTTACTCTTTTTGGGATTTTTTATAAAACCAGTATATTCTTATATCCCTTAATCCTTATATAGTATTATTTTTTTATATAATCATGGAAATCATAATTTGTATCTATATATTTATATACATTCCATTGTGTACTTATTTTACTTGATTTATTTAAATTATTTCCACTATGTTTGGTTTCATGTTTCTGTTTCCACTATTTTTTATCTATTATTTCTATAATTCACACTATATTCTTTGATAGCATAGTGTACACATGGAAATACCCTGGGCCCTCACTTCTAGTCTACAGCCTCTAGAATTTAGGGAGGTGCACTTGTGGATATGTGTCCACTTTCTCGAGTAATAATTAAAAGGATTTTGCAGTGGGATGAAAAAATATTGTATGAGATCGATTTTTCCTCATGTCATAATATTTGGGTGAGACAACAGTCTAAAATATTGAAATTTGTTAATGATACTTTTCTATGGAGTAGCTACCCCACATATTGGGGATCCCGAAATTTTCTTGGAATGGGTAAACATCATTGATTATTTTCATTGTAATAGTTTCATTGACTTCACCTTTGGATAACAAACTTGTTTGATTATTTTAGAGTTGATGGTGTTACTAATGGATTGTTATGAAATATCATGATAATTTGTGGGTGTATTAAATAATGCATCATATTTGGTCCCCTAAGAATAAAATTCCATGCAATATCCATTCCATATCGACTAATTAATTTGTATTTTCAATTTTCATTTTCATTTTTCTATGTTAATTATTATTATACAATGAAATGATTTGCATATTATAAAGAGAAATATTGAAAATATTCTTATAAGACTTATAAAAACACAACTGGGAAATAATGACATGCTTTCAGATAATAGTGTTTTCCTCAATAGGTTAAATCAGACACCTTATGTAGTGAGTTATGGAATATGAGTGATAGACCATTAGTCACAATGGCTGAAACATGATTTGGTTAGGATTAAGTGGATACCAAATTTTAGATTATAAGTTGTAAGTTCCTTTAGAAATTGTAATCGGTGATTCATCAAACTCCACAATTGTAAAAGGCTTTAAATGTATATATGAATTTAAATGATTACCACATTATCAATGAAATGGTCACATTATATGAGGTATGTTGGAAAATGAACTTGACCAAATAGTAATAATGTGTATCAATCTATGTATCGTTTTTCCTTCATTGACATTTTTCATTACACATATACCTGAATCTAGGACTTGGAATAGGGGTATTTTCTATAGCAGGTAGGCATTGTTCTTTCTCATTCCTTAATTATTTCCTTATCTAGTCTTCTTATATATTAAAAATAAAATATGAGGAGTGCTCTTTGTAATTATCGTGAAATGCTACTTCAAAATCCTCATGATATATTCCAAGAGAGTCATGATGAGTACACTCTAGATGTGGTGGTCCCAAGCCCACACAAGATACCTTATATAGTGACACATCATGAAACCCCTAACGATCATTAATTGGGAACCAATTCCCAATTATGAGGCAATTTTATTTATTTTATAACATATATTCAGTGTTCACCTTAGCCACACCCTACTATGTTAGATATAACTTAGGAATTTATATTGCAAGATCCTACCACATTCTTCAGGAATTTAAGACCTTAGGATTCTGAGTCATGAATAGAAGCTATGTTGTGGATCTTGGACCATCTTTAGACACCTTCAGAGTGGGGGGAAAACCTCACTATATTAATGTTTCATGATTAATTCTTGTGTTGGAGGAACATCATATTTCATGTTAAGTGTTATCAGGGTATGGTCTTGAATGAATTTCAATAATCCTTATACGATCAAAACTTCTTGTACACATTGAGAGAGGAGCATGACCGGGTGTATCTTTATCTTTAATATGGAACTATGGCCATGATATTGTATTCTTCTCATTTCATAAAGATCCAACATTCTCTCATTCTCTTATTGATGGTGAGTTGAAAACTGTGAGGTGTTTTGAGTACTATAATGTGAATGATGTAGGATTGTATGTGAAAATATTTTAGTTGGAAACTTTTATAGAGATAATGAACGAACCCCAAATTATGGAATTAAATATCAGGGAAGATGGAAATGTGATCTAGAGTAGTTCAGTTCCAAGGTCGGGTGATGGTTTATCTTTATGATGGATGCTCTGATTCCAGGGTGCACATGGGGGTAGTACAAGTCAGGTGACATTCACTAAGAGATCAATAGTTTTTCAGTTGTATGGTAGGTCGGTCCATAAAAATATTTCAATAATGAAAAATGTTATTTAATGTCAATCATGAATTCGGATAGGTCACCTTCCGTGATTTTTCCAATATCCCCTAATAATTGGTGAGAGTGGCACCATAACAGCACATCTATCATGTACAATAATTGTGACATCACAATAGGCAAGGATTCGGTATTCTATCATCTGACATGGATGGGGGGGTAGTGGTGGTGGCCATTGTAGTCAGGATCTATATCTTCATCATCTGTAGAGTGAATATGTTCATGATTGTTAGCCAACATCTAAAGGTTGTGGATCATGCCATGTTTATATGGTGTAGAAAATGCACGAGAAGAAGGTTCTAGAGCCATCTGAAGTTATATGTTCTATTATAATATTTTTAAACATTATTTTATTCCCATTGTGTTATAGGTAGATCAGACCTGTTCATATTTATTGTGGTTGTGGAATGTTTGGGAAATACGATCAAGTACATTTAAGGTTTCATTTTTATAGACACAACGTTAGGGGTCATAACGCGGGGAATATGCTTGTTTCAGGAGTTACGCCTTGAAATTTGTGTGTACAATTTCATCTTGACTTTCTTATTTGTTGAGATGAATTATTTTGACTGCATATTTGGTGTGGAATAGATTATGCTTTTTCATACCCAGGTGAATTTTATCATCAGATGGTGTCCTTTAGATCACATGAGTGAAAAAAATATGATCTAAATTGAGAATGGGATATCTAGGAATGTAGATATATACTAAAGAATACAATTATTAGCAGAGTTGTTACTTAATTGGAGAGTCTCCTTATGAGATATCACTGCATGTAGTTATACAGTGGAGTTTTTTTGTAATGTATCCCCAGACGAGATCCCCATCTTAATTATTGATAGATTTTTTGAGTTCATCATAGTTATAGTTCCAAATATTTCATTAGTGTTCATTCCTTCTCATAGGATGAAACCAATAGAGCTCTATGAACTCAATTTTTTTTAGGTTTTATAGGTGAAGGGTTTCATCCAAAAGAATACATTTCAATGGGTATTACCTATGCTTTTCTCTAATAAGGTGGATGGTACACTTAGATTGTGCATGGATTTCCACTGATGGAACTAGTTTATTAAAAAAATAAAAGGTATATACAACCCCATACTAACGACCTCTTCAACCAGCTCTAATGACAGACTATTTTCTCCATGAATGATCTGATTATGAGATACCATTAGGTGTATATGAGACCATCATATATACAATGCAATTTGTTTCGAAGTAGTTATAACTTGTAGGAGTAATTGGTTATGCCTTTTAACCAAACAGACATTCTATCAGTCTTTTTGGATTAGATGAATTAGGTTATCAATATATATCATGATTTTTTTGTTGTGGTATTCATTGATGATATCAAAATGTATTGTTTCACAAGAAACTACCATGAAACCCATATTTTAATCATGTTGAGAACACTTTGGGACTATTGACTATATGTAGATCTCATTAAATAACAGTTTTGGATAAAATAAGGTTCACTTCTTGGGTTATATAATATCATATATAGGTGTATTTATTGACCTAGAGATGGTGAACGCCATGTTTTCCTTGGATATTCCCATGAATGCGTATGATATTCGTAAATTATTATTGTTTGTTAGAAAATACAAGTGATTAATTTAGTTTTTTTCAAAATTCACGTTCCTCATATGGGATTGACCTAGAGGGGTGTGAAATTTGACAACATTGAAGATTGTGAAATAGATTTTCAAAAGTTAAAAAGAAAACTATTTTTTCATCGATACTGATTCTTATTATGATGGGAGGATGTTATACGTCTTTTAAAATTCATTGGGTGTTTGGATGGGTGCAATTATAATTTTTGGTGATCAAGTTGTGGTATATGGGTCCCACTAGAAGAGGCCCCAAGAGAGGAATTACCCCATCTATGAATTCAAGATAGTATTTATGGTTCATTAACTATGTTATTGGAGGTACTATCTATTGATAGATTTATTCATTGTTTACAAATATAAAAATAGTGTCAAATATGTCTCCACAAAAAAATATTGAATTTGAGGTAGCATAGGTAGGTTGAATACCAACAATCATTCAAATTAGAGCTTTCTTACACACCCAGTATGGGTAATGGCATAGATGATTACTTTAACTAGAATACATATATGCAAGCAATAAAGGAGGAAATAATTGGAAGGTATATGAATTTTTTTATCAAAGTTTCAACTAGTGGTTCAAGAATAACATGAGAAACATATCATAGCTACTCTGGAAGTGGCATCCTCTCTTGTGGAGTGAGTCCAGATGATGTAGTTGTCGTATTCTGAAGACCTTGTATAAAAAGTGTGGATCAGAATAGAGAACACACCACTTTATTGGTTCATTAATCTAGATGAAACTCTACTCTTCCTTGAGTGTTTTTGGGTTCCTTATGATATATTAAAAAGTTTATGATTGAATCTCATGCCTATGTTTGGTTAGTTCACCTTGAGATTAAAAAAATTTATAGAGTTATGCAACATTAGTACTACTGTCTATGTACGAAGAGGAATATTGTGGGATTCATAACATGGTTCTCCACCTGTCAGCAATTGAAGGATGAGAACTAGTGGACTTTTGTTCTTCAATAATCTCAATATATTATTGAGTGGAAATGGAATGTTCTCACCATGGATTTCATGATTGGATTTTCGAGATCCCATTTAGGTAGTGACGTAGTATGGTTTTTTGTTGACTTCTTAACCAAGGTCTCACACTTCCTACCGATCTGGGATACTTTATAAATAGATGTTATAAGAAGGATATAAATCTATGAGGTTGTGTGAATTCATTATGTAAAAAATTATATCAGATTGGACTCAGATGCCCATTTTACTTTCTAGATATAAAAAGGGTTGAAAAATGAATTGAGTTCACAGGTCTTGTTGAGCATGACATATCACCCATAGATAGATAATTGGTTTGAGTTGATGATACTGTTGTTGTGGTATATTCTTTGATCCAATATAATTTATTTTGGAGGTTCATCGAAAAATCATATTCTTCACGCTGTGTTTGGCATCAAAAATTTTTTAGGAAATAATTAAGCTCACTATGTATGACACATTTTACCAACAACCAGTCCACTAAATTAAATGATGGTTATCAGTAGGTGAGGCAACTTTATGGGGTCCTCTTCTCATTCAATTAATATTTAATAAAGATTTACTAATTCATACGTGTATTTTTATATCTTAGTCTATGAATAAGTCTTATAATGATCATTTCAATATACCACTATTTTTATAAGTTGTACATTATGACTTTATACATTTATCACCTAGATATGGTCATAAGAAAATTTGAAGATAGGTAAATTTATCGCCTCATTATGTGGATCCATCCAATATAGTGGAGTGAGTCGGCTCAATGGCCTATCTGTTGTTGTAGACTCAGAGGTACCATTGCCTCAATTAAGTCCTCCATGTATCATACCATAAAAATTATTATGAAGAACCTTCTCAATCATTTGAACTTGATGACATAGAATTAGTGGAAGATGAGTCATTCGATGAGCATCTCATGCATATTGTATATCATAGCACAATGGTTCTGCAAGGTTTGTTAGTTCCTATGGTCTGGGTTCTATAGAAGCACAAAACAATACATGATATGGATTGGGAGGGGGAAGCTGATGTACATGATTAGTGTCCATAATAATTCTATGACAACATCTTACCATTCTTGGAAGGGTAATTAAGGGATAAGATGTTTTAAGGATGGGGTTTGTAATGTCTTCTCTTTTCATAACGTTACACACAATTCTTTTCGAGTTCTACTTCCTTTGTATGGACATAAAAATGATGTATAATGATTTCAAGAATTTCCCAGATGTTTTTGGAGCTCATTCAAATCCAGGAGACACTATATTGTAAGAGAAGGGCTGGGATTCATGGTTTTTATAAATTGCATAGCCCAGTTCACACTGTTTCCATAACAATGTAGTTGTAGACAGTGGGGTTATGTGGGGTGGCATAGTTTTTCTTAAATGGTGTGACCCCTTGAAGATATACATGCAATATTGTAGAACATATTACTATGATGTTCCTCATGGTTATAGATAAAATGGATTTAACTGTGAGGGTGGAATTAAAGAAGACCATGACACACGGTTAGTGTACGGTGGATTCATAGTTTGGCCCACCATTTACCATTATTTTTAATGGTCAGATACGCAACCATACCCTATGTAATGATTTAATTAAATCCACCTTTCTCACCATTTCCTTTAGCGGTGAATCCCTCCACTTCCATGCACGAGATTTCCCCTCCTATCTTCCTAGGTTTTTTGATAAATCACTCAGTTGGGCAAAAAACTACTCAATGTCAGTAGCATTGGAAAGCCCCGGGCATGGTCCTCAGTTATCTCCCTTAAATTTATCATTTTTCCATCCTCTATTTTACTATTTTAGTGTGACTAAATTTTCCTTATTCTTACAATGTTTGAATATTTATTCCTTTTTTCAATATTTGGTTGAATCCTGATTTGAAAACTGAGAAGAGGAGAGCTACTACATCGATTTAGGTAATATAGTTATTTATTTCTCATTTCATTAACTTTTTAAATGATTTTATATTTTTCCACACAAAAGATCCTTCTGGTGATTCTTAATATTAGTATAATAAATTAATTAAATTGTTTTCCCTTGAAATGTGTGGCCCTACCTAATAGCAAGAACCGTCGTAGGGTTGTTCGTCTCATCGTTGGACACCCCTTCATGTGTGTCAACCATGATGGCCTAAATTTTAATTCCTTTATATTATAACCTCCATGTGTGTTCCTCCTCGTTAAATATATTCAATATAAAATTTTAATTAGGATATAATGTAGACTATTTATTAGGCCGCATTGTGTAATTCTTAGACTCATACCATTTTTTCATAACATACGCCACATGACTTATTATTAGTATTTTTAGGCATTAGTATTTATCCATTATAACCATTCAAATGATTATTACAATTTGTGTATGCCTCTTAGCCTTCTTGATTATGTTTTATATTAATGACTGTTTTTGTGCCTTGTACTTGTGCTTATGACATATTTGTTTGGCCAGAATTGGGTGTTAATCTATGACTTTCTTGTTAACTTTTGTTATTTCCATGCCTTCCTGATGACATATGATTATATATGCAATGAATTGGGATAATTTCCTTTTTTGTGCATCACCTTCTATAGTCTATGGGAAAACCCATGTCCCATTTTTCGGATTTCATGGATAAAATCACCATGTTCAATTGGGATCTACATGATATGCAAGGAGAAATACATTGTATTTTCTTATATGTTCTCCTGGTGGATTATCTTTTACTCGTGAGTGAAACCAATTCACTAGAGGACAATCATGGATGGACATTTTGTCAAGATGTCTAGGCCACGCCTTAGGTGATACCAAATCCCCATTCTGAAATTATTGGTACAGACTCAGAGTCAAAATTCCTTGACTGATATATGGGATGTTGTATGGGTCATGTTGGGTGGAAATTATGGAATTGGATATATTAGAGGCACCTATAGTGACCCTTGTGATGATTTATAGGCCAAAAAAGATGGTCTTGGGACTGCACCATCATATTTAATGAATTTCAAGGTTGTTCATTGTGTTATATCACCTTTTTATATAACGATCATGCTCGTACGAGGATTTGAATGTGTGATCGCGAAGCCAAAGAAAAATCTAGCGGTATTACTACTTTAGATTGTTGTTTTTTGATGTCCATTTATTCCATGTATTGGATCCGCATTTTAGAAATCCATCTTAAGGTGGAGAAGGTGGTGTCAGTCAAGTGTCAAATTATGAACATGGACTGAAGTTTTTACTATATATATATATATATTTTCCTTGAATTCATCATTTATGAAAAGATGTTCATTTATTTAATGGATTAAATGAAATGTCTAAGACACCATTGGAGATGGACTATTGAGATTGTTTCTCACACCTTTCTTTGGACACCATTGGTAACTAAGAATATTTCATATTCAAATATATTTATAATGGAATGTGTGTGACTTATGATTCTTAATTTATTTTATGTATTCAAATGGTGTATGTAGAATAGGGAGAACTCTATGCATGAGATAGTTGTTGAGTTATTTTTAGTCTTTCAGTAATTTTATGGAATACAACATGGTCCTATATCCCCTGATCAATGTTTACTCTTGTAGTTGGTGTATAATTATTTAAATCATCATTTGTATCTATATATTATTCCAACTACTATTATATACTTATAATTCATTGTTTGATTCCATTATTTATATTTTTGTATATATATTATTTAATCTTCTTCTATTTATTATCTATTGATTTTTTTTGTTCTCACTCTGATCTATGTGGGAAGTGACTCTCCACAGACACACCCTAAGACCTCACTGTTATTCGGCAGATTTTGGTGTTTTGGGAGATGAACTTGAGGAACTGTAGCCACCATCTCAGGGCATATTTAAGTTTAACTAAATGTGGGATGATAAAACTTATATAAATCCATGGAAATTCATTGTTACAATTTATTTAAATCCTTCATGATGGTTTTTAAATAGTTTGTGAATTTCTAAAGCATACCCCCTATGACTGTCAAACCATGTGTTTAATAATGCATGTTTTAATAACCCTTATGGTGATTCAGTAGACCTAAATGTTCCCTTTTTCATAGCTATTACCCCCATGTAACACTATTATAGATCCACATCCACTTATATTATCTAATCATGGATGTAATTGTTTGGAAACCGCTAACTCAATGATGTAACAAAAATCATAAAAAATTTATTATAGTTTTAATCATCCTTTTAATTCTTCTTATAAATATCCCTAATATTATAATTAGATACAACTATAGGTATTTCACAAATGTTTTATCATTATAATTTAGAAAGGTTATCTAAACTTATCCTCTCATACCAACTATAATGAATTAGAATTCTCATATATGGATATAAATTGTTTTAGATGAATATTCAACAAATTATTAAAACACACACATGAGTACCATAATACCTTAGTATATTTATAAACATGGAACACGATAATTTAATCCATGGAAATATTAGTATAGTTTCCCATAAAGAATTTTTTTAGAACTCTTTATATAAATGCCCTACCTAAAAATTTCATCCTAATCTAGAGAAAATACATAATAATGCGTGTGCTCAGATACATAGTAAAGGGTTATTATAAGAAATATAAATCTATGATCATATAAAAGAATAATCTAAGAAGAATGGAATGTTATCATGAACATAAAATTAGAATACCATACACAACCTATCATATATATTAAACCTGATTAATGTTATAAAAAAATTATAATTTCTAAACACAATTCCCATAATGGTGGTAAATAAATAATAAATAACAAGATAATGTCATAAATGTTTTGGAATTATCATAAATCTAGAAAATCATTTCAATCATCCGGGTTAAAATGAAAGACCATCGGCATAATCGATTAAGACATATAAAAAATTTCCAATTATGGATTTAGACACACCTTTTTCTTCTTTTGGATTACGATACACCTATTTCCTAGAGTGGATTTGGGTGCACCAGTTTACCAATATGTATTAGTACACACTAAATTCCCCATGTGGATAAGGATGGATGATTTTTCAATTATGGATCTAGAAACTCTTATTTCCCATAGAAGATTTATTCCATTGTATTTTTCCCATTTTTATCACATAAAATATAAATAACTTTCCAATTAATTGGCAGGATATATAGGTCCCCCTAGACACATAATGTAAATCATACATATGTGTTTCATAATATCATCATGACTTCATCATATCAGAACCCATAAAATGAAATAGTATTTACAGATATATCATCATATCATAAGATTTTGAAAAGAGACATGATTCACAATAATTTCATTTTTTCATCATTACATGACCCATGGTGAAAGAAAATAGTTTCTTAATAATTTTATCATGGTATAACATGTTGATGAGATACAGGTTTCATTAAACACATTCCATCTTGCACATAAATGATTAAAAGAAATAATAATAATGGTATTATTGGTATATATCCATATCAAAGTATAAGTTACAACAAATCATCTCTTCTTAGATGGTGATGGATTTTGAAAGATCAATCAATTGGAATTTTTCTTAAGGATGATAACATTTTTTGAAATCACTATTTAAAACAAAAATATCATAAATTTCTTTAAATCGTTTTTATTGAAAACAATATATAAAAACTATATTTCATGCTTTAAAACCAATTTAAATTCTTTCTTGATGAATTTATAATTTATTATTTAAAAAACAAGTTTTAGAACGACATTTTATTGAATACCCTTTATTTGAAAATAAATTTTAGAACTAATATGTGATTTTTTGAAGAGAATAATTTTCACGATTACATGAAGTTTCATTCACTCCAAAAACAATGAAATAAAATATTCATTTTACATTTTTAGAAAAAAAAAATTGGTTTGTTTAAATAAGTTGAATCATCCATTCAAAAAATTTTGAAACCAGGAAAAAGGGCTAAATTTTCTTTAATAAATAATTTTGAGAATGATAAAATATTTCTTCATTCTTTTTTATAAAATATGGTTTAGTAGAAAATGGGTTTTCAAAGGAGGTGATGAAGAATAAAATTTTTCCTTATAAAACATCTAATTTTTTTCCAGTACGATGAGTAAAAAATTGGTATTATTACTAAAAAATTACTTGAATAACTAGAGGATAAGAAATTGATAATAAATTTTGAGAATTAGATCATAATATTTCATCATTTGATGAATAATCAATACAAATCCTGATGAAATATTACACCACAAAATTTTATGGTACGTTTCATCATAAATAATTTCAATTCAATAGATATCATATATTTCATAAAATAGTGATTCACTCGAAAACAAATTTTTGTTATTATAATTAAGTAAACAAGATAGTTATAACCCTGAAATTAAACATATTTTTCCACTTCTATGAATTGAATTTCAAAAAAATAAATATACACGGTTGTAATTAGTAAGATATTTATAACCTGATATGATCGACTTCATTTTGTTGGTGAATAGTAACATTACCATTTTAAATAGTAATATACCCTTATGAATAGTAATATGAACATTATGAATAGTAAACCAAACAAATGAATAGATCCATCACTCATTAATGTACAAATAAAATTTAGGAATATTATAAATAATGGAATGATATAATTATATCATACTAAAAGTAAGGGAATATTATTAAAAACATTAATAATCAAGTGTTGGTATTTTCATAGGTAATAAATATTTAATTACAAAATGTATTAGAAATAAATTGATAAAAAATATAATTCATTTTGAAAAAATGTATTCATAAATAAAAATTTTGTTGTCTTATCATTTTACAAAATTTTAATGAAACATTGGTTATTTTTTCAGGGTATTATAAAATAATTTATAATTCTAAAAACTCAATTTTTAAGTAAATAGTGTTTTTTGTTAAAATTTTAATTTCTCATCTATGTATTTTTTATATAAAATCAACCATATTTTTATTAATTCTACATGTCTAGAAATTCATAGGGTGATTTCGAGGTATTTTTCTGAAATACATGTATTTTTGTTGAATGGCAAAATGCGATAATTTAAAATAAATGCTAAATACATTAATTATAGGGTCGTGGATGTTGTTTTGTTGAAGTAAAAAATAGTGGTTTGAATTCTGGTTCACTCATTATTATATTTAGTCACAAAAATCCACCCTATATCTGGTCATGGATAAAATAATACATTAATCAATTCAATAATGAGACATCACCCCTCTCCTCCACTATAAAAACCACCCTCACCCCCTCTTCTGCTCCCAACACTATGCCATGAATATTGTAACAATTATGCCCAAATACACTACCAAAGTCTCTATTACAATTCATAGATTTACTTTTCTAGCCAAAATACCTAAACTCTTTTCTTTAATAAGGTTATTAGTGATGATAGTTCAAGGGGTGAAGCCTCTTTCATTTTCCATTAATTTCAATAAAATTTATATTCATTTTTTATCCTTTTCTCATGTCCTCCATCCAAATAATATTTATAACTCCAATATAAGCTATATAGTATAATTATATCATGTTAATGTAAGATACATCATCCTCCTCCTTACTCTATCACTCACTTTTATTTTAGAAAACAGATCATCATTTAGTGGTGTCGAATTACAACATTAATTGATGAAAATATTACATTCTTCAATTAATCCATCAAGGATGGTCATGAAACCATTTAATGGTTGAAATAGATTATTAAATATGTATGAAATCCTATTTTATATTATGGAACCACAATATATATGTATTATTAATTAATTAAACCAAACTAGTGCATGACAATTGAAAAAACACAAAAATAATCTAAGCAATTATCACTAAAATTTTATCTAATGATTCATCATCACACAATATAACCTAATTTAATATATTACAATTTAAATTTTTTTTCTTCATTAAAAATACTTCATTCCTTCTTTTGGAGAATTATACCAATTTGGCATGAACTCAATTATTGATAGTCAAGAAAACGGATCATGAAAATAAAGTAATTGAACACTCTCTAACGACAAAATTCAATCCTATAACTTATAAATAATTCATTAAATTGAAATAATAAAACAATAATTAATAGAATAAATGTATTAATGGTTCTGAATTAATAAATTAATTGATTTAATCAGATTATTTTGGACATTAAGATCCAGTGTAGAACACATTCAATCATAAGGTACGTGGTTTCTCATCCAAATTTTATTTCAGAGATATTTTCATTATTAACCAATACATTTCTTATGCGTTTTTTATGTATAATGAAATTTTATATATAATATCATTATTCAATTAATATTGTAACACCCCAAGCTTCTACGGTACACTTCTCATTGAATAATGTGATAGCGTGTGTTGTACGCAACATCGAGTTTTAACACACCACAACCAATCAAACTAGCAGTTATGAATAGTAATACATACTTTTTGAAGTTATATATATTTTATATTTCAAAATGGACATCATTTTTGGATTCAGAATATCGAAATTATCCTAAGTTGAATTTTTGGTATATTTCTGAGAACTTCCAATTTCTATGAATAGTGAAAAATACTTAAAAACAACTTTTTTAATAAAAATAATTTATAGTGATAAATTATATTATTTAGTGGTTTTAAGGTATAATTAGAATATAATTTTACCATTTTATCTAATGGTGTTCATTAGAATTAATTTTACTTTGAAATTGGACATAAACAAGTGTCAATCTTTTGATATATATTGTTTCTTAAAAACATGCTATTTTTTGTAACAGCAGGAATTAATTATAAAATTAATTAATGCAACTCATATGTTTGGAATTTTTTAAAATAGACATCATTTTTTAATTCGAAATATCAATTATAGCTTAGGGTGAAATTTTGACATTGTTCTGAAAAACTTCAATTTTTGATGAATAGTGAAACCACTAAGTGGTAGTTAAAAAACTGAATTTTTCATAAAACTTAATTTTACCGCTTCTGTGAATGGAATTTTGAAAATCCGAGAGACATGGTTAATATCAAGTAGTAAAATGGGGTTTTATGAGATGAAAATAATTTTTGGTGAATATTAACTTTTTTACTTTTATTTACCACGGTTAAAAGTAAATAGGGAATTAAAGGTAAAAATGATATTAATATTACCTTAAAATATGTCCTAATTCTATTGGACAAGTGTATCTAGACCAAAAACAACCTTAGGAATAAAATATTATCATTTAGCTCCACTTGGATTAGATTAGGACATTTATTATTATTTAATTCAAAGAAGAGTTAAAAGAGTTAAAATCAATGTTTATTTACTAAAACATTTTTAATATAAGGTTATACATAATATAAATTTGATTGTAAATATTAATTAGAAAGATAAAATGATATCCTACATAATTATATTTTATTTATAATTTTTAGACATTAAATAATGTAATTTATTTATGACACAATGATGATGCAGTAATTACCTAATTAATGAAAAATTAGATTAATTGATATTATAAATACCCAAATAAATATAATTTGAGACTTTTTATGGATTAAACTAATTTCCTAGGTTAATATGACACGTTATGAATGACTTAAGTAACGTTTTTAGTAGTAATAATTCTGTTATGATTTTTACAAAAATCAATTATTGAATAGTGTCAAAATTGACATAAAAGAGTTTTTAAAACAAATATTATATTGTTAATTGATATTAAATTACTAAAAATCTAAGCTTCGTCCAAGATACTTAAATCATGATAGTTATATCATTACTGGACCAATTGGGGGTCTCTGGGATGCATATTGTATGTTTATTAACCATATAATATAAACATACAAAGAGACATTGTAAAAGTGAAACTAATTAACTAAGAGTTAATACTTAAAGATAAGGTTAATATAGTAACTCATACATGTCTAAATTCCATTGGTTGAGTGGTTTTCTACCCATACCAACCTAAAACATTAAATAATCCACTTTGAAGCCATTATAAACCAAATATGAATTTATTATAAAATAATATTTCTAGCTTCTCCAAAGGTTCCCCTCACCCCTCTTATAAAAGGAGACTCTCCCTTCTCATTAACTCACACATTCAATGCCTTTTGGTTCGGCAAAACTCTGCCCAAATAATCTCTCAACTTCCCTTTATTCATCCTAGAGGCCTTCCTTTAGTCAGAAAGCCAACTGAAGGAGCCCTTTTGATCAAATCAAAAGGAAGAACCCGAAGAAGAGGTAATGATTTCACCACCCTTTTTCAAGTTCCTTTTTTCTTCCACTTCTTCTTTATTTGTTATTACCATTATAAAATAATAACTCCAGTATATTATATATACTTGGATGTTATAATAAACATTTTATAACCATATTTCTGTATTCTATCCATCCTTTGTATAACATGTAACCGTACGGGCGTACGTACGGCTTACCGTCTCCACATCGTGGTGTAATTGTTATTCAATAAATTATTATTTGGATGGGTATAATAATGATGTTTAATTCATGTAAATAACAAATATAACATGATAATGATTCTTTATATATTATATACCATCCAATTAAATATTATTTTAATATCAAAATAATGATATTGTCGCGCGTGCGTACGTACGGACTACCGTCTCCACGAACGCGATGAGAGTGATTCTCCATCGTATCCATTCAAGTATAATTATCATTTTATGATTTAAAAATAATGTTTAAGTAATTGATATCATTCTGGATATTAATAATATACAACCTATCCATGACAGACACGGCTTTTTTAACAAGACATATAAAATCAAATGATTAAGTTAACACCCGAAACAATGATAATACTAAGATATTATTAACAAATCAATGTTAAAAGATCATATATGATATCATATTAATATATATGATTCTTGTATAATTTAATAACAATTATTTCACCATTATACAGAAGGTTAACCTACCCCAACCAAGGAAAAGTACAAGGTAAGGGTTTATTTTGCAATCTCTTCATTATCCGAGGTTGTTTATACGTAATAATCTACTGGGATTTCTTTATCATCCACATCCATATTTCTTAAAAATGTATTTCAAAACATTTTTACTATTTACTATAATATGGGTTAAAGTCATTTATACCTTGTTTGACTTTTTATAAGAGGTTTATAAAAGAATCTTTCCGTCGTTTTCCAAACAAGGTGCTTTTTAACCTTTTCGACAGAATTAAGGTAAGAATGTTTTTTTAACTTATACAGCGGGTGCGGCTATTTTCTGCCATTATAAAATTGTCGAAGCTTACCTTACAAGCTTATAAGAATATTTTTAAAGAAATTTTTTAATTTTATATTACTCTTAAATGATTTCAAAATAAAAAGAGATATTTCTCTAAAAAGAGTTTTGATTTCATCTATGTCAACATCCTTTGATGGATTTTAAGCTTATTTGAAGCTGATTTATTATGAAACAAAACATCCATATTTTATTGAAGGTTTTGTGATATGTTTGACTATAGATTTGTTATTTTTATACCCTTCATGGTTTATGGTGAATGTATTTAAATTTCGTATGCTAGTTTTAATATGAATTTTTATGAAATGTTTAAACCTTTTCATGAGGGAATGCATTGGACTTAATATGTGACGGGTGGAGCTCTTTATAGCTCCTCGATGAATCGGTGGGTCTCATGAGCCAAACTAGTGTCTTGGCACAGGGCCTTGACAAAATCTTATTTGTAGTCTTGGCACGAGGCCTTGGATATGTGGTTATGATAGTCTGGCATTATGCATTCCATCATTATGAAAGTAGTTATTGATATTGCATGTAATTATTCGATTAGTAGAATATTCATGTGAATAATTAAATGGAATTATTTCATTTTATTTTTTCCATACTATGTTGAAGTTCAAGTTTAAAAGGCTTTTGTTTTAGTTATACATTGCCTTAAATGTTTATTCTTGTTTAAGAAAGTTTCCACTATATTATTATCCTTACTGGGCATTTGAGCTCAACCCGTTCAATGTTTTATTTTTCCCAGGATATAAAGAAGTAATTTATGAATGACTTGCAGGGATAGTATGTGGGGATATGAGTGTGGACTGTGAAGAAAATATGTTGTTGTAGTTTTCATTTTTATGAAGTAATTTAAGACTTATTAATATATCTAGTGTTTCTAAGGCTACTAAACCAATCGGTCTTTCGAGATTTGATCTTTCTTCTGATCATTCCAATGTTATGTAATAATGCACTGACTCTGCGTAACTTGGGTCGGGGTGTTACAGATGGTATGAGAGGAAGTTTAGTACAAACCATGGAAGCTATATTTAGATAAATTCTGATTAGACCACATAGATTTAAGATGGGATTTGAGGATTAGTATTGAAGAACTTCCTAGAATTTTGGTATTGTAGAGATTTTTTGAGTTTTCTGAGAAATACATCCATGTATGGATACGAGCAGGTAGACGCGGCTCTAGCACCGATGTACCTAGGGGTAAAACCCTAAAACACCGCTTTGAGCTAGACTCGAACGAGAACTGGTGCACGACAACGGGCCTTGCTGCACTCCTGGTTACGACACTCTCGGGGGATATGCTTAGGATAACTCTCATTTTCTTTATAAATCATTATGATGGGTTTATGAGTATATACTTCATCAAAGAAAACATTTTTTATGATTATGGATTATATCCATAAATAGTTCAATTTATGTTAACTATTTTATAAGTATGGAATTATGTATTTTGATTCATAAACTGATCTAGTTTATGCCATTGTTTAGAAATGGAACCTAGTAGAAGAAATGGAAACTATATCAATGCATGCACTCCATGTAGGGATTTCCCTCCTGCTCAAGATAATTATAGTGCAGCTGGTGATGCAACTGGTGCTGATCAGCTAATCACCATATTGGGACAACTCACTCAGGTTATGAATAATAACCTTACCCGTATGGAGCACCCTGATCCGCAGTGTGGAGGATCAATGTTAGATCGATTCATGAGGCAACAACCACCAACGTTCAATGGGAGTACAAACCCCTTTGTAGCTGAGCAATGGATTAATTCCTTAGAGAAAATATTTCTGGCTTTGGGGAGTAGTGAAAGTGAAAAAGTTAGCATGTCAGTTTACTACCTCACTGGAGATATTGAGCAATGGTGGTCATTGATTTAAAACATGAAGTAAGATGATGAAGTATCAAATATGGAATGGAGGGAGTTCAAAGATTTATTTTTAGAAAAATACTTTTCTCGCAACCACCGAGAAGATATGGAAAGGAAATTTCTGAGTCTGAGACAAAAGGAGGATGAGAATGTCACAAAGTATGAGGCTAGCTTTACAAGGTTAGCAAGGTATGATGGAGATTATATACATAACCCCAGAAGTAATATTGATCGTTTCTTTGCTGGGTTAAAACCATTTCTCCATAGAGCATTAGTCTCACAATCCTTTTCATTGTACGAAGACATTGTCTCATGTGCTATCAAGACCGAAAAGGAATTCTCTAAGTCTTATGACATTAAAGAAAATCAAGAGAATAAGAGATTTGCTAATCAGTCTGGGAATGGAAATAAGGGGAAGAAGGTAAATGTTGAATATCCATCCTGTGGTAAATGTGGGAAGAAACACCCTGGTACTTGCTTGAATGGAATGGGTGTCTGTTACAAGTGTGGTGAAAAGGCCACCCACCTCGTGATTGCAAAGAGATAAAGGAAGCTAAAAATGTTCAATGATACAATTTCATGGAGATGGGACATTATGAAAATGAATTTCCTAAGCGTCAGGGGAACTTACCTCAGAAAAGGCAAAGGGATCAAGGCCATGCTTATGCTATCACTACTGCCGAGGTAGAAGCTTCGAAAGACGTAGTGGCAGGTAATTTAATGGTATCCTCAAGTTTAGCAAATTCATTATTTTATTTTGGATCATCGCATTGTTTCATATCTTCCCAGTTTGCTAAGAAAATTAGATATTTCCAATTTGATTTAACAAGGGAGTTGTCAGTTAAAACTCCTAAGGGAAGTATCATTACAACAAAGTTTTGTGAATCAGTCCCCATTAGAGCACATAAATATTCTCTATCTGCTGATCGCATCGTCATACCTATGATTGAGTTTGATATAATCCTCAGTATGGATTGGCTTTTGGACTATGATGCGAAGATTTATTGTAAGAAGAAGGAGGTTTTGATTTTTGATGATGATGATAAGGAACACCTTATCTTTAGAGCAGAATCATCACCACCTAATTCTTATCTAGATCCACCCTCAGTAGCTCAACTAAATTCAATTATTGGGGAGGAAGAGAAAGAAATGACTGTAGGGGAGGAAAGGAATGTTAAAATAGAGGATGTACCTATTGTGAAATAATATGTAAATTTATTTCCGGAAGATTTACCTGGACATCCTCCAGAATGAGAAGTTGAGTTTTCCATTGATTTAATTCCTAGATCAAGGCCTATATCGAAGACCCCTTATAGAATGGCCACTGTAGAATTAGTCGAACTAAAGAAACAAATAGAGGAATTAAGTAATAAAGGATTTATTCACCCTAGTGTTTCTCCATGGGGAGCCCCTATTCTCTTTGTTAAAAAGAAAGATGGATCTATGAGGTTATGTATCGACTACAGGGAGATCAATGATATAACAATAAAGAACAAGTATCCCCTACCTCGCATTGATGATTTATTTTACCAACTGCATGGATCTCAATACTTTTCAAAGATTGACCTTCGATCTGGATACCATCAGTTGTGTGTGAAGAAGGAAGACATTCCGAAGATAGAATTTCGAACCAGGTACGAGCATTACGAGTTTACAGTAATGCCTTTTGGATTGACTAATTCACCCTCAGTATTTATGGATTTGAATAAAAGAGTTTTCATGTAATATCTTGATGAATTTGTGGTGGTTTTTATTGATGATATCTTGGTATACTCCAAAAGCTACGAAGATCATGAAAATCACTTGCGAATTATCCTAAAGACTCTGAGAAGACATGAATTATATGGGAAGTTTAGAAAGTGTGAATCCTGGCTTCTGCAGATTTCTTTTCTTGGCCATATTTTCTCTAAAGATAGAATCTATGTTGATCCTTCTAAAACCAAGGCAATCCAAGAATGGCCAGCACTTATGAATATAACTGAGGTGCGTAGTTTTATTGGTTTAAGAGGTTATTATCGACGTTTCTTCCTGAATTTTTCCCGATTGGCTAACCCATTAACGAAGCTCACACGTAAAGGAGTTAAATTTGTTTGGACAAAAGAGTGGGAAGAATGTTTCGAAAAACTGAAGAGAAGATTAGTCAATGCTCTTATATTAAATCTAACATTGGGGAATTATGGGTTCATTATTTATAGTGATGCATCGAAGAAAGTACTTGGTTGTTTCCTTATGCAGATTGATAGGGTTATTGCCTATGCATCACGACAGTTGAAAACTCATGAAAAAAACTATCCTACTCATGATCTCAAGTTAACAACTGTGATATTTTCTTTGAAGATATGGAGGTACTACCTCTATGGTGAAAAATGTGAGATTTATACTGATCACAAGAGTGTGAAGTGTATTTTCTCACAAAAAGAACTCAACATGAGGCAAAGGAGATGGATTGAATTACTCAAGGATTTTGATTGTACAATACACTACCACCCGGGGAAAGCAAACATGGTGGAAGATGCTTTGAGCAAAAAAGATCATGGAGTTTTGAAAAATAAGAGAATTGAAAGGGATCAAATTTTCATGGATCTAGTGAATATGGACCTGGGAATAACTAGGGAAGGTGAAACATCAATGCTTTTTCAAATGGTTGTTGAACCATATTTACTAGAAAGATTTTAGAGTTCTCAGACCGATGATGAAGAATTCCAAAAGAAGATTAAAGCTGTGAATGATTGGAGATTGAGAGACATTGTGTATGAAGATGGAATTTTGAAATTCAAGAAGAGGCTTTGTGTTCCTGATATACCTGATCTAAAAAGGGAATTTCTGGATGATGCTCATAGTTCCAATTTCTCAATACACCCTGGGTGCACAAAAATGTATAGAGATTTTAAGGAACATCTTTGGTGGGACAAAATGAAGAGGGGGACTGCAGATTTTGTATCATAATGTATGGTTTGTTAACAAGTGAAAGCTGGAAGGAAACAACCTGGAAGAGTCATGCAACCTCTTCTCATACCAGAGTGGAAGTGGGAAAATATTACGATGGACTTTATTGTTGGATCGAATAGTAGATATAAAAGTCTATTAGATGGAACAATACAAGAGGGGGGGTGAATTGTAGGTTTAAAAACTTTGAGTTTTAGTAACAAAGAGATTAGTTTAAATGAACTTAAACTAATACAAATACAAACACCCACAATTGTATTGAAAGTAAAAGGTAAGATATATTGTAATACTATTGTAAAGTAAAACAATTGTATTCAAGATGAACACAATAATCAGAGTAATACAAATATGATTGATTCTACCTTAAAGCGTATAGAACCAATTGATACAATATGTAATAGAACAATTGTAATTGAAACAATTACAATTGAATATGTAAAAGAAGAAAGGAAACAATACAATCCCTTTCTAAAACAAACAGCGGAAATGTAAAAGTAATACAATTCTTTTAACCCAAAGAGAAGGGTTATCCTTTCACCTAGGATAAAAGGTCTGTCTCACCAACACCTTGGTGAGCCCTCGATACGATTATCGGCACGTCTGTCTGCCTATCCCTGGCAGCCCTCGATACGATGATCGGCTCGTCTGTCTGCCTATCCCCGGCAGCCCTCGATTTTGTAGGTAATCGGCACCTCTGTCTTTCAATCACTTGAAAGCCCTCGATACGATGATCGGACGCACAAAGCTTGATGAGAGAAGTCAGAGTCTCTCTCTCTAGAATCTTCGTAGTTCACAATCTCTTTATTCAATCTCTTTGCTCATCGTTGTCTTCTCAGCTTCAAATGACCTCCTATTTATAGGCCTCGGGTTCCAACGGTCATATTGCCTCCAACGGTCATCTTGAAACAGAAAGCACGACATCGTTTTGATTAGTATATAACTAACTCAACGACATCGTTTTGTTAGGACAAGAGATATATAGAAAAGTAAAACATGAGTATGATTCATATGCAGAGAGAGTATTTTTGACAAAGTACCAAAACAAATAATGATTATCTGAATAGTAGTTAGTACGATACGATCGACAGAGTCAGTACGATACGTTTGACAGAGTCAGTACGATACGTTTTGGTCGATACGATCAACATCGTACGATACGATAAACATAATAAAAGACAATTTGTTATTTTACAAACATATGATATAATACATTCGAGATTTCCAAAATAAGACAGAATATATTTGTGATTTCCAAAACACGATGTAAAAGCCAAAAGAGGACTTTTGACTTAACAATCTCCCCCTTTTTGGAAAGCACAAACACACAAAGTAAATGAAACAAGAAATACTTATCTCCCCCTGAGTTATTGAAAACTCTTCTGAATAAGAATTTGAATACAACTAACTCCCCCTTAGGTATTGACTTTCCTAAGGATTGTATTCATAGATTTTCCTTAAGAGCATTGTATTGCATTCTCCCCCTTTGTAAAAACAAACTTTGTAAATATTCTCCCCCTTTGTGATTTACAAAAAGAAAGGAGTATTCTCGAATTGTCTGAAAGGATTAGTAAAGTAAAACAAGACAATTGGATAAAAGAGAGAATTATAAGAGTTATTACAACACAAAGTTTCAAAAGAAAAAAATACAACAATCATTTCTCTCTTTCCTTCTCCTTCTTTATCAGCTCATGAAGCACGGCTTTCATCTTCTTGATCTCCTTCTTGTCTTCAGAAATTGATTCACCCTGAGTTTTGAGAAGCTCCTGTTGATCCGCAAAAATCTGATCTTGATTTTTGATGGTTTCCTCCTGAACTCTGATTACCTCTTCAAGGGTATCAATTCTGCTTTGCAAAGTTTTGTTGTCCTTAGACAATTCAGAATTTTGTTTCTTCAGAAACACCATTTCATCTTTGAAAGATGAAACCTTCGAAACTTCTGATTGGAAAACATTCATCCTTTCTTGCAAGTCTTTTACTGAAGGAACATCGGTTCTTTGAGAAGATAAAAGATTCAGCCTTTCAACCGTTTCTTTATCAAGCTTATTGAAAGCAATTGCAAGATCATTTGAAAGTCTCCTTATATCTTCAATAGCAACTTCATGGTCATTGATTGAGCTCTCTGTTTTGTACGACCACTTAGTCATCTTATTACATGCCTTCCTGTGAACAACTGAGCTTTCAGAAAGAACTTTCAAATCGGCTTCTACAGACAAGACTTTCTTCCTTAACTCTTTCACGGATCCAAACTTCTTTCTCTGATTTTCAGTAATAAAGTCAATCTTTCCTTCCAGCCTTGGAAAATAAGGAATAGTTTTCTCCATTCTCCTCAAAACATGAACAATGTAATCACTCTTTTTGAGAGAGATTGTGTGCTCTGAATCAGTATCATCATCGTACGATTCTAGTTCATGTGATTTGCTTGATTCAACAACTAGCTGTTTGCCTTTCGCCTTTTCTTTCTGTTTTCCATCATCCACTTTATCACTGATGACAACAACTTTGTCAGAATGAGAAGATTGAGCATCATTCTTTTCTTTCGATGACATCCTGTCCGGTGATCTTTCCTGATCGGCATGAGGAGTTTGTTGAACACCTTCGCTCAGCTTTTGAACCGATTCCTCTCTACCTTTCTTAGAGCTTTGAAGAAATTCTAAAAGAAAATCTCCTTCTTCTTCTTCCACTTCTTCCATCACTTGTTTCCCTTTCTCTTTCTCAGACTGACTTTGTACGATGGGCTCTTGATGTACTTCCATTGTTAATTGAGCACTTGCATCTTCAACAGCTTTCAAGACTTTAGAAATATCAAAGTCCTGAGCCTTTCTTTTCAACAGAGTCTTCTTTTTCTTTTCAGCTTGAAGGGTTTCTTCTACCCTTATCCTTTCTGCAAAGGCTTCAGCAGGGTCAAGTCCAAACTTTGGATCACCCTCTTTTCTCTGTTCCTTGTCCTTTCTCCACTTTGCCACAACTTCTTTACTATACTTCGGCTTCTTCTTCGGCTTTGAACTAGTCTGTGGATCAGACTTTCGAGTAACACCGGCCGATTGATTATCCTTGGCTGGCATCGGTGCCGATTGATTTTCAGGCACTTCAGCTTCTACATCTCTGACAAAAAGTTTTGAATTTGAATCAAAACAAACATTCAGCTTTTTCATCGTACTCTTATTAATCAAAGATGGCCATAAATCCATAGGTTCTCCTTTCAAAGGAATATTACAGAACTTCATACTCTCAAGAATGAATTTCGTGAGGATGGCTGGATACATTATTATCTGGGATTTAATTCCTCCTTTCTTGACATTCTTGATCGTTTCAAAAATGTATCCCATGAGATTTACCTTCCTCATGTTCACGAGGTAGTCAAGCATAAAAACATCAGAAACTTTAAGGGTTTCTCTATCCCCTTTCCTTGGAACAAGGAAACCTTTCATCCATAGAGTTACAAACCTATTGTCCGGTGAAAGATGATAAACTTTTCTCTTTCCCTCATTAACAACAAACAAAGACTTTTCAGCATTTTCTCTATTGAAAGTACCAACTTCCTCTGGAAGTTTATGAGATGGACAGAATGCATCACCTTCTATAGAAACATTTAGAAAATGCGCCGCTTGTTTCACAGACATAGATAACTTCCTATCGTACACAGCGAAGTTAATATTCATATCCTTGTCAAAAGAAACGGTTTTGTAGAATTGACACACTTCGTCAAACAGAACTGGATCTTGAGTATCAGGCTTTTCCACACAGAGATGTTCCCATCCTTGAAACAAAATAATCCTCTTGATTGTAGAATCGTACGCATCAAAGAATTCTCGTGATACTAACCTTTCTCTGTGAAAGTCTTTCTCTGTAAAGGTCTTTGAAGACATATCAGCGGGAGTGTTGGCAGAAGATTGAGACATAAAGATGATGCCGATTGGGAAGATCGTACGATTGATTATAGCCGGTTGAGCAGAGCTTCGCCTCAATTCTTGGATAAACGATGTGGGTTTGGGAAGGGGAGGGGGTATTTATAGGCAATAAAGAGATGACTGTTGATCTTCTACGGTCAGGATTAAAGAAAAAACAGATCAACGGTTAGAAATAAATAATTAAAAAAAATGAAAAAGAATACCTGTCGAAGATCGTAAGGTGATTGCTGGTTTTGGTGACATTACGATAGAAAACAATCTCAATACTATCATCGGTCGATTCAAAAATTATTTGAATGGTACGATGGAAAAGAATTTCAATACTATCATCGGTCGATTCAAAAATTATTTGAATGGTACGATGGAAAAGAATTTCAATACTATCATCGGTCGATTCAAAAATTATTTGAATGGTACGATGGAAAAGAATTTCAATACTATCATCGGTCGATTCAAAAATTATTTGAATGGTACGATGGAAAAGAATTTGAAAACGATAAACAGAAAAATTGAAATAGTCAATACGATAAACAGAAAAACTGAAATGGTCAATACGATAAACAGAAAAAGAAACATATAAAAAGAGAGTAAATATTAAAAATTCAGAAACATAGACATAAAGAAATGTTCTCCCCCTTTCTACGAGGAGTTTCTTACTATTAGGAGAGATGTAAAACAGGAAGTAGATATGAATGATTATTTTAATGTAATCATTCCTAGCTTCTGTTTTATAAATTCAAATCTATCGGAAGGTAAGGGTTTTGTAAAAATGTCAGCAAGTTGTTCTTGTGTTCTGATGAATTGTAAAACAATATCTCCTTTTTGTGTGTGATCCCTAAGAAAGTGATGCCTAACATCTATGTGTTTAGCACGAGAGTGATGTGCTGGGTTTTTACTAAGAGCTATGGCACTTGTATTATCACAAAGAATTTGAGTTTTGGAGAAACTCAAACCATAGTCAGTGAGTGTGTGCTGCATCCACAATACTTGAGCACAGCAACTTCCAGCTGCTACATATTCAGCTTCAGCAGTGGAGAGTGCTACCGAGTGTTGTTTCTTGCAGGACCAAGAAACCAAAGAATCTCCTAAGAAATGACATGTTCCAGATGTACTTTTTCTATCCATTCTACAACCACCAAAGTCAGCATCTGAAAAACTTTTTAAAACAAATTCATTTCCAGAAGAGTAAAAAAGTCCTAAATCCATAGTGTCTTTTAAATACCGAAAGATTCTCTTTACGGCTTTTAAGTGAGACTCTTTTGGATTAGATTGATATCTTGCACATAAGCATACAGAAAACATCAAGTCGGGTCGACTAGCTGTCAAGTATAGCAAACTCCCTATCATACCTCTAAAAATTGTTTGATCTACTGGTTTCCCAGTTTCATCAAGATCAAGAGTATTTGAGGTACTAATTGGGGTACTAATACTTTTAGTTTTGTCAAATCCATACTTTTTGAGTAAGTCTTTAATATACTTATGTTGAGATATATAAGTTCCTTCTGGTTTTTGAGAAATTTGAAAACCTAGAAAGAATGTTAACTCACCCATCATACTCATTTCAAACTCAGATTTCATTAAATTTGCAAAAGAATCGGTTAAAGATTTCTGAGTTGATCCAAATATGATGTCATCAACATAGATTTGGACAACCAAAACATTTTTGTTTTCCATTTTGATAAAAAGAGTTGGATCAGCTGTACCTTTTCTATAATTGTTTTGTAAAAGAAATCCTGTAAGTCTATCATACCATGCTCTAGGAGCTTGTTTAAGACCATATAGAGCCTTGGTAAGTTTAAAAACATGATCAGGATGTTTTGGATCTTGAAAACCAGGAGGTTGTTCAACAAAAACTTCTTCTTGAACAAAACCATTTAAAAAAGCACATTTGACATCCATTTGAAATAGTTTGAAATTGAAATATGCTGCGAAGGCTAATAGAATTCGAATAGATTCAAGTCTAGCTACAGGAGCATATGTTTCCTCATAGTCTATTCCCTCTTGTTGATTATAGCCTTTAGCAACAAGTCTTGCTTTATTCCTTACAATGATTCCATTTTCATCACACTTGTTTCTGAAAACCCATTTTACACCAATTACAGTTGTTTCTTTAGGTCTTTCAACTAAAGTCCAGACTTGATTCCTTTCAAATTCATTTAGTTCATCCTGCATAGCTTTGATCCAATCATCATCACCTAAGGCCTCACTTGGACTTTTAGGTTCAAATTGGGAAAGAAAAGCAAGATGTTCTATTTCATTTCTTAAGGAATTTCTGGTCCTTACAGGTTGATTTATATCACCAATGATGTTATCACTGGGATGATTCCTAAGAAACAATTGATTTGGGTTTTGTAAAACCTGTTCATCAACATATGGTAGAAAATCTTCTGTGGTAAATGTTTCAGAAATACTTTCTTGAACATTTTCCTTATCAGAATGTTCTTCTAATATAGGTTGATAAATATTTTTGGAAAACACATCCGAGGATGTAGGATTGGGTTGGTTGAAAACAAAAGGGTTAGTTTCATCAAATTTTACATGTACTGTTTCTTCAACAGTACAAGTGTTTTTATTGAAAACTCTATAAGCCTTAGAGGTTGTGGAATAGCCTAGAAAGATTCCTTCATCAGATTTTGGTGCAAATTTGTGTAGATTGTCTTTTGTGTTCAGAATGAATACTTTGCATCCAAAAACTTTGAAGTAAGAAACTTTAGGTTTTCGGCCAGTCCATAACTCATAAGGAGTTTTATTAAGAAAAGGTCTAGTTAAAACACGATTTATAGTATAACAGGCAGTACTAACAGCTTCAGCCCAAAAGTGCTTAGCAATTGAGTATTCACTCAACATGGTTCGAGTCATTTCCTGAAGAATACGATTTCTTCTTTCAACAACCCCATTTTGCTGAGGAGTTCTTGGTGCTGAGAAATTGTGAGTAATACCTTTCTTACTACAAAAAGTTTCAAAATCTGAATTTTGAAATTCACCACCATGATCACTATGAATAGTTATCAATGGTAGGTTTTTCTCATTTTTAACTTGGGCTCTAAAAGTTTTGAAATATAAAAAGGCTTCAGATTTCTTTGTGAGAAAATAGACCCATGTAAATCTAGTAAAGTCATCAACTAAAACAAATACATAGTATTTGCCTCCAATGCTTCCAGATTGTGAAGGACCAAACAAATCCATATGCACAAGCTGTAAAGCATTAGAAGTTGAAACTTCATTAATTGATTTAAAGCTAGTTTTATGTTGCTTGCCATATTGACAAGGATCACAGACTTTTGAAGAATCATATCTAAGATCCGGTAGTCCTTTTACAAGTCCTTTCTTTGAGAGTTTTCTTAGGTTTCTCAAATTACAGTGTCCTAGTCTCCTATGCCATAGCCATGATTGGTCTTCTATTACACTTAAGCAAGGTAAGTTTTGGTTCCTAAGGTCTTCTAAGTTAATAGTGTAAACATTCTCTTGCCTATGGGCAGATAGAATGAATTCATCCTTGGAATTGTGAACTAGACACTTATCATTTCTAAAATTCACAAGGTAACCTTCATCACATAATTGACTTATGCTGATGAGATTGTGCCTAAGACCTTTTACAAATAAAACATTTGAAATAAGAACTTTTCCAAGAAAAACAATATTACCTATACCAACAATCTTTCCTTGAGCATTATCTCCGAAGGTAACCTTTCCACCTTTTGTTTTGATAACCTTTTCAAAGAAATCTTTGTTTCCAGTCATATGTCGAGAACAACCACTATCCATGTACCAAATGTTCTTATTGGTACACTTCTGATTCTCCTGAAAAAGAAACAATTAGATTTTTGGAATCCAAACTTGTTTGGATCCAGAAGAGTTAGATAAAAGAATTTTAGGAATCCACATTTGTTTTGCAAAATGAGCTTTATGAAATCCTAAGGATTGAGTTTTGTTAAGAGAACAATCTCTTCTCCAATGTCCACCACATTGACACTTGGAACAGAAAATGGTTTTTTGAGGAACAAAATAGTTATTACTAAAAACAGGTTTGGAATAAGTATAACCAAGACCAGAACGATTTCTCAATGGTCTAATTTGAGAATACATCCTATCAAAGTTTTCTTTTCCATGAGTGAAGTTTGACAAACACTTTTTCAAGGATAAAATCTCTGACTTTAGTTTTAAAACCAAATTCTTGTTTTCTAAAACATTTGAATTTGAACTAGAGTTAGATTCTAATATATCTTTCTTTGAAATAGCAGTTTCAAGATCCTTAGAAAGTTTATCCTTTTCAGATTTGACTTTCTCAAGGGTTTTCAGAATACTTTCAAAATCAGCAGTTTTCTCATCAAGATCTTTAGAAAGATCTGATACCTCTTTAGTCAAAACAGAAATTCTAGAATTTGCTTTTTCGAATCTCTTTTTGAGTTTAGAATTTTCATTTTCAAGTAACTTAGCAAATCTAGAAACTTCTTCAAAAGAAGGTAATGTATCATCTTCTGATGATGAGGGTTCATCATTTGAAGATTCATAATATCTATTATCAGCATAATTTGCATTTAAAGAGACATTTGTAACAGCTTCAGCATTATGTACCTTAGCCATGAGACAATGATTTTCAATTGGTAGTCTGGCTAGAAGTCCAATATTCCTTTGTCCTGACGTCTCATTATCTGAAGAATCATCTGAGGAATCACTACCACTTGCACTCCATGTATCGTTAGCTTTCAAGACCTTCTTTGTCTTATAAAACTTTTTCTTGTTTCTTTCAGAGTGTTTCTCTTTTCTATCTCTCCTCTTTAGTAAAGGACAATCAGGCCTTATATGTCCTGCTTTCTTGCACTCATAACAAGTTACCTCAGAATCTTTCCTATCTTTCCTGTCTTTCTTTTTGAATCTATATTGAAAATCTTTCTTTCCAACAATCTTGTTCATCCTCCGAGCAAGATTAGCTAACTCATTATCTGAAAGATTACATTCACTTGAATCAGATACAACAACTTTCTTGGATTTAGACCTCGTAACCCTTTCAGGTGTTTTAGCTTTAGATGCAAAAGCTACACTTCCATTCCCATTCTTCTTATTGAAATCAGCATCTCTCTTCATTCTTGTCTCATGCTGTAGAAGAGTTCCAAAGAGTTCATCAAGAGTAATCTGGGAAACTTTTCTATTTTCATCAATAGCTGTTCTTTTTGACTCCCATTCATTTGGCATGATATCTATAATCTTGTCAACAAGAGCTTCATCATCAAGACCCTTTTCTCCCATAGATTGTAAGCTGTTGACAATTGTCATAAACCTCTGTTGCACTTTACATACTGGCTCTCCATAAGGAAAAACAAAACCATGATACTCTGCTCGAAGCATTGCTCTCCTTGTTTCTATAACTTTGGATGTACCAAAATGAGTGACTTCTAATTTCTTCCAAATACAGTTGGCTGCTTCACATGAAGATATCTGACTATATATATTCCTGGTCATAGAGCATAATAAAGTATTGCGTACCTTGTAATTCAGTTGATATTCTTGCTTCTCTTGATTGGTAAAAGTACTAACTTCTTTGTCAGGTATTTTGTAACCTCCAGTAAGCATAATAAAATTGTCTACACCAGTATTGATGACGAAAGTCTTCATACGATCTCTCCAATATTCGTAATCATTCCCATCAAAGATTGGTGGTCTAGAAGGATTCAGATTATCTATTGATCCGATATTCATTCCTGCCATCTATAACAAAAACAACTTTTCCACTCCACACGTTAGTGTAGTAAGTATTTAAGATAAGAAATAGAGCTAGTAATACAAATCAGTGGAAAACCTCCTCTGATACCAATTGTTGGATCGAATAGTAGATATAAAAGTCTATTAGATGGAACAATACAAGAGGGGGGGTGAATTGTAGGTTTAAAAACTTTGAGTTTTAGTAACAAAGAGATTAGTTTAAATGAACTTAAACTAATACAAATACAAACACCCACAATTGTATTGAAAGTAAAAGGTAAGATATATTGTAATACTATTGTAAAGTAAAACAATTGTATTCAAGATGAACACAATAATCAGAGTAATACAAATATGATTGATTCTACCTTAAAGCGTATAGAACCAATTGATACAATATGTAATAGAACAATTGTAATTGAAACAATTACAATTGAATATGTAAAAGAAGAAAGGAAACAATACAATCCCTTTCTAAAACAAACAGCGGAAATGTAAAAGTAATACAATTCTTTTAACCCAAAGAGAAGGGTTATCCTTTCACCTAGGATAAAAGGTCTGTCTCACCAACACCTTGGTGAGCCCTCGATACGATTATCGGCACGTCTGTCTGCCTATCCCTGGCAGCCCTCGATACGATGATCGGCTCGTCTGTCTGCCTATCCCCGGCAGCCCTCGATTTTGTAGGTAATCGGCACCTCTGTCTTTCAATCACTTGAAAGCCCTCGATACGATGATCGGACGCACAAAGCTTGATGAGAGAAGTCAGAGTCTCTCTCTCTAGAATCTTCGTAGTTCACAATCTCTTTATTCAATCTCTTTGCTCATCGTTGTCTTCTCAGCTTCAAATGACCTCCTATTTATAGGCCTCGGGTTCCAACGGTCATATTGCCTCCAACGGTCATCTTGAAACAGAAAGCACGACATCGTTTTGATTAGTATATAACTAACTCAACGACATCGTTTTGTTAGGACAAGAGATATATAGAAAAGTAAAACATGAGTATGATTCATATGCAGAGAGAGTATTTTTGACAAAGTACCAAAACAAATAATGATTATCTGAATAGTAGTTAGTACGATACGATCGACAGAGTCAGTACGATACGTTTGACAGAGTCAGTACGATACGTTTTGGTCGATACGATCAACATCGTACGATACGATAAACATAATAAAAGACAATTTGTTATTTTACAAACATATGATATAATACATTCGAGATTTCCAAAACAAGACAGAATATATTTGTGATTTCCAAAACACGATGTAAAAGCCAAAAGAGGACTTTTGACTTAACATTTATCATGAGGCTACCAAAGACTCCTAGAAGGAATGATGCAATATGGGTTATTGTTGATCGTCTTACCAAGTCAGCACATTCTCTTTCTATAAGAGAAGATCTACCACTGGAACGTCTATAAAGACTATATATTAATGAACTGGTGAGACTTCATGGAGTACCCCTATCAATTGTTTCAGATCGTGATCCCCGTTTTACATCAAGATTCTAGAAGAGTCTTCAGAAATCCTTGGATACTGAACTTCATTTGAGCACTGCCTACCACCCTCAGACAGACGGACAATCATAACGGACTATTCAAAACTTAGAATACATGTTGAGATCTTGCTCACTTGACTTTCAGGGTATGTGGGATCAATATTTACCTTTGGTAGAATTTTACTATAACAATAGATTCCATTCGAGTATTCAGATGGCACCATATGAAGCGTTATATGGAATGAGATGTCGCACACCAACCTGTTGGGATGAATTTTGTGAAAGAAAACTTGTAGGTCTATAACTGGTGGAGGAAATGATGGAAAAGGTGAAGGTAATCCAAAATCACATCAAAGCAGCTCAAAGTAGGAATAAGAACTATACCGATAATCGAAGGAAGGATTTAGAATTTCATGTTGGTGATCATGTTTTCCTGAAGGTATCTCCATGGAAGGGAGTCATACATTTTGGTAAGAAAGTTAAATTGAGTCCCAAGAACATCGGACCTTTCGAAATTCTAGAATGAATTGGGGTTGTAGCTTACCGATTGGCAATGCCGCCAAGTCTCTCCAATGTTCACGGTGTATTCCACGTATCTCTATTCAGGAAACTCATGCCTGACCCAACACATGTACTCACCTACGAGGAATTAGAACTGGAACCCGATCTATCTTATTGTGAAGAGCTCGTCAGGATTCTTGATACGAGAGAACAAGTACTGAGAAACCGGACGACTCGTTTGGTAAAAGTCTTGTGGAGAAACCATAAGATGGAAGAGGCAATGTGGGAACCCGAGGAACTAATGATGAAGAACCACCTGAGTCTTTTCATGCGGTAGTATTCTATAAATTTTGACGACGAAATTATTTGAAGAAAGGGATAATGTAACACCCCAAGCTTCTACGGTACGCTTCTCTTTGAATAATGTGATAGCGTGTGTTGTACGCAACATCGAGTTCTAACACACCACAACCAATCAAACTAGCCATTATGAATAGTAATACCTACCTTTTGAAATTATATATATTTTATATTTCAAAATGGACTTCATTTTTGGATTCATAATATCGAAATTATCTTAAGTTGAATTTTTGGTATTTTTCTGAGAACTTCCAATTTTTATGAATAGTGAAAAATACTTAAAAACAACTTTTTTAATCAAAATAATTTATAGTGATTAATTATATTATTTATTGGTTTTAATGCATAATTAGAATATATTTTTACTATTTTATCCAATGGAGTTCGTTAGAATTAATTTCACTTTGAAATTGGACATAAACAATTGTCAATATTTTGATATATATTGTTTCTTAAAAACACGCTATTTGTTGTAACAGCGGAAATTAATTATAAAATTAATTAATTCAACTTATTTGTTTTGAATTTTGTAAAATAGACATCATTTTTGAATTCGGAATATCAATTATAGCTTAGGGTGAAATTTTGGCATTGTTTTGAAAAACTTCAATTTTTGATGAATAGTGAAACCACTAAGTGGTAGTTAAAAAAATGAATTTTTCATAAAACTTATTTTTACTGCTTCTGTGAATGTAATTTAGAAAATACAAGAGACATAGTTAATATCAAGTAGTAAAATGTGGTTCAATGAGATGAAAATATTTTTTGGTGAATAGTAACTTTTTACTTTTATTTACCGCGGTTAAAAGTAAATATGGTAATTAAGGGTAAAAATGATATTAATATTACCCTAACACATTTCCTAATTCTATTGGACTAGTTTATCTCGACCAAAAACAACCTTAGGAATAAAACTTATTATTTAGTTCCACTTGGATTAGATTAGGAAGTTTATTATTATTTAATTCAAAGAAGAGTTAAAAGAGTTAAAATCAAATTTTATTTACTAAAACATTTTTAATATAGGGTTATACATAATATAAATTTGATTTTAAATATTCATTATAAAGATAAAATTATTTCTTACATAATAGTATTTTATTTAAAATTTTTATACATTATATAATTTAATTTATTTATGACACAATGATGATGCACTAATTACATAATTAATGAAACATTAGAATAATTGATATTATAAAAACCAAAATAAATATAATTTGAGACATTTTATGAATTAAAATAATTTTCTAGGTTAATATGACATGTTAGGATTTACTTAAGTAAATTTTTTCGAAGTAATAATTCTTTTATGATTTTCTCAAAAATCAATTATTCAATAGTGTCAAAATTGACATAAAAGAGTTTTCAAAACAAATATTATATTATTAATTGATATTAAATTCTTAAAAATCTAAGGTTTGGCCAAGAGACATATATCATGACATTTGTATCATTAATGGACCAATTGGGGGTCTCTTGGATGTATATAGTAAGTTTATTAACCATATAATAGAAAAATACAAAGAGATATTATAAAAGTGAAACTAATTAACAAAGAGTTAATTCAAAAAGATAAGGTTAATATAGTAACCCAAACCTGTATAAATTCCACTGGTTGAGTGGTTTGCGACCCAGCCCCACCTTAGACTTTAAATAATCTACTTTGGAGCCATTAGAACCCGAATATGAATTTATTATAAAATAATATTTCTAGCTTTTTCAAAGGTGCCCCTCACCCCTCTTATAAAAGGGCACTCTCCCTTCTCATTAACTCACACATTCAAAGCCTTTTGGTTCGGCCAAACTCTGCCCAAATACTCTCTCAACTTCCCTCACTTCCTTTAATAAGCCTTCCTTTAGTCAGATAGCCAACTTAAGAAGCCCTTTTGATCAAATCAAGTGGAAGACCCCGAAGAAGAGGTAATGATTTCACCACCTTTTTTCAAGTTCCTTTCTTCTTCCACTTCTTATTTCTTTGTTATTACCATTATAAAGTAATAAATACAGTATATTATATATACTTGGATGTTATTATAAACATTTTACAACCATATTTCAGTATTCTATCCATCCATTTAATAACATGTCACCATGCGTGCGTACGTACGGCTTACCGTCTCCACGTCGTGGTGTAATTGTTATTCAATAAATTATTATTTTGATGGGTATAATAATGATGTGTAATTCATTTAAATAATAAATATAACATGATAATTATTAATTATATATTATATACCATCCAATTAAATATTATTTTAATATCAAAATAATGATATTATCACTCGTGTGTATGTACGGACTACCGTCTCCACGAACGTGATGAGATTCATTCTCCATCGTATCCATTCATGTATAATTATCATTTGATGATTTAAAAATTATATTTAAGGACTTTATATCATTTTGGATATGAATAATATACAACATATCCATTACAAACATGTCATACAAAACAAAACATATAAAATAAAATGAGTAAGTTAACACCCGAAACAACGATAATACTAAGATATTATTAACAAATAAATGTTAAAAGATCATATATGATATCATATTAAAATATATGATTCTTTTATAATTCAATAACAATTATTTCACCATTATACAGGAGGTTAACCTACCCCAACCAATGAAAAGTACAAGGTAAGGGTTTATTTCGCAATCTCTTCATTATCCAAGGTTGTTTATACCTAATAATCTATAGGGATTTCTTTATCATCCACATCCATGTTTCTTAAAAATGTACTTCAATTTTTTTCTACCATTTAATATAATATGTTTTAAAGTCATTTATACCCTTGTTTTAATTTTTATAAGAGGTTTATAAAAGAATCTTTCCATCATTTTCCAAATAAGGTGCTTTTTAACCTTTTCGACAGAATTATGGTAAGAATGTTTTTTTAACTTATACGGCGGGTGCGTCTATTTTCCACCGTTATAAAATCGTCGAAGCTGCCCTTACAAGCTTATAAAAATATTTTCAATGAAAATGTCTTATTTTATATGACTCTTAAATGATTTCAAAATAAAAACAGATATTTCTCTAAAAAGAGTTTTGATTTCATCTATGTCAACATCCTTTGATGGATTTTAAGATTATTTGAAGCTGATTTATTATGAAACAAAACTTCCATATTATATTGAAGGTTTTGTTATATGTTTGACTATGGATATTTTATTTTTATATCCCTCATAGTTTATGGTGAAAGTATTAACATTTCGTATGCTAGTTTTAATACGAATGTTAATGTTATGTTTAAACTTTTTCATAAGGGAATGCATTGGACTTAATATGTGATGGGTGGAGCCTGCTATAGCTCCTCGATGCATCGGTAGGTCTCATGAGACAAACTAGTGTCCTGGAACAAGGCCTTGAAAAAATATTATTTGTAGTCTTGGAACGAGGCATTGGCTATGTGGTTATGATAGTCTGGCATTATGCATTCCATCATTATGAAAGTGGTTATTGATATTTCATGTGATTATTCTATTAGTAGAATATCCATGTGAATAAGTAAATGGCATTATTTAATTTTATTTTATCCATACTATGTTGAAGTTTAAGTTTAAAAGGCTTTTGTTTTAGTTATACATTTCCTTAAATATTTATTCTTATTTATGAAAGTTTCCGCTATATTGTTATCCTTACTGGGAATTTGAGCTCACCCCTTTCAATGTTTTATTTTTCCCAAGATATGAAGAAGTAATTTATGAATGACCTACAGGGATAGTATATGGGGATATGAGTGTGGACTATGAAGAAAAGATGTTGTTGTAGTTTTAATTTTTATGATGTAATGTAAGACTTATGAATATATCAAGTGATTCCAAGGCTACTAAACCAATAGGTCTTTCGAGATTTGATATTTCTTGTGATCATGCCAAGGTTATGTAATAATGTACAGAATCTGGGTAACTAGGGCCGGGGCATTACAAATATTCATGGTATTTGACAACTCATTGTTTCATTGTTATATTTTGTTCATATAATTTTATTGATTACAAAATGGTAAGAGACATCATTTCAATTTTCCATTTCATAGAGACTTACATAGTATTGTGCACCTAATTATTCCTACGTGGTGAATATAAATCCCAGTTGAGATCATTTTTCATTTGGATTTATATTTTATTTAAATATCCGACTTGTGTTTAATCTATACAGTTTTTCATAGTCATATACCATTTTATATACAATGTTTATTATTAATTGAAACATAACTAGGGAAATATTTTTGAATCTATATACTCTACTCATGAAGTATATTGAATATGATTATTGTTCTTATATTAATCCTATGTATAAATAATTATTTGTACATTCATTGATGGAATAGGTTTTATAAATCCAATTGATGCATCCATAGTTCTCATGAGACAAAACAGATGGCTATAAACTCATAGTGTTTGTTTCCAAATTTATTCAGAAACAATCTACACATAGACTTTAACCATCTTTATGTTTTCATGGTTATTGTTCCAGATACATGAAATCCAAATAATAAGCAATCTATTGATTTCGTATTCTGTTATTACAATCCATGTTGTCTTCACTATGAAAAAATTGATGGATCCTATTTCATTATCTGTTTATTGAGTTCATTTGTTTTTTAATTATTAACCATGATATATTAATTATGTACAATTCATTAGGATTAACATATTATTTTTTCATGATTTTAATATATTTATACCTTAGTGATCTTTTGTGCTCACCCTTTAAATTTTCCATTCCCCATGTTATGAATAAGGGATCATTTGTTGAATTTCCAAGGATGTAGTTATAAACTTTTCTTTTGTATTATATTGTTTTTATTTTCCCAATGTTAAATAGGTTACATGTATGTATATAGTTTTAGAAATTCTAATAAAATGATTGGAAATTCAGGGTTTTATTCTATTTAATCATTATAATATAAAAAAATAAATCATCGACTCTTAGATTCTATGTTTGGGGAGTTACAATTTGTATCAAAGGCCGTTTTGTAGAAACCTTTGGAATGAGATTTAGAAAAAATTATTTAAGGAACATAACCTTATGATTGAATTTGAAGATAATAATAGAATAACATCTATGAATTTTGGTAAGGTAGATATTTTGTGTGCCTTCCTAGAAAGACATCCCTATTTTGAAACTATAAGTTGTCATGGTTCTTAATAGATGTCTCTTGGGGTAATAACTCCATGTAGGTGTCATAGGACTGGCTCGGGATAACTCCGTACATGTCAACAGGCCTTACTACACACATATAATGACAATGTTAGGGGATATGCTTAGGATTATTCACATTTTAATTACAACCCATTATGAAGGATTTATGTGTAAATATAAACTGTGTTTATGATTATGAGTTTAGTTATGCATAAAATTTTATTTTATATTATATGTCTTTATAGTTCGAAATTATGAAATATGATTTATATCCTAATTTAGTGTATTCCATTTTTTTGTAATGGAACCTAATGGATGAATTATATTCAATAACTATATAAAAAGTATGTATTTCTCTAAGGATCATGTCAATAGAGTTAGTGTTGGATATGAGAAAATCTTGACAATATTTGGACAACATACTCAGGTCATGATGAATAATTATACTACAAATATGTCAGATCATTTCATGCGGTAAAAAATCCCATATTTGTGTGGGACATTTAATCATGTAGTAGCTTAGTAGTGTATCATGTCCCTTGAAATGAAATTCTAGGCATTAAGATGAAATGGAAATTAAAAAGAATGTCTCTTAATATATTGTCTCACGGGTGATGCAGATTAATGGTGGTATTTGATCCGGAATACTAAATAGGAAGAAGAAATATAAAACATATAATAGAGAAATTTAATGAAATTTTATTTCACAAATATTTCCCTAATGAGTAACAAACAGAAATGAAGTGAATATTTCATAGTTTAAACTAAAGGGAATAAGTGATTGTATGTTAGTATGGTGTTACCTTAAATTGTCGAGTAAAGTATGTTACCGATTATGTACAAGATTCCTAATACAATATTGATATTTTATTTGAATGTTTTAATCCATGTATTTGATTGGATATAACTTATAAAACATTTTCATTATATGATGAAATAGTATTATGTGACAGAAATATAGATTATGAATTTTGTAGATTAAATTTGTTCATGGAATCCCAAGATTCGAATTGGTATTCTAAAAACCGTGGAAAGGGTAAAGCATCAAATTAGAATAAGTTAATGTAGAAAATTCCATTATATGAATATTGAGGAATGGATCATCTTATTAACTGATTGAAATTCATGAGAGTTTTTTATAAGTGTGGAGAAAATTGTCATCAATCTAATTAAAGCATGAGAAAGAAACAAATCCATGTTGAAATATTCTTAAACTATAATGAAATGGGGAATTATTCAAATAAATTTCCAAATCACAAGGGGAATATACTATAGGAGAAGCCAAGGGGATACGTCCAATCTAATGTAATCACAACTATAGAGTTGGCGTTCCTAATTCTGTGGTGGTTCGTACTTTAATCATTTTATCAAATTAATTAAATGTTTTATTTTATTATCGATAATTGTATTCATTTATATCTCCCCAATTTTCCATGAAAATTAGACATATATATCTTTATTTAATGAATGGGTTGTTAGTAAAAAATATTAAGGTATGTATCATTTCAATAAAGATGTCTCTATTAGTCCCATTTATGAAACATAAAAATGCATTAGTTTTTAACCTTATTATCAATTCAATGGTTTATTTTGATATAATACATGGTATGGAATGGATTTCGAAATATGATGTGAAAATATTTCTGAAGAATAAGGATGTTAAAATATATTAGGAAGATGTAGAATCCCTTATATTTAGAGATGAAATGTCATCATCTAGTTCATGTCCATATCCTCCTCCAGTACCTCTACTAAATGATATTCTTATGGTGGAATAATAAACAACATCTATAGATTAGGGAATAAATATTCAATTTGAAGAGGTTCTAACTGTAAAATAAAATATTGATGTATATCTAGAAGATTTAACTAGGACTCGTCAATAGTGGGAATTTGAGCTATCTATTTATTTAATTCTAGGTGAAAACCTATATAAAAGAATCCTTACAGAAGAATAATGTGGTAATAATAGATTAAGAAAAATATCTAGAGGAATTGAGTGATAAGGAATTCATTTTCCCTTGTGTCTATACATGGGGAGCCCCTATATTCTTTTTTAAGAAGAAATATGTATCCATGAGACTATTCATTTATTACAGATAAATAAATTCTTTAATAATAAAGAGTATGTATCCTCTGACTCACATTAATGATATATTTGATTAACTTCATGGAACTTAATATTTTTTGATGATTGAACTTCTATCTCGATGGTGGAAATTGCATGTGAGGAAGGAAGATCTTCCAAAAACAACATTTCAAACTAGGTATGTACATTATGATATTATTGTAATGTCATTCAGACAGACTAATGCACCCTATATTTTCTTGGATCTAATGAATAACGTTTTCAGGGAATATCATGGTGATTTTTTATATTATGTTTTGATGAAATATATATATATATACTCCTAAATCAATGAGTACTATGAGAAATATGTACTAGTCGTTTAGATACTATTAAAAGAAATAATTATATGGGATGTTTAGTAAATGTGAATTCTAACTTATAATATTTTTTTCAAACCCATATTGTATCTATGGATGAAATCTTAGTTGATCTTACTAAGACGAAGGCAATAAAAGAATTACATAAACCAACAAGAATAACTGAGGAATGTTGTTTTATTGTTCTATTATATTAGTATTATCATTTCATACAAAATTTTTAAAAATAGGATAACATAATAACAAAGGTCACACATTGATGGGTTATGTTCATATGGACAAAAGAATGTACATAATGTTTTGAAGAATTGAAAATGATATTGGTCAATGCTCCAATCTTGTCTCTTCTATCATGTAATGATTTGTAATTGAAATACAATGATGAATAAAAGAATGGGTTAGGTTGTGTCCTTATGTATAATTATAAATATATTTCATATTCATCAAGGAAGTTGAAGACTCAAGAACAAAATTATCTAACAAATTTTCTTGATTTTGTAGCCTTAATCTTTTCTAAGAATAAATGGAAAAAATATATCTATGGTTAAGAATCTAGGATATATACATATCAAAAAAGCATAAAAAATTTACATAGAAATAACTCAACACCATGCAAACTAGATGGATTGAGTTACTCAAAATTATGATTTTTCAATTCTAAAACACCCAAGAATGTAAAATATGGTACCATATGCATTATGTACCACAGATCAAGAACTTATGACCAAAATAATATTTGAGAGAGAACCAAAGTTAACTGATCTAGTAATGATTGATTTGGAATTGTTATAGAACATAAAAAGTAATTCCTTTTTTTAAGATGATAGTTAAACCATATAAAATAGAGATAATAAAAAATATCTCAATCTAAAGATGATATCCTTCAAAATAAAATTTTCTCCATCAAGGAAGGAAAATTGGAAGACTTCATGTACAAGGATGGAGTACCAAAAATTGGAAAGAGGTTACGTGTTCCATCTATCACTGATCTAAAGAGTTAACTATTAGTTAATTCTCATAGGAAAAATTTCACAATTCCCATTAGTATCACCAAGATGTATAGATATTTGAATGAAAATTTTTGTTGAGATAAATGATGTGGGAAATTTAACACTATGTTTCAAGGTGTAAATTTTGTAAACAAGTGATGAATGATAGACAAAATCCAAGGGGATATATGAAACCTATACCTATTATGATGCGGATGTGGTATGACATTATGAAGGAATATTTCACAAGACATCCAAGGATATGAAAAAGGAATGATGCAGTATTGGTAAATGTTAATTATCTTACAAAATAGAACCATTTCATTTATACAAGAAAATATTTTCCACTTGAGAACATAACAAGACTCAAAATTTATTATTATTGAATTACTTAATTGTATTACACTATTGATTTTTTTCGATTGATATCCCCAATTTTCGTCTATATTGTGGAAGAAAATTCATAAGGATTTGGATATTGAGGTTCATATTAGTACTACTTATCACCCCAAAAACTAATAAACTGCCTGAATGGACTATTCGAACAATGGAAGAATTATAGTGATCATGGTCACATTAAATTCAGGTTATATGGTATTAGCACTTACCTTTTTTATAATTTTTTAGAAAAAAATATTTTCCATTCTATAATTCAGATGGAACCATTTGATAAATTATATGGAAATATGTGTCAAACTCCAACATGTTAGGATGATTTCAGTGAGAGGAATCTTGTAGGATTTGAACATATTGAAGATACAATGATAAATTTGAAGAAATGTTTATCCCATATTAATGCATCCCAATGTAGAAAAAAGTGGTATGCTGACAAACCCAACACATGTACTCACCTTTGAAGAAATTTAACTTGAAGATGATTTTTATTATTGTGAAGGGTCTATAATGATTCATGAAATGAAAAAAAATGTATTAATAAATTTAATGACTAGAATGGTAAAGGAACATTAGAGAAACCATAAAATAGTTAATCAATGTTGGAACAAGAGGATGTTATAAAGAAAAACCACCCATATATTTTTAATTGGAAATATACATGAAACATTTTGATGATGAAATTTATGAAGGAGGGAAGATTATATTATTTCTATCCTCCAAAAAATTGTTTAAATCCAATTTTACCCATTGGTGAGTTTTTATTAAAAGATATGAAAGGAATCTTTTGTCGTTTTTAGTATGAGGTAATTTTTGACTTTTCCATCCAAAGTACGAGAAGAATGTTTTTTAACTTATATGGCATGAATGGATTTTTATGATTTCATAGAACATTATTTCCATGAAGCTTCATTTACAAGTTTTCAAGTTTATTTTTAATAGACTTATTTTATTTTAAAATTGTATGACATGTTTAGAAAAGAAAAATGTTTTTGATGTAGGAAGGATATTTTCTTCAAGAATGGAGTTCAAGTGTTTTATCATAATTATTTTCTATCTAAGATAAGATGGGGTTCTGTTTATATCCCTATTTTTAAATTTATTTGATTATTTTATGATTAAAGTAATTTTATGATGTCCTTTTATCTTATATGGATGATGTTATGATGGCATGATGTTTAAGAATCCCATTTTTATTACATGGGTTATGCTTTGATGTATGATTTTCGATTTTGTGGAACACATAATAATGGTTTTAGTATGAGATGGGTGGGACCTATATCATTTTCCAATGCATTGGGTAAAGATTTATATCTCATGAGATAGACAAGGATGGAATGGAAAGTTAATTCGGTTCAGTGATACATGACTGGAACGAGGATTGAACTCGGTTCAGTAATGGACTTTGTCCGCTATGATGGTCTTGGAAATGAGCCTTGACTAATATGAAATGATTTTCTATGATTATGTGTGTATGCCAAAAAGTTTCTTGTTTTATGTTTTGATTATTGGGATTACATTTCACTACTATGATTTATCCCATGTTATGATATTATGAACTCTTTTCCAGGTTAAGATTCTCAAAATGTTATGTTCTTATGAATAAGATATGATTGATATTTAATTTTTTTACCCTTACTGAGCATTTGAGCTCACCCTTTTGTATGTTTTCTTTTCCACAGGTCAGGATGAAGGGTATTAAGTAGGATATTCCAAAAGGGACTCTAGATATGATAAAATAAACGGGAGACAATGCAGATGATTTATGAACCAGTTGTTTATGTTTCCCAGTTTCTAAATACACTATTCATATACGGTCCTATCCTGGTTTTGTTATATGTTGTAATAAGTAAGCTTCAATTCTGAAGTAATAACCATGTATGTAAAGTATGAGTCATTATAGTTGGTATCAGAGGAAAAGTATAGTCAACCTTTGGAAACTAGGATGTGAAAGACTTAGTAAGAACTATAATGATTTTTCTAAACATAGACCACAATATTAGTGTTTTATAAATTTCCATGAACAACCTATTATAATACCTTAAGTGTAAAATTTTGTTCTTTATTATGTGGGTTTTCTATTATGATTAGTGTTTCTCACGCTATGGTTCTTGGTTTTAGTCAATGGTTGGAACCCGAAGGAACTGTGTTAATGCTGAATGCGACGAGCAATGCAATGATTGTCCCCCTGAGCAACCAAACGTATGTGAGCTGGAATGAAAAATATTGTAGCCATGCTCATAGAACTTTCTCAAGCTATGAATAATACTTGACTTCAAAACGAGCAAAGGAAGGAGCAACATTCTATTGAATCCTTTATGAGGTAGCATCCACCTTCATTCATAGGGTCTTCTGATCCATTAGTGGGTGAACAATGGATCAGTACCACTGAAAAGATATTTTCAGTTATACAATGTTATGAACATGATAAAGTCATCTTAGTAGTATATCGTTTGGAAGGTGAAGCAGATCAATGGTGGAATCTGATTTAGAATACGAGGAAAATGGATGAAATTGGGTCCATGGAATGGGATGTGTTCAAGAACATATTTTTCAATAAGTACTTCCCTCGTATTCCTCAAACAAAGATGGAGAATAAGTTTCTTGAACTGAAGAAAAAGATGATGAATCACTTGGTACCTACGAAGAAAATTTTACAAGACTTTCAAGGTACGCTTCTAGAATTATTATCCAACCTGAGAGTAAGATTGATCAATTATTTAGTGGCTTAAAACCAAGTCTTTGAATGGCGTTATCCATAAGAGAGTTCAATAGCTACGAGGAAATTGTTTGATGTGATCTCATGGTTGAGATGGTGATTGGAGTAATCCATCACTAATATGGGTTTGATAAGAAGAGGAAAATGGAATTCAATGGGAAATCTAAAGACCACACTGAAAAGAAGATTATTTTTTCCTTATGCTCAAAGTGTGGAAAGAAACATAGAGGGAATTGTCTTAAAGTGAAAAGTAAATGTTTTATGTGTGGAAAAGATGGTCATCGGGCAGTTGTATGCCGAAATAATTGGAAGAATATGTATAATGATGTGAACAAAGTAATGGATACACAGAATGCACCTCTTACACTTCAATGTTTCATGTGCAAGGAAATGGGTCATTATGCCAATAAATTCCCTAATAAATTTCTTGTTGACGATGATCTACGTCAACAAACTCTTAAGGCCAAAGGAAAAGGAAAGCCACATGAAATTTCTACTAGAAATGTGGAGTATTATAACGATGTGGTGAAAGGTACACTTACTATCCACTCTAATGTAGAAAATGTTTTATTTGATTCTGGATCCACCAACTATTTTATTTATAATAATTTTATAACGGTATCGCCATATTACCTCAGTAGTTAGATATTGAGTTAGCTATGACAACCCCTAATGGAACAACAGTCGCATAAAAAGTTTACAATTCTTCTCTGATTGAATATTGTGGGAAAGTGCTTCCTGAAAATCTTTTGATCCTTCCTATAGTGGAATTTGATGCGATTCTTGGCATGTATTGGATTTCTTTATACAGAGCACATATCAATTTCCAATTAAGGGAAATCACATTTAATATTCCTAATCAATCTACAATCATATATCGATGCATGGATGAATATAACCTTCCAGTGAAAATTTCTTCCATCTTATGGGTCTTGATTCCAAGAAATGAAGGTTATTTATCTCAAATGGTTGGAGAGAAACTCACGATTACGAATATTCCCATTGTACGAGAGTTTGATGATGTCCTTCTGGGGGAATTTCTAGGCCTTCCACCAAATCATGAAGTTGAGTTTTCAATATAACTCATATCGGGTGCTATGCCAATTTCAAGGACACCATATATAATGGCCCTAATTGAGTTGCAGGAATTGAAGAAGAAAATCTAGGAGAATATTGATAAAGGACTCATACGCCCTAGTGCGTCGCCTTGGGGAGAACCTCTTTCGTTTGTTAAGAAGAAATATGGATCAATGAGACTCTGCATTGATTATCGATAACAAAACAAGATCACTATCTAGAAAAAATATCCTCTATCATGCATTGATGACTTATTTGACCAACTACGCAGAGCTCAATACTTTTCCAAGATTGATCTTCATTTAGGGTATCATCAATTATGGGTCAAAAGGAGGATATACCAAAGACGACTTCTCGTACAAGGTTTGGACACTATGAATTTATAGTGATTCCATTTTCTCTTGCTAATTCCCATGTAATCTTCATGGATCGGATGAATAGAGTCTTTAGAGACTATATTGATCTGTTTGTGGTAGCCTTTATAGACGATATTCTTGTCTATTCAAAGAGTAAAGAAAAACATTAAGATCACATGAGAATTTTATTAAAGACCCTAATAAAGGAGAAGCTTTATGCCAAATTTACCAAGTGAGAATTTTGGCTTCAAAAAGTTTCATTTTTGGGTCACATAATCTCAAAATAGGGGATATATATGGATCCAGCAAAAATAGAGGTTATCAAAAGATGGTCGAGACCAACAACAGTTACTGAGATACAAAGTTTTATTGGTCTGGATAGATATTATCGATATTTTGTGAAAGATTTTTCAAGGTTATCTAATCCACTTACCAGGTTGACTCAAAAAGGAGTTAAGTTCATGTGGACGAAGGAGTGTGAAGAGAATATCCAAGAGTTAAAACGATAGTTGTCTAGTGCACCTGTGCTCACACTACCGTGTAGTGGAGAAAGGTTTGTGATCTACAGTGATGCATCCAAGAAGGGACTAGGATGTGTTCTCATGAAAAATGATATGGTGATAGCTTATGCCTTATGACAGTTGAAAATCCATGAGAAAAATTATCCAACTCATGATTTGGAGTTATCCGCGGTAATATTTTCATTAATGATTTGGAGGCATTATCTTTATGGTTAAAGGTGTGATATTTATACTGATCATAAAATTTTAAAGTATATTTTCACACAAAAGTAGCTGAATATGCGCCAAATAAGATGGTTGGAGCTGATTAAGGATTACGACTTCTCAATTCATTATCACCCTGGGAATGAAAACAAGGTGGCAGAAGCATTTAGCCGACAAGACCACGCTGGCTTATCCATGATGGGGATCACAAAAGATCCAATATTTATGGATTTAAAAAGGATGGATCATGGGATTATAATAGAAGGGTGAAAATCTTATCTTTCTCAAATGAATGTTCATCCATCTATACATGTGATGATTAAAGAGGCACAAAAAGAATATGTAGATTTACAAAAGAATGTGAATAATGTTCCTGAATTCAACCTTGATTGTGATGGGATAATAAGGTTCAGGAATCGGGATTGTGTTCCTCCCATCCAATAATTAAACAAGGAGCTGCTGGATGAGGCTCATAGTTCGTCATTATCTATTCATCCCTGAAGCATGAAGATGTATAGGGACCAAAAAGAGTACTTTTGGTGGGACGGCATGAAAAGAGATGTTGCTGAATATGTCTCTCGTTGCATGGATTGTCAGTAAGTTAAAGCTGAGAGAAAAAAGTCTAAAGGGATGTTAAAACCATTACCCATACCGGAATAAAAATAGAAAAACATCACTATGGACTTTGTCACCGGACTTCCTAAAACATCCAAAGGCAATAATGGTATCTAGGTCATAGTTGATTGTCTTACGAAGTCAGCACATTTCATTTCTATTAGAGAAGATTTCAATCTGGATCAACTTTCCATGATATATGTAAATGAAGTGGTAAGATTGTATGGACTACCACTTTACAATATATCTGATCGGGATTTGAGGTTTACCTTGAAGTTCTTGCGACGTCTTCAGCATACATTAGATATAGATTTGAGTTTCAGCACTTCTTATCATCCTCATACAGACGGTCAGTCTGAGAGAACAATTCAAACTCTAGAAGACATGTTGAGAGCTTTCCCTATAGATTTCAAAGGTGGTTGGGGTCAACACCTACCTTTGGTAGAATTTTCTTATAATAATAGCTTTCAATCTTGTATTAAGATGGCTCCTTATGAATCTCTCTATGGAAAGAAATGGATGACTCCAACTTGTTGGGATGAAGTTGGGGAAAGAAATCTATAAGGACCTGATCTTGTTGATGAGATGGAAGAAAAGGTCAGATCTATTCAACAACACATAAGAGCAGCTCAAAGTCGACAAAAAAGTTATGCTGACAACTGATGAAAAGACCTAGAGTTTGAAGTGGGTGATAAAGTATTCTTACGAATATATCCTTGGAAGAGAGTAATGATATTTGGAATGAAGGTAAAGTTGAGCCCTAGGTGTATCAGTCCTTTTGAAATACTGGATCGTGTTGGGATGGTAGGTTACCGATTGACGCTTCCACTGAATCTCTCTCATGTTCACGATGTGTTCCATGAATTTCTCCTGAGAAATTACATACCAGATCCTTCACATGTACTAAGCTCAGATGTTTTACCTCTGGAGCAAGATCTTTCTTATGAAGAACAACTGATAGAGATTCTAGATCATATTGAAAAAGTTCAACAAAACAAGACCAAATTCTTGGTAAAAGTTTTATGGAGGAACCACCAATTATAATAAGCTACATAGGAGCTTGAGGATATGATGATATAGAGGTATCCTGATATGTTTGTAACAAAGTGACGAATTTCGAGGGAGAAATTCATTTTAAGGGGGGTAGAATGTAACTCCCTGATTTTTTATGAGAAGTATATATTTTTTATCTCGTATGTTATATGAAACATTAAATTAATCTTTCATTACCCACAACACTATCTTGGCTTACTTTACACGTAATCGCGATCATCCATGATAGCGTGTGTTGTATGCAATACCGAGTTTCACTAAACAACGATATGTTATTAAAATATTATATAAACTAGCCGTTATGAATAGTAATACCCACATTTTGAAATTTTATAAATTCTATCATTCAAAATGGACTTCATTTTTGGATTCGGAATATCGAAATTAGCCAACGGTGAAATTTTGGTATTTTTCTGAAAACATTCAATTTTTGATGAATAGTGAAAACACTAGGTCACTATTTAAAACCCAACTTTTTTTGAAACAAATATTTGTTTTATATAAATTTATTTTAGGTAATAGTTGATAAATAATACCTATATATGTTCAATTCAATTAATTGGAGTCATTTTATAATAATTTTAGATATATGAAAATTTTATTTAACTTTTTACCGTCTTTTACCCACCTCCTAGGAGAATTTGCAAATTGACATAAAACATAATTTTACTGCTTCTGTGAGTGGAATTTTGAAAATATGAGAGACACGGTTAATATCAACGAGTAAAATGTGCTTCAATAGGATAACAATAATTTCCAGAGAATAGTAACTTTTTACTTTTACTTACCACGGTTAAAAGTAAATAGGGTAATTAAGGGTAAAAATGATATTATTATTACCCTAACACATGTCCTAATTCAATTGGATAAGTTTTATTTGACCAAAAACAACCTTTGGAATATAATATGACCATTTAGGTCCTCTTGGATTATATTAGGACATTTATTATTATTTTATTTAAAGAAGTGTTAAAATAATTAAAATCGAAGTTTAATAACTAAAAACATATTTAATTTGGGGTTATACATAAGATAATTTATACTATAAATATTCAATAAAATCTAGAAAGATTTCATACATAATGGTTTTTTATTTATAATTTTTATACATTAAATAATTTAATTTATTTATGACACAAGGATGATGCAGTAATTACCTTATTAATGAAATATTAACATAATTGATGTTATAAATACCCAGATAAATGTAATTAGAGACTTTATATTAATTAAACTAAATTTATAGGTTAATATGACATGTTATTATTGATTTAATAAACTTTTTTAGAACTAATCATGCTGTTATGATTTTCAAAAAAATCAATTAACAAATAGTATCAAAATTGACATAAAATAGTTTTTAAAACAAATATTATATTATTAATTGTTATTGTATTCCTAAAAATTTATGGTTCAGCCAAATGACTTATATAAGGTTATATATATTTATAAGAACCTGTTGGGGTTCGTTTGGCTTGTTATATTATGTTTATTAACTATATAGTATTAGAAAACAAGAATACACGGTAAAAGTTATATTATTTAACTTATAGTTAAATCTAAATGATAAGGTTAAAATATTAACCTAAACTTGTCTAACACAAATTGGTTGACAGGATTTCGACCCATCCCCACGTTAGCTTCTAAATAAACCAATTTGGAGCAATTATAAACAGAATATGTCTTTATTATAAAATAAAATTTTAAATTTTTCCTAAGGTGCCCCTCTCCTCCCTTATAAAAGGGCACCTCCTCCCTCTCCTCCTCACACCATTTTGAGCCACCATGATCGGCCAAACCATGACCATTTCCCTTCTAAACTTCCCAATAAACATACTATAGGTCCTCGTCTTCTTCAAAGTCAAATTTTTAGTGCCCTAATAGGAGGTTTCAAAGAGGCGTGTCGAAGAAGAGGTAATATCCTTTACCGATTATTTCAAATTTACTTCTTCTCCAACTTCCTCTTATTTAGTTTTTTTCATTATGAAGTAATAACATCACTATCAATAATATTCTGATATGTCATTATAAATATGAAACAACTATATTTCACCTTCTATCCATCCTACCGAAAACGGAATCATCGCGCGTGCGTACGTACGGAATAATGTCTCCACGCCGTGGTGTAATCTGTTTTCCACCACCACCTTACTTGGATGGGTATAATGTTGTAAATAATAACTATAGATGATTATTGTAAAGTTATATTGATTCTTAAATAGTATACATACACTTCAATACAATTCCATGATCATGGGAACAATATCATCGCTCGTGCATACGTACGACCTATCGTCTCCACGATGTGATGCGACTCGTTCTACATGATCTTCATTGAATAATGATCATATAAATGAATTGAATGAATAAATATGATATATATAACACTAATACCATTATTTAAATGAGGTTTCTATGTCCTAAAAAGAAGAATAATAATTTATTCAACAAAAAATGCATAAGAACATAAATCAATGAACACCCGAATAACAAGTAGTAATGAAATATTACTAATAATAAGCTAAGAATATGACCATATATGGTATCATAACAATATGTATGATTCTGTAATAAGTCAATGACATTATTTAGATCATTATCCAGGATTTTTGGAAACGTACAAAGCATATCAGACCTAAGGTAATGGAAAATCTCGCAATCTCATTTTTATCCGAGATTGTTTATACTTCAGAATTTACTAGGGAATATTTATCATCCACATACATGTTTTGTCAATATGGAATATTATTTATATCCTCATGAAATTTTTTAAATCCACTTTTACCCGTTTGTGAGTTTTCAGTAAAAGATATGAAATGAATCTTTTGTCTTTTTCAGTATGACGTACTTTTTGACTTTTCTGGCCAAAGTACGAGAAGAATGTTTTTTTAACTTATACGGCATGAATGGATTTTTAGGATTTCATAGAAAATTATTTCCAAGAAGCTTAATTTACATGTTTTCAAGTTTATTTTTAATCAAATTCTTTTAATTTAAAATGGTAAGACATGTTAAGAATGGAAAAATGTTTTTGATGTAGAAAGGATATTTTCTTCAAGAATGGATTTCAAGTGTTTTATCAAAAATATTTTCCATCTAAGATAATATAGGGTTCGGTTTCTATCCCTATTTTTAAATTGATTATATTATGTTATGATGGAAGTAATTTTATAATGTCCTTTTATCCTATGTGGATTATGTTATGATGGCATGATGTTTAAGAATCCCATTTTTATTACATGGGTTATGATATGATGTATGATTTATGATTTTGTGGCTCACATAAGAATGGTTTCATTATGAGATGGTTGGGACCTATATCACTCTCCAATGCATCGGGTAAAGATTTATATATCATGATATAGAAATGGCTGGAATGGAAAGTTAATCTGGTTCAGTGATACAGGACTAAAATGAGGAGTGAAATCGGTTCAGTAATGGACTTTGTCTGCTATGATGGTCTTGGCAATGAGCCTTGAATAATATGAAATGATTTTCTATGATTATGTGTGTATTCCAAAAAGATTGTAATTACCCAACCCCAGTTACCTAGAGTCGGTGCATTATTACGTAACATTGGCATGGTCACAAAAGATCAAGTCTCGAAATCCCAATTAGTTTAGTAGCCTGGGAAACACTAGATACATTCATAAGTCTTACATTACATCATAAAGTAAAACAAAACTACAACAACATCTTGTCTTTATATCCCCTCATACTATCCCTGCTAGTCATTCATAATATACTTCTTCACATCCTGCAAAAATTAAAACATTGGAAGTGGTGATCTAAGATGCTCAGTAAGGATAACAATATAGCAGAAGCTTTCATAAATAAACATAAACATTTATGGCAATGGATAACTAAAACAAAATCCTTTTAAACTTGAACTTCACCATAATATGGAAAAAATAAAATTAAATAATGCCATTTACTTATTCACATGGATATTATACTAGTCTAATAATCACATGAAATATCAATAACGACTTTCATAATGATGGAATGCATAATGCCAGACTATCATAACCACGCAGCCAAGGCCTCGTGCCAAGACTACAAATAAGATTTTTTCAAGGCCTCGTGCCAAGACACTATTTTGTCTCATGAGACCTACCGATGCATCGAGGAGCTTTAGCGGGCTCTACCTGTCACTTATTAAGTTCAATGCATTCCTCATATGAACATGTTTAAATGTATCATAAACCATAACATAATCACATCACATAAAACATGCATAAAGGAAACATAACATTTCCAAATTTAAATCACAAGATATCAAAAAACACATTGAAATAATAAAAAATCTATCAAAAACATTTTCAATACCAAAATAAAAGAAAATTAAAACTTGGTATTTATTTTTCATTTTTTTTAAAGTTAAGGCTTGTAGAGGAAGCCTAAACTCAAATAATGGGCACGACGATAGAGAAGTCGTTGTCACTGCATACATACGACAAAAACATTCCCTTTTTTCGTTTAGTAAAACGCTTCTGATAACAAATATTCCTTTTGAATAAATGTAAAAGTCAAAGGGGTTTATACACCATATAAAATAAAGTTGTGTATAAAACAAAATATGACTTAATGAAAGGAAATTGAGATGAAGTCCCTTACCTCGTGTCCGACTTGACTCGATCATTCCTTAACCTCCAAAATAATAAACTAGAGTTAATTTATAATTTCATAAGAACCTTTCTCAAGTTCATAATTCCTTTTATATCACTTAGTACTATGTTATGAACATTATGTAATTATTTAAGTTAGTAACGGTCGTTTTGTCGATCTTTGGTACAAGAGTCAAAAATAAACTTCTTATAATTACAAGTTGTTCATGTGTTGAAATAACCATTATATCAAGAATTATATTCATGATTTAGATATCATATATATCCATTATATACATTCATTTATAATATTACATAACATTTAAAGGTAAGAAATGAAATGCACCAATCATGGAGACGGTAAGACGTACGTACGCATGAACGCTACTTTCGTTTATATTTCATATTTAATGGAATGAAATCATAATGATATAATGGTATATTATAATTCCAGTATAATATCATATATAATATCATTTAATCCATCCTTTATACATCCCACATATGGCATTAACGATTCAAATCACTTTGAGGGGGCGGTAGTCCGCACTTCCTAAAATGAAATTATGACGTTTACCCATAATGGAAATCATAAAGGTAATCCATAAATGAAAAATACAGATGCATAATAAAAACATAAACATAATATTTATCATATATAAATATAGTGACATCTTAACGGCCACCATGAGAGGTGTTAATAGAAGATTGAATAATCATTGACTCATGAGGCAGTAATTCGCCACCCATAGAAACTGTATGTTCTTTAACCATTAGACGAAGGTATGTGTAAGTGTAAATAAAATACATCACATAATAACATCCTAGTATATAGAATAAACTGTTTTTGTTACAAAATAAATGAATAAAAACAGTTTAAGGGGTTGGAGAAGCAAAATAAAACAAAAGAACATAAGAAAAGTCATTACCTTAAAATTGGGTAACTCTTCTTTATTTGAGCCAAAGGCATCCTTGGGAAGACTTATTCCAAAAGTGAGGATTATAGGAGTAATAGAGGGAATTTTATAGAGTATGTGGACAGAGGATGGACGAGAAAAATGGCTTTTAGGGTGTGAATAAGGTGGTAGAGGTGGGGTCCTTTTATAAGAGGAGAAGAGGGGCACTCTTGGAAAGTCATGAAATGTTACATTATTATATAATGCGTTTCGAATTTTAAAGGTACCAAAATTATATATTTCGAGGATAAGGTGATAAGGGTTCTAAATATACTCATATAATAGGTTTTTGACAAGTGTAAGTCTTATATTTTACTTGATCTTTTCTTTTTATTTAAATCGTTAATTAATGAGGTAATCGCTGCATCATCATGGTGTCATAAAATATTTAATTTATTTAATGTCAAAAATTATGAAAAAAATAACATCATGTAAGATATCTTTTTATCTTTCCAATGAATTTTTATAGTTGAAAAGTTAGCTTATATAACCCCATGTAATAATTGTTTTAGTAAAACAACAAATGTTTGTGACAATTTTATTTTTACTTTAAATAAAAAGTTATTAATGTCATTTTCTAACCCAAGTGGCTCCATGGGGTCTTCAAGTTGACCCATGGATTGTCTTAATTGGGAATGACTCATTCAATAAGGGTAGGACATGTTTCAAGGTAATTTTATACTATTATAACATTATTTTTACCTTCAATTACAGTAATTACCTTTAATCGCGATTAGTAAAACTTAAAAGTTACTATTGACCAAAAAATTATTTTAATCCCATTGAACCAAATTTTACTTTTTAATGACAACCATGTATGTAGGATTTTTGAAAATCAAATCACAGAAGTTGTAAATTTTTATTTAAATGAAAAATCAGTTTTTTTAACTACCACTTAGTTGTTTCACTATTCATAAAAACATGACGTTTTTCAGAAAAAATACCAAAAATTCACCCTAAGATATAATTGATATTAGGAATTGAAAAATGATGCCTATTTTAAAAAATTCCAAACATATAAGTTTCATTAATTAATTTAATAATTAATTCCCGATGTCACAACAAATAACATGTTTTTAAGAAACAATATATATCAAAAGATTGACAATTGTTTATGTCCAATTTCAAAGTGAAATTTATTCTATTGACCACCATTGAATAAAATGATAAAAATATATTCAAATTATACATTAAAACTAATAAATAGTATAAATTATCACTATAAATTAATTTGATTAAAAATATTGTTTTTATGTATTTTTCTATTCATAGAAAAATGTAAGTTCTCAGAAAATTACAAAAAATTCAACATAGGATAATTTCGATATTCCGAATATAAAAATGAAGACCATTTTGAAATATGAAATTCATATAATTTCAAAAAGTGGGTATTACTACTCATAAAGGATACTTTGATTGGTTGCAGTGTGTTAGAACTCGAGGTTGCATACAACACACACTACTTTATTATTCAAAGAGAAGTGTACCATGGAAGCTTGGGGTGTTACAAAGTTTCTTGTTTTATGTTATGGTTATTGGGATTACAACTCACTACTATGATTTATACCATGTTCTGATATTATGATCTCTTTTGCTGGTTAGGATTTTCAAAATGTTATTTTCTTATGAATATTATATGATTGATATTTCTTTTGTTTACCCTTACTGAAAAATTGATCTCACCCTTTTGTATGTTTTCTTTTCCCTATGTCAGGAAGAAGGGTATTAAGTAGGATATTCCAAAAGGGACTCTATATAAGATGAAATAAATAAAAGAAAATGTAGATGATTTATGAACTAATTGTTTATGTTTCTCAGTTTTTAAAGACACTATACCTATACGGTCCTATCATGGTTTTGTTATATATTGTAATAAGTATGCTTAAATTATAAATTAATAACCATGTATGTAATGTATGGGTTGTTATACAGAGTGCAAGGGGGGTCTGTCCAGGGGTGGGGTGGGGCTGGTTCTTTTTATGAAATGGTAAGGGCTACAGCCACGGTTTCAAACTGGGGCTAAATCCTTATATCCACAGTTCCTTAAACCGTGGCTGGTATTAGCATGGCTATAGGCTAAACCCTATAGCCATGACAATATGAGCCACAATTCAACAAACAATGGAAAAATCCTATAGCCACAGTTTTTGGTCTTATAGCCACGGTTCTAAACCACGACTATAGCCTAAATTTCAAGTAGTGGTTTTATAATCATTTTATTATTTCATCATTGTATGACTCATGGATAAAAAATATGGCTTTATACGAATTTTATAATGATATTACACATGAAATATAATTTTTTTTCATTAACATCATTCCATCACAAAAATAATAAAATCAAAGATAAAATAAAATTGGTATCCATGGTTTATATCCCCATAAAAGTATAAATTACATAAAAATCATTTTCAAAAGAAAATTAATTTGGATGATTAATCACATAGAATTTTTCTTAAGGGGTTTGATTTTAATTTAAAAATAATATTTTATAAATAAAAATTTATAAAATATTTTAGAAATAAATTTAAATGAAAATAAATATGAAAAAAAATAATACATGATTTAAAAATCATCTTATAATTACTTTTTGAGGAAAATATGTTTCATGCTTTTAAAAACATATTTTTAAATATATATATATATATTGGTAAATACATTATTTGAAAATTACCTTGAAAAACTTAGGGGAATATTTAATAAAATTAATTTTCATGATTATATAATGTTTCATTCATTTCATACATGTTAAAATAAGGATTCCTTTAATATTTTCTGTAAAATTCAAACACGTATTTTTTTTAATGATATGATTATTCCTTTCTAATTATTTTGTCAAAAAGTAAAACACGGGTAAAATTGTATCTAACAAATCCAATTAATAATTATAATTAAAAAAATTTACCTTTTTTGATAAAATGATTTTGAGGAAAAACGATTTTGGCCATAGAGAGAATAAATAGATAAATCTATATTCTCAATTATTTTAAGTACCAATAAGTGGAAAAATAGTATTATTACATGAATATTTTATTAGTAACCATAAAGAAAGTCAATTTTTGGGAATTATTGGTTTTTATTTGGTAATATTTCATCATTTTAAGAATAAACCTAACCAATCTGGATAAATGATATGATTTTTAACAATGTACTACCACCACATTGTTAACATTGGAATCATAATTCCCACAAATTAATAATGTTAAATGAAACATATATTATTCATAAAAGAAGTAGATTAATGATAAATAATGTCAAATTAAAATATTTACACCTCAAAAAGAAAATTGGTGCATAAAATAACATATTTCTCTGATATAGAAAATAGAGGGAATAATCCCTTACCACTTTTATTACATTGAAACCCTAAACACCATGAAATAGGTATCCTTAGTTGGATATGTAAATCCAAATAATTTTCTCAAGAAGCATCATAAAATATATTAATGTCTAGTATATACACCATATAAAATAAATAGGGGGTGAATATGTATTTTTTCTTAGAAAAGTAATAAATAAGATTCAAATACCATCCTCCATACACGTTCAAACATCCTCTTATTTTTGTATACTCTATAGTTTTTCAAAAACAATATTCCTAGTATGACATTGAATAAAAAAAAGGATTCTTGAATGAGATGAAGAAAATTATACTGTTATTTAGTTTGGGAATGTCCAAACAAAAAGGATTTTAGTGTGTGAAGTGGAAAGAATAATGGATGTAATTTTAAAAGTGATTTGAGTTGTTATTTTTTTAAGAAATAATTCCACCCATGTTTTTCATCATGTCAAAAGGATCCAATAATGTACCTTTCTTGTTCCTATAAGAAATTAGGTCTAAATATATCTATCTAATGTGTGTTTAATTTTTTTTGGTAATTTTGATCCCATATCATTTTAGATTAACCCCCCCCCCCACATTAAACCCATTTTTTACTTTAACTGAGGTAAAGAAGTTTTACTATTTATACTATTAATCTTTGTCCAAAATTATTTTTAATGAATTACATAATATAAATTATGAAAATTAAAATTATGGAATATTTTTTTCATAATTTTATTCATATATGAGGAAAATTATAATTCAAAATTAATTTCATAGACATGATGGAAAAGTGGGATTCAAAAATAGAAAATAATTGAAATATTAAAAAGTTTTTGTATCAATATTTAATATGAAATTGTATCCAATTTACTAATTAGGATTAATGGATCTATATTTGAACTAATTATATATTAGAAAAATATTTAAAATAAAATTTTACTTTATAAATATATTAAGTGAATATTAATTTTTCAATTAAATTTTTTATTTTTCAGTGTTCACCATTACATCGAATATTTTCAGAAAAATCTCAAACATTATTCCTATGATAGTTATAAAATGTTGAATTAAAAAATTTACCTTAATTGTATTTTTGGGGTTCATTAAAAATCGATGTTATGTGTAATAAAATCGACATTCAGTGTTCAGTGTAAAATAAGACAAACTATATATTTCATGCAATGTCACATAAAGATAAGATTAAATTTAATCATAAACTATATTTCTCATAATCTGGTAATGTTAACTTATTCCACATATAAAATTAATTCCTCAATCAATATTTGTAATATCACTACAAAAAATGAGGATACCTTTACCTCATTATGTTCATATGTACTCTAATTGATTACTCAATATGGCTATTTATCCAGATGACACTTACCATGTGTGTTTTCTAGTTTCATATAAGATTCCTTATTCAATCCAGAATCCCTTCTTATTGTTCCGCATAAGAAATATTATTTTTTAGTGGTATGGAAAATATGTTCAGTACATATGATGGATCAGGTATGTATTTCCTCTAGAGTGATACATGGAACCCATTATTAACCTATGATGTGTTTAGTATATGTTCCAAATAAAAATATATTCTCATTATATGATCATGTATTTTAATTATTCTGATATACTATGGGCTTTTTTCCCTTTTTTCATACATAAATAAATTAATAATAAGAAATTATCACAAACATCAAATTCAATATCATGTTAATGAATATTTCCCTAATAATTCTATCAAATTTCTTGTTTTTCTTATGTGTCACTGAATGGATCTGTCCATCTCTATGACCTCATTAGTTATCTGTAGTCCCATTATATTTTTCCACAAAATTATTCTTGTACACCTATGTGATAAACTTATTTTTAAAATTTTATTAAAAAATATCCATATGAATTTGTGAGTGAATTCTATTTTTAAAAAAAATCACTTCATGTGTATGTTGATGATTCCATCCTCATTTGAAAATCATTGAACATACTCTTATCCATTTTTATATTGTTTGAATAAATCATTAAATAATGATAATCAATTCTTTATCACAAATTTATGGAATACATAGACAATACATTAAGGTGAATTTACTATTCCAATTAGATACAATAGAATTCACTACTCCTTGAATCCATACCTGTTCCTTAATAACTTTTCTTTTAAATGGTTCAAGAGAGAAATATTCTTTTATTTCAATGATGTGTCATGATTTCGTGTGGGGATAAAATCAATATCAATGATAAGAAAATCACTAAAGGTTACCTATAACCTTAATCATATGCCCAAAAAGTGTAAATACATACCTCCCCAAATAACATTTTCACCGTATGTAAAACCAAATGATAACATTTCTGTAAATTTCTCTTAAAATATATATAATTTCCATAAAATCCCATCACATAAAACCTCAAAATTATCATTTATGAATTTGAAAATATTTTCAACCTTAAACTCCTAATCCCATAATGGTATCCATAACTCAAAATAAATAATTCCTAAAATAAAAATTTCATTCCAACGATAATTCACATAGTATTACAAAAATAAGATAATATATTATTCAAAAAAATTATATTAGAATATTTGGATAAATCATGTACTAATTAAAAATATAAAATGATATTTATTTATTCCACAACTCATTTATAGGGTAATAATCATATGAAATGTCACTAAAGGGTGAAAAACAAGGGGTTTAAATGGCTCAATCATACAAAATCATACATGATAATCCCTACCGTGGAGGGGAGGATATGTGTGACCAAATTATCAAGAGAGCATCAATAATTTTTATTTCCTAATCATTCCATTTATCCTTCATATTTTTTGGTTATTGTTTCATATCATACACAATAGAAATTCGATTTGGGAATAGAACCAAATAATTACAAAACTCATTACACTTTAAGAACAATGAGGAAATTGGTGAGTTATTTAGTCTTATATTCTCCTATTTTTATAGGATTAATCATTAATCTCATTTCGACATTCATTGACATTATTAAATTACTTTACATATTTAATGCAACTCTTTATTTTATTAAACAATTTCATTTAATGCTTCTTCCCCCATTTCTAGCATACTAGTGTTCTGAATTTCATTACATCATATGTTTTTTTAGGATAATCGTTATTTATTTTCTTATCAAAAGAATTTTATTTCTAAGAATATCCAATTTCCCTTTCTGACATTACTAAAAATCAAAATATTTTTTTCCATTGAGGTATCTTATTGATAAGGGCTTTAGTAGACTTGGTTTTAGGCCACCAAAGAATCAGTCAACGTTTCATTCAGTTTTTACGAGCAAACTATAATCATATATTAAAATTATTTTGAAATTATAATAATAGTTTCCAGTTGGTTCATAATATTTTTTCTTATGTTCAAAGAATTACATCATCATTTTTTTATAATATGAGGTAAGTATATACAATGAGATATCCACATGAATTATCCCATTATATTGATTCAATTTCTTTTTTTTACTCCAATTCATGAAAATATGTCACGACATGTTCCCTGAGGCCCGTTCCATTACAACCCTAATCCCACCATCCATAGGCCTGGGGCTGGCGACTATTACTGAAAAAGTGTATCCCTAAAAAGGGAAGATAATGGCTTTAAACCTATATAAACCCACAGAGTAGAATGCAACAAGATGAAACCAAAAAGTAAACTGATGTAGTAAAGGGTGATGAGAGTGAAGGGGGCTAGAATACAAGCTTGACTTGAAAGGTACATGTACAATTGAAAATTAAAAATAGCTAAAAAGTTAAAAGTAGCTCCTGGATCATCCACCACCGATCATACCTGAAGGGTAGGTACAAACCGTAATCAGTAGTCCCTATGTCACATCATTACAAATAGAACACCTCCAGAAACCTTCTAATCCTGGCTCCCTCAGCTTCGATTAGTGTTGTATGTCGTCTTCACTAGTCACAACCTGGTGTGTGAAAGGACCATGCAGGGGTTAGTATAACGATACACAGTAGGGACGCCAAAACCTCATAGGTCTCCTAATGTTCCATGAAGGAAAAACCATATTGTAAGTCTTCAACCCTACTTAGATATATGTCCATATATATAATTATGTAATCAAAATATACTCATTTCATACACGAGGTAACGGTACCACCAAGGTAAAAACACGAAGATAGGAAGTACCAAACAGGTAAAAGACATTGTTCAAACAATGTCTCAACTTAAACATGGGTTTTAGTGAAGAAAAGAAGTACATATGATTTTTCTTGAAGCTAGATCATCTCATTATATAAAAATGCACTACTTCTGGCCATATGAAGTCTAACCAACACAAGATCGATAGGTAACTAACCACCACAATGATCCAGACAGGATCTGACCCACCTAGAGATGATAGGTACTAACACCTACAATGACCTGCATAGGATCTAACCCACACATGATCAGTATGCATTGAACCACACATGATCATTGAGGACTAACCCACACAAGATCTGACACACATAGGATCGGTAAGCACTAAACCGAACAAGATCGATGAGCACTAAACCACATAGGATAGGTTCTTACCCACATAGGATTGCTCGGCACCAACCTCCGTATGATATGTCTCCATCCTCCGCCTCACTTCTAGTGACTGGATTCCTTGAATCCGGTATGCTTGAGTTTTGTAGAATCTTCCCACGAGATATCATTCATACATTGACTGCCACTAATATTTAAAAATTAGTAACATAAAGGAACGAAATGTCGTAAGGGTTCCAAAGCGATAGATGATACATCAATCAGACGCACGACCTGTGAGTTATAAGGATTTTAGTTCTGGGGGCCTTCTTGGATTCAGGTTCTATCCAACATGATAGTACTCAAACTAACTCCAAAACTCAAGAAATAATATACCCAATAGGACCGTCTCTATCTATGGATCACAATGCCGTAGACGGTTAATCAAACAGATGTCTGGTTCTCAGGATATGGATCATTAAGTGTTTCTAGGCTCTGTTGGGCTTGGGTTTGGTTCTACCCAGCCTGGAAAAGGACACTGTAACACCCCGAGATTTTATGAAAAATATTCTTTTAATTTCATTAATGTCTTGTGTTGTATGCTACATCAATATTACCTTGCGCTATACGCAACACCGTATTAGCTTATAGTATATGCAACACTATTCTTGGATCGTGTTACACACAATTTTGATAATAGTTATTATACGCAACATTGAGTGTATATATATATATATATTCAATGTATAAATGCAATATGGTTGGACTCTGTTATATGAAACAAATAATGATTCTTGCACAACACGCATCCCTGACTTGGCTTGCATTACACGCAATCGCGACCTTCCTCAATAGCGTGTGTTGTACGCAATACTGGATTTTTCTAAACAACGATATATTATTATAATATTATTATGAACTAGCCATTATGAATAGTATTAACTAAATTTTTAATTTAATAACATTATTATTCATCTTACACATTTTCTAGAATATGGTATAATAACAAAATAAATTTTTCAGGTAAAAGAAGTATTTTTTAAAAAATGCAGTTTTGCCGCCTTTTGATGGCGCACCCACTTTAAATCTAGTTTTTGACATCTTTATAAGTTCAATTTGACAAAATAAAATTCTTCTTTGGAATCAAGAAATAAAAATTTACTTGGGATAAATTTTTCATATTATTCTAGTAACTTTCATATGTTGATAAATAGTAAAAACACGCCATATTTTAATTAAAAACAATTTTTTTCATCGAAATAATTTATATGGTTAAATTATAATATTGAATGGTTTTAAATTATATTTATAATATATTTTACAATTTAATTCAATGTTGTTCATTGGATGTAATTTCACATTTAAACCAGACATAAACAGTGTCAATCTTTTGAAAGTCATTATCTCTTAAAAACACGCTATTTGTTTTGACGACCGGAATTAATTTTTAAATTAGTTAATGTAACTGATATGCTATGAATTTGGTAAAATAAACATCATTTTTGAATTCATAATATCAAATATATCTTAGGCTTAATTCTTTGTATTTTTCTGGAAACATTCATTTTTTGATGAATAGTGAAACCACTAAGTGGTAGTTAAAAAACTGAATTTTTTCATAAAACTTAATTTTACCTCTTCTGTGAGTGGAATTTAAAAACTCCGAGAGCCACGGTTGATTTCAGTAAGTAAAATGTGGATCAATGAGATGAAAATCATTTTTGGTGAATAGTTACTTTTTACTTTTTTTTACCACGGTTAAAAGTAAATAGAGTAATTAAGGATAAAAGTGATATTATTATTACCCTAAAACATGTCCTAATTCTATTGGATAAGTTTAATTCGACCAAAAACAACCTTAGGAATAAAATATGACCACTTAGGCCCACATGGATTAGATTAGGACATTTATTATTAATTTATTTAAAGAAGGGTTAAAATAGTTAAAATCAAAGTTTAATTAGTAAACCATTTTTAATATAGGGTTATACATAAGATAAATTCGACTATAAATATTCATTATAAAGATAAAACGATTTCCTACATAATTATACTTTATTTTTAATTTTTAGAATTTAAATAATTTAGGTTTTGTATTACACAATGATGATGCAATAATTATCTTATTAATGAAATATTGACATAATTGATGTTATAAATAACCAAATAAATGTAATTTGAGAATTTTGATGAATTAAAATAATTTTATATGTTAATATGACATGTTAGTGTTGATTTAATTCACTTTTTTAGAACTAATAATTCTGTTATGATTTTCACAAAAATCAATTTCCAAATAGTGTCAAAATTGACATAAAATAATTTTTAAAACAAATATTATATTTTTAATTGTTATTATATTCCTAAAAATATAAAGTTTGGCCAAATGACTTAGATAAGGTTATATATATTAATAATAAACAACTTGGAGTTCGTTTGGCTTCTTATAGTATGTTTATTAACCTTATAGTGTAAGAACACAAGAAGACACGGTAAAAGTAATATTATTTAACTTAAAGTTAAATCTAAATGATAAGGTTAAAATAGGAACCTAAACTTGTCTAAATTCTATTGGATGAGAGGATTCCAACCCATACCCATCTTATATTTGAAATAAATCAATTTGGAGCTATCTAAAACCGAATTTGGATTTATAATAAAATAATATTTTTAGTTTTTCCAAAGGAGCCCCTCTCATCCCTTATAAAAGGGCACCTCCTCCCTCTCTCCCTCACACCACATTGAGCCTTCAAGCTCGGCCAAACCCTGCCAATTTATTCTCTCCACTTCCCTATAGACATCCTATAGGTCTTGGTCTTATTTAAAGACCAATTTTAGTGCCCTAAAAGGAGGTCTCAAAGAAGTGCTTCAAAGAAGTGGTAATGCCCGTTACCGATTCTTTCATCTTTATTTCTTCTTCCACTTATTCTTCTTTAATTGTTTTGTAAAGACCCGTAAAATTCAAGGGAATTTTTTTCTTAATTTTCTTTGTAATTTTACAAGAACGCGGTTTCAGACGGCACTTGATTTTGAGGCCCGGTGTACACGGTATTTATATCCAAAGTCTAGCTCGGGTACGTTCAGTGAACGAACGAGCGGGAATTTATAACTTTTGAACCAGTGCCCGGAATCGAATTCTGAGGGCACTGATAGAACCGAAGCACCGATAATTGCTTAGGAACTCCTGTTTCGGAGTTGCGTTTACACGAGGGGAGTTACTAATTTTTGTGGTAGTTGAAAATAAAAATTTAACAATTTTTATTTTTTCCCACTTGGTAGTTTTATCCTAAGTAAGGATGTTGGGGGTGTGACCCACTTGTGATAACCAACCTTGAGAGGATAAGGTAGGGTGGGACCCACACGAGCCCAACCCCTCACTTTCCAAACCCCTCTAAACCCCCCCATTTAAGTTTTGTTAACTTATCTCCTCATTAATTTTATAACATCTTATGTTATAACTTAAGTGAGTTAAATGTGGGTTTTGAATTTTCAAACTCTTGAAATTAAAAAAACCTATGTTGGGTTAATAAAATAAGTGGGAGGATTGTTTTATTTTGGGGTTAGTTTTTCTTGTGGTGGAGACTTGGGAGGAAAGGGCTAAGGGTTTGACGAACTGTTCTTCTTCTTCAACTTCGACGAAGAATGTGAAGAACATCTCGGACTCCGACGAAGAACACCGTCCTTAGCGAAGAACATCTCCGCCGAAGAACGCGAAGAACTTCTCCAACGACGTTTCCTCTTTGGACGCACGTCAACGACAACGGAATCGGGTAGCGAGCGACGACGGCTTCGCCTTCCTTCGAGTTGGATGAACGCCGACGTCCCCCTTCGACGTTGTCATCCTCGCGAAGCCATACCGCAATGAACCTCGAACGACGACGCCTCCTTCATATCGGATTATACCCAAGGTAGGGGTTCAATTATTTTTTTAAGTTGGTGATTCCTTCCTTCGAATATGAAAGATTAATCAGACAGCCATGTTCCAATTTTTATTTAAATTAAAAATTGTGATGGTTAAACGTTTTACGTTTCGGACAACTGCTATCGATATAACGGGAGGGGATCGGTCCGCACAAACAGGGTCGATACCCCTCCCCCCTTTTCTATTCTTCGTTTTGATTAGCGAAGATGGTAATACAACATTGCACCGCGCTTGAGCGAAAGGAGACGTAAACGATGCGGGCCACGACGAAGAAACGCGACGTCGTCGCGCTGCGTCGAGGGTATGAACGAGGACACGGCCGGAGTCGGGTCGCGGCGGAAGGACACGGCGTCGTCACGCCGCGCCGGACGAATTTGCAGCCATCCTGGAAGTAGTGGTCGAAAAAACCACCCACCGGAGAATTCGAAGAAGGAGGCCGGAATTCCGGCCGCCGGCACCGGAAGACGCAGGACCGCGGGGGTCCCGCGGAGAGAAACCGGCCGGCCCCACGCTAGCCGGCCGTTACTGGCAGAAATCCGGGGGGTTACACCCCCCCGGTGTTACAAGGTGTGGTCCCCTTAATGGGGGCCGCCATTTTCATAAAGGAGGGGCAACACCCCTCCCTTGCCGCATGTGCGGCGCAAAGGCCCAGCTGGCCGCGTGCGCTGTACGTGCCGCCGCGCTGGCCACACTGTCGTGCCGCCGGCCGGGCTGCGCTGCTGGCCGGGTCGGGCCGTCGGCCTGGGTCGACCCAATTCCGGTCGGCCCAGGGGGTACTGGGCCGGGCCAGGCCGGGCCCAGACCCCCCGTACTCGGACTTTTCCGTACAAACGCTCATAACTCGGGCTACAGACCTCCGATCGACCCGCCGTCAGCGGCAACACGATCCTTGGAATGAGACAGTCATTTCAGTATATCGCACTCAAGGTTTCAGAATACTTTGTTTTCGGTCGGGTTGGTTCGTACACGAAACCAACCGGGCCCTCGGAGCGGAAACGCTCATATCTTGAGCTTCGGACGTCCGATCGATGTGCCGTCAATTTCGTTGATTCCCTCTAAGTGATACGGATATTTTGGCATACTCCGCCCGAGGTTTGGACGTAGGTGGAGTATGGTCGGGTTGGTTTTACCTTAAAAACCAACCGGGCCCCTGGGACGAAAAAGCCATTAACTCTCAGACCGGGCGTCCGATTGACGTGCCGTCTGCGACGTTGAGTTCCTGTTGACGATACGGAACTTTTGGATACATCAACTCTGGACTTTGTGTCAGTTGATGTATCAGCCTCTCGGCTCGTGGAGCGGACCCTCCCGAATGAGCTTGTTGTGTGCGGGAACCCTAGTGCTGGCTGCGACTGCTACTGTGACGTTGACTGTACAGAGATCCTCAGTGGATTCAACGGTGACGACTACAGCACTCAGCGATCCTATGTGGATCAGTTCTACCGATCCTGTGTGGGTCAGCGCTCAGCGGTTCTGTGTGAGCCAGCGCCTACAGATCGTGTGTGGGTCCGATCCTGTGTGGGTCTTTACGGGGGTTAGTTTCCTACCGATCCTGTGTGGGTCTTTGCGGGGGTTAGTACCTATCAATTTTTTGTGGGTCCGACGACTTAGATGGATCAGTGATCATCTCTATCATCTTGGAAGAATTTTTCCTGTGTGAGCTGAAATCTGTTTGCTTTCCTGTGTGGATTGTGTTGTGCTATCCAGTGTGGATTACGTTTTTCTTTCCTGTGTGTAATACGTATACTTTACTGTGTGGACTGGGTTGTTCTTGGGCTCAGAGGTTGGAGCGTACTGGAATTGATGACTTAGGTATATGTATGGTCATATACCTAAGCAGTGTCGGTTGTTACTTCGTGATTGCATCTTTCTTTTGTGATTTATCCTTTGTGGATTTTGGGAGACCTTCGGGGGTCTCGGGGTCCCTACTGAGTAGCTTATACTCACCCCTGCACGGGCTATGTCCGCACTACGTTGTGTTGGTTGCAGAAAACGGACATCGTTGATCGTGGTTGAGGCTTGCAGAGCAGGACGGTACATGGAGGTGGACCACTGGGCGGGACGTACTCGGAGCGGACGGCGGGACCCAAGGAGTAGTGGAGCTATCTGTACCCACCCTTCAGGTGGGATTTCCAGTGGACAACTCGGCATAGCTGCTTTTACTTTTCAGTTGTTGTTTTCCCTTTCGAGTTGTACTTTACTTTTAGTTTGGGTTTGTATACTGGCCCACTTACTTTCCGCACTTAGAGTTGTACTCTATTTTTACTTAGTGTTTACTTTTTCCACTTGCTTACTCTGTGGTGCTTGTTTACTATACAAAGGAAATGCCTACCCTTTTTACCAGGATTTACGCCTTGGTGCTAGTCGCCAGCCCCTGGCCTATGGAAGGCGGGCTTGGGGTAGTCACGGCTCGGGCCCTGAGAACGGGTCATGACAAATTGGTATCAGAGGAGTTCAGTTCTACCGTAGACTCTAATCTTTCTTCTATGTGAAGCAATAGTGTTAAGCGTATTGGGTGTGGTTATCAGACCAGGGAGTCTAGTGTTGGTGCGGCGGCCGACGTATCCGTACACCAGGACCCTTACTTCTGATTTTCGACTTAATGCACGAAAACATTGATTACTTGTGTGTTTCAAGTTTTCTTTGTGATTACTTTGTATCAGCTCACCAGGTATACTGTTCTGACCATGGCGCACCTGTTTCCTTTTCAGGATGGCCCCACGACGACAAACAGCTAGGGTTCTGAGAGTTGAGCATGACGACAGCCCACCGAGCAACGAGGCCTCGGTGCAGGGCCCTTTGTCAGCAGTGGAACCGGCGGTAGCTCTACCCGCCGAGCCACCGATGGTTCCAGCACCAGCTACTGACGATGCACGTCGCCTCAGTGCACTGCATGAGTTCCAACGCTTGCGACCGCCTAGGTTCCGCAGGGAGACGGACCCCCAGGCAGCCGAGGACTGGCTGGAGGCAGTCGTACGAGTTTTCAGGCTAGTGAGGACACCGGCATAACTCATGGTGACCCTCGCTGCGAGCCTACTGCACGCAGCAGCGGGCCGATGGTGGAGCTTGAGGCTCCAGGTGCACGATGAGGCATCTCTAATTTGGACGGATTTTGAGAGCCTCTTCCGCTCAGAGTTCGTCCTAGCCACCCTCCGTGTGGTGCGCATTCAGGAGCTTCTTCAGCTACGGCAGGGCAGCATGACGGTCGCCCAGTACTCGGTGAGATTTACCGATCTATCGCGCTACTCGACAGACATGGTACGGGACCCATTCTTCCGGGCCCGAACCTTTGAGCATGGATTGAGACACAAGATCAGGGCATCGCTGATCTCCCTCAGCATTCCGACTCAGACATGAGTACTGGAGCGGGCCCTATTGATCGAGAGTTTTCTTGCTGAGTCTACACCAACACCGAGACCCACCGCAGGGCGGCACGTAGCAGAGTCTTCTGCAGCAGGTAGTCGACGGATGACACATGGGTCCAGGCAGACCAGACCCTCAGGCAGACGACCTCAGGACACTGGCTCAGCAGTGCAGTTCACACAGCGCGGAGTCAGTCTTTCGAGAGGCAGGAAGTGCTACTCATGCGGCGGGCAGGGCCACATGGCTCGTGACAGCCCGACCCACCGTGCTGAGGAGCAGCAGTCGGTTGAGGGACCATCGAGGCAGAGGTAGAGGGTCTACCGTGGTGGTCCGCAGGGAGGAGGCGGACGAGGCAGAGGAGCTGGCCGAGCAGTAGGTGGTGGGCGACGCTTTGAGGCTCTACCACCACCACCACCAGGAGGTCCACCCCGACCACAGGGAGCTGGCGGGCAGAGACAGGCACAACTCCAGGCAGCAGAGGCCTACGACCACGGCGCGCCCGAGATGATTCTAGGTACTATCTTTGTCTATTCCACCCTTGTTGTAGTACTTATAGACACGGGAGCGAGTCACTCTTTTATAGCCGCTGCCCTTGTTCGGAGCTTGGAGATTCCGACAGAGCCGTTGGCTTGATCCTTACGGCTAGAAACTCCTACGGGAGCAGACTCGACGATTACGCACTGGTGCCGGCAGTGTGAGCTTACTCTAGTAGGCGAGAGCTTCGGCTGGGATCTTTTTGTAGTGGCGTCGAGGCCTTACAACGTCATCTTGGGCATGGATTGGTTATCTACGGTCCATGCACAGATTGACTGTTTTAGGCGCAAGGTGTGATGTGTACACACCGATGGGAGTAGTTTCACCTTCACCAACGAGAAGGGAGCCTTGGCAGCACGGGATAGACTTCCGTGGAGGAGAGGACAGCCCATCACTCATCAGTTGGCTAGCCTCATCCTAGGAGCAGTTGACGTGTGGAGTCCTGGTTTTCCTGCAGTGGTGGATCAGTTTGCGGACGTTTTTCCCAACGACGTTCCAGGGTTACCTCCTCGAAGAGAGGTAGACTTTTATATTGACATGTACCCCGGGACAACCCCGATATAGACTCCAGCATATCGGATGGCCCTCGCTGAGCTTCGAGAGCTATGGGTACAGTTGGAGGACTCGCAGGGCAAGGGGTTCATCTGACCCAGTGTTTCACCCTGGGCTTCCCCGATTTTGTTCGCCAAGAAGGTGGACATGAGCTTGCGACTGTGGGTCGACTATCGTCGCCTGAACCAGGTGACAGTGAGGAACAAGTATCCGCTACCGAGGATTGATGACCTCTTTGATCAGCTCAAGGGAGCACGGTGGTTCTCAAAGATAGACCTCAGGTCAGGCTATCACCAGCTCAGAGTTTGAGATGAGGACGTGCAGAAGACGGCCTTCAGATGTCCGTATGGCCACTATGAGTTCTTGGTTATGCCATTAGACATAACCAATGCTCCAGCAGTGTTCATGGCCCTCGTGAACAGGATCTTTCAGCCATACCTCGATCAATTTGTCATGGTCTTCATCGACGACATTCTGATTTACTCGACGACTGAGGAGGAGCATGCCTACTACTTACGGGTTGTACTAGACACACTCCGAGAGCACCAGCTTTATGGAAAGCTCTCGAAGTGTCAGTTCTGGATATGTGAGGTCCACTTCTTGAGGCACGTCTTCTTTGAGGCAGGAGTTGCAGTGGATCCTGCGAAGATCAAGGCAGTGCTAGCTTGGGAGCCACCCAGGAGCGTGACAGAGGTGCGGAGTTTCTTGGGACTAGCTGGATACTACCAGAGATTCATGCCAGACTTCTCCAGAGTTGCGGAACCACTCTCATCTTTGACGAAGAAGGGGAAACCCTTCGTGTGGTTAGACATATGTCATCAGAGCTTCCAGGAGCTGAGACAGAGATTGACCAGCACACCTATCTTGAGGTTGCCTGAGGAGGGAGTAGGGTACGTAGTCTACTACGATGCATCAGGGACAGGACTCGGTTGTGTCCTGATGCAGGAGCGGGCAGTGATCTCCTATGGATGACGTCAGTTGAGGCCTCATGAGTAGAACTATGCTACCCATGACCTGGATTTAGCAGTAGTGGTCTTCGCTCTGACGACATGGCGACACTATCTGATGAGCGAGCACTTTACAGTCTTTTCTGACCATCAGAGTCTCAGATACATCTTCTCTCAGAAGGATCTGAATCTGAGACAGCGACGATGGCTCGAGTTCCTCCAAGACAATGACTTTGAGATAGTCTATACTCTTGTAAAGGGGAACGTGGTAGTCGATGCCCTTAGCAGGAGGACAGACATTCAGCTACTTGAGGAGGCGACAGTGCAGCTAGCCTCTTTGCAGATATCCTTCGTGGATAGAGATGGAGTAGCCTTCCTTCAGTCTCTCATAGTCACTCCTCCACTACTACAGCTGGTTAGAGAGGCACAACATGGGGACACTGACAGTGAGACGCGGCCTGCACAGATATCCTCAGGACAAGCACCTGATGGTTTCTCCTTTGGAGTAGAGCACGACATCCTTTTCAGAGGACATACCTTGGTACCAGTTGCTTTACGGGATGAGGTGCTGAGAGAGTTTCACACTTCTCCCTTGGCGGTACATCCCGGAGTGGCGAAGATGTACCAGGATCTCAGACGACAGCACTGGTGGCCGGGCATGAAGAAGGTTGTGGTAGAGTTCGTTTCTCGATGCCTCACCTGCCAGCAAGTGAAGGCAGAGCACCAGGTACCAGCAGGCTTGGTACAACCCTTGGAGGTCCCAGAGTGGAAGTGGGACGGGATATCTATGGACGTCGTGACTGGACTTCCACGCACTTCCAGAGGTCACGACTCCATCTGGGTGATTGTCGACCGACTCACCAAGTCGGCTCACTTCTTACCCATCATAAAGCAGGGCTCAGTGGAGAGCTTGGGACGTCTTTACGTTCAGGCGATTGATCGGCTTCACGGTGTGTCATCATCTATCGTCTCCGATCGAGATGCTCGTTTTACTTCCCGGCTATGAAAGGGATTACAGGAGGCGTTTGGGACACAGTTACGTCTGAGCATAGCCTTTCACCCTCAGACGGATGGTCAGACGGAGAAGACCATTCAGACTCTCGAGGACATGATCCGTGCATGTGTCCTCGACTTTGGTCGTATCTGGGAGGACCACCTACCCTTGGTGGAGTTCGCGTACAACAACAGCTACCACTCCACCATAGGGATGGCACCATACGAGGCGTTGTACGACCGACCTTGCAGATCTCCTTTGTGCTGGACAGACCCTGGGGAGTCAGCACTTGTGGGACCAGAGATGGTCCGGGCCATGACAGAGAAGGTCCAGGTCATCCAAGAGTAGATGAGAACAGCTCAGAGCCGGCAAAAGTCTTATGCTGATAGGAGGCGGAGGCCACTAGAGTTCGAGGATGGAGACCACGTCTTCTTGCGTGTCTCACCTCGACGTGGATTACCGAGATTTGGCTGAGGCGGCAAGTTGTCTCCACGCTTCTTCGGACCGTTCCAGGTCCTCAGCAGGATTGGCGAGGTGGCTTATCGTCTGGCTCTACCGGCTCAGTTGCACTGGGTGCATGACGTCTTCCACGTATCTCAGCTAAGGAGATACGTTCATGACCCGACGCATATCATTGACCACGGGGAGCTTGAAGTCGATGATGGGGCGACTTTTGCGGAGTTCCCAGTGGAGATCTAGGATCGACAGGAGCGGGTCTTATGTGGATGGATAATTCCTCTAGTGCGCATCAGATGGCTACACGGGAACCTCAAGGAGAGCACTTGGGAGCGGGAGGCTCAGATGCGTGCTTAGTACCCTCATTTGTTTCCCCAGTTTTCGATGTATCTTTATGGGGATGTAAAGCCCTGACGTGGGAGTGATTTAAAGACACGTAAAATTCAAGGGAATTTTTTTAATTTTCTTTGGAATTTTACAAGAACGCGGTTTCAGACCGCACTTGATTCCGAGGCCCGGTGTGCCCAGAATTTCTATCCGAAGTTTAGCTCTGGTACGTTCAGTGAACGAACGAGCGGGAATTTCTATCTTTTGAACCGGTGCCCGGAATCGAATTCTGAGGGCACCGATGGAACCGCAGCGCCGGTAATTGTTTAGGGTGGGACCCACACGAGCCCAACCCCTCACTTTTCTAACCCCTCTAACCCCCCCCCCCCCCCATTTAAGTTTTGCTAACTTATCTCCTCATTAATTTTATAACATCTTATGTTATAACATAAGTGAGTTAAATGTGGGTTTTAAATTTTCCAACTCTTGAAATTCAAAAAACCTATGTTGGGTTAATAAAATAAGTGGGAGGATTATTTTATTTTGGGGTTAGTTTTTCTTGTGGTGGAGACTTGGGAGGAAAGGGCTAAGGGTTTGAGGAAGTCTTCTTCTTCTTCAACTTCGACAAAGAACATGAAGAACATCTCAGACTCCGATGAAGAACACCGTCCTTAGCGAAGAACATCTCCACCGAAGAACGTGAAGAACTTCTCCAACGATGTTTCCTCTTCGGACGCACCTCGATGACAACGGAATCGGGTAGCGAGCGATGACGGCTTCACCTTCCCTCGAGTTGGACGAAAGCCGATGTCCCCCTTCGACGTCGTCATCCTCGCGACGTCATACCATGACGAACCTCGAACGATGACGCCTCCTTCCGATCGGCTTTTACCCAAGGTAGGGGTTTGATTATTTTTTTAAGTTGGTGATTCTTTCCTTTGAATATGAAAGATTAATCTGACAGCCATGTTCTAATTTTTATTTAAATTAAAAATTGAGAAGGTTAAATGTTTTACGTTTCGGCCAACTGTTATCGATATAATGGGAGGGGGTCAGTCCGCACAAACACGGCTGATACCCCTCCCCCCTTTGCTATTCTTCGTTTTGATTAGCGAAGACGGTAATACAATGTTGCACTGCGCTTGAGCGAAAGGAGACGTGAACGATGCGGGCCACGATGAAGAAACGTGACGCCGTCGTGCTGCGTCGATGGTACGAACGAGACCGCGGCGTCGTCATGCCGCGCCGGACGAATTTGCAGCCATCCTGGAAGTAGCGGCCGGAAAAACCACCAACTAGAGAATTCGAAGAAGGCGGCCGGAATTCCGGCCGCCGGCGCCGGAAGACGCGGGACCACGGGGTCCCGCGGCGAGAAACCGGCCGGCCCCACGCTGGCCGGCCATTACTGGCAGAAATCTGGGGGATTACACCCCCCAGTGTTAAAATGCGTGGTCCCCTTAATGGGGGACGCCGTTTTCATAAAGGAGGGGCAACACCCCTCCCTTGGAGCATGTGCGGCGCAAAGACTGCGTTGGCCGCGCGCGCCGGCCGCGCCGCCGCGTCGCTGCTCTGGCCGCGCCGCCGGCCGGGACGCGCCACCGGCATGGTCGGGCCGTCGGCTCGAGTTGACCCGGTTCGGGTCAGCCCAGGGGGTACTGGGCCGGGCCAGGCTGGGCCCAGACCCCCCGTACTCGGACTTTTCCATACAAACACTCATATATCGGGCTACAGACCCCTAATCGACGCTCCGTTAGTGGAGAAACGATCCTTGGAACGAGACGACTGTTTCGGTATATCGCACTCAAGGTTTCGGAATAATTTGTGTTCGTACGGGTTGGTTCGTACACGAAACCAACCGGGCCCTCAGAGCGGAAACACTCATATCTTGAGCTTCGGACGTCCGATCGACGTGCCATCGTTTTCGTTGATTTCCTCTAAGTGAGACAGATCTTTTGGCATACTCTGCCCGAGGTTTGGACGCAGGTGGAGTATGGTCAGGTTTGTTTTACCTTAAAAACCAACAGGGCCCCTAGGACGAAAAAGCCATTAACTCTCAGACCAGGTGTCCGATTGACGCGCCGTCTGCGACGTTGAGTTCCTGTTGACAATACAGAACTTTTGGATACATCAACTCTGGACTTTGTGTCAGTTGATGTATCAGCCTCTCGGCTCGTGGAGAGGACCCTCCGGAACGAGCTTGCTGTGTGTGGGAACCCTAGTGATGGCTGCGACTGCTACTGTGATGATGATTGTACAGAGATCCTCAGTGGATTAGACGGCGATGACTACAGCACTCAGAGATCCTATGTGGATCAGTGCTACCGATCCTGTGTGGGTCCGATCCTATGTGGGTCAGTGCTTAGCGGTTCTGTGTGAGCCAGCGCCTACAGATCCTGTGTGGGTCCGATCCTATGTGGGTCTTTGCAGGGGTTAGTTTCCTACCGATCCTGTGTGGGTATTTGCAGGGTTTAGTACCTATCGATCCTTTGTGTGTCCGACGACTTAGATGGATCGGTGATCATCTCTATCGTCTTCGAAAAAGTTTTCCTGTGTGAGCTGAAACCAGTTTTCTTTCCTGTGTGGATTGTGTTGTGGTATCCTGTGTGGATTACGTTTTGCTTTCCTTTGTGGAATACGTATATTTTCATGTGTGGACTGGGTTGTTCTTGGGCTCGTAGGGTGGAGCGTACTGGAATTGATGACTTAGGTATATGTATGGGCATATACCTAAGCAGTGTCGGTTGTTACATTGTGATTGTATCTTTCCTTTGTGGTTTATCCTTTGTGGATTTTGGGAGACCTTCGGGGGTCTCGGGGTCCCTACTGAGTATCTTATACTCACCCCTATACGGGCTATGCCCGCACTACGTTGTGTTGGTTGTAGACGACGGACAACGTTGATCGTGGTTGAGGCTTGCAGAGAAGGACGGTACCAGGAGGTGGACCACTGGGCGGGACGTACTCGGAGCGGATGGCGGGACCCGAGGATCAATGGAGCTATCTGTACCCACCCTTCAGGTGGGATTTCCAGTGGACAACTCGTCGTAGCTGCTTTCACTTTTCGGTTGTTGTTTTCCCTTTCGAGTTCTACTTTACTTTCAGTTTGGGTTTGTATACTGGCCCACCTACTTTCCGCACTTACAGTTGTACTCTGTTTTTACTTAGTGTTTACTTTTTCAGCTTTCTTACTCTGTGGTGCTTGTTTACTATACAAAGGCAATGCCTTCCCTTTTTACTGGGATTTACGCCTTGGTGCTAGTCACCAGCCCCTGGCCTATGGAAGGCGGGCTTGGGGTAGTAATGGCATGGGCCCCGAGGATGGGTCGTGATATGTTTCATCATGAAGTAATAACATCAGTATCACTCATATACTGATATGTTATTATAAGTATGAAACAACCCTATTTCACCACTTATCCATCCTACGGAAAATGAAATCACCGCGCGTGCGTACGTATGGAATACCGTCTCCACGCCGTGGTGTAATCTATTTTCCACCACCACCCTACTTGGATGGGTATAATTGTGTAATGAATGAATATATATGATTATTGTAAATTGTTATTGATTCTGAAATAGTAGACATACACTCCAATATAGTTCCACGATCATGGGAACGATATCATCGCTCGTGCGTATGTACGGAATACCGTCTCCACGATGTGATGCGACTCGTTCTACATGATCTTCATTGCATAATGATTATATAAATGAATTTAATGAATTAATATGATATATATTACACTAATACCATTCTGGAAATGAGTTATCTATAACCTAAAAAGAAGAATAAGAATTTATTTGACAAAACATGCATAAGAACAAAAAGTAATAAACACCCGAATAACAAGTACCAATGAAATATTACTAATAATAAGCTAAGAATATGACTATATATGATATTATAACAATGATTATGATTCTGTAATAAGTCAATGACATTATTTAAATCATTATACAGGAGTTTCGGACACTTACGAAGAAAATCAGACCTAAGGTAAGGGAAAATATCACAATCTCATTTTTATCTAATATTGTTTATACTTTGGTATTTACTGGGGTGTATTTTTTCATCCACATCCATGTTTCCTCGATATGTAATATTGTTTCCATCCACCTACAATTGTTTAAATCCAATTTTACCCTTCGGTGAGTTTTTAGTAAAAGATATGAAAGTAATCTTTTTTCATTTTTCGTACGAGGTACTTTTTGACTTTTCCAACAAAAGTACGAGAAGAATGTTTTTTTAACTTATACGGAATGCATGGATTTTTAAAACATTATTTCCAAGAATCTTAATTTACAAGTTTTCAAGTTTATTTTTAATCAACTTCTTTTATTTTAAAATTTTATGACATGTTAAGAAAGGAAAATTTTTTTGAAGTAGAAAGGATATTTTCCTCAAGAATGGAGTTCAAGCGTTTTATCAAAATTATTTTCCATCTAAGATAATATAGGGTTCTGTTTCTATCCCTATCGTTACATTGATTTGATTATGTTGTGATGGAATTATTTTTATGAATTCATTTATCTTATATGAATTGTTTTATGATGTCATAATGTTTAAGAATCCCATTTTTATTACATGGGTTATGCAATGATGTATGATTTATGATTTTGTGGCACACATAAGAATGGTATCATTATGAGATGGTTGGGACCTATATGTCCCTCCAATGCATTGGGTAAAGATTTTATATCTCATGAGATAGACATGGCTAAAACGGCGGGTTAAACAGGTTCAGTGAAACAGGACTGAAACGAGGAGTGAACTCGGTTCAGAAATGGAATTTGTCCGCTAATATAGTCATGGCAATGAGTCTTGACTACTAAGAAATGATTCTCTATGATTATGTGTGTATTCCACTAAGTTTCATGTTTTATGTTATGATTATTGTGATTACATTTCACTACCATGATTTATCCCATGTTATGACATTATGATCTCTTTTGCAGGGTAAGATTTCCAAATTGTTATGTTCTTATGAATATGATGTGATTGATATTTCTTTTGATTACCCTTACTGATAATTTGAGCTCACCCTTTTATGTTTTATTTTCCCCAGGATATAAATAAAGGTTTTAGGTAAGAAAAAAAAGGAGGATTTTTATGGGAGATGTTGAAGATCTTTCACTATGATTAGAAGATTATATTCTGAGTTTCCAAAGACACCAAACTATTACAGTCCTTGTGTGTGTGTTTTTGTTATGTAATAAGTATTCCGCAAAAGTAATGTACTGTCCATGTACGTCATGCATTGGGTCTCTACAGTTGGTATCAGAGGAAAGGTTTAGTCAACCTTTGGAAACTAGGATGCGAGAACTTTACTGAGATCCCTAGAGATATTTCTAAGGTATGTCTAGGGATGTCCCTAAGGATAAGTATACGCATAGGATATAGTCCTAGAACTATGGTAATAATAATAGAATTTAACCTAAGATGTTAGATATTGAGGATACTCCCCCTTTACTCAGTTGTTTTCCCTAGCATGATTTTTTCCACTCACACTATTCTTTTTGGGTTTTAGAAAATGGTTGGAAACAGGAAGATTCACGATAATGGAGGATATGATAGACAATAGAATGATTTTCTTCATGAGAAACCAAATGAAACGGGATCTAGAAGTCCAAACATCATTATTATGCCTAATCAGCAATCTCATAATATGATCAACAATCTCAACATTGGTATGTTTCCCGACTCAGATAATAAGAGAAAGATAGAGTTTCATGATGATCATAGAGGAAAGAAAGTTCAATTTCCCTCATGTAAATCATGTGGGAAGAGGCATCAGGGATATTGTTTCAAAGGAACTAGAAGATGATTTGGGTGTGGAAAAGAAGGACACAAAGCCAGTAAGTGCAAAAGAAAAGGTTCAGCTAACACCATGGACAAGGATAATGGTATTGCTACGACATCAACAATGATTAGATGTTTTAAATGTGGAATGTACGGGCATTATGCAAACCAATTCCATAATGGAAAATATTATGAAGAGAATCAGCATGGTCATATGGGTAGTATTTATTTGGATGGTGATGAGGAGACTACAAATGATATATGAGATGAATGAAGTGCTGAAGCTTAGTCAGTTGTTTTAGAAGGTAGTGGAATGATTGTATGTTTACCGAGAGTTATGTTGTATAGTTACACTGTTGTTTTTTCTAAATGTATTTGAAAGTATATGTTGAATGGTACCAGTAACCATGGAAGGTTATTCAGATATTTTTGTAAAGTAGATGATATGCGCATAATGAAGGAATAAGAAGATAATGAGATGTTTGATTTTATTCATGAGCTCATGATTGATATAAGGACTAAGTGATATCATGGTTTGAGTATATAGAATTTTGAGGATTTTGGTATGTGGAAAGTGTTAACTTTTAACTGCATTCATGTTTTCACTAAGGTTCAATGGGTATTCATTTTTCAATAGAATAAATGATTAAGGCCTTCGAATGTTTGGAATGTGACCAACATGACATATCTTATGATATATGGGGATCAACGATGGTATTAAATCTCTGGTAATCGTTTTCACTATATTATGAGAGTGGACTTCAGTATTATGGATAAGCCTAATGATTGGAATGGATTATGTTGCACATAAGTTAGTATTGTTTAAGGATAGAGGTTCTTTCAATATTATTGATGGGATGTTTTAGTAATATAGTTTTAGAAAAATGAAAACCTGCAAGACGGGCGACAGCCCATCATGTTGGACAAGGATGTGGGAATCGAACCCACAACCGAAGTGCGACTGGCCTTTATCGCCTACCACTGGCCTATAGGAAGTCCCTGGTTAGTAGAAACTAGTTTTATTTTATTAAGCGGTATGATATATGAAGTATAAGTTCATTTTTGATATCATATACGATTAATCTAACCATAAGATGGACTTATAACTTTTGCTAACCTTTTGTTTGAAAGAGATGGAATGACCCATCATTCTATCACATGATCTGCTAACACATCATGAATAACAAATTCAACTTCATTTTCTTTAAGGGATGAAGTTGAAATTGTTCAATTCACGAACAATAGTGAGATTGTACCAAAATCATGTAAGTATTTCTTTTAATTCATCAACTTTGGGGAAATGATCTTGAAAACCAAAAATGTTTTCCTAGTTCCCTTATATACGATGAATCAGATGGTACCTTAGACCATCACAAATCTATAGCTTTGTGATTGTTGGCTTTTTGATAGCCATGTTCTCTACCACTCTCCATCAGAACTTGATGGTAAGATTTTTCTTCCATATACATATTTTCACCTATGTTCTCCTACGTGGAAACCCAGTGATGAGTTAATTTGGGAAACCGTTAAATTTCATACTGTAGTTTTTAAAGACATGTTTTGATATTTCTTTTTACGATGTGGGTTTCTATTAAACAAACTTTCGAGTAGTAAACCATTTATAACCCCGACGAATTTCGAGGGCGAAATTCATTTTAAGGGGGGTAGAATGTAACACCCCGAGATTTTATGAAAAATATTCTTTTAATTTCATTAATGTCTTGTGTTGTATGTTACACCAAGATTACGTTGCGCTATACGCAACACCGTATTAGCTTGCAGTATACGCAACACTATTCTTGGATCGTGTTACGCACAATTTTGATAATAGTTATTCTACGCAAAATTGAGTATATATATATATATATATTAAATGTATAAATGAAATATGGTTGGATTATGTTATACAAAACAATGAAGGATTCTTGCACAACACGCAACCCTGAATTGGCTTGCATTACACGCAATCGCGACCTTCCTCGATAGCGTGTGTTGTACGCAATACCGGGTTTTTCTAAACAACGATATATTATTATAATATTATTATGAACTAGCCATTATGAATAGTATTATCTAAATTTTGAATTTTATAACATTATTATTCATCTTAAACATTTTCTAGAACATGGTATAAGAACAAAATAAATTTTTCGGGTAAAATAAGTGTTTTTCATAAAATGCAGTTTTGCCGCCTTTTGATGGCGCACCAACTTTAAATCTAGTTTTTGAAATTTTTATAAGTTCAATTTGACAAAATAAAATTCTACTTTGGAATAAAGAAATAAAAATTTACTTTGGATAAATTTTTCATATTATTCTGGTAACATTCATATTTTGATGAATAGTAAAAACACGCTATATTTTAATTAAAAACAATTTTTTTCATCGCAATAATTTATATGGTTAAATTATAATATTGAATTGTTTTAAAGTATATTTAGAGTATATTTTTATAATTTAATACAATGTTGTTCATTGGATGTAATTTCACATTTAAACCAGACATAAACAAGTGTCAATCTTTTGATAGTTATTTTCTCTTAAAAACACGCTATTTGTTTTGACGATGGAAATTAATTTTTAAATTTTTTAATGTAACTGATATGTTTTTAATTTGGTAAAATAAACATCATTTTTGAATTCATAATATCAAATATATCTTAGGCCTAATTTTTTGTATTTTTTTGGAAACTTTCATTTTTTGATGAATAGTGAAACCACTAAGTGGTAGTTAAAAAACTGAATTTTTACATAAAACATAATTTTACCGCTTCTGTCAGTGGAATTTCAAAAATATGAGAGACATGGTTGATGTCAGTAAGTAAAATGTGGTTCAATGAGATGAAAATAATTTTTGGTGAATAGTAACTTTTTACTTTTTTTTACCACGGTTAAAAGTAAATAGGGTAATTAAGGGTAAAATTGTTATTATTATTACCCTAACACATGTCCTAATTCTATTGGATAAGTGTAATTCGAACAAAAACAACCTTAGGAATAAAATATGACCACTTAGTCCCACATGGATAAGATTAGGACATTTATTATTAATTTATTTAACGAAGCGTTAAAATAATTAAAATCAAAGTTTAATAAGTAAATAATTTTTAATATAGGGTTATACATATGATAAATTAGACTATAAATATTAATTATAAATATAAAAATCTTTCCTACGTAATTATATTTTATTTTTAATTTTTAGACTTTAAATAATTTAATTTATTTATGACACAATGATGATGATGTAATTATCTTATTAATAAAACATTGAAATAATTGATGTTATAAATACCCAAATAAATGTAATTTTAGACTTTTTATGAATTAAAATAATTTTATATGTTAATATGACATGTTAGTGTTTCTTGAATTAACGTTTTTCTAACTAATCATTCTGTAATGATTTTCACAAAAATCAATTACCAAATAGTGTCAAAATTGACATAAAATAATTTTTAAAACAAATATTATATTATTAATTGTTATTATATTCCTAAAAATCTATGGTTCGGCCAAATGACTTAGATAAGGTTATATATATTAATAATAAACAACTTGGACTTCGTTTGGCTTCTTATAGTAAGTTTATTAACCATATAGTGTAAGAACAGAAGAAGAAACGGTAAAAGTAAAATTATTTAACTTAAAGTTAAATATAAACGATAAGGTTAAAATAGGAACCTAAATTGTCTAAATTCTATTGAATGAGAGGATTTAGACCCATCCCCACCTTATCTTTGAAATAAATCAATTTGGAGCTATTTAAAAGCGAATTTGGGTTTATAATAAAATAATATTTTTAATTTTTTCAAAGGAGCCACTCTCCTCCATTATAAAAGGGAACCTCCTCCCTCTCTTCCTCACACCACTTTGAGCCTTCAAGCTCGGAAAACCCCTGCCAATTTCTTCTCTCCACTTCCATAGAGACATCCTACAGGTCCTGGTCTTATTCAAAGACCAATTTTAGTGCCCGAAAAGGAGGTCTCAAAGAAGCGCTTCAAAGAAGAGGTAATGCCAACAACCGATTATTTCATCTTCATTTCTTCTTCCACTTCTTCTTATTTAGTTGTTTTATCATGAATTAATAACATCATTATCAATCATATAATGAGATGTTATTATAAGTATGAAACAACCCTATTTCGCCACTTATCCATCCTACGGAAAATGAAATCACCGCGCGTGCGTACGTACGGAATACCGTCTCCATGCCGTGGTGTAATCTATTTTCCACCACCACCTTACTTGGATGGGTATAATGGTGTAAAGAATGAATATATATGATTATTCTAAATTTATATTTATTCTGAAATAGTATACATACACTCCAATACAATTCCATGATCATGGGAACGATATCATCACTCGTGCGTAGGTACGGAATACCGTCTCCACGATGTGAAGCGACTCATTCTACATGATCTTCATTGAATAATGATTATATAAATGAATGGAATGAATGAATATGATATATATTACACTAATACTATTCTGGAAATGAGTTATCTATAACCTAAAAAGAACAATAATAATTTATTCGACAAAACACGCATAAGAAAAAGAAGTAATAAACACCCGAATAACAAGTACCAATGAAATATTACTAATAAAAAGCTAATAATATGACCATATATGATATCATAACAATGAGTATGATTCTAGAATAAGTCAATGACATTATTTAAATCATTATACAGGAGGTTCAGACACTTACGAAGCAAATCGGACCTAAGGTAAGGGAAAATATCACAATCTCATTTTTATCCGAGATTGTTTATACATAGGTATTTACTGGGGTGTATTTTGTCATCCACATCCATGTTTCCTCGATATGTAATATTGTTTCCATCCACTTACAATTTTTTAAATCCAATTTTACCCTTCGTTGAGTTTTTAGTAAAAGATATGAAAGGAATCTTTTGTTGTTTTTCGTACGAGGTACTTTTTGACTTTTCCGAAAAAAGTACGAGAAGAATGTTTTTTTAACTTATACGGCATGAATGGATTTTTAAAACATTATTTCCAAGAAGCTTCCTTTATAGGTTTCCAAATTTATTTTTAATCAACTTCTTTTATTTTAAAATTTTATGACATGTTAATAAAGGAAAATTATTTTGAAGTAGAAAGGATATTTTCCTCAATAATGGAGTTCAAGCGTTTTATCAAAATTATTTTACATCTTTTGATAATAAAGGTTTCTATTTCTATCCCTATTATTACATTGATTTGATTATGTTTTGATGGAATTATTTTTATGAATTCATTTATCTTATATGAATTGTTTTATGATGTCACGATGTTTAAGAATCCCATTTTTATTACATGGGTTATGCAATGATGTATGATTTATGATTTTTTGGCACACATAAGAATGGTATCATTATGAGATGGGTGGGAGCTATATCTCCCTCCAATGCATTGGGTAAAGATTTTATATCTCATGTGATAGACATGGCTGGAACGGCGGGTTAAACCGGTTCAGTGAAACAAGACTGAAACGAGGAGTGAACTCGGTTCAGAAATGGACTTTGTCCGCTACGATAGTCTTCGCAATGAGTATTGACTACTATATAATGATTCTATATGATTATGTGTGTATGACACTAAGTTTCATGTTTTATGTTATGATTATTGTGATTACATTTCACTGCCATGATTTATCCCATGTTATAAAATTATGATCTCTTTTGCAGGGTAATATTTCCAAATTGTTATGTTCTTATGAATATGATGTGATAGATATTTCTTTTGTTTACCATTACTGAGTATTTGAGATCACCCTTTTATGTTTTCTTTTCCCCAGAATATAAATAAAGGTTTTAGGTAAGAAAAAAAAGGGGGGATTTTTATGGGAGATGTTGAAGATCTTTCACAATGATTAGAAGATTATATTCCGAGTTTCCAAAGACACTAAACTATTACGGTCCTTGTGTGTGTGTTTTTTTTATGTACTAAGTATTCCGCAAAAGTAATGTAATGTCCATGTACGTCAAGATTTGGGTCTCTACAGACATGGAGGGCTTGGCCTGGCCGGTAATGGGTGGCCTGGCTAGTATAGGGTAGCGCATAAAGGGAGACCCGCAAAGGGCGGCCTGGACTGTATAGGGCGGACTGCATGGGTGACCCGTAAAGGGTGTGATGTAAAAGACTGGCTGCAAGGGTGACCCTTCCCATAGGGAAAGCGGCCAGGCCACGGGATGTGTGGATCGCTATGCAACTGTGCGGCTACCTGAGGCACGACCCGCAAGAGGGTTCTTCCATATCATCCACCTTGGGAGAAGCCCCTGATTTTCCCAAACCGCCTAAGGCTGTTCAGTACCCTTTATAGTGGTAGCACCATGTGGCGCCACTATGAGGCATCGGGACCTGTTGGAGCGGTCTTTCCGATTCCGTTGCAGACTGCTTGGGTGCCGGTCGACTTCTCCAGTGGCGCACGACCTAGCGATGCTCTGCCACCCATAACCGGTAGGGGTGTCAGCTGCCCTCCTCTGGTATGCCGCAACATGTGAGTTGCGGCATACTCATCATATGGCCCTCTCATTCCATGGTTGGTCGGTGTGCTAGCTGCTGCCTCTAACAACCGCGGATGACGAGTCACAACCCCTTTCTCACTGATGGCGCACCAAATGTCCTCCATAGCTAGCTAGTTCCTACCATTCCATTGACCACCACGACATTGTGACGCGACCTCCTCTTACATTGTGTGTTGGTGCACGCCTTCTTTATGGCATGTCAGTGTCGCCACACTGGTGGTATTCTAAGGATAATGCAAGGGTGTAACAAAGTAGCATATTGTTCGGGCCAGGTTCGTTAGTCCCACACCCTCCGTGTTAGCTCGTAACATGTGGGATGATAAGTGGTTCAATATTTTCAATTGAAATAAACAATAATTAATCCCCCAAATTTTATATCCATTTGAGAACATCTGTTCTTGAGGATGGTTCGTGTTATCCATTCCCGAAACAGGTTCCCAATGACACCACTCGTACATCGTCCTTCGGTTCGTGGTTTGGTGTCACCTGTTATCTCTCGCTGGGAGCAGCAGTATCCTATAAGGGTTTGGTATCACGACACTCCTTCGGCACTTCGTTGGTGGGTAAAGCTATGTTGATACCCCTCCCCAAGTTCCTTATAAATAAGAGATGGGGATGGTATGTAATTACCCGAGGAATTAATGGAGGCCCATAAATAAGAAACCTTACTAATTACCCAACGAAGTCGTTACTTTGGATTGAATGGCCAAGCCATTTATTAGTATGAAACACAGTTGTTCCAACACTCTTATTTTCCATCGGATGATATGAAAAAAAGAATAATAAAATAAAATTATTTCATTTCATTTATATTAAAAAGTCACATAACATAAATTTTTCTCCCGACCTACTATGGCCAATGTAACGTCTTCCTTAAGAGAATCATGGTGCTGCAGATTCTACGGTGCCCTTAAATTTTTAATCCGAGTAATAGTTCAAAAGGTAAAAAATCCCGCTCGCGCATTTATTGAACTTACCTTAAAAAATTTCCAAAATTAATTCTAGGCACACTGGTCCTCGGTGTGACGTGTAGTCGATTGTCATAGACTCGTAATAATTCTATATAATTAAAAAAAATACATGGAAATCCTGGCCTTTACATTCTCCCCTCATAAAGGCTTTTCATCCTCAAAATCCACACCATAGAATAAGGAAACAAATGGGGATACTGATCACAAATCTGAGTCTCATGATCCCAAGTTATCTAATGGAGGTTCCGGTGTTGCTAGAGAATGCACAGTAGAGGTATCGATCACCCACGAAGGGATTGATTCTATCATTTCTCAATATCTAGTAGAACCACTGCAAACAATTCCCCATAATCAATGTCTAGCTCACTGCGGTCGATGATGTGAGATGGGTCATGCACGTATCTCATCAGCTGTGGCACATGGGAATCATTATGCACCCGGTGCATCTGTGGGGGAAGAGTTAAACGGTACACCACCTCGCTAACTGTACTGAAAATCTATAATGGTCCAATGAACTAGAGAGAAAGTTTGTCACCCTAGAGAAACCATCGTAATCCTCATCAGGGTGAGACCCATAGGAAGTCATGGTCTCCCTCCTTGGACTCCAACGATCTCTTTATCCTATCGGCTTAGGACTTCTACCAGCTCTGTATAGTCTTCACTTGAATAAAAGTGAGGTATCGTGATTAAAAATCTACCCCTACTTCCTTCATCATTGGCCACCAGTTCTGACGTCGGAGGTCCTGGTATATCATTACCACTCCAAGATGTACTTTTAATGAGGATTTATGGAACTCCCTCAAAACCTATTCATGTAGCATCATTGTTACCATGGTTCATCCTATGAAGTGAATGATGTACTCCCTACCTTCATAAAATCTTTCTAGAGACCATCCTGAGTATATCTGAGCACGTCAAGGCTCTTAGTCAACGTCCCCAAAATGTGCCTCCCAAACTCGCTAAAGAATTGGTGGAGTGATAGTCATATATTGGAGGTTAGTTTCCCCATTTTTATCCACGAAGGATATCCACTACGCGACTAGATGAACTGAAACCTCACTCAGCAGTTGTAGACAAGACCTCCTACTGAGTGTGTATGCCACTACATTATCCTTCATAGGAGAATAGACTCTCTCAATGTCATAGTCATGGAGGAACACTATAAATCGTTGTTATCTCAGGTTCAGTTCCTTCTAAGGGAAGATATACTTGAGACTATTATGATCAGAGTATACTATAAAATTCTCACCCATCATGTAATGTCACCACAACTTCAAGGAAAAGACCACTACTACTAACTCCAAGTCATGGTGAATGTAGAGTTGCTCATGTTGCCTCAGTTATTGTGAGCCATACATGATCACAACTCGCCCCTGCATCAGGACACAACCACGTCTAGTCCCTAATTCATCACAGTAAACTACATACCCGACACCCACTTCTAGTAGCCTCAAGATGGGGGGACTCATCAGTCTTTTCCCCAACTGCTGAAAACTCTTTTGTCACCTCTCATTAAATACAAAGGGTTTCCCCTTTTTTTCAAAGATGAAAAAGTGTTTTTTAACTGTGGAAATGTCAGACATGAATCTCCAGTAGTATCTAGACTACCCTAGAAACCCCCACAACTCAATCACACTCCTAGGTGGCTCTAAATCAAGTACAACCTTTATCTTAATTAGATCCACTACAACTCCATCCTCCAAGATAAAGTTTCCCTAAAAGTGTACCTTTCATATCAGGAATTGGCACTTTGAGATCTTACAATAATGTTGTTACTCTCGGATTGTATCCAGATCAATCTTCATATGAGGGTCATGCTCCTCCTCTGTCGCTGAGTACACAAAGATGTCGTCGATTAATACCACCATAATGAAATCGAGGTATGAATGAAAGATTCTATTCACGAGTCCCATGAATAATTTTGGGTTATTGGTTATGCTGAACGGCATAAACATGAACTCATAGTGTACATAAAAACATCTAAAGATCATCTTCTGCACATCCTCATCTCATACCCTTAGCTAATGATAGCCTGATCTAATGTCTGTCTTCAAAAACCAATGGGCTCCATTCAACTAATCAAATGATCATCAATCAGCGTAAGTCAATACTTGCTATTCTTGGTCACCTAGTTCAGGTTCTAGTACTCTACATAAAGTCTCAAACTCTCATATTACTTGCTAGTGAACTAAATCAAGGCTACCCATGGAGAGACAGTGGGACTAATGAAACCCTTACATTGTAAGTCCTCAAACTCTACACATAACTCATAATGTTCCGTAGGTTCCATCTGATATGCTGGTGTAGATATTGTTTTCGCCTCGGGGTATTGGTCGATGTAAAAGTCTACCACTCTATGTGGAGTTAGTCCCAGAACATCTTCAGGTAAAATATCAGCATACTGGTCCACTAGTATTGGATAGTTTAGACTCTCCATATCTATTTCCCTAAGGGTATGAATATACAATTGATGTGTGATCATCTGCACCCTCCTCTAGGTAAGTCCATCCTTTGCTGCAAAGGATCTCTTTTCTATAGTGACGAAAAACCTGCTCCCTTCTGCACAGACACACGGAACATTGCACCTGATACTGTATATCATTGCATGGACTGTGGGTAACCAGTCCATACCCAAGATGATGTTGTATGGCCTCGACGCTGCTGCTAAGAGATCCTTGCTGAAGCTCTTGCCTACTAGATTAATCTTACACTACTTGCACCAGACTATAAACGTTGAATATTCTCCCATAAGAGTCTCTAGCTGTAAGGATCGAACCAATGGCTCCACTGAAATCCTCGAGCTCCAAATGAGGGCCATGGAAATAAAAGAGTTACTGGAACATGGTTCTATAAGTCCTGTAGCTAAGGTAGAGTAGAAATAGATCATACCTCTAATAATATCTGGAGTTCCATATTCGTAGGCCTCAGATGCCTGGATCTAAGCTTTCCTATGTCTACATGCACCATGTGGTTGGGGTGGGCCACCTTTTGGCAGTGGCGGTAGAACCTTGAACCTCCGCCCACCACCTGTTGTACAACCATAACTTCTGCCACATCCACCATCCACCTGCGAACAACCTCGATAAAATCTCTCCCTCTACTTCAGCAGTCCCTCAACCGTCTACTGGTCATCTGTACGATTGGTAGGCCAGTCGCGAGCTATGTGACTTTGAACACCACATGTGTAGCACTCCCCATCCCTCTCCTGACCAACTATTCCTTGCGTGCCCTGCACCTCCGACCCTCTGTATCATGGTCATCCACCATATGGTTAGGTCCACTTGGACCTATGTGTCATATACCTACTACTAGTCACAGATGACCTTTCTACATGGTGCCCGGTGGAGGGTCTCACTATCGGTGCCCACTTAGCTAGAAATCTCTCAACCAAAAGAACTCACTCTAGTATCACATCCTGCATCGGTATGCTCAGTGATATCATCGATACATTGATCTCCCATCAAAGACCCTACTCAATGGCCTGGGCCCTTATGAAAGTGTCTCGTACCCTGTTAGTGGAGTAGCAGAAGAGATCAGTGATCTATACCTAGTACTGGGCCACAGTCATGATGCATTTTTGTGAATTCAACATCTCCAATATATGCTCTAAGCATAAAGGCACTGGGAGGAACTCTACCCTGGAAAGGCTCTTGAAGTCCACCCAGATGGGGGTCACCTCACTATGTATCTGTAGCATCAAGATCCACCATCTACATGCTATTTCCTAGAAGCGACCGGCTGCTAGGATCCCCATAAGGTCAGTTGGTGTCCCAACCAAGTGGAAAACTCTGACCATAGCCTCCAGCAAGTACTCTTCCACCTATGGGTCTGCCTCACCTCGGATCCTCGTATGTATCTACCACTAAAACAAATGAAAAGTACCTGGTAGGTGTGCACCCTCTACTGGTGGGCATGGAGGCATCAACTTTACAATAGGTAGTGGTGTTGCCGGTACACCAACTGAAGGTTGTAATGCTGTAAGAGGGCACTGTACCTTGGCCGCATCTCTCGGTGGGCCGTCATTAGGACTGTATTAGGAATCCTGTATTGCTGTCTACGTGGAGGCATCCCGAAAGAAGACATGTGTGACATGGTCAAATGTTATATGTGGTGAAGTGAGTCAGTGAAACCATTAGAAAAAATCATCAAAAACACACGCAATATGTGCTTCCATTTATTGAGTTATAAATCAAAATTTAGGGTACTGGTATACAGATACATCGACCGCCAAACTAACACTAGATTCCCCAAACTGAAAACCACCCTCATAGCACTTAACATTATTGCCACACTAGAAATATCAGAGTCCTAGTTCTTTGGTATAACAGACTCCTCTTATATAATGTTTTTCATGACCCATCCCCTGTGGCCCATTCCATGAATACCCCAAGCCTGCCTTCCATATGCCAGGGGCTGGTGAACAACACCGGAAAGGAATATCCCTAAAATGGGAAGCCATTGCCTATAGTCATGAAAAAACAAACAGAGTAGAATGAAAAAAGACACAACCACAAATTGAACTGTTGTAGTAAAGAGTACTTGAACTAAAGGGGGCTAAAATACAAGCCTTACTAGAAAGGTAAAAGTATAACTAAAAATTACAAACAACTGAAATGTTAAAAAAGTTCCTGGATCATCCACCATAGATCCTACTTTAAAGCTAGGTACATATCATGATCATTAGTCCATGCATCATGTCATGCCAAATGGTCCAAATCCAGGTACTTTCTAGTCCTAGCTCCCTAAACCTCGATCAATGTTGTATGACTTCTGCACAAAACACAACTAGGTGTGGGAAAAGCCCGTGAAAGGTTAAGAATAATAATTCTTAGTAGGGACCCTGATACCCCGTAGGTCTCGTAAAGATCCATGATGGAAAATACACAAATATTGTATTCAAACCTACTTAGGCATATTCCCATACATATACCTTAGTTATCATGAAATACTCATCTCATTTATGAGGGAAGGATGTCAAAAAGATAACAGCGTGAAGATAGGAAGTACCACACAGGTAAAAGACATTGTTAAAACAGAGTTTAATCTCAAAATCGATTTCAGTGAAGTAAAGAATTACATATGATTAGTCATGAAGCTAGATCATATTACTCTATCAAGAGGCACTAATTCTGACTATACTAGGTCTGACCCACACAGGATCGATAGGTAACTAACCCCCATAGACCCACACAAGATCTGACCCATACATGATTGATACGTAACAAACCCCCACAATAATCCACATAGGATCAGACCCGCCCAGATTCAATATGAACTAACCCACTCTATGTCCCACGTAGGATCTAACCCACACGTGATCAGTATGAATTGACCCACATAGGATCGTGAAGCTCTGACCCATGCAGGATCCGACCCACACTAAATCTGTAGGCACTGACCCTCTCAGGATCACTGAGTGTTGAACCACACATGATCTATCCCACATAGGATCGGTGCTGACCCACATAGGATAACTCGGCACAATCCTCCGTATGATCTGTCTCCAACCTCATCCTCTCTACAATCCAAGGGATTCCTCACACCCCGTGTGCTTGAGTTCTGTAGAATCATCCTTAGAGATATTAGTCATACCACGACCTCCACTATGCTCTAGAAATCCATAACCTAAAGTACCTCCATGTCTTAAGGGTTCAAACACGACAGATGGTGCATCAATCAGACACCTCTTCTGTGAGTCATAAGAGTTTTGGATCCAGGTCCCTAGTCGGATTCAGGATTGATCAAACCAGTCCACACTACAACTATCTCCAAAACTCAAGATGAGTATTGAAAAATTATCATCTTAATAAAAGGATCCCAATTCTATATACGGTTCGACAAACGGACATCCGGTTCTCAAAATATGGCCCTTTAAGTGTTTCTGGGCCCGGTTAGGCCTGCCCTGATCCGACCCAGTATGGGCGGGGCCACTGTGGGCTCAGCCCGCTGGGCCGAGGTCCAGTCTATCCTGTAAGAAGGGAAGCCCACCAAGGGATGCTCGTAAAGGCTGCCCAGTCCGCAAAGGGTGGCCCACAAGGGCGGCACAACCCGTATATGGTGTCCCGTAATGGCGATCCACAAAGGGAGGACAGAAAAGGGTAGATCACAAGGGAGGCCAGGCCCATAGGGATGGTGGCCCAGCAGAGTGATGCACGACCCACTAGGTGGTGGCTCGTTGGGAAGGCGGACCTACCACATGAGGCGTGACCAACAAGAGGGGTCCTCCATAGTTTCCACTGGGGGAGAGACCCCCTGGTTTTCCGGAACGAACTATGTTTGTTCTGTATTCTTCATAGAGGCGACGCCATGTGGCTCCGCTAGGCAGCACATGGATCATGCTGGAGTGGATCTTGCCGATTCCGTCATGGCATCCCGGTGTGTCGGAAAACTTCTCCAGTAGAACGCGACGACTCGCCGCTCCACCACCCACAGTCGGCTGGGGTGCCGGTTGCCTTCCTCCATTTTTTCGTGGTGAACATGCCACAAACCGAGTCCTCCGGTGGTGCACAGGTTGTGACGCCCACTCATTCTGCGGCTGGATGATGTGTGGGCCACCTCCTCTGACCACCGCAGCTAATGTGATGCGGCCCCTTGCTCACCGGCGGTGTGCGACGGCATGCTGAACCTCCCACACGGTCGGCCAGTGCTTGCTATTCTATTGATGGCTGTGGATTTGTGTTGCCACCTCCTCTTACGGCTTGCATTGGCACACACATTCTTCAAAGCTAGTCGGTGTCACTCCACTGGCTGTATTCCATGGAGAATACAACGGTGTAGCCATGTAGCAGAGGGTTTGTGTTGGGTTCATTAGGCCCATGCCCTCTACTTAACTCATAACATGAGGGAGGATAAAGGGTTCAATAATATCAATTGAAACAAACAGGAATTAAACCCCTACTCGGTAATACGATGGAGAACATCCATACTTAAAATTGGGCCATGTTCTTCATTCTTGCAACAGGTTCCCAATGACGCCGCTCATACATCGCTGTTCGGTTCTTGGTTCAGGGTCACCCATCACATCCTGTTGGGATCAGCTCCATCCTCTAATAGATTGGTGTCACAACACTCCATCATCACTTCTCTTCTTGGAGAAGATTTTTTGATACCCCTCCCAAAGATCTATAAAATAAGACAGGGGAGGGTAGGTAACGACATGGAAAATTAATGGAGACACATTAATTAGGAACCTTCTTAATTCCCCAACGACATCGTTACATATGATTGATGGTTCAAGCTCATTATTGGCTTAACATGCAGCTAGTCCCACATTCCACTTTTCTATTAGATGATATGAGGGAAAATAAAATAATAAAATTATTTCATTTCTTTTCTTTTAAAATTTCACAAAACACAACTTTTTCTCGGTACCTTCTGTGGTCAAACTAAATTCCACTTTAAGTGAATCTGGGAAATGAAAATTCGAGGGTGCCCTCATATTTTTAATCCGAACACCGCTTCAATAGTTAGAAAATTCCACTTGTGCATTTACTAAATATATCTTAAAAATGTTTATAAATTTATTCAAGGAATTTCGGGCCTCAGAATTACACGCCGTCAATTTTCGAAGACTTGTAATCATTCAATATAATAAAAATAAAATAAAATAAAAATAGTGGTCTTCACAAAATAGCACTCCACTAATATTATTCTACATCAAAATGATAAACTTCTGAAATGAATAATTCATGCCCCAAACACTAATGAATAGAAAATATATTTTTATTGGAATTGATCCAATGATCCACTACTAATGAATCATTAGAACTACTAAAAGAATGCTGATGTTTCCACATGAAGAAATCAATAAAATATTTTTTATCATTTCAATGTTTTTATGATTAAAATTACTCATAGATAGAGATTGTTTTTTTGAGAATATCATTATGATTTTTCATTCTATCTCGCAAAAAATTTCTTTCATAGGAGTAAAATCATTTCATATTTCATTGTTTCATTTCAAACACATTTTTTTGGCTTCTAAACACTAACTAATACCAAAAAGTATATTGTGAGAAAAATAATCATATTCATAAATATATTTGTCATGAAAAATCATGTATGTGATGTCTAAATCATGAAAAAATATTTTCAATCTATGGAAACTAATGTAATACATCAATATTTTTCAAAGATACAGACCATTATTTTTGTTTAAATTTCCATTATCTAGCCCTAATAATGATGAATAATTATTTCAAGGATTAATGAGATGAGTTTAGGGTTTGTTAATAGTTGGGATACCATTTTTAAATATGATGAAAAAGTTACACGATTAGTGGAAATTGTACTACCTAGCCCATATGATTTTCCTAACCATTCGGTTACAGACAGTGGGGTGCTGGTGGATTTATAGAATTTCTCCAACCATATGACCATTGGATCATGACTGAGGCTGATTATAGACCATCAAGAGATATCTCTTTCATAAGTATTGTGCATTCTTATCTAAAACATTCACCTATCATTTTAGAATTCCCCATTAAAATAAATAATGACACACAATTAGGCCAACTGTGATTCCAAACAACAAGCCTTTTCTTTGGATAAGATACCTAAAATTTCCTTACTAAATTATTTAATAGTCCCCACATTATACATTGTTTCTCCAGTGGTGTGACACTCCTCTTTCACACATGAGATTTCTCCTCCACTATTTATAGATTTTTTGATATATTTATCAATCAAAATCCATATATATTACCATCAAAAGCATTGTAATGCCCTTGGTAAGGTATTTTATAGTCTCCATCCCATTTCTCCTTTGTTACAACCTCTTTTGTGTTATGTTGGTGTCACCAATTATTTTAAAAAATTAGGGTGTCTAATAATGTTTTCATTTTATTCCATTTCATATGTATTCATGATTTAATAATGGATTGGTGGAGTTATATTACATCAATGTATGTCGCCTATGCATTTCTTTCTCTTTTATTTAATTTTTAAATGATGTATTGTTGTTTCACTTGTCTGATCCTTTTGTGAATCTTCATATGTGCTAAATAAATTTATTAAATTGGTTTCCCATTTAATCTGTAACACTATCATATAATAATAACCATCCAAGGGTTGTTCAACTCTTCATTGGACACCCATTTGGGTCTTCCCAACCTAATGTCCTAAAATCCTATACCATGTGTAACAAACAAAAATGGATGTTTCTATTTATAAAATTAATTTAATAAAAATGTTGAATTGGGATAAAATAAAGGAAATGGGATAGGTCCCATTGTGTAATTCTCAAACATGTACCTTTTTCACATGATATAGGCTATAAGACTTCTGCTTAGTATTTTTATAAATATGTCATTATCCATTATGACCTTTCTTATGCTTATCACCATGTCTTCATTCCTCGTAGCATCATTTCATCTATTAAATATTTATGACATGCCTTGTTCATTATATATGTTTTTATTCCGTAGTTGTTTTTTTGAGAATTGGAAGTTACCCATGGGATAGATTTTTATCTTCTGTTATTTACAAGACATCATAATGACACATGATTATATATTTTATATACTGGAATATATTCCTTTGTTGTTTTTCCACACCTTCAATGGTTCAAGGGAGATTACGTGACCTCTTTTATTAATGTCACTGATGGAATATCAATGTTCAATTAGGATCTTCTTGACACATTGGGAGTCATATTTTGTGTTCACATAAAAATGATTATAAGAATATTATGTTATAATCATGAGATACACTGGTTCCTCATGGGAGAATCCATTGAAAGGCTCGTTAGATATATATATATATATATATATATTCCATTCATCAGGTGATACCCAGATCCCTATGTGATATAGATGTTATGAACTATATTTGAATATGCCATGAGTGATAAAATGGACTCCCTATGGGTTTTCTTTTACATACTCCTTGGAATTGGTAATATTGAAGACTCATGTACAGACCCATGGGATACATTATAGTTCACCTTAGATAAACTTGAGACTCCCCCATCGAATTAATCTGATTTTTAATATGTTCCATATTTTATTTTTCTTATTTAAATTATAATCATTCTTATATGATGATAAGAATGTGTGATTTCCAGTACAATGCATTTCCTAGGGGTCTTCTTAGCCTTTTTTATTATTTCACAATGGGCCTTGGATTCATAATATTAATTTTACATATACATCATTTCAGACATCCATCTTAGGATGAATCATGATTTTTCAGTTTGGTGTCCTATTAGGAAACCGAGCCAATCTGTTGATTAATTAATTATTTATTTTCCCCAAAATTATCATTTACTACCCGTTGTTAATTTATTTGTTTCATGAAATGGAATGTTCTAGACACCATGGGTGATGGAGTACAGAGCTTTTATCTCACACCCTTCTTGGGATGCCTTTGGTTCCAATGTATATATCATGGTAGCTAGTGCTGATAATGGAATGTGTATGACTTCTAAGGCTTGATTGATTTGCAGCATTATTATAATGTATGTGGGAAGAGGATTGAGCTTATTCTTAGGATTCTTATTGAATAATGTTTTACACTTTTTGGGATTTTTTATAGAAACCATTATATTCCTATATCCATTGATCCTTATGTAGTATTATTTTTAAAATAATCATGGAAATCATAATTTGTATCTATATATTTATATACATTCCATTGTCTACTTATTTTACATGATTTATTTAAATTATTTCCACTATGTTTGGCATCATGTTTCCACTTCCACTATTTTTTATCTATTATTTCTATAGTTCACACTATATTCTTTGATAGCATAGTGTACCCATGGAAATACCCTGGGCCCTCACTACTAGTCTACAGTCTCTGGAATTTAGGGAGGTGCACCTGTTAATATTTGGCCACTTTCTCGAGTAATAATGAATAGAATTTTGCATCGGGATGAAAAAATATTGTATGAGATCCATTTTTCCACTTTTAATAATATTTGGGTGAGACAACAGACTAAAATATTGAAATTTGGTAATGATACTTTTCTATGGAGTAGTTACCCCACATATAGGGGATCCCCACATGTTCTTGAAATGGGTAAACATCATTGATTATTTTCATTGTAATAGTTTCATTGACTTCACCATTGGATAAAAAACTTGTTTGATTATTTTAGAGTTGATGGTGTTATTAATGGATTGTTATGAAATATGATGATAATTTGTGGGTGTATTAAATAATGCATCATATTTGGTCCCATAAGATTAAAATTACATGCAATAGCCATTCCATATCTACAAATCATTTTTTTTTCATTTTTAATTTTCATTTTTATATGTTAATTATTATTATACCATGAAATGATTTTCATATTATAAAGAGAAATATTGAAAATATTCTTATAGGACTTATAAAAACAAAACTGGGACTTAAATTACATGCTTTCACATAATAGTGTTTTCCTCCATAGGATAAATCAGACACCATATGTAGTGAGTTATGGAATATGAGCGATGGACCATTGGTCACAATGGAGGAAACATGATTTGGTTATGATTAAGTGGATACCACATTTTATATTATAAGGTGTAAGGTCCTTTAGAAATTGTAATCGGTGATTCATATAACTCCACAATTGTAAAAGGATTTAAATTTATAAATTAATTAAAATGATTACCACATTAACAATGAAATGGTCACATTATATGAGGTATGTTGGAAAATGAACTTGACCAAACAGTAATAATGTGTAGCAATCTATGTATCGTTTTTCCTTCATTGACATTTTTCATTCCACATATACCTGAATCTAGGAGTTGGAATAAGGGTTTTTTCTATAGAAGGTAGGAATTGTTCATTCTCTTTCCTTAATGATTTCCTTATCTAGTATTATTATATATTAAAAATCAAATATGGGGAGTGTTCTTTGTAATTATTGGTCAATGATACTACAACATCCTCATTATATATTCCAAGAGAGTCATGATGAGTACACTCTGGATGTGGTGGCCCCAAGCCCACACAATATAACTTATATAGTGACACATCAAGAAACCCCTAATGATCATTAATTGGGAACCAATTCCCAATTATGAGGCAATTTTATCTAGTTTATAACATATATTTGGTGTTCTCCTTAGCCTCACCCTACTATGTTAGATATAACATATGAATTTATATTGCAAGATCCTACCACATTCTTTAGGAATTAAAGACCTTAGGATTCTGTGTCATGGATAGAACCTATGTTGTGGATCTGGGAACATCTTTAGACACCTCAAGAGTGGGGGGAAAACCTGACTACATTAATGTTTCATGATTCATCCATGTGTTGGAGGAACATCATATCTCATTTTAAGTGTTATCAGGGTATGGTCTTGAAATAATTTTAATAATCCTTATATGATCAAAAATTCTTGTAGACATTGAGAGAGGACCATGACCGGGTGTTTTTTCCTCTTTAATATGGAACTATGACCATGCTCTTGTATTCTGCTCATTTCATCAAGCTCCAACATTATCTCATTCTCTTATTGATGGTGAGTTGAAAATTGTGAGGTGTTTTGAGTACAATAATGTGAATGATATATAATTGTATGTGAAAATATTTTAGTTGGAAACCTTTATAGAGATAATGAACGAACCCCAAATTATGGAATTAAATATCATGGAAGATGGAAATGTGATCTAGAGTAGTTCAGCTCCAAGGTAGGGTGATGGTTTATCTTTATGATGGATGCTCTGATTCTAGGGTGCACATGGGGGTAGTACAAGTCAGGTGACATTCAATAAGATATCAATAGTTTTTTAGTTGTATGGTAGGTCCGTCCATAAAAAAATTTCAATCATGAGAAATGTTATTTAATGTCAATCATGAAGTAGGATAGGTCACCTTCAATGATTTTACAAATCTCTCCTAACAACTCGGGAGAGGGGAACCAAAACAGCACATCTATCATGTAGAAGATTTGTGACTTCACAATAGTCTAGGAGTTAGTATTATATCATCTGATATGGATGAGGGGTAATGGTGGTGGCCATGGTAGTTAGGCTCTATATCTTCATCATCTGTAGAGTGAATATTTTCCTGATAGTTTGTCGACATCTAAAGGCTGTGGATCATGCCATGTTTATGTAGTGTAGAAAATGCATGAGAAGAAGGTTCTAGAGCCATATGAAGTTACATGTTCTATTATAATATTTTTAAACATTATTTTATTCCCATTGTGTTATAGGTAGATCACACATGTTCATATTTATTGTGGTTGTGGAATGTTTGGGAAATATAATCGATTACTTTTAAGGCTTCATGTTTATAGACACAATGTTAGGGGTCATAACTGGAGGAATATGCTTGTTTCAGGAGTTACCCCTTGAAATTTGTGTGTATAATTTCATCTTGACTTTTCTTTTTGTTGAGATGAATTATTTTGATTGCATCTTCGGTATGGAATCGATTATGCTTTATCATAGCCGGGTAAATTTTATCATCAGATGGTGTCATTTAGATCACATGAGTGCAGGAAATATGTTCTAAATAGAGAATGGGATATCTAGGAATGGAGAGATATACTAAAGAATACTATTATTAGTAGATTTGTTACACAATTGGAGAGTCTCCTTATGAGATATCACATCATGTAGTAATATATTGGTGCTTTTTTTTAAATTTATCCCCAGACGAGATCCCCTTATAAATTATTGAGAGTTTTTTTGAGTTCATCATAGTTATAGTTGTAACTATTTCATTATTGTTCATTCCTTCGCATAGGATGGAACCAATAGTGCTCTATGAACTCTATTTTTTGAGGTTCTATAGGTGAAGGGTTTTATCCAAAATAACACATTTCAATGGGTTTAACCTATTCTTTTCTCTAATAAGGTGGATGTTACCCTTAGATTGTGCATGGATTTCCACTGATGGAACTAGTTTATTAAAAAAAAAGGTATATACAACCCCATATAGACGACCTCTTCCACCAGTTCTAATGACATACTATTTTCTCCATGAATGATCTAATGATGAAATGCCATTAGGTGTATATGATACCATCATATATACAATGTAAATCATAGTATCCATTGTGATTCATTTTATACAATATAATAAATATATAATAAAAACATAATAAATTGTAACATATGATCCTATATATTTTAGGTTGGTGTATGGATCATCAAATTCATTCCATTAAAAAAATATCATATTCATATAATAATTTATTATATAAGGATTATTGATGATGTATTACTTATTTAATATCCATCCGTGGACTAAAATCAACGGACTTCTGGTTTTCATATAGCAAAAAATATTTGTTTATGAAAGATTTAATTAATCAAAAGAGAAATTATTCAATAAATGGGGTATAATTATAATAAAAATATATGTAGAAATATATATATATATATTTATATATATATTATTGAAATAATAATAGAAGAAATCTTATTATTTCCCTGAAACATGGATTGAAGCTTTTTATTTTGGGTGTTTTTAATATTTGCAGTTCATGTAAAAAAACACAAAGAGATTGTATCCCCATGGATTTTTCTCAAATATAAGATTTTATGAATGAATTATTTTTGTGGAAAGAAAATGGGAAAAATAAAAAAGATATTTAATTGAAGAGGGAGGAATAATGGAATCTATAGTATATTTCTTAGTACACCTCCGCCATTTTATTATAACATCTATAAAGTAGAACATAATAACGTTGGTGGATATAAAAATAAATAAATAGATATATTATTTTGATTCTACTTAAACTATTAATATTTAATATTTTTATTTATCATAAATAATTTCATTGTGTGATTTTGAGTGTAAAATTAGTGATCACATTACTCTTATTATTTTAACATTCAATTTATTATATCGCACAACATCAATGATAATCAATCAACATATCATGAATTTCTATTTATATGGGTTATTTTACTGAATAAATTTATCAAAAATTCACAATTATTTTAAATGTTTAAAGATGTATTTTTTGGAACTATATGTTCATAAATACATCTTTAAATTAAGGGTTATTTAATAGAGTTAACATCTAATGTGTTATTGAATCCATAAAAATTCATCAATAGAATTAGTGAGCATTAAAATAAATAGGTGAAATTGTTTCACAAGGATTATTGTACTAAAATGATTAAATAGTGATAGGTATTTGAATATTATGTAATTAAAATAGACCTTATCTCTTACAATTAAGTAATGTTTCTGGAAAATATACCAAACCAATTGTTTTTTTAAATTATTACTTCAATATTAGTTCCATTTATTATTTCTATTTTCTTTTATCAAATTTGAAATCATGATTACAATTATATTCATTAAACAAAAAATTATAATAATAAAAAAACATGTTGATTTTTTTAGTAAAGCCTAAATATTATTTTTCTTTTTTTTCAATAACTTTTAAGGGGAAGTGAGAACTTATGCCTCTACAAAATACAAATCTTCAAATAAAATAATAGTTAGACTAACCATTGAAAAATAATTTAATTCTATTAGATGCATTATTCCTCTGTAATTTAGAAATAATTTTATTTACCTCTAATCCCAGATCATCTTTAATAATGTCTTCGAACAAGAAAGCTATCGTGTCCCATGTATGTAAGAACTTCTCTATGTTTAACTTTCATGCATTGAATCTACTTACCGATATATGATATTACATGTCGATCCAGTTCATCTTTACCTTATTAGTTTCAAAACTTAGTAATCTATCAGCTATATTATCACTATAATATTTCATGGTGTTGATGGGATGATATTTCATCATCATTTATTCCTCGAATTGGATAATAGTTTCCCACAACTCCCCTTAACCTACAGCCTCAACCAAGTCTATATTGACCATGTTGGAATATATGTTCATCACCTTGGAAACCTTCAAGATGTATCCTTCTACCTATATCTGATTTCATTCATACCTAACATCAGTATCCCGATCATTCTCCTTATAAACCCAATACTCAAACATTTAATAATAATATAAAAAGTTTGAATGCATTTCGACTACCTGATCACTTGTAGTGGGAAGTCCATCCCATCCATTATACCTTAGCTTATTGAATAACCTAGTCCCTATTGGTTTAGGAAATTGTGATTAATCTTTTTCCCTTTAGATTTATTCCCCATGATTACAATTCTCCCACAACCCTGAAACTCAGTTTCCCATCCCCCTTGTTTCTCCAAGGGGTTTGGAGTCCAATTCTATAAATACCATCTCCACCATTAGTTGCCACTGGGCTGGATTTCTCATCACCCTTCTTCATCTCAAATATTCCTTTACCTTTATATGTATTTTCCAAAAATTGAGGGCATATATTTCCTAAAAAATGGTAAGGTATGTTTAGATACTCCTTGACTGGAGTCGCCACCTCTAAACCTTTAAAATGATTTCTAGTTATAAAATTCAAGATTGGAATTCTAGAACATCGCATGTCCATAACTATAATCAAATAACCATTCCCATTCTATGTGCCCTACTTAGAAATTCCATGTTCAAATAAGGATGTTGGGTGGCCCTCTCTTTTTTCCTGTAATAGAATCGTACCATCACATATCCAAACAACCTTTTTATAGAAAGTGAGATTTGGTAAATCTCTTCTTGGATTTAGGGAGCCAAAATATGAATCCCTTGTAATGCCTTCTAGTTTAGATAGGACCTAATTTTCCTAAATGGGACAATCCAAATCACTACTCAAACATTCAAATATTTTTGAAACTTTCAGGTTGTGATTCAAGGTTCTCTCTTTTACAATGAAAATATTATTGGAAAAATTCTCAAAACCCAATTGACAAAATTTAAGAAAATCAAAACCATCTTGATAAAACAATCATCAATCATGCTTCTTTTTATGTTATTACCTACATGATGAATCAATATGTCCTTAGAGATTAAAGGAACAATTGAAAAATATCTATGACACCAATACAGTAGCTTGTTTGTAGATGAATTATCTCCCAAAAATATCTATACCCATTCCATTAGCAGCTTGGAAACATCAACTTCAACACACACAAGAAGAGAAATCAGGTGACAAAAAAAATTCATATAGCTATCAGATCATATATTATGGCCATCTAACTCACAATCATATGAATAATGAAAAGATATTCGAAGGGAAAAAGAAGTTTTGGGAAGCTTACCCATAATTCTTAAGAAGGAGAATCATGTTTCAGGTGAATATCATATAAGTAGTGAAAGATGTTGAAGCGACATCCATTGCAGGATCGAGGAGCTGTATACCAGGAAAGGATCAAGTTTTTCACCGATGAAAAATAAATCATTATGTTTCAATTATCTAGGATCCCAAGTTTCATAATCTCTTGAAGACCCCATGATCCAAATATGAAACTAATGAACGAATCAACCAAAGGATAATAGTGTCTGAAACAAGAAACCAAGGTATGATCCAGAAGCCCTAAATCATCATTAAACTCTGTTTTTGAAATATCCAGCATAAGTGAGCAGTAAAAAATATCTAGAAAAATCATTAAAATGGTTATGGATTTGAATGGTGGAAGAAAATACAGGTTGTGGGATGGTTTAAAGGGATGAGGTGGGGAATCTAAAAAGGGCAAAGGAAGAACACCCTACCCCATCAGAGAGAGGGAGGCATCCATGGTTAAAGCCATCGTCACCTAGGGTTTCATCAAGAGGAAGCACTAAGGCTATGACTAGGATATTTGGTCTGAGTAAAAAAACATGATAGGTAACATTGGTTTTCCAATATATTTTGTCCTCTATTTATGTGTTCAAATCTTTTATAGAGAAGTGAAAATTAAAATTGAATGAGAAGAAGAAATAATACAATATTATTGAATAAAATGAGAGTATTTTTATCATTTTTATAATGAAATTTTCTTATTTAAAAAACAATTTCATATATTTCACTCATGGAAGTAAATTTCTCTTACTCAACAGATGTTTCAAACTATTTTCAGGGAAGACAAAATCAATGAATATTTTTCCTATTTTATGATATTGTTGGTGTGTCCTTATGAAAATATTTAGATCATTGATGTTGAACAATTATCATTTTATGTAAATAAATCATAGATGAAACCACATTTATATTATGATTCAGGGTGTAACAAATCAAATCATATTTATGGAAGATAGAAGATGAAGGTGGAATTATTTACTTCACAAAATGATCACTTCATTAGTGGAATCACCCCAACTAGATTTAGTTTATTTTTTCATTATTTTTTTATTTTTCTAAAATTTCATATCATAAAAAAATTATCATTGTTTTGGATGAAATGTGCATATAAAATATAATTTTGACATAATAATAATCTCATAAGAGCTATAGTGGAAAATATAAAACAAACTAGAGGTTTATTTTTCTATTATAAATTTTAAAATGTTCTATAACATGAATTAGAAAATTGAAGAAAATTTATAGAGATATATCTTTTTATGGGGTTTTCCTGGTTATCTATCATCGCTTGCCTAATCCAGTGATTTTCTTCATTAATGTCCCATAGAGATCATCAGTGTTTAGTGTAGTGGTTTCACAGTATATATCTATGTTTTGGATCCAAAGACGCGAAGATAGGATAACAAGATGGTATTAGGAAAATGGTATGAATCTTGTCAATGGTTTTATGGGGGGGGGGCAATAGGTGGTGGTCATAGATTGGGTCTATGACTAAGCTCACCTATTATTTGGTACCCCTATACAAGATAATAATAAACCCATAAAAATTTTCTTTTTAATAAAATAGGAAAAACATTGTAGTTGTATTTAAGGAATTTTTATATTACAAGAGTTAGTGGAGAACATACATAAAATAAAAATAAAATTATCATTTTCCACCATTAATTCCACTCACTGTATTCAAATAAACACCCAACCTTCCTCTCATTTATCCTTTGACAATTTTTTATTACGTTTCATTTATTAGCGGGATTATCTCTCAAAAATATAATTAACTTTAATGCATTTACAATATTATAAGGGTTGGTTTATAATAGTAATATTAGGTAAGGTAAGAGTTCATATAACATCTCCAATATAGTTGCATTTGGACAGGGAAACACTATTTTAGCACAAAAATCAACTCCAACTGAACTCTATTTTCATCTTCAAAATAGAATTTTGGTACAATGTAGTTATAATATAATAATAACAAATGGTTTATATTTAATGTTATAAAATATTTTCTAATCAGTATATTTAATTAATTTTTACATTTTATTATTCACGTATTAAAAAAATCAACAATATTATTAATGCTCCTTTTGATATATGAAAAATAATATAATTATTCGTCTTATTATTTTTAAAAAATTTAATCAAATAAATAAATTATTTATTTTTAATTATTCTACCTAATTTTTTATTTATATATATAAATTGAAATTTATATAATAATAATCATATAATTAGTGAAAAATACTTATATAATTAATAAATTATATATTATATTTACATTAGTCTAAATATCATGAAATATTTTATATATATATATATTATTCATTTATTAATAATGTTAAATAATGTTAAAACAATGTTATGTAAGGGGAACTAATGTTAAATAATGGTAAATGAAAGTTATGGATAAAATTAATGTTATGTAAATGTAAAAAATGTTAAGGTTATACAAATTTAAATAGGGGAAACTAAATATTTGTAAGGGTAAACTAAATTTAAGTGTGAAATAATGTTATGTAATGGTGAACTAATGTTTTGTTAGGGTTAAAAATGTGCATAAAGGTGAAAAATGTCAAGAAATTTAAAACAATGTAACGTATGGGTAAACAAAAGCTATGTATCTTTAAACTATGTTTTATAAGGGTAAAATAAGGTCAAGTATGTGTAAAATAAAGTTATGTATGGGTAAACTAACGTTATGTAAATATAAAAGAATGTTAAGGGTAAAAGAAAGTTAAGGGTTACCTAAAGTAAACTATGGGTGAAATAGGGTTATGTAGTGGTATAACTTATCAAAATTAAGTGAAAAAATAAAGTTATGCATCGGTAAACTAAATCTAAGTAAGGGTAAACTAAAACTATGTAAAGGTAAAAAAAATTATGTAACTGTAAAATAATGTTCAGTAAAGTTCAGAAAAAGTTATGAATGATTAAAAAAATAAATGTAAGGGAAAGGTAAAGCTAAATAAGTGTAAAATAAGGTAACTAATGATAAAATAAAGTTAATTGGGGGTAAAAAAATTTTAATTTTGTGAAAACTAAAGTTATATATGGGTAAAACATAGTTATCTAAGGATAAAATAATGTATTCTAAGGGTAAAAAAGATAATTGAGGGTAATAAAAAGTTATGCATGGGTAAAAAAAGTTTACTAAGGGTAAAATAATATTAAGGGTAAAATCAAATTATGTAAGGGAAAAAAGAATATTAAGGATGATAAAAAGTTAGGTAAGGTAAAACTATAGTTAGTTAAGGGTGAAACTAAATATAATTATTCTTAAACTAAAACTATGGAAGGAAAAAACTAATGTTATATAAGGGTAAACAAAAAATGTTTAAGGGTAAAACAATGTTAAGTAAGGGTAAAAAAATCTATGTAACTTTAAATGAACATGATTTGAATGCACCAATTATAAATCCAAGGGAAGTGATAGCTCTAATTATTAAGATGATGACATATAAATTTTTTTCTTTTCGATACTTAATCATTCAACATAGAAAAATCACTTATAAAGATGATCGTATCTTACTCTAAAATGCAATAATTGAGCATCATTTGCACTGATATGTGGGTTTATAAAATTATTTTTAACTGAGTATCCATTGAAACTTTCTTCATTTTTAATTGAATATCATTTTTAATATAAAAATATTTAATTTTATTTTATATTTTATAATTAAATAATTCGTACATTTGTAATTTAATTTAAAAATTATTCTTATATATATTTGATTATATTATTTTATTAAAAATGATTTTTTAATATACAAATATGTAATTATTATTAAACAGTTTTTTTTTAAAAAAATCACTTAACTAATTAAATCAAACACACGTAATTATAACTAAAACACAAAATATTTATTTATAATTAAAATAAATAATAATTTAGAATATTGAAATTGATATTGTTAAATAAATATTTAGCATTTAATTTAATTTAATTATTAATCAAACCTCATTTAATTTCATCTAATTATTAATATTAACCAATAAAATAATATATAATGTTGGTAAATTTTTTGAAAATATAATAATTTTAAAAAATGTGTTGAATAAAAGGAATAATAAAAAAAATATAAGGAGGATATTCAATGAATATTATTTTTGTAGTTGAAAATGATGTAATTGGGTTCGATAGGGTTTTAATATTTATTACCTCAAAATGGAGTAAACCTTTGATAAAATGTTGCACTTGGTTATAGGTTCTCCTATTACACTTTTTTTACTCTAGACTATAGTTATTTTTTTATGACCTCATTTTTAAATAAATTTCATAACCACTGATTATTACATTTAAATATTTTGGTAATATATTTTTAATATTATCATTGATTGATTACCCATTCCTTATAATGGTATCCTTTTAATTAATTGTTATTATACTGAAATTATCCCATTATTCATGAAAATGAACCGTGATTTATAATTTAAAAACAATGTATATAGTTATGTATTGTTATTTTTCATGTGGATTAATCATTACTACATTTTTTCCTTGTTATAATCATTTATATATTTTTAACTATTCAATTTGATAACCGCCTTATGAATACCATTACATATATCTTCTGATAAGAAAAACATGTGTGCATCATAATAATTGTATATAACGATGGGGGGATGTTATGGTTTGGATGAAAAATGGTAATTTTTAGTAAATAGGGGTTATTAAACCTACAGAGAATTCCAAATAAAGTTTTCATTCACCATTTACTATCCATTAAAGAAAAAAAAATTAGTAGCATCCTTGGTTTTGATTTCAATTTCTTATACAATATTGACACCTTGATTATCCCTTCATATTATTCATTTTTAGTATTATTGAGTTATAGAGATTATATAATCATTAAATAATATTTTAAATAATATAAAGATTAATTTTTATTCATGATTCATCGTCTAGATACCATTATAATCCATTGATTACAGATTACACATCCTAAATCCAAAATCCCAATTTTACATGTTAATATCCCAACTTCCAAAATCAAAATCACCATAATTTGTGTGGCACGGGCGTGGAAAATAATAATGAGTATATTTGATCACTAAATATTTATTACTCTATTGACTTCATGAGCCTGAAAATATGTCACAAAAAACAAACAAAAAACATATTACAACTAATGAAAGTAATTCATTACAAAAATCGGTTTTACTTCATTCACCCAAATATGAAATGTATATCCAAATTCGAAAATTATTTTAATAGTAAGCAAATAATAAATCAACAATAAAAGGGGTCTTAGTTCTAGTTTTTTTATATTATAATTGTTTTAAAGTGTGGCTAAATCATTTAGCGGTGGTTATGAAAACATCCACAAAGTTCATGGTTGTAAATCATTCAATGGGGGTTATTATTTTTTAGAATTGATTTTTGTGGGTGGTGTTTTTTAAAAATTTAACAAAAGTTTTGATTTTATTCAACAGTGGTTTTTAAAAAATTTATTACCTGAATAAGAATATAAACAATATAAACATAACCATCATTATTATATATTGGGTGGTTTATATAAACATCTGTAAATAATGATTTTATGAAATTTATTTAATGGTGGTTGTTGTAAAACACTACTAAATATTTTTCTTAAAATATAATTTAATTAAAATATTTATGAAAAAATATAAATATAAACTCTAACATGTAATAAACTGGAATATAAAGTCTTAGTTATACCATCATACATAAATTATACATCCAAAATCTTATATACATATAACTTTAGTCACTATATAATCACTCAAATCATAACCCCAATCAACAATAGCTTATTAATATATATATATATATATATATATATCATGTCCAAAAAACAATTTAGGGACAATATACATCAATATAATGACCTCTTATTCATCCATCTACCTCCATATCATCTCATCAACTAGAACTGACCACCTCAACTCATTAATTGTAATAAAAAAGAAATAAACTTAAAATTATATATAATAAATATGAATTACAGTAGAATCATTGATAAAATTTAAACATGTGAACAAAAACTATTGAAAATTACCACTACCTTATGGAGAATGTCATGGATTATAATGGATAACCTCCTACCAATAGCTGATAGATATCACTTATAATAAAAACTAGAACATTTAAGAAAAGAAATGTGAAAGAGAAAATACACAAAATATATTATGAAAGTTGCACAAAAAATGTGTTATTAATTTAACCAATCAAAATAAATTTTAACATAAAAACAATATATCATGAAGAAAACATTGAAAATATAAACATATATATTTATGAAATGATTCAACACGTGAAACTGAAAAGTGATAAGTATATAATAATCTAATTAATTATTAATTCGACATGTGGTGTGCAAGAAATGTACTTGATAAAAAAATTAAAGAATTTTATGTCGTAATATGTAATATATTTTTAAAATAATACATCGGTGGTTGTATCAGGATTTCACATCAATCATAGGTATTTTTATATGGGTTTGATAGATACACGTGTGGTTTAGTGTTTTAAAACACTAAAAATGATTTTACAATGTTCACAAAAAAACCACAACTCATAATTACATTTTTTAGTTTCTACATGACAAAAATCAACATATTATCATCAACCTATGATTTTAGGGAAATTAGATGTCATTTTCTTGGTTTTGAACCTCTCACACAAGTTTTAACGGCTATTGTATCTCAAAAATCTATTTCTGGAGTCATTCTAACAACATTGTACATCAAGTTGACATGTTGTCTATGCATACACATAAAAAATAAATTAATTTCCGTTTTTTAATTATTTCACAGCAATCTGAGTTTGTTTTCAATGGTTTTTACTGCTACATGCATGTTTTAGTGTTTTAAATCACTAAAAATGTGTTTATTTCCATCCTTAGAAAACTGCATGTCGTACTGATTTGTATTCAGTTAATACATTTAGAAAATAAATATACATTATTTTTCTTATTATTAAATTGAACACCAACATCATTTTTCTAGTATTTAACACTGACACACATTTTTATAGGCTTCGGTACCTTTAAAAACTATTTACCGAGTAATTCGGACCACAACTGCGACACCAAGTTTTTCATATCATGCTTTTGATTCGGTTTTTTGTAAATACTAATCTATATCTCTGGATTTGGGTGAGATGAATGTTTACATTTAAATTTCACTCTATGTATAATCATCCTACCATGGTTACCCCATAGCTTGTTTCGGTGTTTTGGAGAAAAGGCAAGTTAGATCATGATTTAGGCCAAAACGTAAGCTCTTTTCTAGATTTAAAAACATATTTTGTTTATTTTAAATATTATTATTTTATTATTATTATTTTTTAATTAATCCTATCACGTGACCCCATGATCCCTAATATCACCCCTCATGTTCCATTTTCCCTCTGTGAAAGCCATCTACAATAGGGATTAGGGTGAACTTCCACAAGCGTTCTCAGATCATCCAAATTTGAAGAGCTAATTTGTTTGATTCATCAATAATTATTTTTTACTCTCTTCCCCATAAATATTAATTCTCTAGTTCTCTAAAATGTACGGAGGATCTCCCATTACTTCCAAGACATTCCCTCTCTTCTAAGGGTGTGAATCTAAGGGATGATAAAGAGTTCTCTTGATATCAAGGAAAGTTTTCTTCTCCTTTCTCCTTCTAATTTCATTATTTCATTGATATTTATTAATATCTGGTCATAAAATAGCTATGGTTATGTTATCCCATGATTTTTTATTGTGGTTGTTCACGTTTTAGAATGGTATTCATAGGTTTAGGGTTTGTAAACCCTTAGAAGGTGTTGTCAGGTGTGTGTTTCCATTCCGCCAAGGATTTACAATAGGTTACGCATTTCACAAGTCCTTATTATTTTATATTGATCCTTTTTATGAAATTTTAACCCTATAAAAATTATGATTCTTGTATTATAATTGTTTAATAAATTTATTTCATGTTCAAAGGGGTGTCTATACATTGTTTTGTGAAAAATAATTTGGTTTTGTTATAAAAGTGCACACCAAGTGTTTGTTTAAATGTTTTTTATCTTTCGCACTCGATTTTGATGCTCATATCTTGGTTTTCCATTTAAATAAATTTTTGACATGAAATTTTTTTTGATGACCTTTATAGTGTTAAATAGATATGGTTTGATTAAATGTTGCATGTAATATTTTTTAAAAAGTGCCTGGTTGGATTTGGTGTGCTCAAGTTGGTATAAAATGATTATTTTGGAATATGAAAAATATTTTAAGCATGGTAATGAGTGTTTTTTGGGTCTTTATATGGATTTATAATGTGTAATTTTTTTATAAACAAATGGGTTTGTGTTTATAACTTTTTTTGGCCTGATTTTCTAGAAAATTGCCTCTTTGGAATCCTTATAAAAATGGTATAGCATTGAATGTGTAACCCAATATATAAAAGGGATTATATATATATATTTCTACTACTAATGCTGTCTGTATAACACTTTATAAAATATTAAAATTTTCCCTTTGATAAAATTTTTTTGGGTAAAATGCTTAAAGTCTTATTTGGCATTTTTCTTAAGAAAGTGGTTATCATGTGTGTTCCATGCATGTGGCAGCTTGTGGGATCATTTTATGATTCATGAAATTGTTATATTAAAGCGTTTTAGGGTTTCCAATCCTGTTTTGATATGGTATTGGTTGAAATATTTCTTTTAAAGGGCATCTATGAATGTATTTTCTGCTCAAATCCTCATTATACTTCTTGAAATTGTTTTATGAATGTTTTAAGAGGTTTATTGATTTGTGAAGATATGTGGAACATATTTGCAGGATGTTTTGTGTGTGTTTGATTTGGAAGTGGTATTTTCATGTAAACTTTGTATTATATAACATGTGTAACTCGATTGAGAACAAAGAGAAAATCTCAGGTATTTAGGTGGGCAGACGTGTACTGGTATGCGAGTGATCTGGAGTTGTTTTGTCCCTGTTTCACATAGAAAGTTTTATGACTAAAACACTGAATAAAATATGATTATGATGTTTGGGACCACTAGGTTATGGGTATTATACCCTACTAGTGAATCATGTGCGACAATGGATATTTGTTATGGTAATTTTTTAACCTAGATATGAGGTACCTAGGGCCCACAATGAACTAGGGCCTAGGGGGGTTCCCATGACAACTTCTCATTGGATATTTTTTACTCAGCATCATAATATGGTGTTTTTGGTTGGTAAATTCATAATAATGTGTGTTCTATTTAAACATTTACATTTTTTGAAGTAACCCTCATTAAAACTTTTTTCATTTTGAAGTTGCATCTATTGAAATTCGTTACTATCATTTCCTATTCATGAAAACATGAAAGAATTTTACATTATTATGTTTATCTCATGGACCCTTGTTTGTAGAACACACCTTTATATATTTCATTTCAATCATGAAATCTATGCTTCTTTTATTTAAAAGGAAGTTCATTTGGAATTGAATATCGGGCTAGCCTACTGGGGTTTACTACTCAAGCCTATAGTCTTCTTCTATTTTTAGCCATTGTGATGGTTTCATCTTGAGTTTGATCACCTTGGGAGATGTGTGATCATTGTGTTTGAGAGTGTCCCGTGGGGTCACATAGGGTTAATTGGTTTTCAGTTTTGGTCGGCGGGGTTTCCTGATTTAGTTGTACTTTCAGTTTCATGTAAATATGATGTTCAGTTCAATTTTACATAAATGTATATTGGGATGTCCATTTCTTAATGCTATTCATTTAATTGTTTATATTTAGGATAAATCATTCCCATGTAACTCTATTGGTGCCCTTGGTGCTTGTCTCCATCTCGGGAGGATTGGGAATGCCTATCGGGACTTGTCGTGGAGCGGCCTGGGTGACTGGTTCAGGGTTGACCAGAGCTGGTTCGTGAGAAAATGGTATCAAATGAGCTTAGCTCTTAGTAGACCTTGATTTTTAGAGCACCCTTTTTATTTAGTGGATATCAAGGTATATGGAGTATGATTTTTGGGACTTGAAGGGTAGGTGCGGGAATATCATCACAAACTCTTTATCATTCTGATCCTTAGTTATCCAGGGGAAGTCCAGATTTATTAGTTTATTTGGTTCTTGTTGATTTTTTGGTGTTGGGATACCACAAGGGGAGCTGTACTAATAGTCTCTATGAGATTATAGGTCCCAAATATCCTTGTGGAGTCCGGACATGATTCTAAAAAGTATCCTTGTGTTGGTGGTGTCTTTGACATATGTGTTCCAACAATATGGTCATGTCACCCACCAACATTTGATCCCTTTTTGGGTCTCTTATACCTTTCTTGAATTCGGAATTTTGTTTTGACAATCCCTGTGTAAGAATATTAGAAATGGATTTGTAAGGAATGATTGGTTGTCGAGAAGTGAAAAATGGGTTTTCAAAATTTATTATGAGAAATGTTTTAGAATTTTGGGTTTTTTGAAACAAGTCTTGGGGATAAAGTGAAAATGATTTAATGGGAATGAATTTCATTAATATAAACTTATTATTCGTTAAAAAAAACATGTTTGGAAAACATGGATTATTTTAAAGTGGATTTGAAACTTTTTTTTAAATGGGGTGTTTTGTCCTTTTGAAAATTGATTGAATTTTATGAATTGGTTTTGGGAATTGGTTTTGAGAAGTTTCTATTTTTCTAAAAAGGGTTTTGACATTTGTGGTCATTGGATTATGAAAAGAGACCTTCGTGATTTTTTAAAAATGGGAACGGGTTTTTTGAAAGAAATGTTTGTTATGGAAGTTTTATTAAATTAAATAGAATGTTTTTAACCTAGTGGTTCTTATTGATGTGTTTTTTCTATTTTGACATCAAAAAAAAATTTGTCTTGGTGGTTAGTGTTCCTTTGGAAGGTGCTTCATTTTTTAAATGCGTTGAATAATTTTCCGTCAAAAAATGTTGTTATGTTTTAGCCTTTTATTATTTCATAGGTTGTCAGATGCATGGTTTTATGGATATATGGATGGAGGGATGGTATGTAATTGTGGTTGAGTGCCATGTGTTTCATGAAAATGTGCACGTGAGTGATAATTGATGAAACACCATTAGTGAATGTGCAAATCCACCAAGGTAGACTATTTTTAAAAAGTTTTTGATCTCAAAATGTTTTGGGTTTGTTTATAAATCGATGGTTATATGGATGGTTTTTTCTTATGTATTATATGTGTTGTTTATTCAGTATGCTTCCTAGTTATATGGAAGTAATACTCTTGTTCTTTCTTGAGATGGGATCCTGTTGGTGGCTCAGTTTTGGATAAATGTTTAGTGAGTTTCCAAATATGTGTTAGATGTTGTGATATTTCCAAATATATTTCTCTATTGGAAATACTTCTAGTAGATCAACCTAAGGGTTCTTTATCGTGTTTCAAAAGATAGATACACCTGTTAAAATAATTCCTCGACCCATTTTCGGAAATATAGAGTTGTTTGGGATCAATTTATAGTTCCTTTCTATTATGATGACTCTCTCAGTTATACCGATTGTGTTTAGTGTTTCTTGGTGTGTTTCATTGCGTTCCATGATCATTTCACTCCTCATTCTATGTAAGTTATAATGTTAGTGTGTATCCATTACTATACATTGGATACTGGTGTTTTGTTTGATCTAGTGTGTTTCATGAGGTTTGTGAATTTTTACTCCTGAATTTAGTGCAACAGATGCTTCACACATCATGTCCCCAGCCATAGGCCTCAGACTGAAGCATTTCATGGAGTCAAAAAATTGCTAGAGGTGTGGGGAGCCCGAATAATCTTCTTCCTCCACCATTTTGTGAGGTAGTTTCTATTTTTCTATTGTGGTTCCACATCACTATGAACATCCTCTTATTTTAAAGAGCATGTTGTAATGACCCCTCATGCAATGTATATTGTTATGCCTTCTTAGATGTGGGATTTTTATCAATGTCCATGTGTTGGCTGCCAATGTGAATTGGGGGTGCTCTTGGTTTTACATGTTCATAGTTGGAGAGTTTTTGGTGGTTCCTATGTTTATTTTATGGTTTATGTGTCCCAACTATTGGGTTCTATTCCTTACACACCCCGAGTAGTGGTGTTTTGATCTGTGCTGAAACTGTTGGCCCAGTTCTGGTCCTCTCTGTTCAGGAGTGGGTGGTCTAAATGTTCATGTTGTAACCCTCTAAACCTGGGTTTCTCGGATGTTGTGTGGGATATTTTGTGGACCTGTGAGAGTGTATATTCATTCTAGTTCTTTGTTCATTTCTAGTTAGACATTAATGGTTTAAATACCCACTATAGGTCTCGAAGTTCTTTCCATTAAAGATCTTCCAGATATTAGATTTGATTTAATGGTGGTTATCCTATTCCAGCATCCACCCCCACAAGTCATTGTCTTACATTATTTAACATTGGATTGGGTGATCATTGGGTTTATTGGGAGAAGGCCCAACAATTTGGTTCTTGGATTGGTTGTGGAGGTGGTGGTTTGATAATTCCCTTCATTCACAGGAAGTGGTTGTGAGTTTGTGTTTTGTTTCGGAAATAGGATTAAGATCCTATTATAGTGGATGATATGTCCTTGGATTGAGACTATAGACTTAAAGAAACCCTTAGTTTTTTATCTGTTAGATGAAAAGTCTTATGGATTTCCAGAGGCAAAAATCTTTAATCGTGGGGATAATTGTCACACTAGGTTTTTCATGATAAGGTTTTAATTTGGTTCGTTAGCAATAAAAATACTTTTCTGGGGTTTTGGGTGAGTTTAATGTTGAATTTTAATGTTCCGTCTATATAAAATCATCCTACCTTGGGTTCCCCATAGCTTTTTTGGGTGTTTTTGGAGAAAAGGGTGGTTACATCAAGATTTGGGCCAACCTGTGAGCTTATTTACAGATTTAAATAAATATTTTGTTTCTTTAATATCATATTCATTTTTTAATATTATTCAGTAATTCTACCTCTCTATGAATCCCAAAAATACAAGGCACACCTCCATGTTCCATTTTTCCTCTTTGGATCTCATCTTCATCTAGGATTTGGGTGAACTTCCTGAAGATTTCTCAAATCGTCTAGATTTGAAGAGGTAATTTGTTTCCATAATAGGTCAATCTTTTTTAACTATTTTCCCTCAAAATATAATTTCCCTAGATCATCCAAACCTAAGTAGCTTCTCTATTAAGTTCCAAGTCATTCTCTCTCCTCAAGGGGTGTGGATATAAGGGGTGATGAAGAGTTCTAAAGTTATCAAGGTTAGTTTTCTTCTACGTTCTCTTAATTCCTCTTCCTTCACCCATTATTTCTTGGACCACTCTTCCACCCTAGTCATGCGCTACCAAGGGTTATTTTATCCCATGATTTTTATGGGGTTTTTTCTCATTTTGGTCTGGTACTCATATGTTTATGGTTTATTAACCATAGGATGGTGTTATCAGGTGTGAATTTCCATTCCTCCAAGGATTTGAGGTAGGTTCCCCATTGAAAATGTCTATGTTATTTAGGATTAAACCTTTTCAGGGTATTTTCACACTCTAAAAATTATAATTATTGTTTTATAATCCTTAAATAATTTTATTTGGTGTTCAACGTTGTGTTTATACAATGTATTGTAAAAAATAGTGTGGTTTTGTTATAAAAGTGAACAACAAGTGTTTATTTAAATGTTTTTTTCTTTTTCACCATGTTTTTTTAGAAATTTTCTAGGAATTTAAATAATTTTTGGTATATTCAATTTGTTTTTATGAACATTATAGTGATAAATATAATTGTGTTCATTAAATGGGTGAACATGTACTAGTATTATAGTGATTCAAAGTGGTTTCATCCTTGATTCACGTAGAAAATTTGACAATTAAAACACTAACTAAACGATGATGTTGTTGTTTTAGACCAATTGTTTATGGTTACTGTTCCCTGCTATTAGGTCGTGCATGAGAATGGTTATTCTTTATTGTTAATTTTACACTGAGATACGAGGTACCTATGGCCCACAAAGAACTAGTTTTTAGGGGCGTCCCCATGTCTAGTGCTCATTGGATAGTTTTTACTCACTATCGGAATACAGTGTGTTTGGTTGGTAAATTCAGTAGCACTTATATTCTATTAAAAAGTGTACATTCTTTAAACAATCCCTCTTGGAAATTGTTTTCATTTTGAAGTTTCATCTCTTGAATTTGGATACTAGAATTTCATGTTTATGAAATCATTCAAGCATTTTACATTATAATGTTTATAGTAGGGAACCTTGTTTCGAAATCACACTTTTATATATTTCATTTCAATAATGAAATTAATGTTTCCTTTTTTTAAAGGAAGTTCTTTAGGAATAGAATATCGGGATAGCCTACTATGTTTTAATACTAATGCCTATAACTTTATTTTATTTTTATCCCTTGTGCAGGTTTTATCTTGTGTTCGATTATTGTGGGAGAAGTGTGGTAAATTTCTTGGAGAGTGAATAATTGGGTCACATTGGGTTAGTTGGTTGTCAGGGTTGGTCAGTTGAGTTTCCTGATTTAGTTGTACATTAAATTTCATGTACAATTTTTTTCAGTTCAGTTTTATAATAATGTTTATTAAGTTGTTCATTTATTTACATTGTTTATATAATTTTGTATATTTGGAAAAAATAGGTACCTTTTCACTCTATTGATTCCCATCGTGCTTGTCACCATCCCAGAATTATTGGGAATGCCTCTCTGAACTTGTCATGGGGTGGCCTGGGAGATTAGTTTAGGGTTGACCTAGGTTGGTTCGTGACAATAACCCATGTTGGATTGATATGTTTTTAATATGTAAACATCAAAAATAATATATCAATTTTTTTCTTTTAATCCATGTTAAAATAAGGTCATTTTCTGTGGTTGTGAAAGTAACATGTCTGTTTTTGTGTTTTAATACGCTAAAAAGAATTTATGGGAAAATCATGAAAACATTAACTCGGAATGACCTATATTTGGTACCTATATTTACGAAATCAACATATGGTCATTTTAATAGGATTTCATATAATTTAGAAATAAGTTTCTTGGTTTTTACATGCTAAAAAATGTCTTTAAAGGATTTGGAACCCTTAAAATTTATTTACCAAGATAAAACCTTGAAAATGATATTGGATTGTTTTCAATCATTTGGATAATGATCTATAATTCATTTTTAAGGTTTATTAACCAACCACATTTTAAAATTAAACATCATGTGGTCGGTATAACTCCAAGAATTTGTTTTCAATATAAAATATTCATTTGAGTTTTATGTAGCGAATTTGATTATGTTCTTTGGAAATGTGTAGATTATATATGGAATTTGAAATTTACTCGAGAAGGATGAGCTATAAGGCTATAAATATTATTGGGGATCATATCAGTCATCCAATGAAATAATGAAACTAAATCATATTCAATTTTCAATGATGATTGATCTTATCATTTTCCAAAAGAGTCTTGTTCTTTCAATTTTTCTTTCTTTCTTAAAATATTTATTTCTGATTACTAATCAACAAAACTAATTGGACACCCACCGGGTGTAGTGGTAAATGATGATGCCGCCCAACCAAATATATCTAATTGATTAGGGCAATAACTCACCCATCATTCCTGTTCCAAATTCTCTTTCACTAAAACAATTGCAACTATATAGTTCTATGAAACTGATGACGATTGTGAATGGTTCACAACAAATAATTTTTGAATTTTAATGTGTTAATAAAAAAATCTTAAAAACTATTTTTTAATTTATCTTAAATTCATAATATTATCTAATTAATATATTTTTCATTACTGTATATTGTTATTCAACTACTATAAAAACATAATAATGAAAATTAAATTATAAAAAAACAAGTCTTAAACAAAATTAATTGTGGTCATCTAGATAAATCAAATGATAAAAAATTTACATAATTTGACCAATGTATCTCACCACATTCAATTTTTTTGAAGTATTTTTTCTTATTATAATATATTTTTCATTATTATGTTTTTATAGTAATAAAGTAACATCAACTAAAAATTAAATATAATTACTCTAATTTCATTAGTAAAGAAATTTATAAAATTGTCATTATATTTTCAATTCATATTAATATACATCTATTCTTGTCTATAGATTGAATTTCATAATTGGACATTATAAAATAATATAAAAAAGTTCTAAAATAATTGAAGAATAATGAAATGATATACATATTAATCGATAAACAAATGTTCTTTTTATCTAAGGACCTTGAGACCCAATGATATGAGGAATGACTTCTTTTTTACGATTAAAAATATTTTTTTAGATAATTCCTACAGAAAATAAAATTTTCATAAAAAATTTATTTTATTGTTTTTGTGTTATTAAAATACTATAAAATTTGTAATTTCTTCCTGATATAAAAATTTCGTTAATATAGAAAAATATCTTCCATTTCTCAGAATAAATATCATTAGGTACATTATCAAACATCTGTCATTAGAAATGAGATGTGTCTTTAATCTCATTCTATAATCTTCATTTAGAATCACTCATTTTATGGCATAAATTTCTCAAATTCCATATGAATCAAAAAGAGTTAGGGACATCAAAATTAAAAAAAATCTAGAAATAGAAAACATAACACTTTCTATGTATATTAAAATATTTTACTCATGTATTTTAAATTAGTTATCCAGTAATATTAAATTAAAATTACATTAACGTGATTATCAAATAACTAATTTCATTAAGATGTCGTAATATGACACTAATATTTATAATTAATGGGAAAGGTCATTGTCTCAAAAGAATGATGCACAATAATATTCCCATACATTCTGGTTGTGTCACCAGTAGGTACCAAAACTCATAAAATTGAATGATATTATTGTTGTTCTTTCAATTTCTATATATCTTCCATGTTCATATTTAGATCACTTATATCATTATCTTCATCTGTTTGAAAAATGAACTAAACAATTAATAATATATCTATACAATTTTTTGTACAATGACATATATACTATTAATTTTTACTCACCAATGTTCCTTAAATGGTGGGGTGATCAACCGCTCCATAATCATAGGTGAATCATATGGTGTGTTACCAACAACATATAGGGAAACAAATGGAACACTTGATGTCTCGAGTACAACATAATCACTCTAATACACTGAAGTTGATGGTAGTGGTGGTGTTCATTGATATTTCGATCAACTAGGATATTGAAATTTTTTTTTACAACATATATATAATTTTAATGGATTAGATATATTAGTTATATAAAAAAGTGTTAAAAAATATTTTTACAAAAATATAGAATAATATATACATGTACGAGGAATATATAAATTTAAAATTGTAATATATTTTTAATACTAATTTTTACATTCAATTATCTTCATATTTATTTTCATTATTTTTATCAACCTCTGTTATGATGAGATCCTCTTTTTCACCCTCTCTTTCAGGTTTTTTTTAATTAATATAATTTGGAAAAGACTCTTCAATATTTTTTTGGTTGATGAGGTTTATTGTTATAATGTAACAACTAATTCTCATCACCCATATCATATAAGTCTCTCTACTTTAATTATAAAACAACTCTCAAAACATCATTTATTTAATCATCCACATAATAAACCATATTCTCTTTTTGAATCCATGATAAATGGATCATACTCTCTATGCTCACCAATATGGATCAAGAATGTGAATTGGAAAAAGTAAAATGTAAAGATTATTTCATTATACCCTTATCAATGCTGAACCATTTAAATTTTAATAAGAGTAATAGAAATTAACAATGGTGGTTTAATCCAATAACTTCATTCATCTTTCAATGGTATCCCAAATCTGAATGAGTTATTACCACACAATTTTGAGTTCTCAACTTTTCTTCATGATAAAATTTATGAAAACTAGATCCATTAATCATGTCTTCATCGAATCACTAAGCCATCTTTAGAGGTCCTTGAGCCAAAAAACTTCAAATCATTTGATATTTTCGCTCAATTCTCAATAATCATTATCTATAAAACACCATGTAAGGTTTTTCTTTTAAAAATTGACAAAATTACCACATGTTAATAATATTAATATGAGTATATACTAACATGATGAGTGAACCATTCGACAATCTACTTATTAACAATTTATGTTAATTCTATATCATTTCAAGCTTGAACCCATCCTCACCTATTTGTAATCAAAATCATCAAATAATTGGATATTAAATAATAATATTTAGTATCAAAATTCTTTGTACTGGTAGAAACACTAATTAATTCAACGTTAAATTTTACCCCTTTCTAATTGGTCATCCAATAGATAGAAATTATGATGACCTATTTTTATAAAAAGAATTATTGTAGATTTTAGGCACACATCCAACATGATTGAAAATTTTCATCATCCCATCCAAATACCTAGAACAAAATGTAAATAACTATTCATTTATGTAATTCTCAGCAATATAGCCATCTAATTGAGTTTTTTCCTCTGATATGATTTCAATTGGCTGATGCACCTGATGAAAAAAGTAAGAAAAATATTATAAAACATTACAAAATTATTTGATAAAATTTAATTGCCCAATGATAAAAAAAATATCAACATACATACCAATTGGATACATCCATTTATAGTGAACAGGTCCACCAATATTAGCTTCTTCATCCAAACGAATAGTCAAACGAATCATGATTGTGGTAAATGAAGGGGGGTATAATGATTCTATAGGAAAAAATTATCAAAAAATAATTATTTCATGAATTTTATCAATCTCTGTTGGATTTATAGTTTTATAAAAAATCTCCCTGAAAATGGTACACAACTCAACTAAAACTATATTTACTTTTTCAAGTAAAGTATTATGCATTGAAAATGATGACAACAACTCTTTCATAATATGTGAATCAAGTCTTCTCAATTCATGTAACTCTCAATGTTTTAAGTTAACACAACATGATATGTTACCTGAATATCCATCTAGAACTTTTTAAATTATTTAATGTTTGAAGAAATACATCTTTCTCATTATTTTTTATTATAAAAATAGATGAAGGAATATTTCTATTATCATTTTACCATTAAATAGTACTTATTTTAATTGAATCCAAATCCAAACGAGAATTATAGTGATCCTTTGATTTAACTTTCTCATTAATAAATTTAATGATTTCATTTTCAACGACATTCCACATAATATGCATTTTATCAAGGTTATAAGATATCAAATTAAACTTTCAATAAGAAAATTTAAAAAAATATACTCTTTCATTTCATTGTTATGTTCCAGTTACTTTAGCTAAAATACCTCATACCCTTTCCCCCCTTACATAATATCATTACATTATATTAATTTTTCTATTACATTCATTAATTTTCTCAAATGTTTTGTACAAGATAACACCTTCTGTAAAATTATCAGTTTAATAAATCAATTAAATTTTGTCTTGTTAAACTAGAATATATGAGGAGTAACAAGAAATTGATGATGACACCTAAATCACCATTTTCTACTATCAGGTAATCATTGAGGTTCAAAATCAAAACTACATTCTGGAAAAGCCGAAGCAGTATGATGGTTTCAATTGAATAATTGTATTAGTTCCGAAAAATCACTAATTTTCTAAATTAATGAAACATTAATTTTTAATATTTATCTGATTGAAGAATTGTATATTTCCCCTTTTTCCTCCCATAATTCTCCTTATTCATGGATTAGTGGATGACTGTATACATAAATGACATTTCTAGGCATTTATTATCCATGAAATAATCATCGAAATAATGAAATAATTCTAATTCATACAAATCCATAGAGGTAGATTATAAGGGACCAAAACAACTGTCCCAATGCTATAATTTTTACTTAATGTACCAAAAGTGTTAAAAAAACAAAATACAATACCAAACATACATTCCTAGGATCCGAATAAAAATAAGGATATAATGAATCAAACACTATCCATGATGTTGATATTTTGTATCTCACATCAAGTCATTGTTACTATCCTGATCATGTAACTTCTTATTTTACATATTCTTACATGAAATGAATAATCTTTCAAATCTTGGTTTTAGAGGAATGTAAAATTGCTCATTCGGAGGATTTTGATTCTTCTATTTTTTACTGGGGTTGCATTGATTTTTAATCTTATTGTTTTTAATTTATGTATAACTTCTTGTATAAAATCTTATGCTTTCTTCTTTATCATTCTCTTATCTACAGTAATGGTCAAAATCATTAGGCTATGCATGTTTATTTGTTTGGTCTAGTCTTAGTTTTTTCATTATTTCTTCATCTCGTATAATAATATAGGGGTCATAGATTGCCTAAATTCAACATGAAGTAACTCTAAAATTATGGAAATTTCTTTTATATAAATTATATAGAGAAAATTTATAATAAACAACATAAGTAGATAATAAAACATCAAATACATGGAACAACCTTCATAAAATTATAGTTATTAATATTCAATTAATTAATATAACTTATCATCTTGGTCACTAATTATCTAAGAAAGAATTACCTACTTAGGATCAACTAAAGGATTATTTGATCTATTAGAATATTGAACCATGTATCCTACAATGAAAAAGGAATCATTTATCCAGTTTCAAATTGAATTATTCTGTAGTGGGTCACATTATGTTTCATTAAATGGATTTTCATTTTTTGGAATTTTTATTCCATTATATTCACCCTGAAAAATAAAATATACTAATTGAGTAGGTTATAGTTTCAATATCAAATGGTCAAGAATTCATTTCCATTTTACTGCAAATTTATTTAAAAATCGGCATACATAAATTTTATTCTACAATAAAATGATCGGTTATTAATTTCATAATCTAAAACTTCTTCCAAAACCTTATCATATCGAGGTGTGTTATGAGGTAAATTAATTTAAATTTTGTCTGTAAGTATTGGATTCTCACCCTTATCCATATAAATTTAGATATAAAGATATAAATTTTTAATCAAAATAGTATAATTAAAATTAAACAACACCAAACTTCATCATTAATTAGGGTAGGGTATTGATTAAAAATAACCCAAATTCAATGTAAAATGATTCAATATAATATTAAAAACATAAATATAAAATGAATAAATATTACCCCTCAAAATAATATGGCCAGATATCATTGAATAAGTTTACTAATCTGAGGAGAGAGGTACTATGATGTCAAGAATACTATTATCAGTAAACAATAATACACGAACAAAATTCTTATATTAAAAGATATATAACTTTAATTATTTGAATATTATCAATATTTATTTAATATTGTTGAAAATATTGTTACTATAGATAGATTATTCATTGATAATTATGAAAATAAGTTTTTCTTATATCTCAAAATAAGAACATGGAAGCATGATATCTGGTGTATGTGTTTTCATATGAGTCATAGCATTGCATAAAAATATGGTTTTAAAAAAAATTGAATCAATTTTAAAAATAGTGCACACCTTGAATAGAGTAGTAAATATTGAAATCTCTATGTATTATGAAGCAACAAAGAATGTCAGAAAAATTATGGACTATACTCATGATTATGGTTATTTTTCATTTAATATAATTACATCATGACACCATCTTAAAAAGTGTGGTAAATTACATGTGTTTTTTTATTGAAACATGTGATAAATGATATTTTTTATTAAATAAAACCCCCTCTTTTAAACATCTAAAACCAATATTCATCCTAATCCAACCCATAATGGCCCTTAAGGTGGACCACAATAGAGAAATTGTCATTTTATGAACATTTAAATTATTATTAAATTGGGAAGATATACAGAACAGATAGATTTACCAACATCTTGATGAATATGTATAAAATTCATGTATTTCACCACACATCAGAAAAAAACTAATACCTATATCATGAAACATGTAATAAATAATTAATTATAATGATATATAATCAATTAATAAAATTTATGAAAATAGGAATTTTCACATAATAGAATGTTGATGTGAATTTACTCTACACAATTGTGACCAACTGATGAGGGATGTTCTACAATATAAACTGAATAGTATACCAATATAAATCCCCAAAAAACAACACTCAATTATAATGATGTTTATATAATTTAATTAAAACCCTTATAAAAATTCAATCAATTGTACCTGCAATGATTTTGGGGGTTGTATTCCCTAGAAAACAGTGAATATAGTCCTTGGGGGTTATCTTAATAGAGTGGGGGTGGGGTCTTTATGAGGTCCTCGTTAGGAAATAGAGTGAAAAGGTTCATAGGGACTGGAGGGGTGGGGGAATACCATCATCAAGAGCATAGGGTCGGGTTAATGGGGATTTTTAGGGAGGAGGTGTGGTCTTTTTCGGAAGTGGTATGTCTATGTTATTCTGGTTTCCTTTGGGAGAAATGGGTTTGGGTTCACATGTATCTGAGGGAAACATGGGGTTTGAGGTCATGTGGATTAGGGGTGGTTGAAATTAGGGTTTTCATATGATTTATAGGCAGTTTAAATAAAACTGATGATAATAAAATTCCACTATTGTATGTTTTTTCTTACTGACTTAATGTAACATGACTAGAATATTATAAGGATACATTCACCTTCAGGATAGTATAACATAACCAAGTAATATAAATTTCTATAGTTTATAAATACAAGGACATTAAGGTTCATAATATGGGCCATTGTAAATTTACTAATCTATGGAAAATGATTCAGCAAGACAATATAATGGTTTCTATCTTACTTATCCTCTTTATTCCACTATAAATATTTTCTATATCATAATTTCATTAATTTTAAAAAATCACCCACCTCTATCCTCATTGAATCTATAATTTTCCCTATTTGATAAGAATTATACAATCTTTATGTTTTATCTTTCAAACTCTTATTGATATATCATTCATTTTCTTCTATAATTTAATTTCATCTCTAACAATAAAATTAGTCATCAAAAAATCAACATTTGATGAATCAAGTATTCCATAAAATTTATGAAAGATTCTAAATTTAAAAGGAAGTAAAAATAGGATAATTGTGAAAACCTAATCAAATCCAATGCATACCCACCATAAACCTGACATTGTATCCTAGCCATTGTAATGACTTAAAAAATTAAGGCATGAAAAATTTATTATCCATTAATCATACTCATATCTTTCTTCTTAGATTTCATATCGGACCAAAACATTATCTGGCTTAACATTTTCCACAATATGTTTTTCTTCAAAATAATAGATCCTTTATATATAATTATCTAGAACTCTATGAAATATATTGGTTTAAAAATATTAATTTAATATTCATTATCAAAAATAATTAAATTATAAAAAATGTTATTATTTTATTCATTCCATTTCTCATGAAAAAAATCATATAAAATAAAAACAATTCCACACCCCTACTCATGATGTTCTCTAATATCATAGAATCAGTCAAATTTTCATGAACATCCTACTTGAAATACAAATATACATGATTGAGAATGTTTTAAGTATTAAATAGTTTGTTAAAAATTACATGGATTTTCTCTAGGTAGTAACTATTATCTGCCAATTTCGTTCTTTATTATACCACTAAAATTGTGATTTCAAACATGACCTCAAACCTACCATGATATGTACATATTATACTATTCATCTTTAATAATTATAACATCATACCTAAAAATATAACAACAATTAAATTAGTCATATAAAAAAAATTAATGTAAATTAAGAAAATATAATTATAATTTCACTACATACAAGGAATATATTCTATTATAGTAAGAAAGGTTCAAATGTATCCCTACATTTATGTTGAAATGTCTTTTTTTTTCTCTATTTTTTAAAAAAACTTTAATTGGCTCTATTAACTCATAAAAATGTATAATGTAATATAAAATGTCTCCTACCACTCGATGTATATGTCATTAATTTTTATATAAAATACATTACAATTAAAAGGTTTTTAATATTTTCCCTCTACACCTTTGGTAATAAACAACATTAATGAAAAATGTTATATCCATAGTATTTATTGTGTACTCCAACACTTAATTTTTCATGGATAAAATCTCCCTAATTCTCTATGTCTCTTGTTCTAAAATTTAATCCCTAAATCGTAAAACTTACTTCCCTTTCTATATTTCCTTACACTCTAACTCCAAATTTAAATTAAAATAAAAAATCAGATTATCAGAAGTGAAATTATAATAAGAACACACATTATATTAACAACTATATTTCATATAGATAATTAATATTTTAGGTAATCATTTATGGTATCTTCCCACATGTAGAAGTCAATGTCTTCCCTCTACTTTCTTGTGGTTAAACGTATATAAACAGAAGAAAGAATAGTTCCAAATTAATCCATTTCATTAATTTCAGTTTATTCTAAGACATTTTTTTCTTTCACATCCTAATGATTCATGATACTATTTTTACTATTATTTATGCATTTAAATATAGTTCAATAAAAAAATATCTTTTTCAAGTATCTCTTGTTGAGGATGAATATGTAGTTTGAATATTTCATGAATAATCTATATTTCATGTGTGAAAATATTTATTTTTTTCTCTCAAAATTTTCTTTTAAAAACATCTAACCCATCTTATAAACCAGCAAGGCACTTGTCATGAAAAACACCATAGTCATTGAAAACAACCCATCATTGAAAGACCATCATCCGAGTGAAAACAATATCATCCTTTTTGTGTTTAAACTTAGAAACTAACCTTGAACCACCCTCTACATTGTTTCGTTCTTCAAATAGTCTAATATTATTATTACCCTTCATCATTTTCTTATTATTTTGTACCCAATTATGTTTTTGGTTGAGGGGTTTCCATAGAAGGATGGATTTCATCATTTTATAATTTTGATTCCAAAAAAATAGCTACCATCATTATCCTTGGAGAATATCCCACCCCATGTCTACATGTTTATGGCATCTCATCATTAGATCCCTCCAAATCGTCCATCGTACCTGAAAAAATATTATCCAACATGGGTTCTAGGGAATGGTGACATGAAATTATAATTATGTCATCTTAAAGAAATTCATTCCATTTTTCAAGTGAGACATGTTTGAAACAGAAATACTTATAAATTTACACATATAATAGATATTGACAAAGATCATACACTCCATTAAGATTCTCATATAAACCGTCATCTTCTTCCTTAAACAATTTAATTAATCAATAGAATCATGACCCTTTGGTCATCCAGACATAGTCGCACTCATATCATCAATAAAATTTTAATCAGCTATCATGATTAATCAAAATCCATCCATGCAAAAAGAAATATTCATCCCAAAACAATAATCAAGATAAGAACTAGTTATATTCTAAGAATAGACACATGGATGCATGAAATTAAAAGGTCCTATCATATGTGGTGGGCCAAAATGACTATATACAATACAATAATCTATATAAATTCCTTATATTGCATCTAAACCAGTTTATTGTAATATTAAGACTGATGTCATGACCACTTATAATATAATTAACAGTAAACCAATGATATATAAATAATTTACTACCAACACTTATATTTCTCATTAATTTTATGATGGAAGAAATTAGCTTCCATCTTTACTAAGTCCAAATAAACACAAACTTATGAAATCAATATATGATTCAGGGAAAGGGTATTATGATAGGATCATATTAAATTACTCATTTCATTCCCTAATTCCATGAAAATATATATGTAATAAAATGTTATATAAATACATAGATGTTGAATTTAATCCACTATGGAATGAGGTACCTGGACTATGTGTAAATAAATAGAACACCACATCTATAAAAGCGTAAAAATATTTATTAGAAAATTTATTGTCAACCAATGTATCCTGATGTATTATTCTCTAGATAGATGGGCTAGGTGATTATGGGAGCCCAAAAAATACAATGGCATGTTTGAACATTTCATAGTCTCCACTAATATTCTATTCAAAACCATTTACCAGGGTTCAATTTTCAATAATGTGATTCATGAAGGATATTTCGAGAAGGCATAAAAGTATTTTTTATATATTTTTATTGATCTCAACTGAGTAATAAACTATGAGTGATTTTATATCTATGAAATGTTTAAAGTCCAACCAAACTCTAGACATAAATATAGAAATATCCCCCTACTCCAAAATCCAATGTATATACCCCAAATAAACCCTTCATGTGTGTATATAAGATTATATTATTCTTCTCACTTATGATAACACTTTGTATGCAATGGAAAATAAACCTATTTTGCATTAATCTTTTAATCCATCATGGAAAATCAATAATTATTTTTAATAAATAATTCATTGGGTATAGTATTTCCCAAACCATATTAATATAATAAATGTTTTTGGTTGTCCATATTTAATGGTAACTTCTAATATGATGTTTTAGATTGTGATTTTAGGAAACCAGATACAAAATTATCATTTCCTCCGATGTGTTATACATTTAATCCAATTTTTATCCTCCATATAGAAAAGGTGGAACCACATATCCATATTCAAAGTGAATAAATGATTTACCTAGGACTCCAAATAAAGATCTATATATTTTTTTAAATGTATTTTACATCTACAATCACTACTTCACTTTCATTATCATTAATTTTATTTTTTTGAATTGGTTTTGGTGGGTTCCTTGATTTATGAAATTGACTATTCTCCAGTTATGTTACGTGAAGTGATATTTTACTTATTCATCAATCCATCTGATGAATTGATCTGTGATAATGAATAATTATCCACTTATAAAATATTTTTAAAAAAAATTACTTGCCTGATCTATATATGAATAAGAAATCATCATTTTCATTATTAATTTATTATACATGAATCTATAATAATGATGACTTTAACATACATCAATAACATCATTACTACTATTAAATATATTTCCTAAAACTTTTATGTAATCATTCATCCATAGATTTCATAAAAAAAAATTTGGTTTCATTAAAATACTAAACACTAACAATCATTCTTACCAATAATATTGTACCCAAAAAATTTAACTTCATGACTTCCTAATATGGTTCCTATTATTATTGGATTCAATTCTAGATTATAATAATTTTAAATTATTATAAAATAACTCTATATAACATTAAACATCATAAAAAATTTAAATTAGACATTTGTTATTAATATTAAATGAAAATATATAATCAATATCTATTATTATGGAAATTTCAAACTCAGAAGTCATCATTTAATAGAAATCTTCAACTGATTCATTATTACTATAAAATAATATCACTATAAAAACATTGAGAATTTCTATAAAATATCCTTCTTTCAATGAATTCACATATTGATTTTTATTAATTATATCTCCCTTGATCACGTGTTTATTCAATTACATTTCCAATCGAGCATACTAGGATTTTGGTTTTTATTTAAAACAATAAAATCTATTTGAGATAATAAACCTTATATAAATAATTTACAAGATCAACCAAGACTATTAAAAAAAATATATTAATAATATTTAATCAATTAATTCATGAAATATTTCATCACATCCATTAGATTAATCTCTGATCTCTTTTGTCTAATTATTGAAAAAATAAAAAAAATCTAGGGACTCTAGTAGAATTAATGTAACACTAATAAAAATTCCCTTGATTTGATCAATGTTTTTTTAAAATAGTATTTCCTATTTTTGAATCACTATACCATGCCCACCTGGTTTATTCATAACCACTAATTAATTATTAATAAATTTGAATCATTTTTTACTTATATTCTCTTATGAATTAATTTTTAAAATTTGATAATGATGAGAATTCATGGATTCATCTCATGATTCATACTTTTGTAATTATTTAAATTATATTGGATCTAATTCCAATGGAAAACTATTTTTCAATAATACTATTCTGGTGGGATTCTTTTTCAATTAACATATTCCCAGTTATGTTGGAATCATAAATTTAATACATTTTTATTTACATTGAAATTTATGATCAACTTATCTCAATGTTATCTTCCAGTTCACATTCATTCTTTCACACATCCTCATATGGAATTCCTTGAGGTTCTTTAGAAATCAAATCATTGGAATCTTACTCTCTATAAATTTTCTACCACAGTTACGACTTTTTATAGCTTTACATCATTGAATTCATCATTTTTTATATCCAAATTCTCAATTTTTTTCATATCATTCTATAAAAATACATGATGAATTTACTCCTATTTAAATCAGAAAGTAATATGACCTATACACTAACATCATCACATTTACCATGTGTTCATTATTTGTTCTCAATAAATATGTTATCCTACTAACTCTAGAATTCATTCTAATTTATATCATCCCATATCACATATCATATAGAATAACATTCCATCAGTGGCTAACAAATGATATGTTTTGGGTGTAATATATTACTTATCTTGTTTCCTTACAATATTTCTTTATTAAACCTAGGAAAATTGTGACCCGATTACTGAATTTCATTATGACTAGCCACCACAAGACCTCACTCCAAATTCACAGTTACAGAGGAATATTGTAAATTCATGGGAATTAATATAAAAATGATATGAGGTAGTATTCCCACATAAATATATATTAGTAGGAAATATTTTGTAAAATTAAATTTCATCATGCACTTTGGAATCATAAAATAAAAAACCCATAAAATACCAACATCCACATTTGGTGTACCAGAAAAAAATAACCACATGAGTGAAAAAATTGTCCAAATATTAATTTAGTGGATATATATATTTATAATTTTACTAAATGTCACACAATATTTTGAACAAATGATAAATAAAAAACCCACTATACAAAAATGTGAAAAAAAGAATACAGGGCTAGAGGACACAAGGTGGGAGGCCTTGTGTGTCAAAAACACTATTGAATTGATATCATAAAACCATGATATATTAAATTTGTACATCCACCAGTTATTCATAGAGACTCTATCTATGAATTAAACTTTAGTGATAGCTTTTACAAGTTGTGGGATTTCCAACCCAGAATAAAGTAGTATCTAAAATAAAACACATGAATTTTCATATCTATTGAGGTTTCCTTAAAAATAGCTAAAATTTAAAAACATAGCAATGAATTTGCAATGTGCATCTACAAAATAATATATTCATAAATATATTGATGGATAAGACTATTAATTTACAATTGTGTATGAAGAAATATTTTTATGAGTATATTAAAGTATTACATAATTTTAAGAACTATAAAGTAATCCATAGATCAATATTTGATAAAATACATATCTCCTCCTTCTGAGAGGTTCAATACATGTCCTAAATACTGCATGCCTAATTTAGAGTTCTAGATAATAAATTAGGGTCATCACCTATACAAATAAACACTAATATGTGTAATAACTTACATTTATACATGTACACACTCATACATATGATTAAATATTTAAAAATAAGTTAGTGTACTAGAAACTCATACTATATTATAATATTAGGGACAAAAAGTTCCTGGAATCATTCAGCCTTTCCCAGGGAATAGGATAATTAGTATAATGACTAAGCCTAGTATAATCTCTTCACATATTAGGCAATATTATATCCAATCCCTTTTGAAACGTTTATATCAATAGTCATCCTAGATTATATTATCTTGTATAACAATAATATATAAATATCTCTATTTGAATGAAGATCCTCTATCATGGAAATATTTTATATCTAAAAGGATACACATTATTCTATAAAAAACACTAAATATCATGTCAACATTGAAAAAGTTTATGTTTCATTTAATCAGGACATTGCACACATGCAACAAAATATTAAAACTCAATAAAAGGTAAAAATGTTTGACATCAACATTCTATAAATTTCATAAGTGACAAAGTTATATTACCCTTAGATTTTTTGGTAACACACCATATAAACCACAAATACTTGCATAGTTTCCCTCATATCATTTATTAACCCAGTCAAAACATGACACACAGAACAGTAAGGCCAATCAATATTTTTTGGATTTTCAAAAACACTTTTAAGGGTAAGTGTGCACCTTACACTTTCAACCAATTAAAAACATACAAGAAATTATCTCGCCCAAGTCAAGTTTCAGACACCTCCCATCACATATTTCAAAAACTGCCCAGAAGATTAGCTAGCCTATAAATTCAAAAAGATCACAAAATCCTAATCGATCCACGCGATGCGCTCTGTTCGACACACCAACCATCGAAGACAATCGATCACCGCCATCATCATGCCGCTGGCAAATCAATATCACAGAATTCACATCAACGCATCATCAAGGACTCCATCCTCCATGCCTCGGCACCGCCGGACTTCTTCGACGACCACCGCCTGCTCCTAAGAGTTATTCATGAATTATTTTCTTCATACTCTATGTATCATTATTGTGTTACATAAATATGTTGTAGTGGTATATAATGGTCTTCATAGAAATTTAGTTCCAAATAATGTTTCTTTCCAAAGATTCTTTGTCCAAATTATAAATTACTTTTTGAAATAATTCCCCTTAAAATTTAGTTTAATAAAACTTTCAATTTGTTCCGAACATTAAATTATTATATAATATTAATTTATATATATTATATAAAATTTAAATTCTTAAATATAGAAAATTTTGAGTTCCCAACAAACGGGGTGGTTTTATGAAAACAAACAAGAGCTTTGATACATTGGGTAAATTTAAAATTGTGATAAAAAACTTATAAGAATGGTTTATTATTCACAAAAATACGCTTTTAATTAAAATAAAAACTTTTAATTGGAAAATTTTTTAAAAAATACCATGTAACATCATTTAATCAAAAACTTCTAGAGGTTATTTCAGCACAAATGAAAATAATATCAAATATTATGTTTGGATCGTGACTTATAACTAATTCATGATATGGAAAATTAATGTGATCGAATTTTGGAAACCTAAAAATGTTTAAAAATATATTTCTATTTATGAATTTGTCAATAAATGTGTTCTTCAATGAGAATATCATATCAAATTACCAATAAAGAATCATATGTCTCAATACAATTTTCAACAACATTTATATAATACTAACCATAAGTTGCATTATATTAACTATGGACATTAACTCAATTGAAGCAAAATGAGAAAATGAATAACGAGAAAAAATCATTCCCATGTTCATGGAATTTCAGAAATAAATTAATGAAAAATCATTATCAACATGAACAAAAATAAATAAGTGTTGTTCATGAAAACAATTAAGGTTTGATTATGAAAACATTATAAAAACATATTTCACTTAATAAACAAAACGACTTAGTTTTTTTAATATATATTTTAAATAATTCTATAACATGTATTAAAATATTAAAAGAATCAATAACATAGTATAATAAAATATCCTCAAGAAAAAACACCAAAATTGTGTTCCAAAAATAGTGTTGAAATTTTAATATAAACTTTTTGAAAACAATGGTAGACATGTCCCATGCGTAGCATAGAAATTAACTCATTTAGTTGAGACTTATCAAACATTAAAGATGGTGATATTCAGATGTCCATGGATATTTACATTATTCTCGAATGGTAAAAAAAATTCTTCTAAAATGAAAATATAATCATTCGATAAATATTCCTAACCATCATTCAGGAAACAAATATATCAAAAACTGGGACAAAAACAAGGTGGAATATGAGTAGTTTTGTATAAATATAAATTGAATATAAGTCATAGTTATAATTAAACCAAGATTCCCAAATCATAATCCAAAATTAAAGACAACCCTACTACATTTTATTAGAAATAAAAGCCACCTCAAAATAATGAACACGGAAACTAACCCACAAGATCTTCCTTGAAAAACAAAAATGGAATCCCTATGATATAACATGATTTTAACTCATGATAGTTTCATAACAATAGTAAAAACCTATCTATGGTATGGTAAAATATATAAGAGAAGAGGAAAAGAGGATATATTGGTTAAATAGAATTCAATATGAAAAAATACACATAAATGCATGATAGTTCTTGAGTAAAGTTAAAAGGAACTTAAATAACAAAGGATGAGATATTACAAGTGGTGATTAGAACTGGGAAATGTGGGTGGGGTAAGTTGGGGTTGGGGATTGGACTTTTTCATGGATGAATTTCCAAATTAATATTTATGATAAATATAATAAAATCTATATAGGTGGACACAAGTAGTTGTGTGACCCCACTAGATTACAAGAGTAACTCTTGTGGCTAAAAAGTAAATGGTTCACCACTAGAAATCTTATGGACATCCACTTGAATTATAATGCTGGCCACTAAACTATAAAAGTTCTCATTTTTCTGCAAAAAAACTATTTTTTCATAATAAATCATAAAAACATTTATAAGTTCATAGAATAAACTAATGAAGAAAAAACTTCTCATCCTGAAACACAAAAAATCTATGAACTAATCCAAAAACTGAAACAATATCCTTTTTAAAGACAAAAAATCAATAATACATAAGATTAAAAAATTATATTTTCCTCAAAAATGAAATGACCATGGCCAGGGTTATAAAATTCCACTCTTGATGAGTAGATAATTTTACATACTATTAATCATATAAAACTTTTTTCGACCACTCTATTAAATTTTAGAGGTAATATTGGGGATTTATTATGTTTTATTATTTTCTTATAAAATTATTTATCTACTAAAAGTAATAAAAATTCCATGGAATTATCTAACCATAGAGATAATATCATCATTCCACTATCATTTATACTCATCTGTAATATATTTTAATGCAATCTATCACCTCCATCTATGATTATTGGAAAATTATACCCACCATCCTAGTATAACAATAAAATAAATAAACTATATTTATCTTCATAATTATATATATATCATGGTAACAAAAAAACCATTATATTTTAAAACAAATAGATATGATTTCCACTTATTCTTTTTATTCATGGTTTTGAACTATTTATCATTTATTCCATGAATGGAATGTCTTTCATCAGCCTCATTATAAATAAAAAATATTAATCCTCAGTTCAAAATTTGAAAAATTTTCTATATATTTATAAATTATATGTCTAATATAAACATGAATTCCCATTTATTATCTCCCCCTAGAGGATGTGTGATATTTTATTGACATCCGTATAATAATGAATATCACAAGTCATATTTACATTCATCAAGGGAAAATATTATTTTTTTTAAATTATTTTAAATCCCCTCATTTTTAATATATCCTAAAACATGGAGTTAAAATGATTATTAATACTCATAAGGTTTTTTCAATGTTATTTTGGAAAGAGAATATGTGTATTTTGAAATTTTTATTTTACAATGATCATCTTTTATCTTGCCTGGTTATTCTTAGAAAAATAATTTTGAAACAAACCATTTCATCCACATAATATTATATTTTATTTAGTATAATTTCATTAATTATAATGTGTGATATAACCCAACTATAAAATAGATATTTAAATATATTCTAATTGTATTTTAATGATACTTCTGAATCGATTTACTTGTTTATTTTTTCTTAAATTTCATTTGTTATCAAATCATGAGGGTTAATCTATTAAACTCCATTTATTTTATAAATTATTTATTGTATATGAAGGGTTGTTATAAACATCATAATATATTCCTTTAAATATATTTAAAATGGAGTAAAGATAATTTTTGGTCATTTATCCATGCTCACTATTTAGAAAATTATGCAATCTTCTATGTCATCTTGTTTTAAAAAATTATCTTAAATAGAATGGTGACTACAAATTTTCATTAAATTATTATTCCTACTAATATAAATTTAATATATATCTCATTTTTCTATATTCCAATTTTTTATGATTAAACATAGAACAATAAAAAGAATACATAAATAAATAATTTTTAATTGACTATATAGGATATGTCCTAGTCCGTTATTAAATACTTAAAAGGGAATAGAATCGTAATTATTACCACAATTCATTAAACATCATCGTATATGTGATAACCCCATGTCATAATAGTGAAACATATTATATAATAATGAGTAATTTGTTACTTTGTGTGAGCTACTAAATCTAAAACATGAAATATTGGATTTGGTTTTGTATTTCATAACTACAACTAACCATTCAAGTATAATGGTGAAGTGATATTGAAATATTTTCAACTAATACATACCTAGGATTATGTAATAGAAATAAATCACAAGAATAAATAAATCCCATATAATTTCAGCTCCATTAATTTTTATTGAATTTGATTTTCAAAAAAAGGTCAAAATTCTCTTTGACCAAGAAGAGTTTGATGTTTCAAGAGATAAATAATTATCTCAACATTTAGAACTAGAATAAAAACACCATGAGAATGAATCATTTAATGAGATGCACCCATATCAAACAAATATTGAATAAGAGTAGAATTTTAAAGAATATTACCACTCCCCAATGATGGTCCAGATTGATCATCTACAATTACACTATCATCTCCATAAAATTTTATACTCACTCCACATTTGATTTTATTAACAGTCAGAGACTCTACTACATGAGGATTCATATTATTCCTAGAATAATCATTGATTCCTTGGTTCTACTAATGATAATTATTTTTCATCCCTCAACGCACCAAACATATGATGTCTATGAGACATGAGACATGTCCCTAGAACCCGACATTATAGAACAATGACAATAGCATTAAAGATTCTCTATCTGGAGGCAATTGTGGACTACTTTAGTTGATTTTTTAAAATCTATCTTAACATACTCCAAAGATACAAACTGAAAACATCATGACATACACATGGGTTTTGGAGGAATATTCACTAATCCGTCCATCTTATTTTCATTCATTCCCCTACCTTGGAAATAGGTGTCCATCTTTTTCTTATTCACAACATTGGAGTTCCAACCATTTCCCAAAGGTATAAAAATTATTCCTCCACCTACAGTTCATGATATGTCACCTTGTTCCATAATAAATCTATTTGAAATCTTGGTATAATATTTCATACAAATAATGGAAATATTTAAGAGAATCAATGGGATGAGTACAGATTCCAAAATGATTTCCATTAAGGACACAATTTCTACAACTTTGGGTAAAAAGTAGACTAAAGTCAACATAATAATTTTTTTCTATAAATGTATAATGTGTAATGACAGATTATTTTTGAACAATTATTCAAAATATACTCATGCAATGACTTGGTCTAATTTATCCATAACTGGTAAATCCCACCATAATTGTGGAAGATCACCCAGCATGTACATTTCTAACTTGAATTTCAGATTAAGAGTTATTCCTAGGAAATTGAATATTTCATTTATCATATTCATCAATACATATTCATAATCTAGTTCTGAATCACCCTGTAAGATGGGTAGATTATTTTTATATAACTGAATGGAATGATACACTTTCCTTGGTTCATCCATTCGGTTCCCCCTAACCATGACATGAAAATCCTGAACAATAATTTGAACTTGGTATTGGTTTATCTGTATCTATGGTGAAATAATATGCTCTACAACTTCTTCTAGTTTGTTTCTATGACACCTACCAAGTGGAATTTTCTATAACCAAAATAAAACACCATTCAGTCTCACTATGATGAAGCCATAGACATAGAAATTTAAAATTTACCACATTACACATATTTTATAAAGGATTTTCTAAAATTCAACTATTTCAATTTTTAATCCATTTTATAAAAATTTACCAAGCATTTGAAAATTAACCCATTTCCCAAATACCACATCATTTCTTGTAAAATTATCATATTTGAAAATATATTAATATATTTCAAAAAATAAAAAATGTCTTATCTAAATCCTAAATCATTAAGAAAAATATAATCTACACTCGTAGTGGGAAGCCATTTCTTACAATACATGTCATGCTCTTCTCAATTGATAAACACAAGAAAATGAGTGTACAAATCCAAGAAGTTCCCCAAAACACTTATGTACCCACCTCCCTAGAAAAATGATGTTCAACATAAATAGGTTAGTTATTACTTTTATTGATAAACATTTCAAGTCCTTGAAATCCTACTCCTTGTTACTATCCCAACTCAAGGACTAAACCACTATGATTTTCCAACTCCAATAATGACAAACCAATACCATTTCACCCAAAATGAAAGACAGACTGGACAAGGCTAATACCATTTTTCATGTTATTCTCCTCAAAGTTTTACATATTATGATGTGTGGGGGTTTGATGGCCATAGGTGAAATCCCCAAGACACCATAAGATGAAAATTAATGCCAAGGGCTTTATAAAAGTTTGGGGATGATTTTCCCTTTGAAAATAAAACAAGAAAACCAAGCATACCATAACCAAAAACCCACTATATAATTCATGAGAACAAAGTAATAAAACTCAAAATAGTACAAACTGGCAGAAATACCAAACTACAACCAAGAACCATATTAAAGTAAAAATTGAAAACCAAAATCCAACAAAACACAATCATAACCAAGACCTATAGAGGTAACTACAAACTGACTCCAATATACGACTCAACAATCTACACAAAAGGTTCAATAATTCTTCACAAAAGAACTGGGATACCATTCATTTATTGTATATTTATAAATAATATTTTCAAATGAATAAAACTGACCAAGTAGGGGTGAGTATAATACATAATAAGTTTTTCCAAAATGTATTCCATACTCACACCATTAGAATAGAACTATTTATCAAATTTATATAAATCAATTTAAAATATTTCATCTAAAAACCAAATTCCTTTCAAAGAAAAATAGTTTTCCAAACCATAACCATTTTACCATTGAATGAAACCATGAATCATTCAAAACCATTTCATAGATCCCATATAGAATAACCCCTTCCATGACACATGACCACACATGCATGAATAGGTCGCTATTCCATGACCATGAGTGGTATCTCATTTATCAACCAAGTCATCACAAGTTAACTATATTCCATGTTCCCAAATGGAACATGCCCCTTCCATAGGGTCACGTTAAAGAAAATGAACACACAATAACCATTTATTCCAAAAACCATTACAATACCTTTAAATAAAATATTTATTTTGTTGAAAAAATGTCAATAAATATTTTTCCATGAATCAAAAAAATCCATTATTTAAAATAATTATCTATAAATCCTGAAAAAAGAAATTTTCGACACAATCACATTTTACCATTTCACAATCCATCATTAAAGAGGTTTTCTATCAATCCTGATACAAAAATTTCACATTTCTGTTTAAGCAATTCAATTAACTTGAAATCTATCCTTTTTTACTTGAAAATTAACTTTTATTAATTGACCCCAAAAATCAAGGGGGTATGAAATGGTATAATCTTAGAGAGTCACCTCTTAAAAAGGATTACACTCATTTGAAAAATATGTAATACTATGATAGGTAGGTAATCTATCTACGACTCTCCCTTTATATGAATGAAAATCAGCGATGAAGTTACCATCCCTCTAGGTGTGTATTATTTCCATGTTGTGATGTATCAAGAGGTTTGAGCCCCTGATGATATAGGTTAGATACCAAGGGGTATATGTCTCGACCCGTCCTCGGGGCCCATGTCGTGACTACCCCAAGCCCGCCTTCCATAGGCCAGGGGCTCGCGACTAGCACCAAGGTGTAATTCCCGATAAAAAAGGGAAGGCATTGCCTTTGTAAAGTAAACAAACACCACAGAGCAAGAAAGAAGAAGTAATCACTATGTAAAATTGGGTACAACAGAAAGTGCAGTAATGTAAGTTGGCCAGAATACAAACCCAAACTGAAAGTAAAGTACAACTGAAAAAGAGAGTACACCAACTGAAAATAAAGCCACAACGTCGATCCGTCCACTAGAAGTCCCACCTGAAGGGTGGGTACAGATATCCTCCACAGCTCCTCGGGTCCAGTCGTCCGCTCCGAGTACGTCCCGCCCAGTAGTCCACCTCCAGGTACCGACCTGCTCCACAAGCCTCAACCACAATCAGCGTTGTCCGTCGTCTGCAACCAACACAACATAGTGCGGGCATAGCTCGTTCAGGGGTGAGTATACGCTACTCAGTAGGGACCTCGAGACCCCCAAAGGTCTCCCAGAATCCACAAAGGATAATCCACAAAGTAAAGATACAATCATGAAGTAACATCCGACACTACTTAGGTATATGCCCATACATATACCTAAGTAATCAATTCTCGTTTAGCTCCAACATCCGACCCCATGTACAACCCAGTACACACATGAAAATCATAACCCAATCCACACCGGAAAGCATAAAGTAATCCACACAGGATGTCAAGTCAATCTTATCGAAGATAAGGATTGAAAGTCAAGACTCAGCTGACACAGGTATACTTCTTCGTAAGACGAAATAGATGATCAGATGTAGCCACTGATTGATCTAAGCTTTCAGACCCACACAGGATCGTTAGGTACTAACCCCCACAATGACCCACAAAGGATCGATATGTACTAACCCCCGCAATGACCCACACAGGATCTGACCCACACAGGATCAGTTTGCGCTGACCCACACAGGACTGCTGAGTGCTGACCCACTAAGGATTTGACCCACACAGGATCGGCAGCACTAATCCACGTAGGATCACTGCGTGTTGTAGTCGTCGCAGTCGAATCCATGGAATATTTCTGTACAGTCGTCATCGTCGTCGCAGTCGCAGCCAGCTCTAGGGTTCCCACACACAGCAAGCTCATTTGGGAGGGTCCGCACCATGAGCTCAGGGGATGATACATCAACTGACACGAATTACAGAGTTTATGTATCCCAAAGTTCCGTATCGTCAACAGGAACTCAACGTCACAGATGGCGTGTCAATCGGACGCCCGGTCGGAGAGTTATTGATTCTTTCGTCCCAGGGGCCCGGTTGGTTTTTAAGTAAAAACCAACACAACCGTACTCCAACTGCATCCAATCCTCAAGAGGAGTAAGCCAAAAGGTCCTTCTCACTAAGAGGAAAACATCAAAGTCGATGGCACGTCAATCAGACGTCCGGAGCTCAACTTATAAGCGTCTCCGCTCCAAGGGCCCGGTTGGTTTCGTGTACGAACCAACCCGGACGAACCCAAAGTTCTTCGAAACCTTGAGTGTAATATACCAACACGAACGTCTCAATCCAAGGATCGCATCACAGCTGACGGTGTGTTGATCGGAGGTCCGTAGCCCAGGTTATGGGCAAAAGACCGAAAGAGGTCCGTGAATAGGGGGTTCGGGCCCGGTCCGACCCGGCCCGATACCCCCCTGGGTCGGCCTGGATAGCGTGGCCAGGCGGCTCGACCGTAACGGCTGAGCAGTAGGGGGGACGCGCTCCCCCCCCCTCCCCACTATGCACAACCGCGGCCCCCATGTGGGGGGCCGCTGCTGTCGGCCAGCCGGGGGTTACGACCCCCAGCCCTTCTCAGAAGCTGGTCGGCCCGGTCCGGCTGGCCAGTTGCTACTGCCGTGGGACCGCCGGGGTCTCGCCCTCTTGCTTCGGCCACCGCTTCATGCTCCGTCACGGCCAAAGTCTGCGGCCTTGGCCCATCCAGCGCGGCGTGACAGCGTCACGCCCCTCCGCCCCAGCCCCGCTCCGGCCGCGGTCTCCTCCAGGTTCTCCGGCGCGGCGCAGTGGCGTCGCGACATGTTCGACTTCAACGGCGCCACGTTTCTTCACCCAATCTCATAGTTTCTGTGCGGTGCAATGGCACCACGCTTCGTTACACGTGCCGCTACAAAATCAAACAACCCAGGGGGGAGGAGGGTCGGTCGTGTTCGTGTGGTCCTACCTCCTCCCGTTATTGCGATAACTGGAGGACCAATTGAAACGAAGAAAGGCGACATAAGTAATCACAAACAAACAAAAACCCCTACCTCAAGCATTTTTGAACGAAGGCTCGTCACAGGAGATGGTTCCATACACGTTGACGGAGATCATCCAAGGAGGAACGGTGTCTCCCTTCCTTTGACGCGGGAAGAAGGAACGAAGGAATGCATGTCGCGTCGTCAATCTCCGAGGAAGGCGTCTCTCACCGTTGTCTGTCGTCAGAGGTAGGCGTTATTCGCATTCTTCGTCGAGGAAGAAGAACTTTAAGACTTCGGGAAATTCTCTCCAAAATCCTCTCACACAACAAAGACAACCCTAATAAAATAAGGGTTGCCTTATTTTATTACTCACGCCAAATGTTTTGAAATTCAAAATTGAATAAACAAATTAATTGAATTAATTGAGAAGTTTAAACTGCCCAATTAATGAGGCGTTTAATAATTAGATAAATGCATGAGTTGACTTTCATTTAACAGGGGTGTGGGTGCGTTACCTTATTAAAGGAGGGGGGATTGAGGGAGTTGTAAAGGTGGGGCTCGTGTGGGCCCCACCTCACAAATATCCTACCTAGTGGAGTAGGATATAGTGGGTCCCACTCCAACCACTTATCATAGGTTAGAAAAATTTAAATAAAATAAAATTGGTTGCACCATTTTATTTTATTTCTTTTACTTAACCCAAAATTTTAAAAACCACACCCGAGCAAACGCAACTCCGGAAAAGGTGTTTGTAAGCAATTGTCAGCGCTACAATTCCATCGGTGTCCTCGGATTTCGATTCCGAGCACCGGTTCAAAAGTTAGGAAACCCCGCTCGTTCGTTTACTGAACATACCCGAGACAAAATACGAAAATTGATTCCGGGAACACCGGGCCTCGGAATTAGGTGCCGTCAGAAATTGCGTTCTTGTAAAATCCCAATGAAAATTAAGAGAAAAAAAATTCCTTGAATTTTACAGGTCTTTAAATTACTCCCACCTCTGGAATTTACGTCCCCATAAAGATACATCATAAACTAGGGGAACGAATGTGGGTACTGAGCACACATCTGAGCCTCCCGCTCCAAAGTTCTCTCCTATAGGTTCCTATGCTGCCATCTGATTTGTACTAGAGGTATCGACCGACCACATAGGAACCGCTCCTGTTGATCCTCGATCTCCACCAGGACCTCCGCAAAAGTTTCCCCATCATCAATATCCAGCTCCTCATGGTCGATGATATGCGTCGATTCGTGCACGTATCTCCTCAGCTGAGATACGTGGAATACGTCGTGCACCCGATGTAACTGAGGGGGTAGAGCCAGGCGGTAAGACACCTCGCTAATGCTGCTGAGGACCTGGAATGGTCCGATGAAGGGAGGAGATAACTTGACGCCTCCGCCAAATCTCTGTAATCCCCGTCGAGGTGAGACCCTCAAGAAGACGTGGTCACCATCCTCGAACTCTAGTGGCCTCCGCCTCCTGTCAGCAGAAGACTTCTACCGGCTCTGAGCTGTCCTCATCTGCTCCTGGATGACCTGGACCTTCTCTGTCGTGACCTGGGCCATCTCTGATCCCACAAGTGCTGACTCCCTAGGGTCTGTCCATACACCAGGACCCTGACAACTGATTTCCAACTTTGTGCACGAAAACACTGATTGCGTGTGTGTTTTCAGTGGTTTTCCCTTAAAACATCTCAAAACAGGTCAGCTCACCAGGTATAAATCGTTTTACCGTGTCACATTTGTTTCTTTCAGGATGCCTCCTCGCGGACAACCAGCTAGATCCTCGAGAGTTGTATGTATTGACAGCCCGTCGAGCGACGTGGCCTCAGTATAGGGCCCTATCCCAGTTGAGGCGCCAGCGGAGGCACCAGCGGTACTTCTACCCGTTGGGCCACCGATGCCACCAGCCCCAGCAGCAGAGGGTGAACGTCACTTGAGCGCACTGCACGAGTTCCAGTGCTAGAGTCCACCCAGGTTCAGGGGAGAGACGGTCTCGCAGGCGGCTGAGGATTGGCTGGAGGCTGTGGTGAGATTCTTCAGGCTAGTGGGGATGCCAGTAGACTTCATGGTGGTCCTTACTTCCAGCCTTTTTTAGGCAGAAGAAGACAGATGGTGGAGCCTGATGCTCTAGATTCATGATGAGGTGACTAGCACCAAGGGTATGAGTTTTCACAAATATGGGAGGCATTACCCTTTTTATTATTTAGGATCGGGAAATAGGACAAGTCAACCACCAAAATGGAAAAGAACAAGTGTATATAAATAAACCCAAACAAATCCCACATGTATGTTTAAACAATTTTATAACAATGTAAAAGTACAAGAAAGCTCAAAGTACAAAACCAAAAGAAAGCAAGAGTATAAAAACTGCAATAACTCCAACTGTCCGACTAGTAGGGTCTCGCACGGCCCTAGTAGTCCTCCTGGAAACCTGAAAGTAAACGTAGGGTGAGCATACATGTATACTCAGTAGGGAATCCTAAAACTCTCGTGCACAAGTGGGGAGACATCCTAATGTCCTGTGAGAACAACAGAAGAAACCTAGCAAGGAATTCTATCCACCCAACCTCACCAGCCACACTAACCAATACACAATCACAATAGGTAGTAGTAGTATAAGAAACAAGATTATTGGGTACCCCGCATCATTTTCCTTTAGTTAGCTGCTCTTCCTAACAACGAACATCCGGACGCTGCCACACTCTCCCTGTCGGCACACACCTGGGCCTCACAAACCACACATCCCACCCGCACACACCTGGGCCTCACAACCATGCATCCCGCCCGCACACACCTGGGCCTCACAACCATGAATCCCGCCCGCACACACCTGGGCCTCACAACCACATATACCGCCCACACACACATGGGCCTCATCCTGAAGATTCTTGGGAAACAGTAGAACCTACCCAAAGTGTCTTGGGCTAAAACCACCCCAATCAAAACTTACCTGAAGAGAATTAGATGTATGGTCGCCTCAAGCCATCACAGCCTAGGGAAGAAGGAGCAGGAAGGAGCTAGTCACTAACGGGAAAACACCCTCTCCCATGAAATGGGATTGTTTGGAACTAAGTTCTCAACAAGGGTGGGGTGCGATAAAACACAAAAGATATAGATATATGTAGATATACCAAACACACAGCCCAACCTATGGATTCTAAACAGAGAAACTGAGCATGTGCCTCAGCATTCATACTACGAAGCATGCACACTACAAACAACACCAACCCAATTTAGGATTTCATGTTTCAGCAGAATTAGTTTATTTAGTTCCTTAACTACTGGGAAACTATCCACAACCAACCACATCAATCGTTCGTAAAATATATCACTGCCATCCAAAAATCAAGTTAGGAAAACACAAGCAACAAAACCAAGTCCTTCTTATCAACCAACCAACCCATTGATTATTATTCTTGTTCCATTACCATGACCCACCATTCATTAACTCTTCCACTTTTATTCACAACCCATAGTTCGTTCAAATTAAAACCCAACCCTACAGCCCTGCTGCCAACCACCATAACCACAACCGCACCGTACATCATTATCCCTTTAATACCTCTTATCGCATCCCCGCTACCCGCCCCAACCACAACAACCCACAAAACACCCCCATCACATGCCATGTATCCAAGCCAACACCCGCATGTTCATTATTTCATTTTGTTCAACCGGGGTAATCACACAAGGGTTCCAGATTTTAAATCATCCAACTTTACGTGATTATCCATATTCCACATTCAACAAAGTTCCATTCACAAAAATGGTCTATAAAGATAGGGAAACATTTAATTGCGCAAGTAAAGGCCCCCAATGACAGTGATTTTGAGTAGGCATAAGACTATTCAATTCACAACATAATATCGCAGGATAAAGATAAACATAACAACTTCCCCATCCCCGTTCTTTAACCAGTTATTATCTTTATTTAATGGTTCAACTGTTTCTCATGAAAACAAAAGGATACCCACCCTGCATGATGCACACAAAAAATAGAGAGATGAAGGTAAGATCCCTACCTCAACAGGTTCTGATCACAACACTCCCCCGGATCAACATTAGAAGACGTCCGTCGGCGTCTATCACTTCCGTCGAGTCCCGGAAAAACCTCCTCGGGGGGATGTCAGAAATGAAAGGCCAAAGGAAATACAACGTATCAAAGATCGTATGTTCCATCTTGTAGTTACTATCCCGTGGCCGCTGACGGATCGTAAATCGGAGCTATGACGAAGAAGTTATGGAAGAAAGAGCCTTTGAGTTTCTTGGGAGAACTCTGCTCAGAGAAAAGGGGAGGAGAGGGGTGAGTTGAAAAGGAAGAGGGGACCCCTCCTTTTATAGGAGATAAAAGATAAAGTAAACCGCATGTACTTTATGGTACACGACGCGTACTCGGTTATTTCACACGGTCTCCACGCGACTTCCAACACGGCTCTGCGGCCGTTGACTGGTCAACACACGGTTTGAGGGTAACACATACGCGGGGAGGGACTACACGGTGTGTAGTTTGGACACACAGAGTGTACCCATTTATTTCACATGGCAAAGACACGGCTCAAACACGGCACATGACCGTTAACTGGTAACTAGTACACGGGGAAGGTCTACACGGCGTGTAGTACTGGAAACACGGCGTTCACCCATTTCTTTCACACGGTAAGGACACGGTCTTCAGCCTGGGGTATACCCGGAGAGGTGGTACATATCGTGTACTTACACTACACAGCGTGTACTCATTTACTTCACACGGTGAGGATACGGCCTGCAACACGGGGTATACCCGGCAAGGGGGTACACGGCATGTACTCAAACTACACGGCGTGTAGTTTCAAAATTCTGGAAAGTGTGGGAAAAGTCCATTTTACCCCCTAGAACACTTCGTGGCCTTATTTTTGACAAAGGAATGGGTCGGAGAGGTCCGGGCCATTACATCAGATAGCTATTAAAACATTCTCATCCCCGAGAATTCAAAAACTAACCCAGAGGAAACCCAACAAGATACCTTTCAGGGTTCTCGTTATAAAAGGAACCCAACCAACAAACCTAATCATATGTGTTAGGAATTCCTTCTCCTATGTCGAGATATTATCCTCTTTAGGTGGCACTGACTTGCCTACACAGGTTCAATCGCATCCTCATTAATGAGTCTCGATTAAGAATTGGGTCCTCCCACTTTCATACATTATGATTTTTCAACTCACACTACCCCCAACACCACACAAGCAACACACTGCCCGAACACGTGGTTTTGGGAAATTCCTTCTCCTATGTCGAGATATTATCCGCTTTAGGCGGAACTGACTCGCCCGCACAGGTTCAATCACATCCGCATTAATGTGTCTCGATTAAGGGTCATGTTTTTCCCTTCCCCACACATCCAGACATGTCACACATTACAAGGGAACAAGGAAACAAAAGGCCTCACAACTGACAAGCCAAGCATTCCATATATCAAAGGTACAGGTTACAACATCAACACAAAGCTCAGAAGAATAAGGGAAAACACAAGTCAAAACAACTCCGGGTACTGAGCGTGCATCTGGGTCTCCCGCTCCCAAGTGCTCTCCTCGAGGTCGCCATGCCTCCACAACACACGAACCAACGGAAAGGTTCGTCCATGAAGCACCTTCCCATTACGATTCTAGATTCCGACTAGTCGTTCCTTGAAGGTCGCGTCATCTCCCATATCTAACTCTCCCTATTTGATAATGTGGGAGTCGTCATGTATGTACCGGCGTAGCTGGGAGACGTGGAAGACGTCATGAACATTCTCCAACTGAGGTGGCAGGGCCAGCTAATATGCCACCTTGCCGACTCGCCACAGCACCTCAAAAGGTCCGATGAACCTAGGTGAGAGATTTCTCCCTTTCCCAAACCTCTACTGCCCCTGTCGAGGGGAAACCTTCAAGAACACATGATATCCCACCTAGAACTCCAAGGGCCTCCTCCGACAATCAACATAAGACTTCTATCGGTCCTGATATTCTTTCATCCTATCACGTACAAGCTGGACTTTCTCTGTGGTGCTCTGCACTACCTCTGTCCCAATAGCACCTGTCTCACCAACCTCTGCCCAACAAATTTGTGAACGACATGGTCTTCCATACAAATCCTTAAACGGTGCCATGCCAATAGTAGAGTGGAAGCTGTTGTTGTAGACAAACTCTACTAAAGGCAAGTGCCATACCAATGATCCTTTGAAATCTAGAATGCATGCTCGCAGCATGTCCTCCAACGTCTGGATAGTCTGCTATGTCTACCCATCAGTCTGGGGGTGGAAAGCAGTGCTAAGGCATATCTAGGTGCCAAAAGAATGATGTAACCCCCTCGAGACTCGTGAGGTAAACTGAGTATCCCGATCTGAGACGATAGTCTTTGGAACTCCATGCAAACGCACCAACTCGTCTACGTACCTCTGTGCTAAGGTACTCACTAGGCCTGACTCCTTAATTGCTAAGAAGTGAGCGGATTTCGTCAGTCGATCCACCACTACCCAGAAAGCATCATAACCACCCTGAGCTCTCGGTAGTCCTATGACGAAGTCCATTGAGATGTCATCCCACTTCCACTCGGTGACATCTAAAGGATGCAACAAACCACTGGGAACACAGTTTTCGCCCTTCACTTGCTGACACACTAGGCATTTAGCCACAAACTCTACCATTTCCCGTTTCACCACGGGCCACCAAAACTGTTCCCTCAGGCCTCAGTACATTTTTTAAACTCTTGGATGTACTGCCAAGGCTGAGCTTTGGAACTCACGGAGAACTCCCTCACGCATTGCCTCCGGAACAAACAACCTTCCATGGAAAAGCATCCGATGTCGGCTGTCCTCTGACCATCCTTCTGGAGCATTACCCTGATCGACACGATCCTTCACCACTTTTGCCTCGGAGTCCCCCCACTGAGACTCTTCCACCTGCTGCAATAAGGACGAATACACAATCATCTGAAACGAATAGCCTCTAACACCTTCTACTCTGGCATCCAAGTGCAAGGCAGCCAACTCTCGCATCACCTTCCAAGCATCAGCGAACTCCCGAACCACTTTCTGATGCGACTTCCTACTCAGGTCATCAGCCACAACACTGCCCTTACCTTCAGTGTAAGAGATGTCAAATTCATAGTCTTGGAGAAACTCGACCCATCTCTGCTACCGTATGTTCAGGTCACACTGGGAGAAGATATAACGCAAGATATTGTGATCTAATAAGACTACAAAGCGCTCCCCAAAGAGGTAATGTCGCCACAACTTCATTGAAAACACTACTACTATAAGCTCTAGGTCATGGGTGGCATAGTTACGCTAGTGAGGGCGTAACTGCCTAGACCCATAACAGATCACTCCCTTCTTCTACATCAGCACACACCCGAGACCAAGGCTAGAAGCATCACAAAACACCTCATACAACAACCCTTCCTCTAGAAACCTGAGTACGGGAGCACAGACCAACTTCTCCTTCCGGTATTCGAAAGCCTTCTGGCATTTCTCACTACATAGGAAGACCTGGTTCTTCCTAGTCAAAGTTGTCAATGGATCAGCAACTCGAGAGATGTCCGAAACGAACCTCTAATAGTAACCTGCTCACCCCAAGAATCTATGAACTTCTGCCATGATCTTGGGTGTTGCCCAAGAAACAACTGCCTCCACCTTCGACGGGTCCACTGACACTCCATTCTGAGACACTATGTGCCCAAGGAAGTTTACTTCTTGCATCAAGAACTTACACTTCGACAATTTCCCGGAAAGCTGGTTTTGTCGAAGGACTTCCAAGACTACCCTGAGATTCTCAACATGCTCCTCCTATGATCTTGAGTTGATCAAGATGTCATCGATAAACACAACGACGAACCTGTCCAGAAACTCTGGGAAGACAAAGATCATAATTCCCAGGAACACAGCCAATGCATTCAGTAAACGAACGAGCGGGTTTTCCTATCTTTTGAACCGGTCTCGGAATCGAAATTTGAGGACACTGATGGAATTGTAGCACCAGTAATTTCTTAGGAACACCTTTTCCAGAGTTTTGCTTTCTCAGGTGTGGTTTTTTAAAATTTTGGGTTAAGTAAAAGAAATAAAATAAAATTGAAGTCAGTCGACAATCACCCATCAGAAAGAAGGGCTCAGTAAAGAGCATGGGACACCTCTACGTTCATGAGATTGTATGGCTTCATGGTGTACCATCATCTATCGTCTCGGATTGAGATGCTCGATTTACTTCTCGGCTTTGGAAGGGGTTACAGGAGGCATTCGGGACGCAACTACGTCTGATCACCGCCTTTCACCCTCACATGGATGGTCAGAAAGAGAGGACCATTCAGACTCTCGAGGACATGCTCCGCGCATGTGTCCCCAACCTTGGTCGCAGTTGGGAGGATCACCTACCCTTGGTGCAGTTCACGTACAAAAAAAAGCTACCACTCCACCATCAGGATGGCACCATATGAGGCGTTGTACGACCGACCTTGCAGATCACCACTGTGCTGGACAAACCCTAGGGAGTCAGCACTTGGGGGACCAGAGATGGTCCAGGCCACGACAGAGAAGGTTCAGGTCATCAAGGAGTGGATGAGGACAGCTCAGATCCAGAAGAAGTCTTATGCAGACAAGAGGCGGAGGCCACTAGTGTTCGAGGATGGTGACCACGTCTTCTTGTGGGTCACACCTCGACGGGGTTTACAGATATTTGGCCGAGGCGGAAAGTTATCTCTGTGCTTCATCGGACCATTCCAGATCCTCAGCAGGATTGGCGAGGTGGCTTACCGCCTGGCTCTACCCCCTCAGTTGCACCGGGTGCATGACGTATTCCACGTATCTCAGCTGAGGTGATACGTGCACGACCCGGCGCATATCATCGACCATGGGGAGCTGGACATTAATGATGGGGTGACTTTTGCGGAGGTCCCAGTGGAGATCGAGGATCGACAGGAGCGGGTCCTACGTGGTCGGTCGTTACCTCTAGTACGCATCATATGGAAGCATGGGAACCTCCAGGAGATCACTTGGGAGCGGGAGACTCAGATGCATGCTCAGTACCCACATTTGTTCCCCTAGTTTATGATGTATCTTTACGGGGACGTAAAGTCCTGAGGTGGGAGTAATGTAAAGACCCGTAAAATTCAAGGAAATCTTTTTTTTCTTAATTTTTCTTTGGAATTTTACAAGAACGCAGTTTCTGACGACACCTGATTCCGAGGCCCGGTGTGCTCGGAATCAATTTCTGAAGTTTGTATCGGGTACGTTCAGTAAACGAACGAGAGGGTTTTCCTAACTTTTGAACCGGTGCTCGGAATCGAAATCCGAGGACACCGATGGAATCGCAGCGCCGGTAATTTATTAGGAACACCTTTTTCGGAGTTGTGTTTGCTCGGGTGTGGTTTTTAAAATTTTGGGTTAAGTAAAAGAAATAAAATAAAATAGTGCAACCAATTTTATTTAATTTAATATTGTCTAACCTAAGATAAGTGGTTGGAGTGGGACCCACTATATCCTACTCCACTAGGTAGGATATTTGTGAGGTGGGGCCCACACGATCCCCCCCTTTAAGTCTCCCTCAAACCCCCCCTCCATTAAAAAGGTAACGCACCCGCACCCCCATTAAATGAAAGTCAACTCTTGCCTTTATCTAATTATTAAACGCCTCATTAATTGGGCAGTTTAAACTTCTCAATTAATTCAATTAATTGGTTGATTCAATTTTGAATTTCAAAACATTTGGCGTGAGTAATAAAATAAGGCAACTCTTATTTTCTTAGGGTTGTCTTTGTTGTGCGAGAGGAATTTGGAGAGAATTTCCCAAAGTCTTAAAGTTCTTCTTCCTCGACGAAGAACGCGAAGAACGCCGACCTCCGATGATGGACGACGGTGAGAGACGCCTTCCTCGGATATTGATGACCCGACGTGCATTCCTTCATTCCTTCTTCCCACGTCAAAGTAAGGGAGACCTCGTTCCTCCTCAGACGATCTCCATCAATGTGTACAAAACCTTCTTCCGCGACGAGCCTTCGTTCAACAATGCTCGAGGTAGGGGTTTTTGTTTGTTCGTGATTACTTATGTCGCATTTCTTCGTTTCAATTGGGCAGCCTGTTATCACAATAACGGGAGGAGATCAGACCGCATGAACACGACCGACCCTCCTCCCCATGGGTTGTTTGATTTTGTTGCGGCACGTGTAAGGCGGAGTAGTACCGTTGCACCATGCGGAAACTATGAGATTGGGAAAAGAAGCGTGGCACCGTCGCGCCGCGCCAGAGAACCCGGAGGAGACCGCGGCCAGAGTGGGGCCGCGGAGGAGGAGCGTGGCATCGTCGTGCCATGCCGAATGGACCAACGCCGCACCCTTTGGCCGCGGTGGAGCAGGAAGCGGTGGCCGGCTTCCAGCCGCTGGCGCCGGAGCAGGAGGGCAGGACCCCAGCGGTCCCGCGGCAGCAGCAACCAGCCGGCCGGACCAGGCCGGCTGGCTTCCGAGAAGGGCCGGGGGTCGTAACCCCTGGCTAGCCGACAGGAGCGGCCCCCCACATGGGTGTCACGGTTGCACACAGGGGGGGGGGGCAGCACGTCCCCCTATACCGAGCGACTGTTACGGCCGAGCCGCCTGGCCACGCTAGCCAGGCCGAGCGAGCCAGGCCGGGCCGCCATGCCGGTCGCGCCGGTGGGGCCGGGCCACGCCCACTGGGCCGGGACGTGCCCTAATCGGCCGAACCGGGTTTGGCCGACCCAGGGGGGTATCGGTCTAAGTCGGACCGGGCCCGAACCCCTATTTACGGACCTCATTTGGTCTTTTTCCCATAACATAGGCTGCGGACCTCAGATCGACGCACCGTCTGCTGAGATGCAATCCTTGGTTTGATATGGTCGTTTCTGTATAATACACTCAAGGTTTCAGAGAACTTTGGGTTCTTCCGGGTTGGTTCGTAAACGAAACCAACCGGGCCCTCGAAGAGGAAACGCTTATAACATGAGCTCCGGACGTCCGATTGACGTGCCGTCAACTTTGTTGGATTCCTCTTAGTGAGACGGACCTTTTGGATTACTCCGCTCGAGGTTTGGATGCAGTTGGAGTATGTTCGGGTTGGTTTTGACTTAAAAACCAACCAGGCCCCTAGGACGAAAAAGCCAAGAACTCACCGACCAGACATCCGATTGACGCGCCATCTATGACGTCGAGTTCCTGTTGACGATACGGAGATTTTGGATACTTCAACTCTAGAACTTGTGTCAGTTGAAGTAACAGCCACTCGGCACATGGAGAGGATCTTCCCGAACGAGCTTGCTGTGTGCGGGAACCCTAAAGCTGGCTGTGACTGCGACGACGATGACGACTATACAGAAATCCTCTGTGGATACGACGGTGACGACTACAGCACTCAGCGATCCTATGTGGATTAGTACTACCGATCCTGTGTGGGTCAGATCCTGTGTGGGTCAGTGCTCAACGGTCCTGTGTGGGTCAGCGCCAACTGATCCTGTGTGGGTCAGATCTTGTGTGGGTCATTGCGGGGGTTAGTACCTATCAATCCTTTTTGGGTCATTGCGGGGGTTAGTTCCTAACGATCCTATGTGGGTTCGACCGCATAGATTAATCAGTGGCTACATCTGATCATCTCTATCGTCTTACGAAGAAGTATACATGTGTGAGCTGAGTCTTGACTTTCAATCCTTATCTTCGATAAGATTGACTTGATATCTTGTGTGGATTACTTTATGCTTTCTTGTGTGGATTGGGTTATGATTTTCCTGTGTGGACTGGGTTGTACTTGGGCTCAGATGTTGGAGCCGAACGAGAATTGATGACTTAGGTATATGTATGGGCATATACCTAAGTAGTGTCGGATTTTACTTCTCGATTGTATCTTTCTTTGGTGTATTGTCCTCTTATTTCCTTTGTGGATTATCCTTTGTGGATTTTGGGTGACCCACACAGGATCTTCCCACACAGGATTGGTTGGCGCTGGCCCACACAGGACCGCAGAGTCTTCTGCAGCTGGCAGTCGATGGATGACACATGCTTCAAGGCGGACCAGACCCTCAGGCGGACGACCTCAGGACACTAGCTCAGAGGTGCGGGGCACACATCGCATAGCCAATCTTTCGAGAGGCAGATAGTGCTACGCATGCGGCGGGCTGGGCCACATGGCTCATGACTGCCCGACCCGTCGTGCGAAGGAGCAGCAGACAGTTGTGGGACCACCCAGGCAGAGGTAGGGGGTCGACTGTGGCGGTCCGCAGGGAGCAGGCGGATGAGGCAGCGGAGTTGGCCGACCAGCAGGTGGTCGATGACGCTTCGAGGCTCTACCACCACCACCACCAGAAGTTCCTCCCCGACCACAAGGAGCTCACAGGTAAAGACAGGCAGAGCACCAGGAAGTGGAGGCCTACGACCACAGCGCGCTCGAGATGGTTCGAGGTACTATCTGTGTCTATTAATCCCTTGATGTAGTTCTTATAGACACAGGAGCAAGTCATTCTTTCATAGATGATGCCCTTGTTTGGAGCTTGGATATTCCGACAGAGCCGTTGGCTCGATCATTATGGCTAGAGACTCCTACGGAAGCAGACTCGATGATTACGCACTGGTGCCGGTAGTGTGAGCTTACTCTAAGAGGCGAGAGATTCGGCTGAAATCTTCTTGTAGTGGCATCGAGGCCTTACGAAGTCATCTTGGGCAAGGATTGGTTATCTACAGTCCATGCTCAGATTGACTGTATTAGGCGCAAGCAGCGGTGTGTACCCACCCACGGGAGCAGGTTCACCTTCACCGGTGAGAAGGGAGCCTTCGCAGCACAGGATGGAATCTCGTAGAGGAGAGGACCACCCATCACTGATCATTTGGTAAGACTCATCCTAGGAGCAGTTGACGTGTGGAGTTTTGGTTTTCCTGCAATGGTGGATCAGTATGCGGACGTTTTCCCTGACGACGTTCTAGGACTACCTCCTTGAAGAGAGGTAGACTTTTATATTTATTTGTACCCCAGGACAGCCCCGATATCCAACCCAGCATATCGGATGGCCCCCGATGAGCTACGAGAGCTACGGGTACAGTTGGAGGACTTGCAGGGCAAGGGATTCATCCAACCCAGTGTTTTACCCTGGGCTTCCCCGATATTGTTCGCCAAGAAGGCGGACGAGAGCTCGTGACTTTGTGTAGATTACCTTCACCTGAACCAGGTGACCGTGAGGAACAAGTATCTGCTACCGAGTATTGAAGACCTCTTCGATCAGCTCAAGGGAGAACGGTCGTTCTCGAAGATAGACCTCAGGCCAGGCTATCATCAGCTCAGAGTTTAGGACGAGGACGTGCAGAAGACGGCTTTCAGATGTCAGTATGGCCACTATGAGTTCTTGGTTATCCCATTCGGCGTAACCAATGCTCCAGTAGTGTTCATGGGCATCATGAACAGGATCATTCTGCCTTACCGCGATCGATTTGTCGTGATCTTCATCGACGACATATTGATATACTCGACGACTGAGGAGGAGCACGCCTACCAATTGCTGGTTTTACTGGACACACTCTGAGAGAACCAGCTTTATGGTAAGCTCTCGAAGTGTCAGTTCGGGATACGTGAGGTTCACTTCTTGGGACACGACATCTCTGAGGTGGGAGTTGCGGTGGATCCTGTGAAGATTGGGGCAGTGCTACCTTGGGAGCCACCTAGGAGCGTGATGGAGGTGCAGAGTTTCTTGGGTCTAGCTGGATACTACTGGAGATTTGTGCCAGAATTTTCCAGAGTTGCGGCACCGATCTCAGATTTTATGAAAAAGGGGAAACCTTTTGTATGGTCAGACAGATGTCAGCAGAGCTTCCAGGAGCTGAGACAGAGATTGACTAGCGCACCTATCTTGAGGCTACCGGAGGAAGGAGTAGGGTACGTAGTCTACTGTGATGCATCAGGGACCGGACTCAGATGTGTATTGATGCAGGAGCGGGCCATGATCACCTATATATCACGTCAGTTGAGGCAGCATGAGCAGAACTATGCTACCCATGACCTGGAGTTAGCAGCAGTCGTCTTCGCTCTGAAGATGTGGCGACACTATCTGATGGGCGAGCGCTTTACAGTCTTTTCTGACCACCAGAGCCTATGATACCAATTTGTCACAACCCTTCCATGGGGCCCATTCTGTAACTACCCCAAGACCACCATCCATAGGACAGGAGCTGGCAACTAGCACCAAGGCGTAATTCCTGATAAAAAGGGAAGTCATTGCCTTTGTAAAGTAAACAAACACTACAGAGCAAGCAAGAAGAAGTAAATACTATGTAAAACTGGGTACAATAGAAAGTGAGGTAAATTAAGTGGGCCAGAATACAAACCCAAACTAAAAGTAAAGTAAAACTGAAAAAGGGAGTACAACAACTGAATGTAAAGCCGCAATATCGAGCTGTCCACAGGATGTCCCACCTGAAGGGTGGGTACAGATAGCCTCCACAACTCCTCGGGTCCAGCCGTCCACTCCGATTATGTCCCGCCCAGTGGTCCTCCTCCAGGTACCGACCTACTGTGCAAGCCTCAACCATGATCAGGGATGTCCATTGTCTGCAACCAACACAACGTAGTGCGGGCATATCCCGTGCAGGGGTGAGTATATGCTACTCAGTAGGGACCCCGAGACCCTCGAAGGTCTCCCAGAATCCAAAAAGGATAATCCACAAATGAAAGATACAATCATTAAGTAACATCTGACACTACATAGGTATATGCCCATACATATACCTAAGTCATCAATTCTTGTTCGGCTCCAACATCCGAGCCCAAGTACAACCCAGTCCACACAGGAAAATCATAACCCAATCCACAGAGGAAAGCATAAAGTAATCCACACAGGATATCAAGTCAATCTTATTGAAGATAATGATTGAATGTCAAGACTCAGATCACACAGGTATACTTCTTCATAAGATGATAGAGATGATCAGATATAGCCACTGATTCATCTAAGCCGTCAGACCCACACGGGATCGTTAGGTACTAACCCCCGCAATGACCCACAAAGGATCTATAGGTAATAACCCCCGCAATGACCCACATAGGATCTGACCGACATAGGATCGGTTGGCGCTGGCCCACACAGGACTGCAGAGTGCTGACCCACACAGGATCTGACCCACACGGGATCGGTAGCACTGATCCACGTAGGATCGCTGAGTGTTGTAGTCGTCGTCGTCGAATCCACGGAGGATTTCTGTATAGTCGTCATCGTCATCGCAGTCGCAGCCAGCTCTAGGGTTCCCGCACATAGAAAGCTCGTTCGGGGGGATTCGCTCCGCGAGCTGAGGGGCTGATAAATCAACTGACACGATGTCTGGATTTGATGTATCCAAAAGTTCCGTATCATCAACAGGAACTCAACGTCAGAGACGGCGCATCAATCGGACGCCCGGTTTGAGAGTTATTGACTCTTTCCTCCCAGGGGACCGTTTGGTTTTTAAGTCAAAACCAACCCGACCATACTACAAATGCGTCCAAACCTTGAGAGGAGTAAGCCAATAGGTCTGTATCACTATGAGAAAAACATCAAAGTCGACGGCACGTCAATCGGACGTTCGAAGCTCAGGTTATAAGCATCTCCGCTCCGAGGGCCCGGTTGGTTTCGTGTACGAACCAACTCGGGCGAACCCAAAGTTCTCTGAAACCATTAGTGTAATATACCAAAATGACCGTCTAGATCCAAGGATCGTATCATAGCTGACGGTGCATCAATCGGAGGTTTGCAGCCCAGGTTATGGGAAAAATACCGAAAGAGGTCCGTGAATAGGGGGTTCAGGCCCGGTCCGACCCATCCCGATCCCCCCTGGGTCGGCCCGAACTGGACCAACCCGACCCGGGTCTGGGTCCGGCCTATTAGGGCGCGGCCTGGCCCGATGGGTGCGGCCCGGCCCAACCGGGCTCGCTCGGCCTAGCCAGCGTGGCCAGGCGGCTCGGCTGTAACGGTCGAGCGGTAGTGGGGGACGCGCTGCCCCCCCTGTGTGCAACCGCGGCCCCCATGTAGGGGGCCCATCCTATCGGCCAGCTGGGGGTTACGACCCCCGGCCCCTCTCAGAAGCCGGGCGGCCCAGTCCGGCCGGCCGGTTGATGCTTCCGCGGGACCGTCGGGGTCCCGCCCTCCTGCTCTGACGCCGGCGGCCGGCTCCGCCGCGGCCAAAGGTCGCGGGCTTGGTCCGTCTGGAGTGGTGCGACAGCGCCGCGCCCCTCCACCGTGGCCCCGACCCAGCCGCGGTCTCCTCTAGTTTCTCCGGTGCGACGCGATGGCGCCTCCCTTCTTCTCCCAATATCATAGATTATGCGCGGTGCAACGGCACCGCGCCGCCTTACACGTGCCGCAACAAAATCAAACAACCCAGGGGGGAGGAGGGTCGGCCGTGTTTATGCGGTCTGACCTCCTCTCGTTATTGCGATAAAAGTAGGCCCAATTAAAATGAAGAAAGGCGACAGAAGCAATCACAAACAAACAAAAACCCCTACCTCGAGCGTTGTTGAATGAAGGCTCGTCGCGGGAGAAGGTTCCGTAAACGTTGACGGAGATCGTCCGAGGAGGAATGGTGTATCCCTTCCTTTGACGCGGGAAAAAGGAACGAAGGAATGCACGTCAGGTCGTCGATCTCCGAGGAAGGCATCTCTCACCGTCGTCCGTCGTCGGAGGTCGGCGTTCTTCGCGTTCTTCGTCGAGGAAGAAGAACTTTAAGACTTTGGGCAATTCTCTCCAAAATCATCTCGCACAACAAAGACAACCCTAATAAAATAAGTGTTGCCTTATTTTATTACTCACACCAAACATTTTGAAATTCAAAATTGAATCAACCAATTAATTGAATTAATTGAGAAGTTTAACCCGCCCAATTAATGAGGTGTTTAATAATTAGATAAACGCAAGAGTTTACTTTCATTTAACAGGGGTGCGAGTGTGTTTCCTTATTAAAGGAGGGGGGTTTGAGGGAGTTGTAAAAGTGGGGATCGTGTGGGACCCACCTCACAAATATCATACCTAGTGGAGTAAGATATAGTGGGTCCCACTCCAACCACTTAGCTTAGGTTAAACAACTTTAAATAAAATAAAATTGGTTGCACCATTTTATTCTACTTCTTTTACTTAACCCAAAATTTTAGAAATCACACCTGAGAAAACACAACTCCAGAAAAGGAGTTCCTAAGAAATTTTTGGTGCTGCGATTCCATCGGTGTCCTCGGATTCCGATTCCGAGCACCGGCTCAGAAGTTAGGAAAACTCGCTCGTTCGTTTAGTGAACGTACCCGAGACAAACTTCGGAAATTGATTCCGGGCACACCGGGCCTCGGAATCAGGTGCCGTCAGAAACTGCGTTCTTGTAAAATTCCAAAGAAAATTAGGAAAAAAATATTTCATTGAATTTTATGGGTCTTTACAGTATAAGATTTTTTATCAAGTAGTTAATAATAATATTGGAGTCTAATTTAACTATATAAATAGAGATTTTGTGTTCTCTATGTAAATGGAGGCTACTGAGTAAGGCTATGGATTTTAATTAAATTTGTTTGAATAGAACATATTTTTTACTAAATCCTATTATCATGGATCCCCTACCCTCACGAACCATCCCACCTCCTCTCATAATAACTTGAATGCAAGAGCCGTCCACATTCAATTGGAAAGCATATGATCTTTGGAATAAAATAAAACCTAAAGAAAATTAATTTTATGTTTTTTTGATGAAAGGATTATATCTTTAATAATAAGGAAATCCTTATCAACTTTGATCCAAAAGAAAATGAAGGAATATCTTTTGAATATTATACTACATAAAAATCCGATATATTTTTTTAATAAAAATTTGAGGACTGTTGAAGAATGAGGTCATGGGATGTTGGATGAAACTCACACTTTTATTAAATTGAAATATTAAACATATGAAATTATTGAATATTTTGACAACATGAGACTTGAAACCCATAAATATTATTTTGAAAATTATATTGATAAAATTTGGTCCTATTCTGAAGAACATATAAATTAATTACCTGAATGTTTCTTGACTAAATTTTATATAACCTTAAATAATCGTCCTCTATAAACTATTCTAGGAGGCCCAAATACTAGAATTAGAGCTAGAAGAAATGTTGGAAACCTAGCTGAGTTATATTCTTTTCTATCTCAGTAAGAACCTAAGTCTATAGAATAAGCCTCATAATTTTAGATTTGGATTTTAGTAATGTGGTAATAAAAATACTAATTCAAAAGGAGTGAAGTTTGGGAATTAGTAGAAAGACCATCCAAATATACAGTTATAAGAACAAAGTGGGTTATCATAAATAAACAGGATGATCAAGGTATCATAACAAGAAATAAATCTATATTTATAGCTAAAGGGTATAATTAAGAATAAAATATAGTTTGTGATGAAACCTTTCCCCATTTAGCTAGATTAAAATCCATTATAATTCTTTTATCTTAGGCTACTCATAAGAATTTTGAATTATTTACTATAGATATTGAATCTTCTTTTTTAAATGTCTATTTAATAGATGTAGTTTTGGTTGAACAACCTCATGGTTTGGAAAATAATTAACACCCAAACTCTGTTTTCAAACATACTAAAGCTTTATAAGCCATTAAACAGTCACCCATATCATTTTATAAAAGAATTAGTTCTTTTATTTGGAAAAATGGATTTACTATTGGATTGGTAGATCCAACCCTTTTTAAGAAAAATTTTTGTTCTGATGTTTTCTTTGTAAAAATTTATATTTATGATTTTAGTTTTTGTTCAAAAAATATAACGCCTGGTAATGATTTTCCAAAACTAATGAAAAAAGAATTAGAAATATTTATGATGGGGGAACTGAATTTCTTTTTAGGACATCTGAATTATCAAAGTGATTATGGAAATTTTTTAAATCAAAATAAATATATTATTTATCTATTAAAAATGATTGGACTTTGTAACATAAAGACATATACAACTCCCATGTTTACCAATATAAAAAATGATTTGGATGAATCTGGATAACTAGTGGAAAATAAGTTATATATATGTATGATTGGTTGTTTGTTATATCATACTACTATAAGACTAGATATTAGGTTTTTGTATGTTTATGTACTATATTTTAGAAAAATAACAAATAATATCATCTTAATACTGTTAAAAATAATTTTTATATATTTAAAAGTAAATGTTTTTCAATCTATTCATTAAATAAAAACGTCTCATTTTAATTTAATTTTTTATTCAGATGCTGATTTTGGTGGTTGTAAATTAGATAGAAAAAGAACCTTAGGAACCTATAACATTCTAAAAAAATCATTAGTATCATTTTCAAGTAAGATACAACACTCAGTTTCCCTATCAATAGCTGAGGCAGAATATATTTCTACTTGAAGTTGTTGTGCTTATGTATTTTGAATCAAAAACACTACATTGGACTTTCAAATTAAATTTAAATAGTATACCTATTTTATGAGATAATAATATTGTTATATATCATTCAAATATTCCTATAAGTCATTCTATGACTATACGCACTGATATAATACTTCATTTTCTGGGAGATCATGTTCTTAAATAAGAAATATCATAAGAATCTGTTAATACTGAATGTCAATTAGCATATATTTTAACAAAACCACATCCCAGTGGTGTTTTTTATTTTATTAAGGCGGAGTTAAGATTTTTTATTTTTATATGAATATTTTTTGATTTAATTTTTTTTATAATCTCTATGTTTTTTTAATCCATGTATATGTTGTATATAGTTTTTTCACTTTATTATAATTGATTACATATTAAATAGATTTAAAAATATTTAATTCTAATTTAATTTCTTTTTATTGACAAATTAAAACATAATGAGTACATTCTCAATCAGTGTGTGAAAATTGTACACCTTCTACCGATCTCCTCCTCCACATCCTTTCAGTTTACAGAGCCTCTCTCTCATTCCAGTTTAATAAAACTCTAAACCTTCAAACCCAAAATTTAAAAACCTTATAAAATGGAAACACCTATAAATCCTGAAGATGTATATTTTGGTGTGTCTACTTACCTACCTGTAATGTAGGAATTCTGAGTCCATTTTTGGATTGGATAAAGATTCTATAATATCTATGTATCCCAATAATTAAATTTTTATTTATTCCGTTGATATAGCTAAGTTGTTGAATTTTCCGTATAAATGGGATTTTAATTTTGTTCTTAGAAGTATTGGTGAATAAAATTATAAGTCATAGTATATTATGTTTTCATTTTTCGGAATAATAACCATCATGAAAGTGATGACTATGCACCTTAAACCTGATAAAAAAGTTATTATGAAGTTTTTTTAGACTGGTAATTTTTCAAGAACATCTAAGCTAGAAATTGTTTTATACATTGATATGTACATTGTTTATTTATTTTTGAACCACATTAAGATCAATTTCCCTTATTTTATGATAATGTTTCTAAGTCATTATTATTATAATGAACTAAATATGGGATATTATCCCTATGAAATAATAATTTCTTTTCTTTTTTTGATATGAAAAGGAAGAATCCAAAATATGATTCTCCAATTTATAAGTCTTCAGGCCTAGATTTTCAATGATGGAGATTTTAAAAAATTGGGATATGTTTGGGGGAACTCTTACAATAATATTTTTATTATTGGAGCTAAAAAATAACAGAATCTAATAGAAAATGCTCATGGGGAGAAGAGGATGATTCCTTATATAAGATAGATTTCTGATGAAGAGGTTGAATCCAGACATGAATAGGGTAATATTATTCAAAGAATATTAATTATAATAAACATTCCTAAAGGTGTGGATGAAACTGAATGTGGGGTTTACCATGAGGCTCATGTGAATGAGAATTTTGAGCAAGAGGTATGTTGATAAGAAGTTCATAGGGAAGATGTTTCTACCCCTGCTAACCTTTCTCTTGTTGCACCTGATTCATTTGATAAATAAAAATATGTATTGAGAGACAGATCAGAAATTCCTAGAGAGAAATTTTGGCCTGTTATATAATGTGGAAAACACTCAAGACATATTTCCATAGAGTCTTTTAACACTTATGATAAAGCATTGATTAGAAAGTGCATAACTAAAGATCTGTAATTTGTCTTTGAAATAAGATTTAAAATAATAGAATAAGATTATTGAGGAGCTTAAAAGTATTACTGTTTTAAGAGATGTGTTTGAAACACATTAAACTCAACTCAAATATTTTAAATAATTTTTTTGTGGGAGATATTGAATAATTTGTCACTTATTTAGGAAGATAGTTCATATTATTGAAATAGTAATCTATAAAGATGTGTTATTTTGGTGTGATGAATCTTATATGGAAGGATAATTTCTATCTCTCAAATATAGTAATCATACATTAACATCTACACCTCAACCCACTTCTCCGGACATGATAAAAATATTTCAAGCAATCACTGCTGTTTTGGTTGAATTTAACAATAGGAAAAACACTCTCCAGTTTTATAGCGACCCAACCTTTTCTTACATTGCTATTGCATTATTTTAAGTTAAACAAAATAATAGTATTACAAATAGAAGATCCAATGGTTTAGTGTCTTGGAAAAACTAGGACCATACATAGAAATTACATCATCAAACATAAACATTTATTTAATTTCTTCTTCTTTAGATACTTATCGGCACATGACCTCTCATTAGTACATGTAGCCATCTGAGGATATAAATAAAAAGGGGTGAGATAAAATACCAGAAAGCGGATAGATAATAACAATATATAATGGGGTTAGAATAATCATAACATAGTAAAAACGATCGTGAACATGAGAGGAAGCATAAATATGAGACTTCAAATGTGGAAATGCATAAAAATGAAACATCATGTCTTAGTGGTTAACTAACACACATAATTGTGAAACAATATAGAATCTTTTACACATAATTTCACATTTAATCATGACATTCATCACTTTACCCAATGCATTGGATCACTTTATAATTTTGGTAACACCCATCACATTCAAACATTCATATTGCGCTATATAATTCTGGGCGCACCCGTCACATCATAATATTATCATTATAATGCATGCCTTATAGAACATATATAAATAATGAACATAAATAAACCATTTAAATGAATGGTTTTCATCTCATAATAACACATTCATAAACATTGGGTTCCCAAAACAAAGAGGGAATAACATACTTGGTACAAGAACCATCAACCTTGAATGAGAAGTTAAAGGTGAGTTATTAAAAGAAGAGTTCTTTTGGAAAACATTTTGTTTGACATAAACAATAGTGGTAAACATTTATATCATAGTAAAGAAAATAAAATTATGAACAAATTATTTTTTACAATTAACCATATCAAAAATTGAGTGAAAGAGGTAGAACCTGAAGGATGAAATTTGGGTTCGAGAATTTCCCCTTACATTGTATCTGAATGATTCCTTACCTTTAATGTCATGTATAATGACATTATATTAATTAATTATAAATTATATAACCTTTTATAAATTAATAGGGTTCATTTTTGTTTCATTATTTCAATCAATGAGTCTTCTTATGAGTTATAGGGTTTAAAAACGTTGTTTGGGAAAGTTCGTTTTTACGGTCTTCTTGAGTGGTTAACTCATATTCTTAAATGAATGTTCGGTTAAAACATGTGTAAACATCCAGAACTGATATTACATGTTATTAATTACATTCAATAATTTAAAATTATCTTGTAATGATTTATATTATATACCATGTGGGTGAATCATTAGATAAAAATTAATTGATGATTGTTTGTGTTAATTTGGGCGGTTTTTCGATCACAACAAACTTGTTTTAATGTATCACTTAGTAAAATGCACATAAGTTAGTTCCAGAACATTAAATATGACATAATAAATATAAAAGATTCTGTTTCAACAATAAAAAACTGTTTCGTGGCCAGATTTGAAGGTAGAAAAGGAAGAAGAAAACATGTCGTTCTTGAAGGTGATAAATTAACACCTCACAAACAACGTTCTCTTCAATGAAATAAAAGGAAGAGGGAAATAGGTTGTATGATATAATATCCTATTAGTATCATAAAATTAAAATATATTCATGATAATAGAGTTACCATACCATTTTGACAACGATATGTGGGGAGATAATAAGAAAAAAAACTTGAAATTGAAAGGGAATTAAAGAAGAAGTGGGAGAGAAATTACCTCTCGAATCCTCCTCTTGAGATCCCCCTTAAGCGCTCTAAGATTGGTATTTTGATGAGAAAAAAAATCTCATGGACTTGGGGGAGGGTCTAGGTAAGATGATTGGGTAGAGTTTATACAAGGATTCAATCTTGAGAGGAGTGAGGAAATGAGGCTCTGAAGAGTGGTATTTATAGTGGAGGGGAGATGGGTTTCCTTATTATAAAATTCATTAGTTTTTTAATTTACCCTAAGACAAGGAATAGTGGGTTTGAAATGACCAGTAATTGTAATTTTATTATGTGATACCAAACCAAGTGGGCATACATCTGAATAACATCACGTATGACTCTATAATTATCTTATTTATCTTATTTTGTAAATTATGGTATTTCACTATTCATCAAAAATTCAAGTATCTTAGAAAAATCCCAAAAATTTACCCCAACCATTTTTCAATGTGTAGGATCCAAAAATGAAGTCCATTTTTCAAAAATAATATTCCAAATACGATTAATTTAATATTTAATTAAAATTATGGTTTATTACTAAAAAATAGTTGTAAAACATTCATTTACTTATTCTAAAATATAGGTACATCATACTTTCACTTGAATATTATTTTTATACTATCATAGGTAATGTTACTATTAATTACGGTATATAACTATTCATAAGGGCATGTTACTATTCATAAGGGTAGGTTACTATTCACCAAAAATTATTTTTGTATTATTAGACTCCAAAAATCATCTTGAACACAACTGTGTATGTCAGATTTTAAAAATTCCAAACACAAAAGTGACAAAATTATTTTTAAAGGTCACATAGCATGTAGTAGTTCATTATATTGTGTTTTCATGTGATTTTATGACATAATTATAAGAAGGGAATTTCCATTGAAAAACGTTGGCTTGTTACATTCATCTCCCCTTAAGAAATTTCTCCCCTGAAAGTTCACTCTACACGAACAGGTGAGGGTACTTCTCCTTCATCACCTCCTATGGTTCCCAAGTAGATTCTTCAAACTTATGGTTCCTCCACAAAACTTTGAAAATGTGGTTTGTCTTGTTGTGTATAACCTTATCTCTTCGGTACAAAATCTCTATTGGCTTCTCCTCATATGAGAGATAATCTTCTTGTTGTACCACCTCTGAGTTTAGTACATGTGAGGGATCTGATATGTACTTCCTCAGGAGTGATACGTGAACCACATCATGAAATTGAACCATATTCGGTGGATGTGCAAGCCGATAGGCCAGGGCTCTTATGCTATCAAGGATCTCAAAGGGTCCAATGTACCTTAGGCTTAGTTTCCCTTTCATTACAAACCTAATGACTCTCATCCATGGAGATATTCGAAGGAGGAATTTATCTCCAACGATAAACTCCAAGTCCCTTCGACGGTTGTCAACAAAGATATTTTTCCGACTCTGAGTATCTTTGATGTGTTTCTGGATGACTTGAACCTTCTATGTCATCTCTTGAACAAGATTGGGTCCAAGTAGCTATCTTTCTCCAACATCATCCCAATAGGTTGGAGTTCTACATCGCTTTCCATACAGAGCTTCATATGGATCCATCTGAATACTCGAGTGGAATATATTATTGTATGAGAACTCAATCAATGGGAGATGATGATCCCATCCCCCTTTGAATTCTATAGATCATGATCTTAGCATATCTTCAATCATCTGAATTGTCTTTTCAGACTGTCCATCATTTAGGGGGTGATTGGTTGTGATGAAATTTAATTTAGTACTAAAAGCATGTTGAAGGCTCCTCCAGAATATATATTTGATCCTTGGATCATGGTCAGAGACAATTGAGAGTGTAACATTGTGTAGTCTCACCACTTCCTTCACTTATATCTTTGAATGTTTTTCAAGCCATAGATCTTCTCGAATAATGATAAAATTGGAAAGTCTTGGTGAGTCAGTCAACCAAAACCCATATCGTATTATTTACCTTTGAAATCTTCGGGATACCCATGAAAATCCCATTATAACATTTTTCCATTTCCACATTGGTATAGGCAAGGACTGCATCATCCCATTGGACTTTTGTCGCTCTGCTTTAACTTTCTGACATACCATGCACCTTGATATATATTCCGCAATCTCCTTCTTCAAGTTATCCCACTAGAAGTGTTCTCAGATATCACGGTACATCTTGGTACTCCCAAAATGGATAGATAAAGTTGAACTATGTTCATTGACCAATATCTTCTTCTTTATCCCAGTTTATGAAAGCACACAAAGCCACGTTCCAAACCGAATCACACCATCATCGTCGATATGGAACTCTTGCAACTTCCCTTCTATTACTATATTCACCCTCTTTTGTATATCTACAACATTCCTTTTTTGCTTCCTTAATCTTCTCTTGGATGGATGGTTGTGAAATAATTTGGGAAAGGTAGGATTTATCCCCTGCCCTTAAGATTTCCAAATCCATCCTTTTCATTTCTATGAAGATAGGGTCTTTCTCAATCTGTAACATGGATAGTGTAGCAGGTTATTTTCTACTTAGAGCATCTACTACCTTGTTCGCATTACCAGGATGGTAGTGAATAGAGAAATCGTAATCCTTGATTATCTCTAACCATCCCTTTTGACGCATGTTAAGCTCCTTTTGTGTGAATATATACTTTAGTCTCTTGTGGTCGGTTTATATGTCACACTTCTCACCATAAAGGTACTGCTGCCCGATTTTCAAGGAAAAAATCATTGCTGCCATCTCTAGATCATGTGTCGGGTAGTTCTATTCATGGATCTTCAACTATCGTGAGGCATAGGAAATAACATTATTGTTTTTCATGAGTACACAACCCAAGACTTTCTTTGAAGCATCACTGTATATCACAAAACATTCTACACTTTTTGTTAGTGTGAGTACTGGTGCAGTGATCAGCCTTCTCTTTTTCTGCATGAAGCATCCATCACATTATTTTGTCCAAACATACTTTACCCCTTTCCATGTTAACTTAGTTAGCGAGCTTCACAATCATGAGAATTTTATCAAAAAACGTCGATAGTACCAAGAAAATCCATGAAAACTACGGATTTCTATGACACAAGAGGGCTTGGGCCATTCCTCAATCACATTTTTCTTTGAAGGATCCACATAAATTCCCTCACTTGTGATCACATGTCCAAAGAACATGACTTTTTTCATCCAAAAGTCACACTTTCTAAACATGGAATACAACTTATCCTTTCTTAATGTCGCCAACACAAGTCTTAGATGTTATTCATGTTCCTCCCTGCTCTTGGAGTAGATGAGAATATCATCGATAAACACTACTACAAAATTTTCAAGGTAATGTTTAAAGACTCTATTAATAAAATCCATGAATATTTCAAGGGAATTAGTGAGTACAAAGGGAATCACCAAAAAATCATAGTGCCCATACCTTGTACGGAAGTCAATCTTCTGAATATCTTCCTTCTTCACTTTTACCTGATAATATCAAGAAAAAGGATCCACCATTCAGAAGTATTGAGCTCCTCTTAACTGGTCGAACAATTCATCAATCCTTGGGAGAGGATACTTGATCATTATGGTTATCTTTTTGAGTTCCCAATAATTGATACACAACCGTATTGTTCCATCCTTCTTCTTCACAAAGAAAACTGGTGCACCCCAAGGTGATGCACTAGGTCATATGAACCATTTGTCCAGATGCTCTTGCAGTTGCTTCTTTAACACCTCTAGTTTGATTGAAGTCATCCTATTTGGACACATTGAGAAAGGAGTAGTTCCGGGCATGATTTCAATTGAGAACTCTACCTCACGATCCGGGGGAATTCTGAGTAAATATTCAAGAAATACATCACCGTATTACCTCACTATGGGAATTTCAGCAGGGTTGACACCATCCTTTGACTCAACCATTTGGGAGAGGTATGCTTCTTCATAGGGAATGAACATCCACACCGATGAAGTACTTTTCAAAGTAGATTTATGATCTTCCTTGCATTTGTAGAGGAGCATGGGATGGTTTGGAATATGAAAAGATATTTATTTTTCCCAACAGTTGATATGTGCTCAATATAATTAGATCCAATCCATTCATATTACAGAGTCGAATTCCAAAAAGGGAAGTATTAAGAAATTTTTCGGAAGAATCTTCCCACATATGCCAATAGAAGAAGAGTCAAACACTTGGGTTGCAATGAATTCACCACTTGGTGTTTTTACAGATATCACTACTTTAGGGTTTCAGGGCTTCGATTCTATAGTTCCAGAAAACATTCAAGATATAAAAGAATGTGTAGAACCAGAATAAAATAATACTTTTTGCATTCTTGAGTGAATATGAAGTTTACCTTTTACGACTTCATTATCTTGCTCCACTTCCATAGTAGTGATGGCATAAGCCTTCTCTTGTTCTTTGTCTTTGGTGGCTACTTATGCTAATTACCATCGATTACTTGAGGTTTAGTGCACTATATTTCATAGTGCCCTAGCTCCCTACAGTTGTAGCATTGAACCATGAGTGGTTCTCTCCTTTCATCGGCTACATTCTATTACCTTTTCATGTCTTTTTGACACTCTTGATCATGATGTCCATCTTTCCCACACTTGAAGCATTTCCCCATCTCTTTGAGGCAGTTCCCATGGTGGAACTTCCCACATTTTTGGAATGTGGGTCATTGAGTTTTCTTCCCACCTTTATCATTAGATCCATTGTCTTGAAACTATATCTTTCATTTCTTATCACCATAGTAGTTGGACCATTTTCCAAACTCCATCTCCACTTTGAGAGCACACTGAAAAACTTATTCATAACTCCCAAAGTCTTGAATTTCATGTTCCTTTTGAAGGTGTAGTTTTAATCCACTAATGAATCTATCAATTTGTCTATTATTGTTGATAACAAAACCTAAAGAGTACCTTGTATTCCTTGTGAAATTTTATTCATATATTGTGAAAGATTATCCTTTTTTATTGAGATCTATGAATTCTCTCTCCATCTTTGTGCGAAGAGTTATTGGGAAATACTTGTTAAGAAACATTATCTTCAAGTCTTCCCATTCCATCTATTCAATTTCCTCCCTTGGCTTGGTGTTATTAATCAACGCCCAACACTGATCAGCCTCTCCATCTAGATGATAACCTGCTAGTGTCACCTTCTCCATCTCAGAACAGTGAAGAACAGAAAAGATATTCTCCATGGATTTGACCCACTGTTCTGCAACTAGTGGATCAGAAGATCCACTAAATGTTGGTGGTCGTTGCCGCATAAAACATTTGATATCCAGTTTCTCCCCCTTTGGTAAAGGAGGATATTCCCCATTATTATGGTTATTTTTCATAACCTGAGATAATTGGGTAAGCATCACCATGAATTATTTTACTCCACCTACAAAATCATTGGGGTTGTCGTTTGTGAAATCGTTGCATTGGCCCTTGCCTGAGTTGTTGGCCTGATTTCTCCTGGTTCCCACTATTTTCTAAAATAGAAAAGGTTAGAACAAAACCTAAGTACAAAATTCATGAAAATATAACTTATTAATATTTACAATATATACTAAAATAATAACATATGGAATCCCTATGTAGAGATTCTTGTGTGCATATTTTTACATAGTCTCATGCTAGAGGTTTTCTCTAGGGTTCAGAAATCATAATTCCCAAATTAACTAAACCTCAACTCTGATACCAACTATAGAGACCCAAACTTTTCTTACATTACTATTACATTATTTTAAGATAAGAAACATAATAGTATTAAAAATAGAGTATCCAAAGTTTTAGTGTCTTGGGAAAACTAGGACCATACATCGCAATTACATCATCAAACATAAACATTTATTTAATTTCTTCTTCTCTAGCTTCTTATTGGCACTTGACCTCTGCTTAGTGCATGTAGCCACTTAAGGATATACATAAAAATCGGTGACCTAAAAGCCCAGTAAAAGGATATATAATAACAATATAGAATGGGGTGATCATAATCATAACATGGGAAAAATATCATGAACATGAGAGGAAGAAAAAATATAAGACTTGAAATGTGGGAATGCATAAAATTAAACATCATGTCTTAGTGGTTAACTAACACACATAATTGTGAACAAAGATAAAATCTTGTCCACATAATTTCACATTTACTCATGATATTCATCACTTTACCCAATTCATTGGAGCAATGTATAATTCTTGGCACACCTGTCACATTCAAACATTCATATTGTGTTATATAATTCTGGGTGCACCCATCACATCATAATATTATCATTATCTTGAATGCCACATAGAACATATATCAATATGAACATAACTAACCCATGTAAATTAATTGGTTTCATATCATAATAACACATTCATAAACATTAGGTTCCCAAAACAATGAGGGAATAATATACATGGTACAAGAACCATCAACCTTGAATGAGAAGTTAAAGGAGAGTTCTTAAAAGAAGAGTTCTTTTGGAAAACATTTTGTTAGACATAAACAATAGTCATAAACATGTATATCCCAATAAAGGAAATGAAATGATGAAAAAAATTATTTTTTAGGATTATCCATATCAAAAATGGAGTGAAATAGGTAGAACCCGAAGGATGAAATTTGGGTTCGAGAATTTCCCCTTACCTTGTATCCGAACGATTCCTTCTATTTAATATCATGTATAATGACATTATATTCCTTAATTATAAATTAAATAACCAATTATAAATTAATAGTGTTATTTTTTGTTTTATTATGTCATTGTATCGGCCTTTTGATGAGTTATAGGGTTTAAAAACAGTGTTCGAGAATGTTTATTTTATGGTTTTCTTGAGTGGTTAACTCTTATTCTTAAATGAATGTTTGTGTAGAACATGGGTAGACATCAAGAACTGATATTAAATGTTATTAATGACATTTCAGAATTTAAATTTATCTTATAATGAGTTATATAATATACCATTTGGATGAATTATTAGATAGAAGTTAAATGATGATTGTTTGGGTTATTTTGGGCAGTTTTTCGATCACAATGAACTTGTTTTAATTTATCACTTAGTAATATGTACATAAGTTAGTTCAAGAAATTTAAATAGGACATAATACATATAAAATATTCTGGTTAAACCATAAAAAATGGTTTCATGACCAGATCTGAAGGTATAAATGGTAGAAGAAAACATGTCATTCTTGAAGATGATAAATTTACACCTCACGGACAACGTTCTCTATATTAAAATAAAAGGAAGTTGGAAATGAGTTTGATGATATAATATACCATTAGTATCATAAAATTCCATTATATTCATGATACTTGAGTTACCATACCATTTGGACAAAGATACGTCGGGAGAGAATAAGAAAAAAACTTGAAATTGAAAGGGAATTAAAGAAGAAGATGGAGAGAAATTACCTCTTGAATACTCCTCTTGAGATCCTCCTTAAGGGCTCTAATATTGGTCTTTTGATGAGACCAAAAGATATTTTATGTGGGGGGGGATACGGAAGATGCTTGGGCAGAGATTAGGCAAGGCTTCAAGCTTGAGAGGTGTGAGGAAATGAGGGTGTAAAGAGTGGTATTTATAGTGGAGGGGAGAGGGGTTTCCTTAATAAAAAATTGATCAGTTTATTAATTTCCCCTAAGATAAGGAATATTGAGTATTCAATGACCAAGAATAATAATTTTATCTTGTGATCTAGAACTAAGTGGGATTACATACGTAGAACATCACACATGACTCTATAATTAGCTTATTTAGTTTATTTTGTAAATTATGGTATTTCACTATTCATCAATGATTCTAGTATCTCAGAAAAACCCCAAAACAATACCTCAACAATTTTTCGATGTGTAGAATTCAAAAATGAATTACATTTTTCAAAAATAATTTTCCAAATATTATTAATTTAATATTTAATTAAAATCATGGTTTATTACTGAAAAAACAGTTTTATAACATTCATTTACTTATTCTAAAATATAGGAACATCATACTTTCACATGAATATTATATTTATACTATCATAGGTAAGGATAATATTAGTTAGGGTTTATCACTATTCATAAGGGTATGTTACAATTCATAAGGGTAGGTTACTATTAACCAAAATTTATTTTTTTTATTCGACTCCAAAAATCATCTTGAACACAAACGTGTATGTTAGATTTTTAAAATTCCAAATACAGAAGTGACAAACTTATATTTAAAGGTCACAGAGCACTTATTAGTTCATTATGTTGTGTTTTTATGTAATTTTATGACATAATTATAAGAAGGGAATTTCCATTGAAAAATTTTGGGTCCTTACAAGTTTGAAAGTACCCCTTTAAATGTGCTTCTAAACAATTAGTGAAATTTAATCAGTTCACTGATATCTAATGCATCTTGGTTGGGACTAGTTACTCATCATGTTAACGATAATTCTAGTCTGAAGTGACTGTGAATGAATTAATTATGGTTAATATGGTGGAAATATTAAATGTTTCTCAAGATACAAATAATATGCTACAAAAATGGAAAGATGTATTCAGTAATCATTTTCAGAGTCTTTTGGTGAATCTTCTAGAAATTCATAGGATTGATCAAACTGTTCCTCATCCGAATGTAGAAAATACTACCCTTGGACAATCAAAATAAATGAATCCAAAATGAATGGAGCCCCTCATTTTTAATACTTCTTGAGTTTTTGTTGGTATGTAATCATTATTTTATAGAAATTCAATCTAAATTGAACTTTACATTACATTAATTTTATATTTTTTTGTCTTTTATTGTTATATTATTTATGTTCAACTTCACACTGCTAAATCACATAACATATTTTTCTAACATTAAAATATAAAATTAATTATTATTTCTGTGAAATATTTACTATGTTATATTTCATTTATTATTTACAAACATTATTTTTATACAAAAAATGGGGGAGAATATTTAAGAAGCACAATAATATATAATTTTGGAGAAATTTGGAGTTTTTCAATTTTTAAGAATCTATTTTGTTTAAAATTGAAATGTTACTATCACATTGAAATATTTTTTTAATGTTTACAAATAATAATTTATGTTAATTATTTAATGGGTTTTGTGGTCATCCAAAAGGGGGAAATTGGTGGTCATGTATTGTCTCAACAATACTCTATATTGAATGATGATTTTGATGCTCACTAATACCTTTTATTTTTATTTTTAATGAAGTTGTGTTAAGAACGATTCAAGAATATATTTCATACATTTATTTATATTTTCTATGGAATGAAAAGATGCTGGATATGGTATGTAAACAATATTTGTACCATACATTTGGTAAATGAATGTATGTTTCAATATCACAATGCTACACTAAAAAATTTTAATATAGAATGTAATCCCTACACTAGATATAATGCGAATGGAATACCAACCCTAAGTTGGCATCTAGAATCATAGTTTATACCCTGTATTCTGGAAATAGAATGTATGATTATTCAATGCTAAATTTGGAATCTTATGCGGATAAGGATGAATGTATGGATCATCATCCTTACCTTACATTGATCCCTATGTTATGTGAATATGGATGTATGGTTCAAGAACACTACACAATGAAGTTCAAACCTATATTATCTACTCAACAATAGTGTTTTAAAATCAATATTTTATCAGAGTTTCATTCAACGGACCTAATAGAATATCAGGATGATTGAAATCGTGTTTATGACTACCTAAAATCTCATTATGACCGATTCAATGAACTATATTCATTGGGGAAAGGAACTCATATTCTTATGGTAATTTATGACTCCCTCGGTTAATTAATATTTGAATTTCTACGTTTTATTAAATGGATTTCTTAGATCTATAATACCAAAGAATTATTTTTGCTTTATATACTATACCAGTGAATCTAATGAATCCATAGAATATACAAATATAATTTCATTTTGGTAAAAATCTATTACAGTTTTTCTTCAACGAGTGGTCGACTCTTAAAGAGGTTACACATTGGAGACATACATGTTGTACCTCATACTACTCTTAGATTACTCTTGATATTTGTTGATACTTTTATTTGAAAATAATTTGAAACCAAGATCACTTCAGAATTATTATTTCTTTAAGACACTCATTTATAAATAATAATATCCATCTACTTTCACTTTTTTCTTCAGCAACTGTGAATTTCAACTCAATCTATCAAATCAAAATCTTTTTATTTATTAGAGTTTAAACTACTCATTCTAAGTTTTAGTGAAGTTTCATATTCTTGTACTAATCTATGGATAATTGGTTTCTTGTTAAAGAACTAGAAGTATTTTTTTATCCTTTTTAAATATGTGTACACGTTTTTACATTCAATTTTGGATTTCTGTACTTGTGATCGGATGACCATTCTAGTGAAATTCATCAAACTTGTAGAGATAATGACTTGTGGATTGGACTAGGGGATATTTGTACCTCAAAATAATATAAAAGTTTTTTGTTCTTTCATTTCATTTATCCTATCCTTATAATCATGAGAGAATGAAACATTGTATACCTACATAAATCACAAAGGTTCTCAAAATCCATAATTGTGGAAGTTTATCGAAAAGACACAATTTACCCCCTCTTATGTAAAGGATGTATTATTCCTACCTAATAAGTAAGTATCATTTTATATTCCTAGAATTATTATTATATACTAAATATTATATTATTTATTTTCAGTATAATAATATATTATTAATTTTCTGTGGTAAGATAAAATGAATCACATTGTATCATGGAGGTGGTGATCCACACAAATGCACGAATAATGTTTTCATTTTTTAATGGATGGAATGGTAAGAGGAATAAGATATCTTATGTTTCCATAATTCTAAAAAATTAATGAATATATATATATATATATATTAAATTCATCATTATAATAATTATTTAGAGTCTGTAATGGAAAATGAACTACATTAGCTCATGAGGATGTAGTTCTCTGTATACAAGAATAACGTATTCATTTTCCATTTTATAAAAAAGAAGATAGATATAGGTTATTAGATTAACACGAAAACAAATCAGTAAATAATAGATATTTTTATTATTATTTCATCATTTTTGAAATATATTTTATGGATTTAGAATAAGATATTAACAAAAAACACTCAATTAAGAATGATATCTCTTTTTAGACAACCATCTTTTCATTACACCATAAGACCTATATGGTTTGTATTATTCTAAAACTAAGTCCTATGGAAGGCGGGAGGAGATTTTAGTAAGGTAATTGGTTTGGTTGTGTCTGTGAAAAATGTATCTTGAACTATGAATAAAGGAGGATATGAGATCATCTTTTATAAGTGAGGGGAGGGGAACTCTTGGAATTACTTTATGTGTTAAATTAATAAAAATTAATTTTTATGTTAAAATGGATCCCAATTGATATAATTAAATTATAGGATGATTATTAGTATAAATACTCTCATAAAATAATATTTTAACAAGTTTATGTGATGTTTTTTACCCTTCTCACTTTGTTCTAACCACTTGTTAACCCTTTTGAAAATTACCACTATATTAATGTTGTTTAGGATTACGGGGTCAATAAAGTTATTATAAAAGGAAAAATGACACATTATTAGACCTTGTTCGATATTTAAAACTATATACCAATCACTTTTCAAAATATTATATTTTTATGAATTATAAATCATTTAATAAAATATTTTATTATAAAAAATCATTAATGTTATTATAAGAAATACCTTGAATTTTATATTATAATAGTATTCTCACACATGTAAAATTATTGAAAAATTCCATGGATTATAATAGAAGGAATGTGTGGTCTTAATATAGTAAATAAATCAAATTTTTATATGTTTAGATATTTTTTTAAACCATATCATTTTTTTTAACCACTTGGATAACTAATGTTAACCATAACTGTGGTAATGAATTTGTTAATATACATATGTTGTAATTTTAATTATTAGGTAACAACTCTCTCTTAAGTGGAAAAGTTATGAAATTTTAGACTGTTTTTCATTTTAAATATCTTGTTAAAATATATTTATGATTTTTAATTTAGTAAATAAAATATATTTAACATAATATAATTTAAATGTCATTTTAATAACAAATCATATAATATGACTTAAAAATACCAATAAATAAAAATAATTTGACTGTACACCATTAAAACTTCCAAAATTTTGTATATTTATCTAAAAACTTGATCAAAAATTATAATGCACATAAAAATATTACTTTTAGATTTTTTATAATCATTTACTTGATTTCTCTACTCCTTTCAAAAACACTGAGTTTTTTGTTGCATAAATATTTATGGCAATTATTTCTTCACTAAAAAAAACATCCTTAATAAAAAAATTATTCGTCTTTAAAATAAGCCTATTTAAATTTAATTAAGTTGTTTTAACCTGAGAAGAAACTATTATAGATTTTAAAAGTAATAAAGTGACATTTTTTACTATAACTTTTACTTAACAATTATAAAGATCAAAATAAAAAAAAATGAAAAAATGACATAATTTAATTTTTTGATGATTATTGATGACATAGACTCATCCAATTAATTCTATTCATATTTTTGAATGAATTTTAACCTTTATCACATTATTTTCAATCCTAATTAACCCATTTCATATTTATCGTGATAAATTTTATTATGGATACTATTCAAAATGAAAAAAAAGTGGACTGATTCCCCATATTTTTACATACTAATTTCAAATTTAGAAGAATGTTTTTCAATATTTAATTTTTAGAAGTGGTATAAATTATGTTGAGATAAAAATGAAAAATAAAATGATTTTTTTTCATATATGTGGATTTTAAGTATGAAATTTTTATTATTCCAAATTCAACCATAAAATTGAGTAAAATAAACTTAATTAGATTATTAATAATATAATATAACTTAAGTTACTTGGAAATAATTTAAACATAAATTGTTACATTATAAATTATTGAAACAAATATATGATTTTCAATGAAAATCATTATTTTTTAATTATCCTTAAAAACTAAAACATTTTCAAACATTATCAAAAACTCATTCTATGATAATTTCGAAATGATTTTTAAAAAAATTATTTCCTTATAAAAAAAATAAGTTCAAAATGTTCAAAAAATTTATTATAATATTTAATCATAAAAATAATGAAAATTCATGTTTTAGAGAAAACATATATTAGAAAAATAGAATTAATTCACTAAAAAACGAGTGGTCATTTCATAATAATTAATCAACATAAATGTGTTATTTAGTTCATATATACATATATCATAAAGCAGTTAATCATTTTCATTCCCACTAGTTCAACAACTGGGTTATAATTTTAATATTTATATACCAATATTTAAGTAATTATATTTCATTTTCCATTTAAGCTAGGTGTTATAATTTTTTTTACACTGTGAGGAATAGTTTGTCTCTTATAATATTATTATATTACAATAGTTTTAATAAGGATAATCCCCTTTGTAATTAAAATGGTTTACCCTAGATTTGGAAAGAAATAGAGAAATCATGATGTTTTTTTTAATTAGAGATAGCTCAAGTGAACAAAAAATTACTTTTAAAAAAAATATAGATTATATGGAATGTATTGTGAATGTAACTAAATAAACACTTTGGTGAAACCAAAATTAGCCTTTTGGCTCATACCTTTCATATAAACTCACATGATGTGTTTATAAAGATCTTATGTTTCATTTCAAGAATATATATTTTATCTTACTTATATCAACCCTATAATATTACCTATATCATTAAATAATTTTAAGAACAATTAAACTTAAAATTATCACCCAATAACCATAGAGGTTACTGTCTTTAAAGACTAGGATCATAATACTTAATCCATGGTAGTAATAAATCATTTCTTTATTTAACCTTCATGAAGAGCTTATAACTTATATTTTTATTTCACATATTAATAGGATTAAATAGTGAGAAAAATAACAAAGGGATGAGATAAATTTCTCAGTATGGGAATAAACAAAATAATAAATCTTAGGAAAAGTGTTAGATGGAATAACAAAATGATATGAAAATTCATGGATCATAATTAAATATATGGAATCATAACATATAAAACATGGGATCATATATTCATGGAATCATGGTAATGTGTAAGCAACAAGAAATATGAATTTTTCATGCATCAAGTCTCATTTCACATAGAGGATAACGAGTCAAGGATAACCACCTACAATATTGCACTTGGAGAATTATTTATGGCTAACCACCAAGATCATTGCATATAACGTCTAATGAGACTCAAATTTACCCAATGTATTAGAGATATATCTGGTATAACCCGTAATTACATGGTATTGAATATGTGTTAAACATTTATAATCATACATAAGAAATAGAGCATAAACATAAGGGTTACCCATGGTAAGAATAAGGTATCACAATCTTGTCAAAAGGAAAAACATAAGGGAGTATCATAATGGTTTTCATGAATGAAAGGATATAAACCATTCATGAACATTTATAGTGGTAAATGGGAATATATCATGATAATATATGTCAAATTGAGGTTAAAACATGTAAATAGAGAATTTTAGAAACTTTAGTATTAAAAAATTTTACAGCGGTTTAAGGAAAATATTAATGAGATTTTAAAACAAATAATAATAATATATTTTAAAGAAACAGAATTAAAACAATAAAGTTTTAATAATAAAATTAAATTTTAATTTTAAAATAATTTTGGCCAAAAAAATATTATATAGTTCACTTAAAATGGATAAAAATTCAGAAATTTCCCATAAATCGAGCTTACTTATCGAGAATAATTGAGTAGGGTGCCTTTTAGAAACATGTATTTCTCTTAAAATAAGGTGGGGAGATATTGATAAATGATATTGGAACATATAAAAATCTTTTATAATATCCATATAAAATTAAAATAGATTTATTTTTGGGTAAAGAGAGAGAGAGAGAGTAAAATGAAGGAATAATGGGGTTTCGGGTATAATCCATTTCCTTAAGTTTGAAGGTGTTCTTCACTCGATATTAATATCATGGATAATCAAATTAGATTCCTTAATTAATTATTTTAGAAACAATTATACATATAATTTATTTATTTTAATTTTATTAATTTCAATCATGTTTTTTTAATGAGTTATAGTGTTCAACATTATCGTTCGGGAGTGCTCATTTTCATTGTTTTTATTGTAAGTTTGGTTTTGTAAGAGTGTGGAAGTTCATTTAAAATTGGAATGGTTTTATAGAAGCATAATTATATTATATTTATGAAATTATAGAAGAAATAATTGTTATATAATACAATTTATTATATGGGATGATGATGAATCATTATATAAAATGTTAATGATAATCACTTGGATTAGTTAAGCGGTTTTTTCTCATAGTGAAATCATTTTATTTTACAAATTAATATCATATGTAGAAAATGATTCCAGAACATTATATAATATATAATACGTATATTACAATGTGGTTCAACCATGAAGAGTTTCTCATTACCATCCCTAATGAGGATAATAAAAATTGAAAACATCTCGTCCTTGAATTTGATAAATTAACACATCGCAGATGGTGTTTTCATTTTTAGAAAAAAGTAGGGGAAGAATATAGTTTTATGTATTATTTAATAAACATAAGAAAATACCAGTATAATTAATCAAATTGAATTATCATTAAATTTATATGAGGGGAGTTAGAAATAAAAAAGAAAACAAATGGACTTGAAATGAAAGAAATGATAAGAGGAATTTACCTCTTGAATTTATATTCCTTGAGAGCCTCATTAGGGAATAGGTTTTGGTATTTTTATGAGACCAAGAGATCATAAACATGGGGTTGATTGTGAAAATATTTTACCATAATTTTTACAATTAAAAAGGCTTTATATTTTTGGGGAGAATAGGTGGTGATATGTTGGTTTTATAGAGGGGGAGATGGTAGTTTTCTCAATATTTAATTCATTAGTTTTTTATTTCAATAAAGACAAGAAATTATGATGATTATTGAAAAGAAATAAATTAATTATATAATTTTAGTTTGAATCAATTTTTATTACAATATAAATGACTCATTTAATAGTTTATTTATATTATAATGTAAATATTCTATAAATTACTGCATTTAACTATTTACCAAAAATTCAAGTATTTCAGAAAAATCCCAAAACTTCACCCTATCCATTTTTCAATGTGTAGAATCCAAAAATTAACTCCATTTATTAAGATTAATTTTATTAATATTTAACATTTAATATTTAATTTTAATTTTAATTTAATTGAAAATTACAAATTTTATAATTGAAACTGATTTTCCATCATTTTGAAAATTTTATTATGGTATCATAAAATATTATTATAATAATAAGACATGAAAATAATAATTTATGAATACATTTTATTAAAAATAAATTTTCATTTAAAATATTATATAAATAATAAAATCATATTTAAGTATTTATAACTAATAAAATATCTAAAACTTAATTAGTAATTTTTAAAATATTTATTTACTTATACTATTATATAAGTATACCATATTATAACTTATATAATGGATACATTTTTTTATACATTCCTTGGTGAAGTTACTATTCAATTACCTGGTTTACTATTCATAAGAGACATGTTACTATTCCAATGGGTAAGATACTATTACTTTGGTATAAGTTTCTTGACTTCTAATGATACCTTTTATTTCACTCATTATTAATTTATAATGTTTTTATTATGTTCAATATGTAATTTTATGTGACTATATTTTAAGACATTATTATAATAAGGGAATTCCTTTGGAAAAACATTGGGTCATTACATTCTACTCCTTTATGAAAGTTTTCCTCGAAATTTTTTATTAGATTTTATGCTAAAAACAAGTGTGGGTGCTTTTCTTAAATTGATTCTTCAAGTTCCCCTATTTCCTCTTCGTATATATGGTTCCTCCATAGTACATTTACCAGGTGAGTAGTCTTGTTGTGTATTACTTTATCTCTATGTTCCAATATCTTTCTTCACTTCTCTTCTTAATAATGATAATTCTCCAACTGTACCACCTCTAAATATTGTACATGTGAAGGATGTGGTATGTATATCCTTAATAGGGATAAGTTGAAGACATCGTGTACTCTTGATGTGGCAGGTGGAAGTTCAAGTCGATAAGCCACAACTTCAACACGATCATGAGTCTCAAAGGGGACAATTTACATGAGACTTAGCTTACCTTTCTTCCCAAATCTCTTAACCTTCTTCCATGGAGATATTCATGGAAATACCATGTCTCCAACATTGAACTCAAGGTCTCATTGATGATTGTATGAATAACTCTTTATTTGACTTTGGGCCTTCTTGATTTTTTGTTAAATGGTTTTTACCTTTTCCACCATTTCATTGACCATTTCGTGTCCAGCAGTTTACTCTCACAGAATTCATCCAAACACATCAGTTTTCTTAACCTTCTCCCATGAAGGGCTATATATGGTGACATTTAGATGCTAGACTGGAAAATAATATTGTAAGAGAATTCAAGCCATGGTAGATATTCGTCCCATACTCCTTTGAATTCCATAAAACACAGTCTAAACATGTCTTCTGGTGTCTGAATAGTTTTTCCAGATCAGAGATCAGTTTGAGGATGATAGGTTATATGTAAGTTCATCTTATTGCTTAGATAATGTTGGAGACTTTTCCAGAACTTCTAGGTGAATATTATAACTCAATTAGATACAATCGATAGTGTTTCCCAATGAATCCATACCAACTCTTTTCAGTCTTTAACTCATAGGGTTTCCCATTAATAAAACATTCCACCCTTTTCAGAATTTCCACGTCATTTCTTTGAGCATCCATTTTTTTCACCATGAGGGGTTGTTGATAAATAATTTTTGAAAGGATTTACGATGTTCGTATTTTAATTATTCCCATTTCCAAAAATTCTAAATCTAATATTGTGAGATCATTCTCAATTCTCATCATTGATAAATATGAAGGATACGTTTTACATAGACCATCTACTACCTTATTTTATATACCAGGACGATAGTGGGCTAAGATTTCATAATCTTTAATGAGATTCAACCATTTTCACTAGTGTATAATAACCTACTTCTATGTGAATATATATTTAATACTCTTGTCATTATTATATACCTCAAACTTCCCCTAATATAGATAATGCCACCAGATTTTCTATGCAAAGATCACAACTACCAAATCTAGATTATGCATCCAATAGTTTTGTTCATGGATTTTGAACTACGTTGAGGCATATATAGCGACCCCGCCTTTTATTACATTACTATTACGTCATTTCAATGATAAAAAACATAATAGTATTACACATAAAGGATCCATAGGTTTAGTGTCTTGGGAAAACTAGGACCATACATAACAAATACAATATCATCATAAACATTCATTTAATTTCATCTTCTATAGCTTCTTATTGGAACTTTTCCTCTCCATAGTACATGTAGCCACCTGAGGATATATATCAAAAGGGGTGAGCTAAAATCCCAATAAGAGGATAGATAATAAAAATATATCATGGGGTGAGAATAATCATAACATAGGAAAAAGATCATGAACATGACAGGAGCATAAATAATAGACTTGAAATGTGGAAATGCATAAAAATGAAACATCATGTCATAGTGGTTAACTACCACACATACTTTTGAAACAAGCTATAATCTTTTTCACGCATCATTTCACATTTACTCATGAGATTCATCACTTTACCCAATTCATTGGAGAGCTGTATAATTCTGGGCGCACCCGTCACATTTAAACATTCATATTGCGCTATGTAATTTTGGGTGCACCCGTCACATCATAACATTATCATTTATCATGAATGACACAATGAAAATACAACATGAACATAACTAACCCATGAAAAGTAATGGGTTTAATCTCATAAGAACACATTCATAAACTTTGGGTTCCCAAAATAAAGAGGTAACAACATACTTGATACAAGAATCATTAACCTTGAATGAGAGGTAAAAGTTGAGTTCATAAGAGAAGAATTCTTTCAGAAAACATTTGGATTGACATAAACGTCATTATAAAACATTTATATCCCAGATAAAGAAAATACAATGATGAAAAAATTATCTTTAAGAAGTGAACATATCATAAATGGATTAAAACAGGTAGAACGCGAAGGATGAAAGTTGGGTTCGAGAATTTCCCCTTACCTTGTACCCAAATGCTTCATTCTCTTTAATGTCCTATATAATGACATTTTATTCATTAATTAGAAATCCAGAACCATGTGTACATTAATAGTGTTCATTATGGTTTCATTATTTCATATTATGTTCCTTTGGATGACTTATAGAGTTTAAAAACATTGTTTGGTGATGTTCGTTTTTATGGTTTTTCTTGGGTGGTTCACTTGTATTCTTAAATTGAAGTTTGGGTAGAACATGAGTAGACATAAAGAACTGATATTACATGTTATTAATGATATTACAGGATTTTTAGTGATCTTATAATTAATCACATTATATCCATGTAGATGAATCATTAGATATGAATTAAATGATGATTATATGGGTTAGTTTGAGCGGTTTTTGGATCACAAAGAACTTGTTTTAACTTTTCACATAGTAATATGGACATAGGTTATTTCCAAAACATAAAATAGAACATAATACATATAACATATTCTGGTTCAACCATAAAAATGGTTTCATGACCAGATATGAAGGTAGAAATGGATGAAGAGAGCATGTTGTTTTTGAAGGTGATAAATTAACACCTCATGAACAAGGTTCTCTTTAATGAAATAAAAGAAAGAGGGAAAGGGTGTGGGGTGATATAATATCCCATTAGAATCATACAATTACTGTATATGTATAATACTGGATTTACAAAACAATTTGGATGAATATAGGTGGGGATAGATCAAGAAAGGAACTTGATCTTGAAAGGAAATTAAAGGAGAAGAGGGAGAGAAATTACCTCTTAAATATTCCTCTTGAGATCCTCTTTAATGAAGCTAGTATTGGTCTTTTGATGAGACCAGAAGCTTTCAGACGTGGTGGAGGTGCTAGGGAAGATGTTTGGTTAGATTTTAGAGAAGTCTTGGAGCTTGAGAGGTGTGAGAAAAAGAGGAAGTGAAGGGTGGTTTTTATAGTGGAGGGGAGAGGGGTTTCCTTAATAAAATTTGATTAGTTTATTAATTTCACCTAAGACAAGGAATAGTGAGTCTTTAAAGACCAATAATAGTAATTTTATAATTTAATCTCGAACCAAGTGGGCTTAAATCAGCAGAACATCATCGATGACTCAATTAATACACTATTTAGCATTTATTGTGAATTATCGGATTCAACTATTTATCAAAACTTCAAGTATCTCATAAAAATACCAAAAATTTACCCCATCAATTTTTGGACATGTAGAATCCAAAAATGAATTCCATTTTTCAAAAATAATTTTCTAAATATTATTAATTTAATATTCAATTAAAATCATAATTTACATAAAAAACAGTTTTTAAGATTAAAACTGATTTTATAGTTCTTTCAAAAATTACATAGGGACTCATAACATTATCTAAAAACTATTAGACATTGACTAAATAATTTATAAATACATTTCAGGGAAATAAATATTCTTTTAAATTAATTAATTAACCATAATTAATTATTCATGACTTATAAAATACCAAAAACGTTTACTAAGGTCAAATTGTCACTTTCTAAGATGTCTAAATTTTATTTTATTATTCATAGGTAATGCTACTCTTATTTACTATTCATAAGGGTCATATTACTATTCACAAGGGTAGGTTAATATTCATAAGGGTAGGTTACTATTCACCAAAAAATATTTTTGTTTCATTAGACTCTAAAAATAATCTTGAACACAACTGTGAATGTCGGATATTCAAAATTCCAAACATATAAGTGACAAACTTATGTTTAAAGGTTACTAATCACTTAGTAGTTCATTTTGATGTGTTTTCATGTTATTTTATCACATATTTATAAGAAGGTAATTTCCATTGAAAAACTTTGGGTCGTTACATTCTTCCCCCCTTAAGAAATTTCACCCATGAAAGTTCACTTTACAAAAACAAGTGAGGGTACTTCTCCTTCATTTCCTCTTCTGGTTCCCAAGTTGCTTCCTCAAACATATGGTTCCTCCACAACACTTTGACAAGATGGCTTTTCATGTTGCATAGAATCTTATCAATTCAGTCGAGAATCTTTACCGGCTACTCCTCATAGGAGAGATCATCTTCCAGCTGCACCACCTATGAGTTCAATACATGTGAGGGGTCTGGTATGTACTTCCTCAGTAGTGATACATGAAACACATCATGAACATGATCCATATTCGGTGTAAGTGCCAGACTACAGGACATTGCTCTTATACGGTCAAGGATTTCAAAGGGGCCAATGTACCTTGGGCTTAGCTTCCCTTTCTTCCCGAATCGCATGACTCTCTTCCATGGAGATATTCGAAGGAAGACTTTATCTCCTACGTCGAACTCCAAGTCCCTTCGATAGTTGTCAGCATAAATCTTTTGCCGACTTTGAGCATCTTTGATGTGTTTCTGGATGACTTAAACCTTATCTGTCATCTCTTGAACAAGATCGGGTCCAAGCATCTTTCTTTCTCCAACTTCATCTCAACAGGTTGGAGATCTACATTGATTCTCATAAAGTGCTTCATACGAAGCCATCTGAATACTCGAGTGGAACCTATTGTTGTATGAGAACTCAACCAATGGGAGATGCAGATCCCAACCACCATTGAATTCAAGAGATCAGGCTCTTAGTATATCTTCAAGAGTTTGAATAGTCCTTTCAGATTGGCCATCGGTTTGGGGGTGATAGGTCGTGCTGAAATTTAATTCAATACTCAAAGCATTTTGAAGGCTCCTCCAGAATTTTGATGTGAACCTTGGGTCACGGTCGGAGACAATTGAGTGTGGAACACCATTCAGTCTCACCACTTCCCTCACATATATCCATTCAAGTTCTTCAAGCGATAGGTCTTCCTGAATAGTGATAAAATGGGCAGTCTTGGTGAGTCGATCAACCACAACCCATATTGCATTATTTCCCTTTGATGTATTTGTGAGACCCATGACAAAATCCATAGTAAGATTTTCCCATTTCCACATGGGTATAGGCAATGGCTGCATCATACCCTTGGACTTCTGTCGCTCAGCTTTAACTTACTGACATAATAAGCACCTTGATATATATTCTGCAGTCTCCTTCTTCATGTTATCCCACTAGAAGTGTTCTCGGAGATCACGGTACATCTTGGTACTCCCAGGATGGGTAGAGAAAGTTGAGTTATGTTCATTATCCAATATCTCCTTCTTTATCCCGGGTGATGATGAAAGATGCGTTCCAAACCGAATCACACCATCATTTTCGATATGGAACTCATGCAGATTCCCTTCCTTTACTACATTCACCCTCTTTTGTATCTCTAAATCACCCCTTTGTTCTTCCTTAATCTTCTCCCGAATGGATGGTTGTGCAATAATTTGGGAAAGGTAGGTTGTATCCCCTACCCTTACGATTCCCAAATCCATCCTTTGCACATCCATGAAGATAGGGTCTTTCTCAATCCTCAACATGGATAGAGTAGCAGGTTCTTTTCTGCTTAGAGCATCAGCTACCTTTTTCGCCTTTCTAGGATGATAGTGAATAGAGAAATCGTAATCCTTGATTAGCTCTAACCATCTCCTTTGACGTATGTTGATCTCCTTTTGTGTGAATATATACTTCAGGCTCTTGTGGTCGGTGTATATGTCACACTTCTCGCCATAAAGGTAGTGCCGCCAGATTTTCAAGGCAAGAATCTTGGCAGCCAGCTCTAGATCATGCATCGGGTAGTTCTGATCATGGATCTTCAACTGTCGTGAGGCGTAGGCTATCACATTATCATTTTGCATGAGTACACAACCTAATACTTTCTTTAAATCATCACTGTATATCACAAAACTTTCTCCACTTTTCGGTAGTTTGAGTACAGGTGCAGTGATCAACCTTCTATTTAGCTCCTTGAATCTTGCCTCACATTCTTCCATCCAGACATACTTTACCCCTTTCCTTGTTAACATAGTTAGTGGGCTTGACAATCGTGAGATGTTTCTCACAAAACGTCGGTAGTACCCTGCTAATCCAAGAAAACTACAGATTTATGTGACACTAGAGGGCCTGGGTCATTCCTCAATCGCATTTGTCTTTGAAGGATCCATAGAAATTCCCTCACTTATGATCACATGTCCCAAGAACGTGATGTGATTCATCCAAAAGTCACACTTTCTAAACTTGGCATACAACTTCTCCTTTCTCAATGTCGGCAACACAAGTCTTAGATGTTCTTCATGTTCCTCCTTGCTCTTGGAGTAGATGAGAATATCATCGATAAACACTACCAAAAAATTTTCGAGGTAATTTCTAAAGACACTATTCATCAAATCCATGAAGATTGCAGGGGAATTAGTAAGTCCAAAGGTCATCACCAAAAAATCATAGTGCCCATACCTTGTACAGAAGGAAGTCTTCTGAATATCTTCCTTCTTCACCTTTACTTGATGATATCCAGAACGAAGATCCACCTTTGAGAAGTATTGTGTTCCTCTTAACTGATCAAACAAGTCATCAATCCTTGGGAGAGGATACTTGTTCTTTATGGTGATCTTGTTGAGTTCCCAATAATCGATACACAACCGCATTTTTCCATCCTTCTTCTTCACAAAGAGCACTAGCGTACCCCAAGGTGATGCACTAGGGCGTATGAACCCTTTTTCCATATTCTCTTGCAGCTTCTTCTTTAACTCCTCCAGTTCGATAGGAGCCATCCTATAGGGGAAATTCGAGATAAGAGTAGCTCCAGGTATGAGTTCAGTTGAGAACTCTACCTCATGATCCGGGGGAATTCCGGGTAACACTTCGGGAAATACATCGTCGTATTCCCTCACGATGGGAATTTCCTGAAGGTTGGAACATTCCTTTGACTCAACCATTTGGGCGACATATTCTTCTTCATAGGGAATCAACACCCACACCATTGAAGGATTTTTCAAAGGAGATTAATGATCTTCCTTGCATTTTTAGAGGAACATGGGATGGTTTGAAATATGAAAAGATATTTCCTTTTCCCGACAGTTGATATGTGCTCTATATAATGAGAGCTAGTCCATTACCATTATAGCGTCGAATTCCACCAAGGGAAGTATTACGATATTTTCCAGAAGAATCTTCCCACATATGTCAATAGGAGAAGAGTCAAACACATGGGTTTCAATGATTGAACCAGTTGGTATTTTTACATATATCTCTACTTCAAGGTTTTGAGGCTTCGATTCTATAGTTCTAGCAAACTTGCAAGATATGAAGGAATGCGTAGAACCATAATCAAATAAAACTTTTTCCATTCTGGAGTGAATAGGAAGTGTACCTTGTACGACTTCATTATCATGCTCAACCTCTGTAGTAGTGATGGCATAAGCCTTCCCTTGTTCCTTTGGAATTGGTGGCTGCTGACGCTGATCGCCCTCAAGAGCTCGAGGTTTAGTGCACTGGTTTGCAAATTTCCCTATCTCCCTACAGTAATAGCATTGAACCATGGGTGGTTCTCTCCTTTAATTGGCTACATTATCCTTCCATTTCATGTCTTTTCAACACTCTTGAGCATGGTGTCCTTCTTTCCCACACTTGAAGCATTTTCCCTTCCCATTGAGGCAGTTCCCATTGTGCAACTTCCCACATTTTTGGCATGTGGGTCGTTGATTTTTCTTCCCACATTTTTCATTAGATCCACCAACATTAAAATCCATCTTTATTTTCTTATCGCCATATCCATGGGACCATTCTCTAAACTCCATATCCACTTTGAGAGCACACCGAACAACTTCTTCATAACTCCCAAAGTATCGAATTGCATGAGCCTTTCGAAGGTGTGTTTTTAATCCTCTTAAGAATCTATCAATTTTGATATCATTGTTGATAACAAAACCTGAAGCGTACCTTTCAAGCCTTGTGAAATTTGATTCATAGGTTGTGATAGATTCTCCTTCTTTGTTCTTGAGCTTTACGAATTCTCTCTCCATCTTCGTGCGAAGATTTCTTCAGAAATACTTGTTAAGAAATATTATCTTAAAGTATTCACATTCCATCTCTTCAATTTCCTCCCTTGGATTGGTGTTCTTAATCAAATCCCACCATTTATTAGCTTCTCCTTATAGATGATAGATGTCTAGAGTCACCTTCTCCATCTAAGAACAGTGAATCACAGAAAATATATTCTCCATGGAGTTGACCCATTGTTCCGGAACTTGTGGATCGGAAGGTCCACAGAACGTCGGTGGTCGTTGCCGTATAAAACATTCAATAGCCAGTTTCTCCCTCTTCAGTGAAGGAGGAAGTTCCCCATTATTATGGTTATTATTCATAACTTGAGACAATTGGGAAAGCATCACCATGAATTTTTGAACTCCACCTCCCAGATCTTTGGGGATGTTGTTCCGGCAATTGCTGCATTGGCCCTCGCATGAGTTGTTGGCCTTATTTCTCCTGGTTACCACCATTTTATAAAATAGAAAAGGTTAGAACAAAAAATAAGTAAAGAATTTATGAATAACTTATTAATTTATAAAATTATACCAAAAACATAACATATGGGATCCCTAGGTAAATATCCTTGTGTGCATATTTGTACTTAGTCTCATGTTGTAGGTTTTCTCTAGGGTTCACTAATCCTAATCCCCAAATTAACTAAACCTTTCCTCTGATACCAACTATAGCAACCCCACCTTTTCTTAAATTACTATTACATCATTTCAAAGATAACCAACATAATAGTATTACGCATAGAGGATCCAGAGGTTTAGTGTCTTGGAAAAACTAGGACCATACATAAGAAATACAACATCAGGCATAAACATTCATTAAATTTCATCTTCTATAGATTCTTATTGGCACTTGTCCTCTCCATAGTTCTTGTAGCCACCTGAGGATATCCATCAAAAGGGGTGAGCTAAAATCCTAGTAAGAGGATAGATAATAACAATATATCATGGGGTGAGCATAATCATAACATAGGAAAAAGATCATGAACATGAGAGGAGCATAAATAATAGACTTGAAATGTGGCAATGCATAAAAATGAAACATCATGTCCTAGTGGTTAAATACCACACATACTTGTGAACCAAGCTAGAATCTTGTCCAGACATAATTTCACATTTACTCATGAGATTCATCACTTTACCCAATGCATTGGAGCGCTGTATAATTTCGGGCGCACCCGTCACATTTAAACATTCATATTGCGCTATATAATTCCGGGTGCACCCATCACATCATAACATTATCATTTATCATGCATGCCATAATGTACATATAACATGAACATAAATAACCCATGAAAAGGAATGGGTTTCATCTCATAAGAACACATTCATAAACATTGGGTTCCCAAAATAAAGAGGGAACAACATACTTGATACAAGAATCATCAACCTTGAATGAGAGGTAAAAGTTGAGTTCATAAGAGAAGAGTTCTTTCGGAAAACATTTGGATTGACATGAACTTCATTATAAAACATGTATATCCCAGAAAAGGAAATAAAATGATGAAAAAATGATCTTTAAGGAGTGACCATATCAAAAATAGAGTGAAAGAGGTAGAACACGAAGGATGAAAGTTGGGTTCGAGAATTTCCCCTTACCGTGTACCTGAATTCTTCCTTCTCTTTAATGTCCTATATAATGAAATTTTATTCATTAATTAGAAATCCAGAACCATGTGTATATTAATAGGGTTCATTCTGGTTTCATTATGTCATATTATCTTCCTTTGGATGACTTATATAGTTTAAAAACATTGTTCGTGGATGTTTGTTTTTTTGGTTTTTCTTGGGTGGTTCACTTGTATTCTTAAATTGAAGTTTGGGTAGAACATGAGTAGACATCAAGAACTGATATTACATTTTATTAATGATATTAAAGGATTTTGAGTGATCTTATAATTTATCAAATTATATCCATGTCGATGAATCATTAGATAAGAATTAAATGATGATTATTTGCGTTAATTTGAGGGGTTTTTGGATCACAAAGTACTTGTTTTAACTTTTCTCATATTAATATGGCCATTTGTTATTTCCGGAACTTAAAATTGAACATAATACATATAAAATATTCTGGTTCAACCATAAAAATGGTTTCATGACCAGATGTGACGGTAGAAATGGAAGAAGAGAGCATGTCATTTTTGAAGGTGATAAATTAACACCTCATGAACAACGTTCTCTTTAATGAAATAAAAGAAAGAGGGAAAGGTTGTGGGGTGATATAATATCCCATTAGAATCATAACATTACATTATATGTATAATACTGGATTTAAAAAACAATTTGGATTAATATAGGTGGTGAGAGATCAAGAAAGGAACTTGAACTTGAAAGGAAATTAAAGGAGAAGAGGGAGAGAAATTACCTCTTAAATCATCCTCTTGAGATCCTCCTTAAGGAATCTATTATTGGTCTTTTGATGAGACCAGAAGCTTTTGGACATAGGGGGGTTCTAGGGAATATGTTTGGGCAGATTTTAGAGAAGGCTTGGAGCTTGAGAGGTGTGAGGAAAAGAGGGAGTGAAGGGTGGCTTTTATAGTGGAGGGGAGAGGGGTTTCCTTAATATAAAATTGATTAGTTTATTAATTTCACCTAAGATGAGGAATAGTGAGTCTTGAATGACCATGAATAGTAATTTTATAATTTAATCCCAAACCAAGTGGTCTTACATCAGTATAACATCATCGATGACCCAATTAATACATTATTTAGCATTTATTGTGAATTATCAGATTCAACTATTCATCAATAATTCAAGTATCTCAGAAAAATACCAAAAATTTACCCCAACCATTTCTCGACGTGTATAATCCAAAAATGAAGTCCATTTTTCAAAAATAATTTTCTAAATATTATTAATTTAATATTCAAATAAAATCATAATTTACTTAAAAACGTTTTTTAAGATTAAAGAGGATTTTATAGTTCTTTCAAAAATTAAATAGGGTCTCATAACATTATCTAAAAACTATTAGACATTGATTAAATAATTTCTGAATACATTTCAGGGAAATAAATATTCTTCTAAATTAATTAATTAATTATAATTATTTATTTATGACTTATAAAATACCAAAAACATTTACTAATGTCAAATTGTCACTTTCTAAGATGTCTAAATTTTATTTTATTATTCATAGGTAATGTTACTCTTATTTACTATTAAAAATGGTCATATTACTATTCATAAGGGTAGGTTACTATTCAAAAGGGTAGTTTATTATTCACCAAAAATTATTTTTGTTTCAATAGACTCCAAAAATCATCTTGAACACAACCGTGAATGTCGGATTTTCAAAATTCCAAACATAGAAGTGACAAACATATGTTTAAAGGTTACTTATCTCTTAGTAGTTCATTTTTTTTGTTTTCATGTTATTTTATGGCATATTTATAAGAAGGGAATTTCCATTGAAAAACTCTGAGTCGTTACAACATAGGCTATCTGTTTATCAATTTTCAATACTAAATAGCCTAAGCCTTTTTTGAGGCATCACTCTATAAAACAATGAGGTATCCACTTGTAGGTAGTGTGAGTGTCGATGCAGTTATAAGACACTTTTTATGCTCCTTAATGCTTTCCTAACTTCCTTTAGTCTTGAAAATTTTCACTCCCTTCTGTGTCATCTTGGTCATTTGGTTTGACAATAATGAGATATTCTTCAAAAATATCTGGTGATATCGAGCTAGGACAAGGAAGCTATGGATCTATATTATATATGTTCTCTTAGTCCACACTTAGATTTCCTTTGTCTTGGAAGGGTCCAATGATATCCATTTTCTGGTGACAACATGCTTCAATAATGATATATTCTCCATCCAAAACTCACATTTACTATACATTTCATATATTTTCTCCATTCGCAATTTATATAGCATAGTATTCAAATGCTCCTCATATTCCCCCTTTATCTTGGTGTATATGAGAATATCATCAATAAAGACTACCATATATTTTTTTATGTAATTTCTAAAGACAATATTTAGTAAAACCATGAACATTTATGCATCATTAGTGTGTCTGATGGGAATCACTTTGAACCCAGTGTTTATACCATGTTTTAAATGAATTCATGGTAATATATTTCTTCTAAACCATTAATTGGAGATAACCATAGAAAAATAGTTATACCCACAAAGATGATTGAATAATTTATATATCTAAGGTAGGGGATAATTTTTCATTATGATGATTTTATTGATGACATAATAATTTATGTAGTGGTGTATTGATCCATCATTAATCATGACGAAGAGGATCAGTACACCCAATGGTGAAGTTGTAGGGATTATAAAACACATTTCAATATTCTCCTATAACTGCTTCTTTAGCTCTTCCAGTTCTAAAGTTTCCATTCTATAAGGTGTCTTTAATATAGACAGTGATCCAGTAATATGTTAAATTGAGAACTCATCCTCTTAATCAAGAGGAAGACCATGAAACTCTTTAGGTAATACATAATTGTAGTCCCTTAAAATGGGCATGTCATTAAGCATGATTCTCTCCTTCTTCTCAATCATTTGACTGAGATATGCTTGCTCACAAGGCAGCATTATCCACACTTGGGACACTGATTCTAAAGGAGGTTCATCCTCCCACTAACAATTGTACAGAATTGGAGGATGCTTTGGAAGTAAATAGTGATCTCTCTTTCCTGATAGTTGATGTTTTCTTTATATAAATATATCCAATCCTTCCCCAAGATAGCATCATACATTAGTAAATCAATTATAGGGAGATTTATTGGGAGGCTCAATCCAAAAAAAATAACTAGGGAGGTGTCATATACATTAGATGAAATAGTTTCTCAATTGTTTGTTCTCACAAATAACTCAACCTCTATATAATGAGCTAGTGTTTGAATAGTTCTAAAATACATGCATGATATTAAATAATGCATAGAATATGATTCAAATAGTGTGTTTGCTATTGTTAAATGAATAACAATCAAACTAGTCCCCACATTGTTGTTCGAATCCACCTTAGTAAAAGAGATATCATAAGATATTCCAGGTTTCCATGGAGGTTGTTATTCATTTCCTTTAATAACCCTTGGATTATGGAAATTGTTCTCATAATACCCAGGTTATTTTCAATTAAAACAATGCACTATTGTAAAATAATTGATATGAACCTTCTTCTCTTCTTCCAAATTAGGGGGATTCTTCATGTCACTTTGGTAGTTTTTAGCTAGATATCTCATTATTCTATATTTGGGGCAATTTTGGGTTCCCTTTAGATAGTTCCCGGGACATTTCTTTATAAAACTTTGACATGTGGGATCTTCAGTCTTCTTCCAATCATTGGATTTATTTTTTGAACCACACATAGAAGACATCATTTTCATCTTCCTTTTGTTGGTCCCACGAGACTACTGAGAGTCTCTGATCTACATTCAACCTTAAGGGGAGAACATACAATTTCCACATAAATATCGATGTCTTGAATTGGAAATGGTTTTCATATACCCAACATTAGTCTATTAAAGAAGTGATCCGCCTTGCTTTTAGTGTTCATGAAAAAGCCATAGGCGTATTTTCAAGCCTTATGAAGTTTTCATCATAACCCCTAATAGACAGATCTTTTATCTGCTTAATTCTAAGGAAATTTATTTTTATACTTAGATGGAGGGTTTGGGGAATGTATTTATTAAAAAACATCTTATGAATTCCTTCCAATCCATGGAATCAATTTCCTCCTTGGGTATCATATTTTCTATTAGTGTTCACAACAGATTAGCTTCCTTATCAAAACGAGAGACCTCCATCCTCACATTCTATTCTTCTGAGCAAAAGAGTACAAGAAATATATTATAAATGGAGTTAATCAATTGTTCTGTGAGGAGGGGATTATAAGATCCATTAAACATGGTTGGCCTTTTTTTCATGAAGGATTTAATGGAAACATTCTCTTTCCTTGGAGTAGGAGGATGTTCCACACGATTCTAGTTCTTATCAATAACATGATCCATCTGAGAAAGTATTATGATCATGTTTTTTCACCCATTACCATCATATCTAGCATATCATTATTGAAATTTTCATATTTTGTATCACATTTATTATCGGCACGTGTTCTTCTACTTCCTACCATTAAATAAGAAAAATAAATTTCAATTAGGGGCTTGACTACTTACCTAATAATCATAAAAAGGAAACATTAAAAATAAAAGTATATAATCATAAAGGAAAATTGTATCCTAACTTTTGATTCCATTGGTTTCAATCTAGGTTATCCATGATCTATTACCTAACATATTCTTTTATGGTATTTTTTTAACATAATAATTTTTCATAGTTTTCTTATAAATTTACCAAAACATATCCCCTGGGATTGTCAAACTATGTGTGCCGCAAGGTCGGTTGTCATATACGAGGTTACCCTAAGTCATGCTCTGAACACCTTGTCAAAATTGTTACACCAATACACATATGTGCCCCAAACACATCCAAAATTACTATCCAAATTGGTATTTATCTTCCTGATAAACCACTTACTCTATACTAACAAAAATTTATGGTTGTTTTAATATGCATAGTCTTATCCCTAAGGTTATTGCTAAAGTTTTCTATTCATAATCTCCAAAAATAACTTCTCCTAGATCTGAGACTAACTATTGTGACCATAGCCTTTTATACATATCATTACCTTATTCTGAGAAAAAATAAACTTCAAATTACAATCCAAGGATACAGAAGTATAATGTTCTAGAAGTCTTGTAATATAAAACTAAAAGCATGGGACTAAAACACAATTCATTATTTAATATTCATAATGTGATCTAAACAATCATATTTTTCACACATCGGCATTGGATAACCTATTGATAACATGAGAAAATGGATGATATAAATTTCTCAGTAAGGGAAGACACATACGAATAAATCTTAGCACATGTGCTAGAAGGCATAACATAATGATATGAAAAGGCATAGAGAATGATTAAATATAAGAAATATTAACACATAAAACATGGGATCATGTAATCATGAAATCATGGTAAAATTGATGAAAATTAATACCTGACTTTAGCATGATTCATGTCTCATTGCACATATAAGAGCATGAGTCAAGGATGACCACCTAGACCATTGTACATGGAGAACGAGTCAGGGTTACCCACCAAGACCATTGCACATAACATCTCATGAGACTCCCCTTTACCCAATGAACTGGAGTGATATGCGGGCTCACCCATCATAACATGTTCATGAATATGTTTTCCCCATTAATAATCTTATATAAATAATCACGCATAAATATAATGGTTTCCTGTGGTAAGAATGTGGTATCATAATATTCTCAAAAGTTATAATATAAAGGAACATCACAATGGTTTCAAATAAAGAAATTATTTGACTCATTAATGGATATTAATAAGGTGAAATATGAATATATGATGATAAGATATGTGAAATTGAAGTGACAACAATTAAAAGAAGTATTTAAGACATTTTATAATTAAATAATTTTATTGTGGTTTAAGGAAAATGTTAAAGATCTTTTAAAACCAAAAAACTAATAATATTTTATATATAACCTGAAGTAAAAAAAGAAGGTATTAATAATTAAATGAGTTTTTATTAATAATTTATGCTTAAAAATATATTATATAGTTCACTTAAAAATGTATATGAATTCAGGAAGTTAACGTAAATCGGGGTTACTTATATGTAATAGTTGAGTATGGAACCTTTTCAAAACATGTATATCCATAGAAATAAGGAAGAGTGGATCTTGATACATGATTTTGGAAAATATAAAATTATTAATAATATCCACATAAATGTAAAAGATAATTTAATTTCGGTTAAAAGTGAAGGAGAGTAACTCGAGGGAATAATGGACGTTTAGGTAAAATACCTTACCTTAAGTCCAAATGTGTTCTTCTTGTTATTTTACTATACTAGATAATCAAATTAGATTTATTAATTAATAATTCCCTAACCTATTATACATTTAATTTATTTATTTAGAATTTTATTAAGTTCATAAATGGTCTTTTTGATGTGTTATGGTGTTCAATTATATCGTTTGGGAGTTCTAGTATTCATAGTTCTCATGATTTGTTTGCTTGTATAAAAGTGTGAAAGTTCATGTAAAATGGGAATAGTTTTCATGAAGTGTAATTATATTATATTAATTAACCATAAAAATCTATAATGGTAATATAATTCGTTTGATTATATGGTATGAGTAGGAATCATTAGATAAAATTTTAATGATAATCATTTGGATTAATTTTTTGGTTTCCGATCACAATGAACTCATTTAGTTTTATTAATTAATATCATGAGTAAAAAATGATTCTAGAACATTAAATATAATATATTACATATATTATAGTCTTTTTAAACCAGTAAAATGGTTTCATGTCCATCCTTGATGATGATAATAAAAATTGAAAACACATCACCCTTGAATGTGATAAATTAACACATCTCAAACAGTGTTTTCATTTTTAGTATAAAAAGGATTGGTAAAGAGATAAGTTGAATAATTATTCCACCATAATAATGAAATTCTAGTATATTTAAATTACTAGATATATAATATAATTAGGATGAGGTTATTGAGGATACAAAAAAATAAAGGGACTTGAAATGAATGAAATGAAAAGAGGAATTTACCTCTGGAATGTATCTTTCTTGAGAGCCTTTTTAGGGAAAAGGTTTTGGTATTCTACTAAGACCAAGAGTAATTAGATATGGGAGAAGGTATTTGGAAGACATTCAAAAAGAAATTGGATGAGGAACATGGCTTGAGAGGTCTGATAATAAGAGGTGGTGAGGGTGGTCTTTATAGTGGAGGATAGGGGGGGTTTTCAATATTTAATTAATTAGTTGATTATTTTTCACATTACAAGAAATAAGGTGATTCTTGAGACAAAAAATAGTAATTAGAAAATTTTTCATATAACTAATGGTTTTTACATTATCCATAACTCTTTGAATATTTTATTTAATATATTTTGTATATATATAGTAAATTATTGTATTTTACACTTCACCAAAAATTGAAGTTTTTTTGAAAAATCCAAAAAATAAACCCTAACAATTTTTTTAAATATAATATAAAAATGAACACAATTTTTTGTGAATAATTATCTCAATATAAGAAAATTGTTTTTTAATTAAAATAATAATTTACTTAAAAAATTGAAAAAAAAATATTTTAACACTTTTTATAATTAATTATGGTCTCACTAAATTATCATATAATCATAATAAATAAAAATAATAATTTATGAACACATTTTATGAAAATAAATTTTCATTTAAATTATCAAATTAGTCCTAAAATTATAATTAAATATTTATAACATATAAAAATACTATCACCTAACTAATAAATTTTAAAATAGTCATTTACTTATACTATTATATAATTATACCATATTGTCACTTATAAGGTGGATAAATTTTATTTATATATTCATTGGTGCAGTTACTATTCAATTTTCTGGATTACTATTAATAATGGTTATGTTACTATTCCAAAGTTCAAGTTATTATTCATTTAGTATAGTTTCACTAACATTTATAGATACCATTTATTTCACTAATTCTTTATTTATATTGTTTTTATTTTGTTATATATTTTTTGTACCACTTTGTCTATGAGATTTTATTTTTGTCTATCATTGTCAATGAATATCAAAATGAAGAAGGTGAAGAAGAAGAAATACCAAGTTATTTAGAGTGACAAATTCTGAGGAATGATGAATTGATCTTATGTTTAATGTACGTGGATAAAAATTGATAAATTGTCTACAATAATGAAACCAGCCTAGAGAGTGTTTAAGGTATTGAAGTTATAAAGTGATCATGTAACATCTAACTATTCAAAGTGACCATGAAAGATCCTACTTGAAGAGAAATGCATTATTTCATGAGTGATCATGTAGAGATTTGAATATTTACTAATGATAATAAAAACTATAAGAAAATTATTATAGTCAAATTTAGTATTGACTGGAAAGACAGATGTTGCTGGAAGATAAATAATTTGGGATGTTGCAGTAATTTCCTTGAAGAATCTGACAATGCTGAAACTGATCATTCAAAGAGTATATATCATGGTGGAAGGATTTTTTGATGAAATTCACTGACTATTAAAGAAGCTATATGATAGTGAAGAAACATGGGTGTTCTTTTCAAATAAAATATTAATAGGGGTGCTATTTCCTAGTATTTTCAAATTTTTAGACCTCCAATTGTTATTTTGTTTTTGGCAATGGAATGGTTTCTACATAGGACTGATCGAGATTTTGAATGGAAAAGGAAATTCGAAAATAATGGGAACCCCATTCCTCAGAGCATGGACCATGTACCATGTTCCAAAAATGGATTGCAGCCGCATACCTGGCAGTGGGAATGGTATGTCGAGCGGTGCGCAGAATTGGAAAAATGGTTTGCAATGATGGTACCCGGTGAAGTCATGTGGTTTGTTGAATATTGATCATTCGCAGTCGAGGGAGTTGTGGTATGCGGGATGGATCATTATTTGTATAAGATATGAAGTATGCAGACCAAAATGATTATTGTACGTGGAAGATAAACAGTACATGAATGGGGATTATGGTATGCAGATAGAGTTCATTATGTGGTAAAGTGTGTCCCATGTTGAAAATTTGGGTAAAATATATTTGATAAATTTGTGTTGTTATTGTAATATATGAGGAGTGTTAATCCCATCATTAGGGTAGAGAGAATTTAATAAAAAAGTTTCATCCCTATGGAAGGACTCAGTTAGTTCTGAAAGTGGTACGCGAGAAAGATTCCACATCGGGCGAAATAGTACAAGAAAGATGAAATTGTTCCCAAAATTGGATGTATCATTCAGTTGAATAGATATTTCATAGGAAAAAGTGGTATACAAGAGATGAAATAATTTATAGAATTTAAAAAAGTATCCTATAGAAGGATGAAATGGTACATAGAGGTGGTGGGTAGAGGCGGTACGCGGAGGCGGTGCACAAATGTGGTGCAATGAGCAGGTGTGGTACGCGGATCAAGCGTGGTATGTGGTGCAGGAATGGTACACGTAGCAAGCATGGTACATGGAGCATATGAAATACACATATATGAGATATTCTTCAGAATCAAGGAATGTTCATAGAAGTGGAAACACCATAAAGGGAGTTTGTGATTCTAGTGAAAAGAAGAAGTTCTAGTGAATTCAATAATTTCACTAAAAAAATAAAAGTGAATATAAAAGGCCATCAATTCAGGGCATGGATGAAGAAGTGTCTAGTGCTAGATATAGACAAAGACTATCATGCCAATCAAATGAAGTGACCTTCAAGTTGATAAAATGAGTGACACTTTACCCAAGGTAGTGAGCCACGGAGAGTCAATGAAAGTGATCTGAGGGAATCAGTGAGCTATTCCTAAATCATTGTAAAGGAATTTTACCTAGGAAAGAGTGATTTTTCTTTAACCTTTGTAATCCATATATAGTGAAGATTAGTGAAATTGGGTTCGACCAAAAACATGTCAGTTTATTCTCTTTAGATGTATCCCTTAGTGGTGAACCAAGTAAATTTTTTGTATTTTCCTTCTCCATGTGAATTTTTTAATTAATGAACATGTCCATCAAATAGGTTTATGAAGGTTCCTACCAATTTGGGAACAATATTAGGTAAAGAATAGAAAATGATGACATCCGTATTCACCCCCATCTCAGGGTGGTCTAGGGCCCTTGAATTAGTATGAGATCTAAATGTTCACGTATGTTGAATAATCTATAGTAACTATATTTAGAAGAGGATTTGATTTTTCTTTCCAGAGTCAAAAAATGAAGTTTAGTGTTGAAGAAGATTTAGTTATTCTTGGTCATAAGTCTATATCCAACAAGATAATTATAGACAGAAAAAAGAAAGAGAAGAGATAGTTGAAGTAGTCCTTCATTTCTAAAGAATATGATGTTTTTGGTTCTCCATGCCTTTCCAATAATAATGAAATATTATTCGCGGAAGGTAATCAGTAGGTGGCTCTGGTTTCCACTAAAAATAAGGCTTCTGACACAAGTGGTTATATTGATCAATATTTTACCTCATATGAGCTTGTAATTGAGAAAATAAGAAATTATCTGTCTGATATTATTAAAAAAAAGAACTACCTTTGTTTGTAGAATAATTATATGTATGCATGTTGAGATCACCCAGTAGGAAATACAAGTAGATAACTTGGATAAGGTCTTTTAAGAAAAATATAGTGAATGTTTAAATCTCTCAAAATAGATTGAAGCCTTTTAAATAAAATGGTGGAAACATGAAATAAATATATTAAAATGGATCAATGATGTTGAAAAAAATATAGTTGATAAGGATCTTGAAGAAAATATCCATGCACTTGAAGATGATCTAAAGAATTTAAATGAATACAAAGGATTGTATTTGAAAGAAACATCAAATAAGTTCAACAAAATTTAATCTTCATTGATAAACAATGTTAAGATGCATGAAAATGAGGTTGAAATATTGAAGAAGACATGTGAAGAAGAGATAATTGTGATTGAAGATCAGAAGATAATCTTCAATATGGAAATTCTAAAATTGGAAGCTCAGTTGATCAATCCTAAGAAGACACATATTGAGATATTACAAAATTAGGAAATAGCTACTACTGGTACTCAGTGTCCCTTGCAAGAGTCTAAAGCTAAAAAACCTTCAACATATGACATGACGATCATGACATATTTTGATGATAAATCTCAAGAAATAGTATCTATTACTACTCAATTCTCACTAGAGGAACCTAAAGTTGAAAGGCCTCTAACAAGTGATAAAACAATCATGACATCATTCGATGATATACCACAAACATATTAGAGGAATAAGGTACCATACAAACCATCTTTTTCTCATGTATCTAAATATGGTTATACTGGGAGTGCAGGATGGAAGCGAAATTCAAAACAGGTTTGGATGAATAAAGGTGAGAAGATACCTATCACCATGTCTGGGGGAAAAATAAAGAAAAATGTTGAAGGTGGTTCTCTACAAAGAGCACAAAAATTCAAGAAGATTGCCCAACAACATAATACAAATAAATCATGATTTTTGGGTCAATGTTTGTACTGCAATACATTTGGACATGGTGAAATAAAATTTTGGTAAATCCTTATAATGAAAACACACAAAGGAATACTAACTCATGGGGAAGAAATTTCGAGAAGAAGAAGCAACATCCACTGGTCCAGAAGCATCTGTTTACCACAAATTGATTTTGAATTCTTTATATCATCTATAATGTATATAATGGTAGTGGTCACAAGGTAGGTACATTCCAATATCAACATACATTTATCCTTGATAAGAAAAGAACACCTTTGACGCTGGCTAAGTAAGAAGCACATTCCGTGGGAAGAAGACCAATGAATATTGCAAAACAAATGTCCCCAGGAAGATCTCATGTAGGGAAGTAGATAAGACACTGGTTTTTAGATCCATGAAATTAAATGAAAATTCATCCAAAAGAAAAACTATGAGGGAAAACACTCAAATTAACCTATTTTGAATATCCAAACCTACTGCAAAAGATCTGAATGACATTTTGGTCATTTGGAAAAAATATTTGCAAGGAATGAGGAAACGTGATGCTTAAAAGGCTAAGATTGTTGCAAAAGGAAAGGAAAACTTTAAAATGGTGAAGATAAAGTTAAAGAGAGAGTTATAACTAAAGGAGACACAAAAATTAAAGAAGTTTCATGTGAGATATGAATAAAATATGGTCTCATTTAAAAAGGTTTTCTAACCTTAATACCAGAGAAATAAGTAGTATTTAACATGATTAATAATGTATCATTCATGATGGATGTTTCCACGCAATGAAGAAGAGAATGTGAACTGATCCATATCACTTCCGCACGGATTAGAAATGTTGTTTAGATATGAGAGCATAAATACTTGAGAATCTTGGATAAGAAAACCATATTATCCTTCCTACTCACATTGATGGAGAAAGGAGGAACTACATTATTCCCTTAATAATTTTTGTGTACTATTTGTGCTAATAATAAAAGGAATTGAAGTTGAAGAATTCTCTTAAGGATGAATTTGAGAAGTTTTGAATGCTGCTCACACTTGATAGCTAAATTGAAGAAGTTTCCCTCATTGAAATATTCTTTAATTGATATTAACATATTAAAATGATCAAGGATCAACCTTGATGAGGATTATGAGGAATGTTTCCCTTTAGGGGGAGACAATTTAAGAAGCTTCTATATTTTTTATATTAATTTGTATAAACTTCATTTGGTATCAAATTCAATTACTCTAGAAATTTCTTGAAGAACATTTCATTGGAAAAGCTATATGATTTCCAAATATCTCATCCTTGGTAACTCAAAATTAAGATCAATTTACAAGGAGGGGGTAACTGAATTAAACAGTGACATAAGAAGAATGGAAGTTCCCCAAGAACACTTATCCTACCAATGCACTTGAATGATTTTTATCTATTTGTTGAAGTGATTATTAGAGTTTCAGGTTGATTACTATCTATAACATTCAATTTCTTCTGCCTGGAATGAAAGTGGAAAACCCTTGAAGAAAAAGTACATGAGTTCTCATATCATTAGGTATCATGATTAGTGGATAATGAACATCTTTTTTGTGAATAAAATTCTCTTGTACTCTACATCGAGCATTAATCAGGTAGATTTTGAGTGAAATTATTGGTGGCACATTTCTCAAGAATGGATTGATTCCCTTATCCCATGAACATTTCCCTTCTTTTCAATAAGGGGGAGATAAGTTAAATGAATGTTTGGGGGAGAGAGAGAAGTAAGGGGAGATAAAAGATTCTTATTTTGATATTGAATCATTCATTTTAGAGGGAAAATTATGGTATTTCCAACAAAATTCAAAGGGGGGATTGTGGGGACCACTTTGTGTATAAGATTGTATTTCATGGAAATAGGTCCCAATGAAGATCCAAATGAAGAAGGAGATGATGAAGAACCCCCAAGTTATTGAGAGTGATAAATTCTAAATATTTTTTTAATTATTCTTATGTTCAAAGTACTTGTATCAAAGGTTATACATTGAATACAACAACGAACCATTCTCAAAGAGTGTTGAAGTGATTGAAGTTATAAAGTGATCATGCAACATCACACTATTTAATGAGACCATGAAAGATAATACATGAAGATAAATGCATTTTTTTCATGAGGGAACATTTACAGATTTAAAATTTTGATAATTATTATACAATGCTAATGAAGATGATGCCAATCATATTCAGTTTTGAGTTGGAAGACTAATGTTGGTAGAAGATAGGGAAGTTGTATTAATTTCCCTAGAGAATCTGATGATGCTGAAACTGATCATTCAAAGAGTATATATCATATTGGAAGGAGTTTGTGATGAAATCTAGTGACTGTTTAAGAATCTGGATGATAGTGAAGAAGCATGGGTGTTCTTGCTGAAGAAGAGATTTATAGTGGTGTTCTTTCCTAGCATTTTCCAAATTTTTCGACCTCCAAATTGGGATTTTTTTTTTGTAAATGGAAGGATTTATTCATAGGAGTGAATGAAAAGTGGAATGGGGAAGGAAATCAGAAAATGAAGATAACTACATACATTAGAACATGGATGGTGTACCTTTTTTGGGAATGGTTCACGACCACATACCTGGCAGTAGGAATAGTGTGCGGAGCGGTGTGCATAACCAAAAAAAATAGTTTATAGTGACGGTACACGGTGAAGGTGTGTATTATATGGAATGCTGACGATTTGTGGATGAGTGATATGTGGTATATGGTATGGAGTGTCATTAGATGGATAGATTTAGTACACATATCAGTAGGCGTACGGTATGTGGAAGGTTAAAACTACGTGGTAGAGGATTATACTACAAGGATGGAGTTCCGTATGCAGTGAAGTTTGTCCCACATTGAAAATTAGGGTAAAATTAATTTGTGAAATTTTTGGTTTTATTTTCCTATATAAGGAGTGTGAATCCCATTATTAGGGTATAGTGAATTTGATAAGAAAATATCATCGTTGGGAAGAACTTGTCTAGGTCTGCATGTGGTACATAGAAGTGATTCTGCGTAGAATGATGTGGTACGCGAAAGACGGCATGTTTTGCAAAATTGGAAGGAGTAGTTTGTGGAATAGATTTTCCATAAGAAAAAGTTGTAAGCGGGAGACAAAATAATTCACATAATTTGATCAAAAAGGCCTTAGAATGATGAAATGGTGCATAGAGTTAGTGTGTAGTGGATGTATGTTAAGGTGGTGCACAGTGGTAGTCCATAGAGCTGGCGTGGTATGTGGAGCAGGTGCGGTACCCAGAGCATGTGTGGTACACAGAGCAGGTGAGATACAAGGAGGAAGCGTAGTATGTAGATTAGAGATAGTCCACAAAATCAAGGATAGTTTACTATATTAGAAATATCATAAAGGGAGTTTTTGATTCTAGCGAAAAGAAGAATAAGTTTTTACAAACTAAGTAATTTAACTAAAGAAGAAAACTAAATATAAAAGATAATCAATTATGTACATCTATGAAAGAAGTGTCTTGTGTTGAACAGTGATAAAGACTCTCATGTCAATCTATTGAAGAGACCATCATGTCGATAAACTGAGTGAGACATTACCCAAGGAAGTGAGCCAGGGGGAGTCAACGGAAATGATCCAAGGGAAGCAGTGAGCTATTACTGAATATTTTTAAATGTAGTGTTCCTATGATTTAGTGACTATGCCTAAACATTTTTAATCTATATATAGTGAAGATTAGTGGAATTAGTTATGACTGGAAACAAGTAGGCAAATTCTCCTTAGATGAATTCCTTTGTGGTGAACCATGTAAAAGTGTTGTGTTGTCATGTATGTGGATGTTTAATTATGTCACATATCAATCATATATGTTTAAGAAAGTTACTACCAATGTGGTAATAATATCCAGTAAAAAAGAGAAAAAGTTGACACCCTGATTCACCCCCCAGGGTGGTCTAGGGTCCTTCATATATGTAATATTATGTGATTATACTATATGAAATTAATATATGAAGGGAATTCCATTTGTTAAATATTGGATTGTTACATTGTTTATTTGGTTTGAGGATGTACGTATTGGGATGTGGGGAGTCACCATGAGTCACATGGTGGATTCTTTGGAATTGTTCAATATCTTTTTTTGGATATGGACTTTTTTAGTTTGTCTTGGTGTATTTTATATTTTGTACCAATTGTGGCCTTCTTCCACTATACAGTTTTTTTTATGTAGATGGTTGTATGTTGTGGATAGATTTTTTCCGTTCCATGTTTAGTCGATTTTATTATTTTTTTCTTCATATTTCATTACCAAGGATTTCCTACCTCTAGTTAGGTCATTATATATATTTTTCTTTCTACTACTTAATTAAAAAAAATTCAAGGTTGAAATCAATACCATAAATGCTTGTTGAAACCCTTTGTTCTTATATCTAGATTTTTGGGATTGGGACTACCCTTCAGACCTTTTAGTGTTCTATATCAGCTAACGGTTTTGTGGTATCTTGGGTTGGTTCCTTAAATTACATATTTCAATATATAAACTCAGTAATCTGTATTGAGATTTCATGAATACTTCTTATAGAACACTCTTAGTCTTCTTCCAGAATTCATGTTATGAACACAACACTCCTAAATCATACTAACCAAATATTAACATTAATTTTATAAATATTTATACAATCTTATTGTTGTTATAAATCACAATTTAATAAATTTTTTGTCAAAAAAATATTCCTAATTTAAAAATCGCATTTATTTTTAGTTAATATAATACCTATTCTTGAAAAATCACTCTAATGTATCTGCCCTTTTAAAACCAATTTACTGTGATTTTTTACATGTAATAACCAGTCATAAAAATTACTAACATTTGAAAAAAATAGTACCAAGCCTGGTAATATTTTCAATCACATCAATAAATCAAAATTTATTTGAAATCAAAAAATAAAATGAATTTGTTCAAAAAATAATATTGTGCAATAATTTTGAAAATAGTTTACATTAACAGTTAAAAATATCAAAAAGTAAACATTATAAAATATAATTATAAAAATCTAGAACAGTTTTCAATGAACCACACCAAAATTATTTTTTTAATTATTTTAAAAAAATGGCAGTGTTGATATAAATAATAAAAAATCATGAAATCCGTAATTCATGTGTTTTTTGACCAAAATATTCCCATGCCCTAGTAAAAAATACATGTTTCATTTTCTTGGTTTGGTTACAAATTAGATAAAACACTAATTTACCGAACACATTGACTTTTACCTAGAGTTTAAAATGGTATGTGTGGGTGTACTGATTCAACATGTTTACTTATAATTATCTTAGTCATTGAATAAATCATTATTATAATAATTATTAATTAATATTAGAATTAATCATTACATTGTTAAATGTTATTTATTTTTAATTTAGGAAAATATTTAAATTCATTATGACGTAATGTTAATTAATTTTAATTAAAAATAAATTAAAGAAATTTGAAATCACATTATTTCAAATAAATTTATGTTGGGTGATAAAAATTACTACTAAATTAAATTAATAATATTTATTATATAATTCAAAATTTATTAGGATTTGTATATATCTACAATCAGTACAGTATACACAGCTTTTTTGTAATGTATTCAAGAATTGGGTGGATGTAATTGATGGAAACATAGAATTAACACTAAAAGCATAAGTACTATTTTTATATCACATATTTGGACAATAATCCTAAAAAGTTATGAAACAATATTCCTTAATATTTCCAATTGAGACAATGGGTTTAAAAGTACATGGTATAAAAACAAATATGAAAAAGTAAATATCTAATATGGATATATGGTAGTATAGAATTTTAAGAAAAAAATTATATCAAATGATGTGAATCTACCATATTCCTTGTCCATATTATAAAATCTATAATAAGATTATAACAAAACCATTAAAGTACTACTTGAATGGGACCTCAATATAGTAAGATATAAACTCAATTGAATTATGGAAGGAATTAATCAAAAATAATGGTGTTCATATTTTTAAACCAAACATTGATTCAATTTTATTATATATATTGAGAAAATAGTTAATATAACTTCTGAAATTTAGTGTCACAAAATATGATATTGTTATATGAGATGGACTAATATTTATTTCTAATAGTGATATGAAATATCATTATCAACAACACAATAATATATTATGATTTGAGTTTTTTATGAGGCTTTTATTATGAAAATGAAGCATGTCATAACTTATAATAGAGAATGCCACGAATTATAATGGTTTTACTAAAAGTTATATGGTTATCTAAGATGAAGAATTTGATAGGAATAATATATCACACTATAAAACATCTAATAATGATACCAAATACTTTTTATCTGTATACCAGGATATCATATCATACGATATTATTCATCATAGTAGTAATTGTGATTCTTATTAGAGAATATGAGAAATACTATCCAAATAATTAATCAATGGTAATTTATGATTCAACATATTATAAGTTAGAGTATGTATCTTCCAATTCATTCCATTATTAAAATATCACATCCAAGTCATATAAGACATTATTATATAAAGATCATTAATGAGGTATTCCTTTATTAATATCCATCCATATAATCAAATAAATAGACCCATGGTTTTCATTTATTGTAAAATATTCTTTTTTATAAACCATTGATTATATCAAAAGAAAAATTATTTAACAAATGGAGAATTTATAGAATAAAAATAGTGAGAGATATTTTAAATATTAATCCAATAATATAATCATTTTTGTGAATCATGGTGTGAAGCATTATATTTTTAGTGTTTGGAATATTTGTTGTTTGTGTACAAAAATGCATGGTTATTGTATCCGCATAGATTTATCTCAAATATGAGAATATAATAAAGAATGGTTTTTGTGCTAAATAATTGTGAGAAAATGATAATAGATTTTATTGAAGATGGAGGAATTATTAACCCTATAATCTATTTCATAGAAATACTCCCCCATTCTATTATAACTCCTTTAAAGTAGAACATATGCATGTTGTTCGATCTAAAAATAAATAAATATATATATTATTTTGATTCTACTTTTTAAAATTATATATATTATTTTTATTTATCTTAGAGAATTTTATTGAGTGATTTTTAGTGTAGAATTAGTGATCAAGGTTATCTCGCTATTATGAAATTCAATATTTCATATTTCACTACTTGAATGATAATCAATCCTCATATCTCAAATTTTTCTTTATATGGGTTATTTGATCAAACTAATTAAACTGTAATTATCAATATTATTTACATGTTTTATGATGTATTTTTTGGAATTATATTTTCATAATTACATATTTTGATTTTGAGACATTTTAGGGAGTTAAAATCTAATGTGTTATTGAATTAATAAACATTAATAAATGGATTGAATTATATTAGACATGAAAAGCTAATATTTTTTTACTATAATTATTATGTTCAAATGATTAAATAGTGAGAGGTATTTAAATTCTATTAAATTAAAAGATACATTCTGTCATATAATAAAGTAATGTGTTAGTAAAATCACCCAAGGACCATTGTTATCCCCATTATTATTTCATTTTGTGTTCCACTTTTTATTTCTATTTTCTTTTAAAAAATTTGAAATCATGATTCTATTTATTTTCATCATAAAAAAATAAAGAAAATTAGGGACATGGTAAATTTTTTATTTGAGTAAAAAAAACATTGAGAGGGTAACTTGGTTCCCACTATTGTTTATCCTCTAATTAATAGTTCAAATAATTTTTTGAGATGTGAAAATTACAAATAAATGATAGAGATTAAATAAGTGAATATAATTTGACAAAACCAGAGTATTTGGATGTTATTTAAAATGAAATTTCCTTATTTTAAAAACAATTACATATATTTCATGGATGGAAAGAAATTACTATTATTCAACAAATTCTGGAATATATTTCAATGAATGATGAAAACAGTTACTTTTTCCCCTATTTTATCATATTATAGGCATGTCCTTATAGAGCTATTGAGATAATTGATATTGAAAAAGTATCATTTGATGTAAATAAATATTATATGAAACCATTTTTATACGATACTCTATTGTGTAAAAAATCATATCTTATTTAGAGGAGTTATATGATGAAGGAGGCTCTCTGAAGATGAGAAACTGAGCTCTTCATTCGTTGAAGAACCCCCTTTACATTGAATTTTTCTTGTTTTTATACAAATTTTTTTCCTGTTTTATAATAAAATATCCATAAGAAATTATCATAATTTTTTAAATAAATATTCATATAAAATTTTGAATTTATCAAATAATAATACCATAAGAACTAAAAGGGAATGAGGACAACACACTTGAGGTTTATTATTATATTAAAAAGAATTATTTTACTAATGAATGAATTAGAGTATTAAAAACATCCCATTAGATATCTCTTTTTTGGGGGTTTCACTGGTTCTCTTTCATTTATTCCCTGATACATTGGTTTTCATTATCAGTGTCCCATGGATCTCATCGGCGTTCAATACAATGGATTCAATAGAGACTAAGATGGTGTGGTTCTTAATCCACGATGATGGGACAATGAGCTGGTGTCACGAATAGGGTCTTAGTATATTTGGTAGTTTCATAGGGTGGGCTATAGGTGGTGTGAGTGGAGATGTTATGTGACACATCTCACCTATTATATGGTTCCATTGTATGATATCACACTAAAAACATAATAATTGTGTTTTTATTACATCTAAATGAACATTAAAGATATCTTTATGTAAATTGAGTATAATGGTCTCCAGTAAAGAACAAACAAAACATAAAAATAAGAATTTCAATTTCTCCATTTAATTCCACTCACTATATAAAAATAAATACCCACCCTTACTCTCATTTATCCTTAGATGAAATTTTTGTAATAATTTTTTATGTCCCAATAGGATTTTATCTCTAAAGTATCATTAATTTTAATGAATTTTAAAAGTTATAAGGGTTTCATTTAAGATAGTAATGATAGGTGAGGTGATATTTTTTTGAATATTTCCATCCTAGATTCATTTTAATGGGAAAATGCTATGTTATCCCTAAAATTTCCTCCAATCCAATGATATTGTTAGTTTCAAAAATGATTTTTTCTACAGTGAAGTATCATATTTTTCACTAGACTATTTTTTGGTATCCTTTTTTATTATTTATACTCATTTTATCATCAAAATAAATAATTTACTTTTATTTTCATAATACATATTTTAACAATTATTTTTTATTAATTTTTAAATTTTATTATTCAGTTATTAATATTTTTTCAACAATATTATAAATGATTTTTATATGTAAAAAATATTATTATTATTCAACTTTTTTTTGAAAAGTTTTATCAAATAAATAAATTATTTACTCATAATTGTTCTATTTAATAGGTTATTTAAATGTATATAATAAAACTTGTATAATAGTAATCATAAAACTATTGAAGAATTCTTTTATAATATAAAAAATTATATATCTCATTTAGGTAAGTTAAAATAGAATGAAATTTAATTTATTTTAATTTTATATTATTTATTTATTAATAATTTTAATTATTGGTAAAACAAAGTTATGTAATAGTGAAATAAAGTTATGTTAGGGTCAACGAGAGTTAATAAATGTTAAAAAAGGTAAGTGTAAAAGAACGTGACGTATGTGTAAACTAAAGGTAATTAAGTGTAAATTAATGTTACGTAAGGGTGAACTAAATTTAATTAATGGTGAACTAAAGTAAAATAAAGTTAAAAAAATGTTATGTATGGTCAAAAAAGTTAGGTAAAGGTGAAAAAAAATTTAGCAATTGAATAATAATGTTATGTAAGGGTAAAAAAAGCTAGGTAATGGTAAACTAAAGTAACTAAGGGTAAAAAATTTTATGTAAAGAAAAACTAAGGATAAGGAAGGGTAAAAAAAATTAAGGATAAAAAAAAGTAATGGGTAAACTAAATGTAACTAAGGGTGAAACAATCTTAGGAAACAGTATAACTAAATGTAATTAAGCGTAAAAATAAATCTATATAAGTGTAAAATAAAGATATAAAAGGGTAATCTAAAACAATGTAAATAGAATAAAACATATATAAGGGTAAAATAATGTTAATTATTGGTTACAAAAAGTTATGTAAGGGTAAAATAAAGTAACATAAGGGTAAACTAATGATAATTACCTATAAACTATGGGATTTAATGGTAAACTAAAGGTAATTAAGGGTAAACTAAATATATGTATGGGAAAAATAATTTGATTTAAGGGTAAACTAAAGTTAATTCGGGATAAAATAATTTTATTTAAGTGTAAACTAAAGCTATTTAAAGGTGAAACAATACTATTTAAGGGAAAACAAAAGTTAAGTAATGGTAAAAAATATTAAGTAAGGTAAAACCAAATTTAAGGGTAAATTGATGTTAAATAAGGGTAAACAAATGTTAATTAAATATGAAAAAAAGTTATCTATGGGTGAAATAAAGTTAAGTATAAAAATAAAGCTATGTAATTGTATAATGAATCTTTGTAGTGGAAAAAAGAAGTTAAGTAAGTGTAGAACAAATTTGAGTAAGGATAAAATAATGTTTTGTACGGGTAAACTATATATATGTAATGGTAAATGAATGTGATTTAAATAAACCTATTATTGGTGAAATGGAAGTGTCATCTCCAACTATTGAGTTAACGATAGATGAAAATGTTTGATTTTTGCACTTACATAGTCAACATAGAAGTGTCAAGGATAAGAATTTTCATATTTTACTCTGTAATAAATTAATCTAGGATTTATGAAAATGATACACTGATTTATAAAATTATTTGTAATTGAGTATCCATTGTAATTTTTTTTCATTTTTAATTTAATATCATTTTAAACAGTAGACAATTTTATTTTATATTACTTCATTTTATTAAATAATGAGTACATGTTTTTTTAATTTAATCATTCTTTATGTAGAGGGTTAGTAATATTATTTTTTTAAACATGATTTTTTTTAATATATAAATAAATAATATTTATTTAACTAATAGTTTCAAAAAAATCTAATTATTGAAATTATACACATATAATTATAACATCACACATATGTAATTATTACTAAATTGCCTTATATTAATGTAAATCGAAAATATACCATAATTTATTATATTTAAATTGATATTATTAAATGGAGATATCACATTTAATTTAATATAATTATAAATAAATTTTAATTTAATAAAATTTAATTATTAATCTTATCAAATATCATAATATATCATATTGGAGAATCTTATGAAAAAATATTGATTTTAATATAATTTTTTGAATAAAATTAATAATAAGAAATATATAAAGAGGAGTATTCAATGAATATTATTTTTGAAGTGGAAAATGATGTAAATGGGATGGAGTGGATTTGACTATTAATTATGTCAAAATGGAGGAACCTCTGCTAAAATATCCTTGTAGGTTAGAGTTCCTCTTATTACTCTTTTTCAACATTAGACAATAATGATTTTTTTATGATGTCATTTAGATATAATTTTGATAATCATCTATTATTACATTTAAATATTATTGAAATCCAATTTTTTATATTATCATTGAGTGATTACACATTCCTTTTAATGGTATCCTTTTAATAAATTGTTATTATACTGAAATAATCATATAATTCATGAATCCAATCAATGGTTTTAAATTTATATAACTCTTTATATGGTTCGTGTATTCTTATTTTTCATGTCGATTTTCCATTTTATATTCTTTCTTTATTATATGTCTTTATACATTATCAATAATTCAATTTGATAAGTTCTTTTGGAATACCATTCTATATGACCTTCTCATAAGAAAAACATGTGTTCATCACAATAATTGTATATACAAAAGGAGAGGGGATGTTAATGTGTGGATAAATAATAATAATTTTAGGTAAGTGGGGGTTAGTTAACCTATATGGAATTCAATATAATTTTTTCATTTCTTATTTATTATCCATTATATTTTTTTCACCATCTTTGGTTTTATATTATATTTTTTATATAATTATTACATCTTGATAATTCTTTTATATATTTCCCTTTTAGTAATACTGATTTATAGATTTTATATAATCACTACAACATATTTTAAATAAAATATACATTAATTATTTATTAATGAGTCATCATCTAGGTACTGTTTTCATCTATTGAGTGAGGATTAAAAATCATGACTAAAACAACCCTATTTTACATGTTAATATTCCCACTACCAAAATCGCAATCACCACTATTTTAGACCCCCTTGAGTACTCTTGTCCCATATTTCTCTATATCCATATTTTCTGTATTTATCCTTAAACTCAATGAAAATTTTAGTTTTCAGTCGGTCATAAATCACCAAAATTTAGGGGCATGAGGTACTGGAAAATCAGAGAGACTACATTTTATCACTAAATATTTCATATTCTATTGATATTAAGAGCATGAAAATATGTCACAAGAATCAAATAAAAAACATTGTACAGTTAAGGAAATAAAATCATTATAAAAAAATTATTTTACTTTGTTTACCAAAATAGGAAATGTATATCAAGAATGTAATAAATATTTTAGAAGTAAAAAAATAATATAGTAACTATAAAAATGGTCTTAAAAGAATATTTTTTGCAATAGAATGAGTTTTAAAGCATTATTAAATAAATTATAGGTAGTTAGAAAAATGAAAACTTATTTCATGGTTGGAAAACTTTCAGTGGCGAATAATATTTTTTAGTAGGGGTTTCTACAAGATTATTTTTTTTAGAATTTAGTGAAATTTTTTATTTTATTCAATAGTAGTTTAAAAAAATAACCCTAAAATAAAATATATAAACTGATCATATTTGCCACAAAAATATGTAAGGGAATTTTATATAAACTTCCCCTAATTTATATATTATAAAATTTATTTATCAGTGGTTATTATAAATCGGTACTAAATATTCTTCATAAAATTTAATTTTTTTAAAATATTTTTCAAAAACATTAAATATAAACTCTTGTATGAAATAATATAGTACATAAATGCATTGTAATTCCATCATAAATAAATTATACATACACAGTCATATATACATACAACCCAGGGCACCATAACCTTATTCATCAAAACCTCACTCAACTCATAACCTCATTCAACTCAAACCTCAGTAAATAATATTCCATGGCCATATACATATATCTAATCACCTCTTATGGGTCTATCTTCCCCATATCTACTCGTAAAATAGAACCATCCACTTCATCTTGTCATATTTAATAAAATACATCAACTAAATATATGTATAATAAATAGGAAATATTTTATAATCATTGATTAAATTTAAATGTATGACAAAATCTAAGAATTATCACGACATCCTTCTAAAATAAATTTTTTGGATCAGAAGGATCAACCACTTTTCAACTTTTGAAATATATCACCTACAATAAAAACCAAAACATCTAATAAAAGATAAATTTCAAAAAGGAATGACTTGGTATATATTTAGAATTTTGAAGATAAATGTTTTTTTATTTTCAATCAATCAAATAAATTTTTAACATAAAAAATAATGTATCATGAAAATCACATTGAATACATAAAAATATCTATTTAGAACATTATTTAACACCTTAATGTAAAAAATATTATTATATAAAAATGTAATTAATTTTTATATCAATGTGTCATGTGCTTAAAATTTACATAATAAAAACGTTTTAAATGATTTGAGTTAGAAGCATGTCCTATATAAAAATAATAAATCAATGGTGGTTTTTTCATGATTTCAATCCATTTTGAGGTCATTTTATATATTTTTAACAATTGAACACACAGTTTAGTTTTTTAAAACAAGAAAAAGAGGTTTACATGCATCTTAAGAAAACTGTAGCTTTGAATGGAGTTTTATTAGTTCTTAAATTTACAAAATTAATCTAATATCAGTTTCCTCTGATTTAAAGGATATCTAATTTATTTTTCCTATTTTTGACCACCTAAAACACGTTTTAAAGGCTTTAGTATCATTAAAAATTGTTTACCGAGTCATTTTAACCACATCGCACGTTATAATGACACGTTTTATCTGAGTAAAAATAAATAATAATTCAACTATTGGTTTACAACGATTTAACATAAATATGATGTCATTTTCAATGGTTTTGATCAGTACATGAATGTTTTAATGTTTGAAAATACTAAAAACACATTTACTAGCATCCCAAGAAAACTGTATCATAGAATGTTGTTTTGTAAATTAATTATTTTCCAAAATAAATATATAGTTGTTTTTGTAACAGCCTGCCTCTAGTTACCCCAAGTTAGTACATTATTACATAACATTGGCATGATCACAAGGGATCAAATTCTGAAAGACTGATCAGTTTAGTAACCTTGGAAGTACAAGATACAAACATAAGTTTTATATTACATTATGAAATGAAAAATACAACATTTTGTCTCCTTTGAATAAATTCATCTCCCTTATACTATCCCTGAAGGTCAGTCGTAATATACTTCTTTGAATCCTAGGAAAAATAAATCATTGAAAGGGGTGAGCTGAGGTGCTCAGTAAGGATTACAATATAGCGGAAACATTCATAAATAAGCATAAACTTTTAAGGCGATGTATAAAACTAAAACACAATCTTTTTAAAAATAAACTTCAGAATAATAAGGAAAATATAAATCAAATAATGTCATTTAATTATTCACATGGATATTCTACTAGTCAAATAATCACATGTAATATCAATATCCAATTTAATAATAATGGAATGCATAATTCTAGACAACATAACAATATAGTCAATACCTCATTCCAAGACTACAAATAGTATTTTTTTCAAGGCCTTTATCCAAGAAACTAGTTTTCCTCATGAGACCTACTAATGCATCAAGGAGATATAGTGGTCTCTACCCATTACTTACTAGGTCCAATACATTCTTCATATGAAAAGGTTGAAACATAACATAATCATTATCATTAAAACTAACCAACAAAATGTTAATACATTAACCATAAACAATTAATGGTATAAAAATAAAACATCTACAGTCGAACATATCACAAAACCTTTAATGCGATATGGAATATTTTATCATAATAAATCAACTGCATACAAGTATAAAATCCTTTAAAGGATGTTTACATGGATGAAATCAAAACTATTTGAGAGAAATATATATTTCTATTTTGAAATAATTTAAAAGTAATGTAATTATAAAACAAAACATTTATTTTTAAAATATTATTATAATATTGTATGGGAAGCTTCAAATGTTTTATAATGTCATAAAATAACTGCACCCGTTATATATGTTAAAAAATTCTTACCTTAATTTGTCGAAATGGTCATAAAGTACCCTGTTTGGAAAACCATGGAAAGATTCATTTCAAAACATTGTACAAAAGTAAAACAAGGGTATAAATTAATTTATCCCATATACTAGGAAATATTAAAAAAAATTAAATACATTTTTATGAAACACGGATGTGGATGATAAAGAAGTCCAAGTAGATACTTTCGTAAAAATTACCTCGGATAAAAAAGATATTGTAAAATTAACCATAACCTTGTAATTTTACTTGGTCAAGAGTTTATTAACCTACTATATAATAGTTAAATAGTTATTATTAATTTATACAATAACCACATACATAAATATGATATCATATATGATATTTTAGTATTTCTTTGTTAAAAAAAATTTAGTAGTATCATTGTTTCGGGTGTTAACTGATTCGTTTTCCTTTATAAGTTTTGTTATGTAAGTCATTTTTGATACGGATAGGATGTATTGGAGTCATATCTAGAATAATATTAAGTTCATAAACATTATTTTTAATATTAAAATAAAAATTATTCTTGAATGGTTATGATTGGGAATGAATCTCATCGCATTTGTGGAGATGGTAATCCGTACGTACGCATGAGCGACAATAACATTCCTTTGATAGTGAAATATTATGTAATTGGATGCTATATCATATATAAAGAATCATTAAAATTTTATATTTAATATTTACTTAAATTATTATCATTATTATACCCATCCAAATAATGAAGTGATGAATGACAAACTAAACCACGACGTGGAGACGGTTAGCCAACCGTACGCACGTATGATGACTTTTTCATTCATATTATGGATGGAATAAAGAATATGGTTTTAAAATATTTATAATAACATCACTGTATTTTGAAGGTACTAGAGTTATTATTTTTTATGGAATCAAAAAATAAATAGGAAGTGGAAGAAGAAAAGAACTTCGAAAGTGGTGATGAAATTATTACCTCTTCCTTGGGTGATTCCTTTCGATTTGATAAAAAGGGATCCTTAAATTATCTTTATGATCAATGTAAATCCTCTAGGATAACATTAGGGTAGTTGGAAATATATTTGAGTAGGGGTTGGCTGATCTAAATGGCTTGGGAGGTGTGATTTTGAGAGAAGGGGAAGTACCATTTTATAAGAGGGGTTAGTGTCACTTTAGGAAAAGATTGAAATATTAATTTTGTGTACAATCATATTCGGATTATGACGGCTCAAAAAGGATTTATTTAGAGTATATGGTGGGTATGGGCTGAACACCTATCTTACAATAGGTTTTAGATAGCTTTATGTTACCATATTAACCTTATCATTTAGATTTAACTCTTAGATAAATATATTAACTTTTATAATGTATTCATGTATTATTATAATAAGTTGTTAATATACATACTATAAAAATCCACGAGAACCAAAAGTGGTTAATTATTGACATATATATCATTATCTTAGTCTTTTGTTTGAACCTTATATTTTTAGGAATATTTTATCAAATAATAATATAGTATTTGTTTTAAAAAATCATTTATGTCAATTTTGACAGTATTTAGTATTTGGTTTTTTTGAAAGTCATGAAAATATTAATATTTATAATAAAATACATTAAATAAATCCTAAAAATTTATAATAACCTAGAAATTACTTTAATACATCAAAAGTCCCAATATATATTTACTTTGATATTTATAATGTCAATTATTGTAATCTTTCATTAATAAGTTAATTACTACATCATCATTGTGTTATAAATAAATTTAATTTTTTAATGTATAAATTTTTTAAATAAAATACAATTATGTTGTAAGTATTATTATCTTTATAATTAATATTTATACTCGAATTTATCTTATGTATAACCCTATATTAAAAAGGATTTAGTTATAAAAATGTGAATTTAACACTTTTAACTCTTTTAAATAAAATAATAATAAATATCCAAATCTAATCCAAGTGGATTAAAGAGGATAAAATTTTGTTCCTAAGATTAATCTTTTTCTAATAACACTTATCCAATAGAATTATCACATGTGTTAGGGTAATTATAACATTTTTTCCATTAATTACCCTCTTTACTTTTATTCGTGGTAAATAAAATTCAAAAAGTAACTATTCACCAAAAATTATTTCCATCCCATTGAACCACATTATACATACTAATATCAACTGTTTCTCTTAGATTTTTGAAATTCAATTCACAAAAGTAGTATAATAATGTTTTATGCAAATTGTTTTATGTTCCTAGAAGGTGGATAAGACATTATAAAATTCTATAAAATTTTATACATCTAATCTTATTATAAAATGACTCCAATGAATTAAATTGTACTAATATAAGTATTATGTATCTATTTTTACATTAAATAAATTTTTATAAAATAAATAATTATTTAAATAAAAATTCTATTTTAAACAATAACATAGTGTTTTCAATATTCATAAAAAATTGAATGTTTTTAGAAAAATACCAAAAATACACCCTAAGAAAATTTTTATATTATGAATTCAAAAATGATTTTTTTTTAAAAAATTCAAAAACATATAAGTTTCATTATTTTATTTAAAACAAATTACCATTTTCAAAACCAGAAAGCAGGTTTTCGAGAAGTGAAAACTATTAAATGATTTATATGTGTTTATGTCCAATTTAAATGTTAAATTACTTATGATGACCAAAATTTGATTAATTAATAAAAATATAATCTAATTATACTTAAAAACTATTAAAATATATAGATTAACACAATAAATTATTTTGATTAAAAAATTTGTTGTCAATTAAAACATAGTATGTTTCCATATTCATAAAAATGTTAAAGTTATCTGAAAAACAAAACAAATTATCCCAACTAAATTTTAATGTCATGATTCTGAATAAGAAGTTTATTTTTTCAAATTGAATATATAAAATTGTCAAATATTGGATTTAAAAATGGTATTCTATTAAAAAGTGAAAAAAATGTCATTTTTTGAAAAATAATTCCTTTATCTGAAATTTTAAATTTTTATAATATTATGTCTAAAAAACACATAATATGGATCTAAAAATTATATGGACTATAAAAAATTAAAAATGCGCTCATTAATATTCATAAACGAATTTTTAATGGACGGTTTGGTATATCGTGGTGTGCTCGAACTCAGAGTTGTGTGTTGCGCAAGATATTGAATTTCTTTAAAGAGATAAGATATGATGAAATCCTATGGTGTTACATTCTCCCTTCCTTCAATAAATTGTGGCCTAGGACTTTGAAATTGTTCTTTGAAAATAAATGGTTAAAAATATAAAATACATTTTTGGAAAACCCACATCATAAATAAGGTTAATAAAATTTATTCATAATAAGATGGAAAGGAAAATGAAAAAGTCACCACCAAATTATGATCTCCAATAAGAGAACATTATTGGAAATTGGAGACACATAACTGGAGGAAAAACATAAATATTTATAGGGAGTGGTTGAGGTCATCAATAACAAACAAGAGAACAATAAATGGGATATTGAGGGCCTCAAATCCCTAAATATATGATGATTTAGTTATTATCTGTTCAACAAAACATAAGGTATTAGGACAATACATTTTTGGTTTTAAGATCCATTCCATAAATTTTAAGAATTATTTTCATTATAGAATAAGAGAAGAAGAAAAAATACTTGACATGTATAGTTCCATGCTTCAAATAATTTCTACCAAAAACTCATCTTCCACTCCAAAAGATAATAGAACACAAAAATTTTCTATTTATCCTAATCGAATAGGTTTTCAAAAAAATGAATTTATAATTCATTTTTATTCAAAAAAAACTACATTATACAAACCAGGACATCATGTAGGTCAGTGGTAGGTGATTCCCCCTTGTCTCCTTTTATTTGCGGGTTCAAGTCTTACAGCCTTTTTAGATGCGACGTGTTGTCTCACGGCCTTCATATTATCCTTTTTATAAAAAAATCCAAAAAAATATTATGAAATGTTTTATCCTTAATTAAGAGTATCCAATGTCCATCATAATTCATTCCATCCTTTATACTTATCCAAAATACTTTTGTCCAAACTCAAAGTCCAGAATATTTTAAGGAAGGTCTGCATAACATAATGAATATCACTTTTTACACATAATAACATGTGAGTACCTTCATCATGTATTCTCTTAAAACATGGTAACACCCTGAATTTCCATAAAACCTTATTGATTACATCCATGTTCCACTATTACATATATAATGCTAGATATATTCCGTATATACAAAAATTTTGTATACTCCAATAATGATGGAATAGACAAATTGTACTTAGTTCAAAGGTAGTCAAGAATATCCAATATAATTTACCCAAATCAACCATCTATTATTCTAAAATCACTACCACAGTATTAGGACAATATTATGGTTTATCCTTCCTTAAACCATGTATTTTGAGAAAAGTTTAACTTGTTGTTGAGTAACTTTTCTTAGTACCATAAAATTTCAAATCCTCAATGAAAAATTACTGTAGTGTAATCCTTATTTATTTCCATAATTAATATAACTAGTACATCTTTGATACAACACTCTAATTACATAATTAATTAATAAAAATATAAGAACACTAATTATTCATCTTCATCTGTGGTCGTATCATAACATGATTATTATCCAATAACATCATTTGGGGTATACTCTGATGATTTGGACATTGATCTGCGTAGTGTCCCAACTCCTTACAGATGAAGCATTGTGCATTTGAACCCTTTTTTACACTTTCAATCATGTAATTGGTGTCCTTTTTCACCACACATTTAACAAACTCCAATTCCCTTATGAAATTTACCATGGTTACTCTTTCCATAGTTATCACATATAGTAAAATACTTCTTTACCTTATTTTCTTTATCCATCATTCTCTCTACCATCCTTTTCTTCTTTGGCTTCCCTTCAAAACAATAGGACTCAGAGAATTATTTATATATCTTATTAACACATGATACTATTTTTTCGTATGATGAGAATTCGTGGGAAAATATTTACCTTCTAAATTTTGTCTTAAGACGATGAATGATATGATCATTCTTACTCTTTGGATCTTGTGTAATGATGGAGTTCTCATTCCTTCTATTGGGAACCACTTCCAAACAATGGCATTCACTAGGTTAGTTTATGAATCACAATGCATAATTCCAAACTAGTAAAATACCTAACATAAATTGAAAATGTTATTCATATATTTCATAATCATTAAAATAATTTAGGATTAATTTACTCATAAATACTTCATAATGAATTGTAAAGAAAATGTGAATTATCCTAAGAATATCCCGCGGGAGTGTTGTAACCAAGAGTGTATAAAATCCCATTTTCATGTACCAGGATACCCCAGGTCAAGCCAAAAACACCATGTTGTAGTTTTCACTCCTAGTTATATATGTTCGAAAGCTGCCCTTACCTGCTCGTATCCAGACAGTGATGTATTCCTTGGAAGGCTCACAAAATCTCTATATTACCAAAATTCTAGGAAGTTCTTCTATACTAATCCTCAATGATTATCTTAGGGCAATGTTCTCTAATCAAAGATTTTATAAATCTATTTTACATGTTTTGTACTAAAATTTATCTGATACCATATATAAATCCCCAACCCTAGTTACCTAGTGTTAGTGCATTATTACATAACATTGGCATGATCAGAAGGGATCAAATCCCAAAAGACCGATCAGTTAAGAAGCCTTAGAAGTACTAGATACAAAAAATCATTCCATTAATTTATGAAATTAAAAGAAACCACATTGTGTCTCAATTGAACACATTCATCTCCCTTAGACTATCTCTATAGGTTATTCATAATATACTTCTTCGCATCCTAGGAAAAATTAAACATAGAAAGGGGTGATCTCAAATTCTCATTAAGTTTAAAAATATAGCGGAAACATTCATAAATAAGAAGAAACATTTAAGGTAATTTTTAAGACTAAAACAAAAGCCTTTTATACATAAACTATATCCTAATATTGTAAATATAAATCAAATAATTCCATTTACTTATTCACACGGATATTCTACTAGTCGAATAATCACATGTAATATCAATAGCCAATTTCATAATGATGAACTGCATAATGTCGGACATCATAACCACATAGTAAAGGTATCATGCCAATTCTACAAATAAGATTTTTTAGTGCCTTTTGATAAGACACTAGTTTGTCTTATGAGACCTACTGATGCATCAAGGAGATATAGCAGGCTCCACCCGTCAATTACTATGTCCGATGCATTTTTCATATGAATAGGTTGAAACATAACATAAATATTTATATAAAAACTAAAATAAGAAATTTTAATAAAGTAACCATAAACTATGAATGGTATAAAAATAATACATATTCAGGAAAACATATCACAAAACCTTAAATACAATGTGGAATATTATATCATAATAAATGAACTTCAAACAAGTGTAAAATCCATCAAAGTATGTTGACATCGATGAAATCAAAACCATTTGAGAGAAATAATCATTCTATTTTGAAATCATTTTAAAAAAAATATTTTGAAAATATTATTATAATCTTGTAAGGGAATCTTTAAAGGTTTTATAATGACATGAAATAGATGCACTCTCCGTATAAGTTAAAAAGACAATCTTACCATCATTTGTCGAAAAGGTCGTAAAGTACCTTATTTAGAAATCACTGAAAAGATTCCTTTCAAAACATTTTATAAAAGTGAAACAAGGTTATAAATTAAATTAACTCATATTAAATGAAATAAAAAAATGTTTTGAAATATATTTTTAATAAACACATATGTGGATGATAAATAAGTCCCATTAGATACTTTCGTAAAAACAACCTCAGATAATAAAGAGTTCGTAGAATTAACCCTCACCTTATAATTTTCCTTGGTAGATTTTATGTTAACCTCATATATAATAGTTAAATAATTGTTATTAAATTATAAAATTCCCACATACATACATTTTACATCATATATGATCTTCTTATATTTCTTTCTTAGTAATATTTTAGTCGTATCACTGTTTCGGGTGTGAAGTAATTCATTTTATATTATATTTTTTTTATGTAAATAATGTTTGATATGGATAGGATATATTTAATTCATATGAATAATTATATTATGTTCTAAAACATTATTTGTATTCATAAAATGTAAATTATTCTTGAATGGTTACGATGGGGAATGAATCTCATCGCATTCGTGGAGATGGTAATCCGTACACACGCACGAGCGACAATACGATTCGATTGATGATGAAATCATATGTAATTGGATGTTATATCATATATAAATAATAATTAACATGTTATATTTATTATTTACATCAATTATACTCATTATTATACTCATCTAAATGATGAAGTGTTGAATAAAAAGCTACACCATGACGTGGAGACGGTAAGTCGTATGTACGCACGAATGGTGACTTTGTCATTCACAGGATGAATAGAATAATGAATTTGGTTGTACCATATTTATAGGAACATCACAGTATGTATAAGGTAATATATTGATTATTTTGGAATGGAAACAACAAAGAAAGAGTAAGTGGAAGAATAAATGAACTTTGAAATATGTGATGAAATTATTACCTCTTATTTGGGTGCTTCCTTTTGATTTGATCAGAAGGGATCCTTAGGTTGGATTTTGATAAAATTAAGGCCTCTAAGATGAAGTGATGGTAGTTGGAAAGATATTTAAGTAGGGTTTGGCCTATCCAAATGGAATTGTATGTGTGATTTTGAGATAAGCGGAAGTACCTTTTTATAAGAGAGGTCGCGGTCAACTTAGGAAAATCTTGAAATATTAATTTATTATACATTCATATTTGGTTTATAATGCCTCCAAAAAGATTTATTTCGAGGATAAGGTGTTTATAGGTATAAAACCTCTAATACAATAGGTTTTATACATGTTTAGGTCAATATATAAACCTTATCTTTTATATTTAACACATAGTTAAATAGATTAACTTTTACAATGTATTCTTTTATTATTATGATAAATTGCTAATAAGCTTGGTATAAAAAGACAAGAGAACCCCAAATGGTTCATTATTGACATATATAGAATTATATAAGTCATTTTTCCAGAACATAGATTTTTAGGAATTTTACATCAATAAATAATATTTTATTTGTTTGAAAAAAACATTTATGTCAATTTTGACACTATTTAATATTTGGTTTTTGTGAAAGTAAAAAAAAAACTTTATTACTTCCAAAAAATACATTAAATTAAAATTTCATATTAAACTATAAAATTAGTTTAATGCATCTAAAGTCTCAATTTACAATTATTTTTATATTTATAATATTAATTATTTTAATATTTCATTAATAAGGTAATTACTGCATCATCATTGTGTCATAAAAAAATTAAATTATTTAATGTCTAAAAATTATAAATAAAATATAATTATATATAAACTTTTTTTATCTTTCGAATGAATATTTTTAGTCAAATATATCTAATTTATAACCCTATATTAAAAATGTTTTAGTTATGAAAATTTAAATTTAACACTTTTAAATCTTCTTTAAATAAAATAATGATAAATGTACTAATCTAATCCAAGTGGATCAAAGAGTATTATAGTTTTTTCCTAAGTTTGATTGTTTTAGAAACACACTTATCAAATAGAATTAGGATGTGTGTAAAGTTAATTATAATATCATTGTTACCTTTAATTACCCCATTTACTTTTAACCGTGGTAAATAAAATTCAAAAGTTATTATTCACCAAAAACTATTTTCATCCTATTGAATCACATATTACTTAATGATGTCAACAATTTCTCTCATATTTTTAAAATTCAATTCCTAGAAGAATTAAAATTATATTTTATGCAAATTTACTAATGTGCCTAGAATGTGGGTAAAAGACTTTAAAAGGTTCGTTAAACTTTTATACATCTAATATTATTATGAAATGACTCCCATGAATAAAACAGAACTAATATAGGTATTATATATCAATTTTTAATTGAAATAAATCGGAATAAAATAAATAATTTTATAAATAAAAATTCTCTTTTAAGCTATAACACAATGTTTTAACTATTCATCAAAAATTGAATGTTTTCAGAAAAATACCAAAATTTCACCCTATGATAATTTTGATATTATGAATTCAAAAATGATGCCTATTTGAAAAAATTAAAAATATATAAGTCATATTAATTAATTTAAAATTAATTCTCAGTGTCAAAAATAGAAAGCATATTTTTGAGAAGTAAAAACTATCAAAAGATTGATATGTGTTCCTGACGAATTTAAATTTAAAATTACTTATGATGGTCAACATTGGATTAAATGACAAAATAAAATCTAATTATAATTAAAAATCATTCTAATTTATAGTTTAACAATATAAATTATATTGATTTAAAAAATTCAATTAGAACTTTTTTTCTTTATTCGTCAAAATATTAATGTTATCACAAAAATGAAAAAAATTTAGAAACCAAATTTTTATGTCCCACTTTTGAAGAAGTCTTTTTTGTAAAATTTAATATATAAAAGTGTTAAATATTGGATTTAAAAATGGTTCTCCATTAAAAGGCTGTAAAATTGCATTTTCTGAAAAATAATTCCTTTATCTGATAAATTGAATTTTTATTATATTATGTAAAAAACATAATATGGATGTTAAAATCATATATAGTATATAAAATTAAAAATGTAGTTAATATTATTCATAAAACTTTTTGAATGGAAAGTTTGGTAAGTCGTGGTGCGCTCGAACTCGGTGTTGCGTGTAGCACAAGCTACTGAATTACTTTAAATAGATGACATACTATGAAATCCTGGGGTGTTACATTTTTAATTTCATTTCAAGGTAATCCAACATTTTTTTTCTTTGTTTTGACCCCGCAAAACACATTTTTAATGGCTTTTGTACCATTAAAAAGTGTTTATCAAGTAATTCCGACAACAATACATGTCAGATTGATGTGTTATTTATGCATACACATAAAAAATAAATAAATGGTGGTTTTAGGATTATTTCAATTTAATATTTGGTAGATTCATATGGTTTTGACCATTACACACATGTTATGGTGTTTTAAAACACACAAAAAATGTCCTCATGGGAATATCGGGAAAACTGTAACCTTGAATGACATGTTGTCGTTTCCTATATTTGAAAAATCAATCTATCATCATTTTATACAGATTTCATGTAAATAATATGTTTTTTTTCTTGTTTTGACCCCTCAAAAACATGGTTTTAAAGATTTTACACTAGTGCAGAAAACGTTTTTTACGTCATCATTTTTGACGTCGGTTATATATAACCGACGTGATATTCTGTCAAATGTGGTTTTTTACATCGGTTATAAAATATCCGACGTAAAAAATGCAGGGAGTATATTTTTAACATCGATTATTTTAATAATCGATGTTACAAATCAAGCGTGTTCGTTTTTTACATCGGTTATAAATTAACTGATATAAAAAACCAAAGCACTGGGGGTTTTTACGTCGGTTATTTGATAACCGATGTAAAAAACGAGATATCGACGAGTTTTTTTTCGTCGGTTATTTTATAGCCGATGTAATAAACGCGGATAATGAGACCTTTTTCACATTTGTTATTTTATAACCGACGTAACAAAAAAATCCACAGAAGTTTTTTACATCGTTTATACAATAACCAACATAAAAACTGTGATTTCTGATGTATTTTTTATGTCGGTTATTCCATAACCTACATCAAAAACCAATACGTGGATTTTTTTACGTCGGTTATAAAATAACCGACGTAAAAAAGCCGTATGTGATACATTTATAACATCGGTTATTATAATAACCGAAGTTATAAATGAAAAAAGTATTTTATAACCTCGTTTATTAAATAACTGACGTTATAAAACATTTAAAAAATTAACAAGCCTCGTGGAGTGTCATTTACGATTTTTCAATCGACCATCTGGCGGATCGTCTCTCTCGTGCGGTAAACCCTAATCGGCTCGTCGATCTAGCTGCGTTAAACTCATTTTACCTTCATCATTTATCATCTTTACTCTCCTTAGATCTATCATCTCAACTCGCAACACTCAAGTAAACCTTCCAAAAATTTATTTCGTTCATTTTTTTTCATATAGTCTATATTTATGTTTTGCGATTTTTGTGTTTAAACTAGGTAAGATTCTTCCATTTCGAACCCTCTTATATCTTTCTGCCATCATCATCTTATTTATCATCCCAATATCCACTAGATCAACTCGAAATATTCATGTAAGCCTCGAAAACATCTATTTAGTTTGTTTTTATTTCGCGAATGCCTGATATTTGTGGTATTTTTTGTTGTCATTGAGAACTAATGATCTCATTCACCTATATTACTGCATAGAATGTTTATTGATTAAATGTACGAATTCGGAAATGATATTTCATGTGTTGTTGCTGCTTATGTTTATCCTTTTTTATAATAGAATCTATCAGACATATAATTTAATGTTTGTTGACCTCTATGGCCCTTCGATGCATCGTTATGACTCATGATTCCAAATAAAAATGGATTCTGCTGAGGGGTGGGGGTGTTGTCTGGAGGGTTGGGGCACTGTCCAGGGGGTGTGGGGGCTGTCCAAAGGGTTGAGGAGTGTCCAGTGGGGTGTCCAAGGGGGTAGGGGGTGGAGATGGTGTCCAGGAGGGTTGGGGGTGCTGTCAAGAGGGGTGGGGACTGTCCAGGGGGTGGGGGCTATCTAGAGGGTTGGGGGTGTCCAGGGGGTGTCCAAGGGGGTAGGGGTGGGGGTGGTGTCTAGGAGGGGTGGGAGGTGCTGTCTATAGGGGTGGGGAGCTGTCCAGATGGTGGGGGCTATCCAGAGGGTTGGGGGGTGTCCGGGGGATGTCCAATGGGGGGTGGGTGGGTGTGGGTGGCTGTACACGGGGGTGGGGGCCTGTCCAGAGGGTTTTGGGGGTTGTTCGGTGGGTTGGGGGCTATCTAGAGAGTTGGGGGGTGTCCAAGAGGGTGTTCAAGGGGTAGGGGGTGGGGGTGGTGTCCAGGACGGGTGGGGGTGCTGTCTAGAGGGGTGGGGGATGTCCGGAGGGTTGGGGTTGTCAAGGGGGGGTCCAAGGGGGTGGGTGGGTGTGGGGGGTTGTCCAAGGGGGTGGGGGCCTGTCCAAAGGGTTGGGGGTTGTCCGGGGGGTGGGGGTGATTCTCAGGTTTACTCCATTTTCTCCAATTTTCTATCAACCATGTAGGCATCATGGTTTTCTTTGATTCAATGGAATTTAAAACTGTTATATCTAACTATATTTTGTTTTAAAAATAATATTCAAGCATATTTTTTTAAATACCCATAGATTTGTTTTATATTTCAAATTTGTTTTACATTCAAATTATGATTTTTTTTCATATAAACATATATTTGTATTATCTTAAATATATATATATATTTTATATTTGTTATAGGTAATAATGAGTCGATGTTGGATTATGGCACATCGAATGAGCAATGAATTTGAGGAAGGTGTTGATGCCTTTTTGGAATTTTCTAAATGAAATGTTCCAAGTAGTGACATTCTTTTCTGTCCATGCCTGAAATGTTTGAATATGAAGAAGTTGAAAAGTAGAGAGATAAAAGATCATCTGATTTTTCATGGTTTTAATCCAAGCAACAGCCCTTGGATTTGGCATGGTGAAACTGGACGGAATGTCACTGATGATGATGATTCACAATATGGTAACTCCGATGGAATTGAAGAAATGATTCGCGATATTGTAGCAGAAAAAATTGAGATAGAACCGACAGTTGCGCGTCTATATGGTGATGATGAAAAACCATTATATCCTTGTTGTACAGATATTGCGGTTTTGTCAGCGGTGTTAAGATAGATTAACCTGAAGGCGAAACATGGATGGAGTGAAGAAAGTTTTACAGAGCTGCTACAATTGATTAAAGACATTCTTCCAAAAGATAACAATCTTCTAGATTCACATTAAAAAGACAAGAAAATATTATGCCCGATGGGATTGGGATACAAGAAAATACATTCTTGTCCGAATGACTGCATTATATATAGAAAGGAATATGAATTTCTTTCAGAGTGTCCTAAATGTGGGACATCACGGTATAAGGTGAAAGAAAAATCACAGGCTGATGTAGAGATTACAAAGCTCCCTTCAAAGGTATTTTGGTATCTTCCTATAATTCATCATTTCAAACATTTATTTGCTAATTCACATGATGCAAAAAGGTTATTATGGCATGCTGATGAGTGGGTATGTGATGGAAAAATACGTCATCCAGCTGATTTTCCACAATGGATGAAAATTGATGCACAGTATTCTATATTTGGAAATGAAATTAGAAATCTCATACTAGGGTTGTACACAGATGGAATGAATCCATACCGAACCCTCAGTAGCACATATAGTTCATGGTCTGTTTTATTGGTAATTTACAACCTATCTCTTAAAGTTTGTATGAAGCGAAAATATTTCATATTGAGTATAATGATCTCTGGTCCAAAGAAACTCGGCAATGATATTGATGTTTACTTGTCACCGTTGATTGATGATTTGAAATTGTTATGGGCTGATGGTATTAGTGTGTATGATTCTTATAAAATGGAATATTTTCAACTGCATGCAATTCTTCTGTTCACTATAAATGACTTCCCATCATATGGAATTTTGTCTGGATACAGTGTTAAAGGGAATAAATCACTTCCAATTTGCGAACAACAGACGTCATATTGTCAATTGCATCATGGGAGGAAAACAGTGTACATGGGTCATCGAAAGTTATTGCTTATGGATCACCCTTATAGATGACTAAAAAAGGAATTCAATGGCTCACAAGAATTTGATACTACTCCAAAACCTTTATCCCCAGGTCTGTATTTTGAGAGTGTGAAAACCCATGATGTGACATTGGGAAAGAAACATAAATCTGGTGATGATAGACATATTTGGAGGAAAAGTTCAATATTTTTTGAGCTACCATATTGGAGGTATCGTGAAGTTAAACCTAATATTGATGTCATGCAAGTGGAGAAGAATATTTGTGATTGTTTGATTGGAACATTTTTAGATATTAAAGGAAAGAAAAAAGATGGGTTGAATTCAAGATTAGAATTACTATCAATGGGAATACGTTTGGAGTTAGCTCCCACTCCTAAAGGAAGACGAACATTTCTTCCTCGGCATGTCAGACATTATCGAAGAGGGAGAAAATTAGATTATGTCATTGTCTTCGTGATATCAAAGTGCCTCAAGGTTATTCTTCTAATGTAAAAAATTTTGTCTCATTGAAGGACTTGAAGTTGATAGGTATGGAATCACATGATTTTCATGTCATGATGCAACAAATTCTACCAGTTTCATTGCATGGAATATTGCCCATTCGTGTGAGAAAGACTATAATGAAGTTGTGTTATTTTTTCAATACAATTTCTAACAAGGCGATTGATGTGAATGCTTTAAACATTTTGGAAAAGGATGCAATTTTTATACTTTGTCAATTGGAAATGTATTTTCCTCCAAATTTTTTTGATATAATGGTGCATTTAATGATTCATCTGGTTCCAGAAATAAATCTTTGTGAACCTGTATATCTTCGTTGGAAATATCCTTTTGAAAGGTATATGAAAATATTAAAGGGGTATGTTAAAAATCCATATCGACCTGAATCCTCCATTATTTAAAAGTATATTTTTGAGGAGGTATCAGAGTTTTGTACGAGATACTTGGCTGCGGTGCAACACATAGGTTTTCCTCCATCTCGCCATGAACGAGTTAATAATGAGGGAAAGGGGATTTGTGGCTTGAAAGTCAAATCATTGTCTGCTGAACAGATGAAGAAGTTAGAATCATACATCTGGAATAACATAGCTGATGCTCAACCATATATCACATTGCATATTAATGAGTTGAAACAATATCATCCAAAGAAGAAAGAAATGTGGATTTTGAATGAGCACAACAAAACTTTGTTTTCATGGATTAAAAAGACTTTTCTTGGTAGATCAGATGTATCAGAGACATTAAAACGGATAGTGGGTGGTCCATGTTTAAATGTGATAACAGGGTCCGGTTATGACATTAATGGTTATACATTTCATACGAAAGCTCATGACAACAGAAGTGCAGTTCAGAATAGTGGTGTATTGGTGTTTGCAGAAGCAATGCATTTTTCGAGTGCTAAGGACAAAAACCCAATTTCTGCATCAAGTGCATATTATGGAGTGATTGAAGACATATGGGAGGTTGATTACTTTAAAATTAAAGTTCCTGTTTTTAACTATTAATGGTTTATCGGTAACAACAGTGTCAGACACGATGAATTTGGAATGACACTTGTTAATCTGAATAGATTGGGAGACACAACTGATTCTTTTATAATGGAAACACATGAAAAACAAGTTTTCTATGTAGTATATCAATCAGATATGCAGTGGGATATTGGTTTACAAGGTAAAAACAATGTGTTGGTGAGGATGAACTTGATGAAGATACTGATTTATGTGAGATCCCTACTTCCATGGAAAGATTAATAGAACATAATGATGAGCATGTTGAACACATATTTTGTGCTATAAGGAATGATCACGATGAAGGAATTTGGGAAAAGAATCCATTTGTACATTCCTAAAATTATAGGTAACATATGTTTATTTCTTGTTTACTTTTATTTTTTTCATAAATGTTAGATATTGTAAGTTTTTTATTTATTAAAACATGTTTTAAAACAAAATAAGTATAAGTTTTTGTTTGTTTTAAGTTTGTTTAGTTTACTTTATCATGTTTATAACCATTACATGAATTATATATCTATTATTTTCTTTTAGTGACAATTACTTTACCATTTTTACCATGTTTACCATGTTTACCAGGTTTACCATGTTTACTATCTTTACCATCTTTACCATCTTTACCATCTTTACCATTTTTTAACATGGTTACCATATTACCAATGTTTACTATTACGTAACTTAGTATACTTTTCTATTTTCTTATTACAGTAGTATTAAAATATTTGAATTTGTATATTTGTGAACTGACGTTTGTTTTTTTATTTGAAGGATAATGACAGATCATTCAGTTGATCAACCACATGATTCTGTAGATTAGAATATTGTTGGTCATACCTTTGGGGATGAACATTCACATGCTCTTATTAAGACAAAGAGTTCAAAGGTTGGTAAATGTGGGTGCACACATTTACCAAAATTATCACTTTCTCATACGCAGGATCAGAGGATAGTCCTTGAGTTTGATGATGATGATATTCCTAGAGGTTCGAATGCAAAAGATTTTAAGATTTTTGTAGCAACTCGGGCTAAGAGCAAAGTAAGCATTCTGTATAATGATTAGAGAAGTGTGGATAAAGCGATAATCTCTCAGTTGTGGGAGACGATTTTGGTAAGATCTTTTGTCATTGTTTGACTATTATTTTAATGTTTCTAGTTTATATAATATGTTTAACCTCTTCTTTATCAGATGAAATTTGATATTCCTGACACTGGAGGAGTCAGGAATAAATGCTTATCATTTTCTGCCAGGAGATGGAGGGATTTCAAATCAACCCTCTCATCTGATTTCATTTATGGTCATAGGAGTCATGACAATTTATGTTGTATATATCCTTTTATAGATGAAGACACGTGGAGACAGTTTTTTGAAAGTAGAAGAAAAGAGTCATTTCTGGTAAGGGAAATGTAAACTTTTATAAAATTTCTTATATAAATGATTTTATTAATGTTTTGTTAATGATTTCTTATTCTTTTATTATAGAAAACAAGGAATGATCATCAGGAGATCCAATCTAAAAATGTATACCCTCATAGTTTATCTCGGGGAGGGTATGCATTATTGGAAGAACAAATGATGGCGGAATAATTTCAACAACTAAGAGCTAAGTCTTCAAGCTCTGGAGAGGTGGCCCATCCATCCCCTCCATCTAGACATGAAAAATGGAAGAGAGCTCGGAAGGGAAAAAAGGGCAATATCTTTCAGAAGAATCGAGAATCGTATCTAAGAGGATTGTAAGATATCTATTTTATTTATTTAAGTTAACTATTTTATTCATATAATTTCAATCATTACAGAAATGTTCAATTAATTAATACAGGAATATCTTGGGGAGCAGAGTTCACAGGGGACATTTACAGCTACTGGGAGGGAAGATATTTTAACTGCAGCATTGGGAAGGCCTGAACATCCTGGTTATGTAAGAGGATATCCGACAGGTGTATTGGTAAGAAAAGTGTTTCCACATTCTTCAACTTCTAACGTTGAGGGGGTTTATAAAAAAATTAGAATCCTTGGAGGCTGAATTTAAAAATATTAATGCGATGATGGAGGACAACATTAGAGAATCGGTGCAGTCTATGTTTGCAGAAATGCAAAGACAATTTCAGAATGTAGCTCCCACTCCTCCACCTCCCCCTGCAGATGCCATTATTTATCCTCCACCTCCACCAGTAGCTTCCACTACCCCACCTCAGCCTGCATACCCCATTGTTTATCATACTCCTCCTCCACAGCTTCCTACTTATTGCGAGTTGTATTTTGATGATTCTAAAAATCATATAGTAGCATATGGTTTGGTATATTGTATAGGAGATATAGTTCATCATCAACAATTAGAGGTAGAGAATCACAGGGTCACTGTACATGATATTACAGATAGATCATCTAGGGTACCAATACCTACAGATGAGGTGGTGATAGTTAGACAGAGTATCGGCCATTTTTTAATTTGTCCATACAGACTTCTTCGACTCATTACCATAGAGGTATAAATGTTATATCATTTATTTTATTATTTTATTTAAGTTGTTTTATCATTTGAAAACTAATTTATTTTTTAATTTATTTTTACAGGAATACTTCAAAGGTAAAGAAATACTGTATAGACAACAACAAAGACAAATGGATATGACATCAGATATAGATTCTAGTAGTCTTGAGAGATTGTCAAGATATTCAAATTTGTTGGCGGGTCATTATGAGTTTCCAATGGAAGCTCATGTTTGTGGACGTGAAATAAGTGTGAGGATTATGAAAACTGATATCATGGATCTTGTTACTGGAGATAAGTTGGGCATCAATGTGGTGAATTTTTTTTCATGTATGTCTTAAAACCATTTCCCTGCATTATATTTATTAAAAATTTATACTTATGTATGTTTTTTATTAGGTATCTTTATAAAATTTGTGAGAGGAATGAGCTGACAGATGTATATGGATTCATGGTCCCGTAATTGATTTCCCCTGAAGCATGTGCATTGAATGAGGAAAAAAGAAAGGGTTATATTGCTTAAATACTTGAAAATAATATAGTCACACAATGTTGGATGATTCCTTTTTTTGAGAGGTATGAAACACATTTCTCTCAAAGAGTTAATTATCTTTTAACATAAAAAACCACTAACGTTAAATTTCCTTTTATCAGTGATCATTGGATGTTAGTGGTTTTTTTTCCAAGGGAGAAAGAACTTTATTAGATATGCTCTATCCATGCTGATGTGTGGGAAAGTTTTAAAAATATATTGAAAAAGTATGTTTCAATTTCTCAATAGTTTTATATATTATAATGAATTTTAAATTTACCCCATTCGTATTATTTTCTAACAGTGCATGGGCCTACTTTAGAAAAAACACAAAGAAAAGGAGTGCAAAGATCAAATATGTAAATGCGAAGGTAAATATCCATTTATAATTTGTAATTTTTGATTTATTACATAAAAATAATATATTGAATTTACACTCATTCAAACAGAATTGTCATGAACAACAAGGCGTCATCGAATGCGGATATTATATGTGAAGATTTATGTATGAAATAATAACAACTGGGACAGTTGTGAATTTTGACCTCATACGATTTCCTCTTAAACTTTTCCATAATATTTCAATTTGATTTATTCATTATACACGTTAACTACTTTCCTTTTCATTGGTAGATTTTTAATGACCCTCAACCATATACTGCTGAAGACATCAAAAACTTACAAGTGGAGTGGTCAAATTATTTTACAGGTTTGATTGAATTTTAGTTGTTTGTAATGTAAAATGTAATTTTGAATATTGTCGTTGTAATTGTGTATTTGGTAGTTGTTTAGGTTGGATTTAGTTTTTTCTGAAGTTGACAGTGTATGTTTTGAATTTTATATATGTGAATGTTTAATTTTTCTCTACTTCTTGTTTTGGTCTACTTATGATGGTTTTTCTGGTATGGATTTTGGTCTGTGGGGGAGGGGTTCCAAGGGTGTGGGGTGTGTTTAGTGGGTTTGGGGGTGTCCAGGGGTCTGGGAGGGCTATCCGGTGGGGTGGGGGCAGTCCAGGGGGTGGGAGGGCTGTCTAGGGGTGTGGGAGGGCGGTCCAAGGGTGTGGGAGTGCTGTCCAGGGGGTGGGGGTATACATGAGGGTGGGGGTTGTCCATGGGTGTTTGGGGCTATCCAGGGGTGTGGTGGGGGCTGTCAAGTGGGGTGAGGGGTGAGGGGGTACTGTTCAAGAGGGTGGGGGTTGCCGAGGGGTGTTTGGGGATGTCCAGGGGGTCGGGGGGCAGTCCAGGGGTGTGGTGGGGTCTCCAATGGGGTGGGGACTGTCAAGTGGGGTGAGGGGGTACTGTTTGGGATGGTGGGGGTGGGGTTGTCGAGGGGTGTTTGGGGCTGGCCAGGGGGTCGGGGGGCCGTCTAGGGGTGTGGTGGGGGCTCCAATGGGGTGGGGGAGGGATGTCCATGGGGTATAGATGAGGGTGGGGGCTGTCTAGTTGGGTAAGTTTTATATGTTATCAATGTAAATGCTTAAATTTGATCTCCTTCTGTTTTTGTGGAACGATTTCTTGATTTGTTTTCTGGTTGATTCTGGGGGAGAGCAGATGACTGCATTATTTTTTTTTAAAAAAAATTTCTTCCACGTCGGTTATAAAATAACCGACCTGATAAAGAAAACAGGAAGGGTTTATAATGTCGGTTATTTCATAACCAATGTGATAAAAAGACTGGGAAATGGTTTATCACGTCGGTTATTTAATAACCGACGTGATAAAAGGCATGGAAAATGGTTTATCACATAGGTTATTAAAAAACTGACATGATAAAAGGCCTGGGAAATGGTTTATCATGTCGTTTATTAAATAACTGACGTGAAACACAGGGGGTGATGGGTTTATAATGACAGTTATTATATAACCGACATGATAAACCCTCCTCCCCCCAGTTTATCACGGCGGTTATATAATAACTGACGTTCTAAACCAGTCTGGGGGGGGGGTTCTCATGTCGGTTAATAAATAACCGACGTGATAAATGATTTCCCAGGACTTTTATCACATCTGTTATTTAATAACCGATGTGATAAACCATTTCCCATGCCTTTTATCACGGCAGTTATTAAATAACCGACGTTATAAACCGTTCCCATTTTTTTTATCACGTCGATTATAAAATAACCAACGTTATAAACATCGCGATTTTATGTTTTTGACATTGGTTTTTAAATAATCAACGTAAAAAACATTATTTATAACGTCTCCCGTATTAACGTCATCTAGAAACCGACGTAAAAAATGAAAAATAACCGACATAAAAAACGTTTTCTACAATAGTGTTAATACCGTTAAAAACTATTTACTAATTCAAAATCTTGAAAAAAAGCACATATTGTTTTCAAAAATTATGATAATGATCAATAATTATTTGTGGATATTCTGGATTCAACCAAATACCAATCTGATGACTGATGTTGTATGTATGACTTCAGATGTGTGTTTTCAATATAAAAGTTTCATTTTAGTTTAATTTTTGGAAGTTGTATGTGTTATTTAAAAATGTGTGAATAATATATGGAATTCAAAGTTTACCTCCATAGGATGAACTATAAGGATGGAAATTTTTTCATGTATTATGTTGGTTATCTTCTAAAATAAAAAAAAATTAAAAATTATTCATTCTCAAAAACCACTCATCTTTTGATTTTTATTAAGAGTCTTGTTCTTGAACTTTTTTTCTTTTAGCCTTATAATTTATCTTTATGATTTTTGATAAATGAAACCACTAAATCCCCAACTTGGTGTAATAGTAACCAATGATGATGCCCTACTAAATACAACTAATGGAGTAGGACCAGACCCATCCCTCATACACATTTTGGATGATCCTTCCCTAAAACCATTGCAACTACATCATTCTAGGAAACTGATGATAATTGTAAAGGGTCCACATTATAGACCTCATGAATATTAACAAGTTAATACAAATATATTAATAATTATTTTTTATATTTCTTGACCATCATAATGTTATATAAATAATATATTCTTAATTATTATATATTTTTATTTAAATAGTATAAAAACATAATAATGAATAGAAAATTATAAACACAAACCAGTCTTAAACCCAATTAATTGGGGCTAGCTGAAAGAATCAAATAATGATAAATTGACATCATTTGATCCATGTATCCAACCCTATTTTATTATGTTTAAGAATTTTTTGTTTTTATAATTGATTTTTTATTATTTTATTATTATAGTAAATAAATAAAAAAATAGTAATTACAATTACATAGTCCAACATCTTTGGTAGGGACATTTATAAAATTGTCATCAGGTCTCCTATGCAAATTAATGAAAATATCTATTTAGACAACAAACATACCTAATTCATTTTCCATTATAAAAATTTATATCATAGAAAAAAATGAATTATAAAAAAATTATATAAATAATAATGGATAAAATAAAAACTAAAATAGTTCTTTTTCAAGAAAAACATTGAGACCCAATTATACAAGGAATGAATTTTTTCTCATGATTCACAATATTTTTTTAGATAATTCATACAAAAAAATCAAAAATTATAAAAAATAATTTTATTGTGTTTATGTTTTTAAAATAATTTAAAATAAACAATTAACTCATTATATGTATCTCTGTTAATATCAAAAAACATCTTACATTTATCATGAGAAATTCCTTCAAGAACATTCTCATACATCTTTCATTATCTCAGAGATGTGTCATTAACTCATGCCATATTCTCAAAACAAATATCTCAATTTCATGGCCATATTTTTCGAATTCAATGAACATGAAATAGAGTCTTGTAAATAAAATGAAAAAACATCTATAAATAAAAAACATAACACTTCAAAATTATATTTCAAAATTTTTATCATGCATTTTAAATTAGTTATAAGTTAATATTTAATTAGTATTTATTTTTCTTGATTATGAAAGACCTAATTTCCCCTTATTTGGTAATATGCTTGTGATCTTTACAATCAATGGGAACAATGACTATATTGAAAGAATGTTTCCCAAGAATCGAACCATAGATTCTAGTAGCTTCACATGTAGGCTCCCAGAAAACTCAAGTTGAATGATAATCTTGATTCACATCAAGTCCTGTAAATCTTCATGTTCATATTTTTATCGCTTATATTTTTATCTTAATATATTTTAAAAATTCATTTAACAAATAATAAAATATATTATTTTTTGTGTTGTGATATAAATACCGGTAATGGTAACTCGCTAATATAACCTAGATAGTGGGGTGACCAACTGATCCATATTCAATGGTGAATTAAATGATGGGATACCAGTAACATCTGGGGAAACGTATGGCACGCTATAAGTCTTGAATAGAACGGAATAAATCTGATCCACTGAATCAAGCAGTAGTGGTTGTGTGCTTTGAGATACTAATCAGCTATGATATTGAAATTTCTTTTCTCAGAATTCCTATAATTCCAATGGTTCCATTATATTAAATATATAAAAAGTAAAGAGTAAAATATTTTTACAAAAGTGATGAAAAAATAGAACAATGTACTAGTATAAGAAACACCAATAAATGAGAAATTGTAATATTCTTTCATTTCCAATTTATACATTAAATTATATTTATCTTCTTTATCTTCGTTGTTATCAATATACCTTGTAATGAGTGCTTCATTTTCACCCTCCATTTAATGTTCTATTATTTCTATATTTTAAGGAAAAAAACACTCAATTTTTTGGTTGATGAGGTTCAGAATCACAAAGTTCCAATTGATCTTCATAAACCTTATCAAATAATTATTTCTAATTTGTTTGTACAGTAACACCCCAATGTTCATTTATTTCATCATCCACATAATAAACCATATTCTCTTGAGAATCCATGATAAATGGATCATTCCATACATTCTCACCAATATGGATCTCGTAAGAGAAGATGACAAGAGTAAAATGTTACAAATTATGTTTTATACCCCTGTCAATGTTGACCCACTTGCATCAGAATAAGGAAATAGAAAATTAACCATGATTGTTTAGTTCAATTATATCATTAATCATTTCATATGATCTCATCTATGAATGTATAAATACAACACTGTTTTAAATTTTAAATTCATCTTCGTGATAAATTTTGTGAAACCTAATGCCATTAATATTGCAGACATGAATTCACTTAGACTTCATTACTAGACCATGATCAAAAAAATAATTTGTATTTATTCTCGTTTTCAATATTAATTATCATATAAATATATATATAAGGGGTTACTTTTAACATATATAAAATAAAACCACATAAATAATAAGAATTGTAGTTTATACTTACATTAATGGATAACAATTCAACAATCTTTTTATTAACAACTTTTTCTATTTCTATCTATTTTAATGATCTAACCCTTTGTTGCATCATTGTTTTTAATAATACGACTTTAAAAAATAGAACTTAAAAAAGATATTGAGTAGCACATATCTATGTTCTTGTAGCAATTCCAATTTTCTTAGTATAAAATTTGACCCCTTTCCAACTGTTCATCCAATAGTTAGAATTATCGATGATGGTTTTCAGAATAAGAATTAGTAGAGAAGTCATTAACACAAATAACATTATTTAGTCTAGTCTCAATCCCATAAAACCTAGTATATAATTTCATTCACTCTTAGGATTTTCAACCTTCAACAGTAGAGCCTTCTAGTTGATCTTTATTCCTCACATATGTTCTCAAATTACATATGTTCCTAATGAAAAGAATATAAATCATATTAAAAACAATATATATAGTGATTTGATAAAATTTATTTTACTAGTGAAACAAATAATAATATCAAAAAACCTCTCAATTGGATACATACATCGATAGATTACCAGTCCACCAAGTTTAGCTTCATGAATCAATGAAAAGTGAAATGTATCATGGCTATGAAGAATGAAGAGGGTAGTATAGTCTCCAAATGAAAAGTTTCAAAAACATCATTCATTAAATTTATCAATCTTTGTTATATTTTTATTTATTTTTACCATGATCTCTAAAAAAGGTACACAACTCAACTAAAACTGTAGTCACTTTCTTAGGTATCCTATTGCACAATTTCAACGGTAACAACTTCTCAATCTGAATATGTGAATCATAACATTTAAATCCATGTAACATTCATTATTTTAATTAAACACACCTTCATATGTCACATGAATATCCATATGAAACATTTACAATCTTTAATGTGTGAAGAAATACATCATTGTCATGATTTTTTATTGTAAGAATATTCAAAGTATACTTTCCATTCCCATTTTCCCAAAAAACGTGATTTATATTCATTGAATCCAAATCATTATAGACATGAAGGTGACCCATTGAATTACCATATTCATTTATCAATATAAATATTACATTTTCAAGAATATTATTCTAAAAATGAAATATGTCATGATTGTTATGTATCAAATTAAACTCATATTATGGAAGTTTGAAAAAAAATACTCTTTTTCTTCAATTTTTGTGTTCCAAATAATTTAGATATTATAAATCATACCCTTCCCCCCATATTTAAACTGATTTCATTTTCAAAATTATTTAGTGACATTCATTAATTGGCCTAATATTTCTGAATCAAATAACACCATTGATGACTTTCTCATTTCAATATCTCTATTTAATTGTGTCTTGTTAAACATGAATTTATGAATAGAATCAATAAATAAAAAATGTCATATAAAACCCCATTTTATACTATGAGTAATCATTTTTGTTAAAAATCCAAATTTCAAACTAGACAAAAAACCCAGCATGAGTTTTCTGACCAGATAAGACACCTAGTTTAGGAAATTCAATAAGGTTTCACATTAAAATCTCATGAATTTTGAGTTGTTTTATCATGTAAGATACATATGATTCCAAAACATCATCCCATAATTCACGTAATTATTTGATTAGAGGTTGAAGGTATACATCACTGACCTTTCCATGAATTTTCATTCTAGGAATAATCATCAAAATAATGAAAAATTCAACTTCATTCAAATCCATATAGGTTACTTATATGGGATAAAAACGACTGAAAAAATGATATAATTAGTAATTAATTTTTCTAAGGGGTTAAAACCATCAGAATCCAACCCCAAATGATTATTCCTTGGACCTAATTAAAAATGTGGATATAATGAATCATATATCATCCATGATGTTGATTTTTTTGGATATCTCATCAAGACATTGATACTATCATGGGCATTCCACTTCACTTCATATCTACTTGTTAGGTTTCCGGGGCGCGCAACGGAAGCCGGTGGGCCGGGGATTTTAAAATTTTCGTCGACGCAACGACGGTACTTGTCGTCACCGACGATCCGAGCCCCGGAGAGGTCCGAGGATCTCGTGTAAATTATTAAGAGCACAAAAATAAAAGAGAAACGTACCCGTTTCAAATCTGAAGGCGCGGTCGACTGCTACTAGCCGATGGTGATCGTCGCTTGAAGGATCCAAAGCAGGATCCCTCTAGATCGTCCACACGCGCTCCAAAAATCTGCGAGAACGCCAATCTTCGAACTCCGGGTGCTAGCGCGGCGATTCAACGATATCTTCGACGTCCCGTCGATCACCACATCGACGATCTTGCGATGGGTGAGGAGAAACTTGATCCGAGCTCTTGGATCTTGAGCTTCTCTCTCTAGGAAGCGGGAGGAGAGAGGAGCTCTGGCCAAACATGGCATGAATAGTACATGCGCTTGAGCCCCTCTCCACTATATATAGTGGATTGTGGAGATTACCCGGTTGGGTTCCCCGACCCCCGTTAATTCCACGTCCACTAAATAAATAACTATGACGACTTAAAACTGTGTCAATATTATTTATTTATTTTATCACATACTTGTAATATGTAAAATATATTACGTGATAAAATCTGAGACTTTTAACTCGACTCTCTATCCCGCTTAATATTAAAAAAACCTTGAGTATTAAAATAATATTCATTTGATTAATATTTTCTCGTATTTACTGAACTCGTAAATACATTAAATAAATTCAATCCCAAATATTCGTAACTTGAATATGAATGAATTTATTTAATTCCGTTGGTGATTGACAACTTGGACAACGTTTGGACCCCATGGCGGGGCCCACTATGTCCATATACCTATTCAACTGAATAGGTGCAGATTCTTGAATACGCTATTGTGTGTGACCCCCTAGGCCCTTATCTCGATAGCAGTGAATAAAATTCACAGACCAAGAGCGGGGTCTAGCAACCCGTCATGGCCCCTAAAGAGATAAGGATAGTCATAGCAACGACTACCATCCTACAAACACTGACTATGTACTGTAGTCTCTTTGTCAATAAATATCTCATAAAGCAGGACGCACTCTTGTGTCATCATCCTTATATTGCTTTATTATTTGTTGATCTAACCGGATGGATTTTCCTTTCTACTGCTTTGGCCAAAGACTTATGGAGGCGGCACAATCCTGATCAACCAGGCCTGAGATATACAACTTCCTAAACTTGGAAGCGACAAATCCTTTCTTGACCATTCAACCAACGTCATACCATCAACGACGCACCCAACACAAACTACCTCACCACGACATTACTGCCATGGTTTTCGCCTTGCATCAAAGTACGTAATTAAGTGATATACATTGGTAATGATCTCAAGTCAGGAGACCAATACACATGTCCGTAGATAGGAACAACTAATGACACCCAAAACATGTGGTGTTCCTATTGGCGGGTCTGTCCTCATGATCTCACTACTAGAGATCACCAAGTGCGAACTTCATGTGAAGAAGTCTCAATGCTTATGATCCCCCAGCACCTGATAGTCAGACATCTACTGTGTCCAGTCAGTAAGATGTATCTAGACTATAGAACATATATTTAAGATCAATGTCATTGTATCTTGAGGTTCTCATTATAGCCTGGGATCTGCTATAACCTCTCGACACGACAACTGATCTTTGGACATTACCATTATTATAGTGGACGCAAAAAAGTCTACACTATAATGGTATGAAATCATCATGCATATCTAACTGTACACATGATACGGTAATCAAAGGTACTAAATAGTTGGGTCTAGGGCACCCACTATTTCAACACTCCCACTTGCACTAGAGCCAACTTGCTAACTAAACTTGTTAGCTACTCACATGATAAATACTATGCTTCTGCAGAGTGATGGCTTTAACTGCTGGGCCTGCCACGTTTTCACTGTGTGGCATATCTGCTATATGAAACCTCATCGACTTGAGTAAAACATCTCAAGATAAGGTATCCTCGAGTTGATTATTTTTGTCCATTTTCATAACTTGAAAACTTGGCTAGTAAGAATATCACAATTCTCATTATGATAACACTTTTCTCACTAAGTGCGAATCCAAGAACTAGAAAAAATCGTTGCAATTTATAACTGCTTCTTAACTGCCTTAGAAGCCGCAACGTACTCGGTATTTGTAGGTACGGCTACCACAAGCTTTTATGAGCTTGACTCACTCATCTCCTTTGCCTAACTGCGATACTAGATCAAATTGATCTAAGGATTACTAGTTTGTGTCCAACCATGACTAGTATACCTTCCTCTCCATATTCCAGGTACATATCATTTGTACTTACCAATGTGCAAGATGATAGTTCTGACTACATCACCTGCAGTTCTCCTGGAGTTAATTGATATCTGCCTATAATAAAATATATCCTGGCAGTATCAATTATCGTACATAATATGGAATATGTGATTGATCCATCGCTAAAGCATATGGTATCAATCCACAACTTTAATCTCTACACATGCTCTGAACATGTTAACCTGGAGAGATTAAGCCATGTGACATAGGCAACAATTCTGAACTTGAATTGTTCCGACTTGTATTTATCAATAAAATGTCACTGTATGTACGATTGGCTAGGACCAAGCAACCTTTTAATCTACCTTAGTGGATCCTGTTCCCTAGAACATAAGTTGCTTCTTGAAGTCAATCGTTGGAGAATTTCTTTTAACCTGATCACATCTAACTGTGAGAACAAAATCTGTTTTCCATATGTTACCGAACATATTTCACATGGAAAACATTGGCGCTCCCACTAACCTTTTGTAGACACAAGGCAAAGATTCATTTATATTGAATGCTCTAAGATCTTGTTGCTTACTTTAATCTAGAATTGGATTTCAGTAACTATCAACCCTAATTGGCATCATTTGATGTCACTATCTCTTTCTGGTTGCGTCGTATAGACACCTTCCACGAAAGATGATCTTGACATCCAATGACCAACATCATGATCATAGAAGTTCAGCTATGACAAGTAGAATTCTAATATATTTAGGCGTACTGACTTGGTATAACCAATCGAGCCTTATTGGTACCATACTTGTACCATCCATGTATCATTTCATTTGAATACCCACCGCAGTATTCAATCTATAAGCCCCTTTTCAATTTGATACACGGAATCCATTATTGAATTTTAGTTAATCTTGTCAATCTTAGCTTGTTTCCATATATTGCTTACTTGTAGGATTTATTATTCTTAACGAATAATATATCACTGGCCGCTGTGAATATAAAACCATCATCATGGTTCCTTTCTTCCTACGCAGTATGTGTCTCTGGAACATGCCTATTCCACATGTACTTATGGAACTTGTTCCATATGCCAACCATTTGTGCATCATGAGCATTGACTAAGCCCAAGTCAATTCAGCTCCCACTATCTCTAATAGAGATGTGCACCCTTGTATAGAAGCGTAGTCTAATACTTGACTACATCTTTTTCTATCTTAGGGTTTTAGGTAATATCTTAAGCAACTGTTAGGATAATTACTTTAGATGCACATCGTGTTTAACTTGATGCATGTTTGTTTAATTCTTAACAAACGCTTTGCATCTAAATGTGTCCTATGATATTATGGATTTTCTATCATACTATGACTCGTATGATATCCATTTTTCATTTTAGTTGGCATATTGGTTATTTGATTATGCTGTTATTTGCAAATCACATTTTGAAATATGATAGAAGTTTCCGCAAGTTGCAACATTGATATAACTTACATCATAACATATGCGTTTAGGAATTGCTCCATGCTACATGTTTGTTGATCAATGTTAATTTGTAAGACTCATCATCGATCCTCCTCATGAACATCAATACGGTGATGTAGATAAGGTAACATGCGTTTCAGAATTACTCCACGCTACATTATCATGATCGATGATTGCTTGGTCAAGATATTCTTTGGCCTGCCGATCCGAAGCCACTCATATCTTCTGACCAAACTTATACTTCATTGGTACATTCCTTAATGATTTAAAGGAATTTTATGAAGTATCATTACCTCTAGCTTTCTTTTGGAACAGTTCACACTCTCATATTGAACTAACCTCGGAAGCTTTGTGGCGTACCTTTATTTCAAAAGGTCTCTTTGTCTAAACTAAAGATGTCAATTATACCATAGGTGTTCAGCTGTGCCGAGCCTAAATACCATACTGAGTATATAGTTGACGTTCTCTTTTAGTTGTACTTGACAAAGAATCACATTGCCACAACTGGGTAGGTCTTACATTTTATATTCATCATGTATTGCCAATGATTCAAATAGCAGTGAACTATTTGTTGAGTATGTAACCACAAACAACATTCATTCCAAAACATGGAATAATGTCTCATAATGTCTAAACAGGAACATGAGATAAATGTTTTTGGTTATACTCAATAACTTGTTCAATTTGAATCGATCACTTGGCGATTAGAAGTTATGTGTTTCTCCCCGCTGATTTAGGAATCACCTTTTCTCAGCTGCTTGGAGAAGACATTATACTTCTAGTAATGTTTCTCTACTTTCATGGTTATTGTATCTCAATACAAATATTTGAAAAACATATTGTATTTCAATACCCAAGAAGTATTCGAGAAAACAATACCTTAATCTGATGAATATTAACTGAACAAGAATCCGGTACATGCTTCCAGTATTTCAGTTTTTAAACTTCCATGAATTTATTTCATTTTGTGATGCAAATAACCTCCTGTTAAATAACCAACCATTTTTCATTAAAGGGCATGACGAAGGTGCCTTTGGCGTAACATTCCATAGGCCTTTTCGCCTTGTCACTCAATTTATTCGCCATAAGAATAGATGGTGTTATCTCCAACATTCTTATTACTCGGCGAACGTTTCCTTAACGGAAATGAAGTGCTTACTCTATATGGTTCATTTGTATCCTTAAACGAAACTAGAGTAATTGAGTGTAAAAGGTATAAGAAATGGGATGGCATGAAAGATTGTAAACCGTCTTTCACTTTACACATACCGAGTGCGTCTATCGCATTCAAATCTTGATTTACATTCTCCTTGAAAGGATCTTGGAGATGAGACTACATGTGATCATCATCTTAGTCTTGATGTAGCGACCACAACTAACATCAGAAGTTGATGATAGCATTATGACAGAACCATCATATGCTTGATTCATGAGTCTCCTGTAAGCAGTTTTACACCCTTGCTTATTAAGGTGGATTAACAGGTTGGGACATAAGCACCTTGAATTTCCACTATAGTAGTAATGTGCGCAAGCGCCTATACTACACTCAGAAAATTCGTGCTTAGTTTAGACATTAACTTTGTCCAATATTTATCGCAGTTTTATTGTGGTATTGCTTGCCTTTCTCTAAAAATATACTTTAGCAAATTGTACTTTTATGTGATTACCTAATCTGACATTACTGATTATTTAATCATTAAATGTCTCCCACTAATTTTTCGAATTCTAGGAACCCTCTATACTAGAATCGGAATACTCTTGAGTATTATAGTGGCAAGGATCCTTGAACCTCCCTCATAGTCTACAAGATAGGGCTACGCCACTACTCGGAGGGTCCAAGGTAGGCTTTTGGCTGGCCAACCGCTTTAGCCCGCGGTTCCTTGATCTGTTGAGTGAAGTCCCAGCTTCAAAAATCATTTACTGATTTACTCAACGCTTGCCTCTAAAATTACAACAAACTAGCTAAGGCTATATCCTTGTTGCAATTTTAGTTAAGTCGAACCATCACACAAATAAGAACTCCCCGGTAGTAAGAGGCACCCTCAGCTAAGGCATGAACTGACACCTCGAACACCCGGTTTTGTTCAAACTTGAATGATGGAAGGCTATTTCTGAATTAATATTTACTTTGAGGGTTTTATGTTTTCCTCTCTCGACGAATGTAATCCATTTCTATTAAAATTGTTCGGCTATGTTGTCGCGCTCACAACTGAACTTTAATAGAAAAACAAACGCAGCTTCTTTATGCATTTTATTATCTATTATTTTATGTACTTTTCCCGCTGTTCTAAAAAACGCATAAAATAATAAATAAATGCATAAAGGTAAAACTACTACCTGACTGGTCTTGAGCATCTAAACGACCTAAGCGCATTGTACCTGAGTCGTCTACTTGACTCTTGATGCAGCTTTCCCGTTATGTATGTCTGCTTTTTATCTGGAGCATTGCCTCATCTTGGCGAAGCCCACGTCACGTCTTGGATTACCGCCTCGCCTTGGCGTAGTCCAGATGTCGTCTTGCATCGTCTTGATCAACGTGCTTCGCCTCGTCTTGGCGGGGTCGACGTCGCTCGTCGTCTTCGTCCGAAGTACAAAGATACTCGCGCACAGGCGAGGGGAACTCGGGAATAAATGTACATCATATAAATTGGGCGCGCAGACCCTTATACATTTTAACCGAAAAAGAAAGATGATGCGCAGACCGTCCATTTAATTAATTACAATCATCGCACACAGTTTAAAATAATTAATTAAATAAATAATTTAAAAGCAGACATACATGGGTCGATGCTCAGGACCAGCAGACGGGTAAAATAAGCGCGATAAAAATTAAAATGCATAATTAAGTATGAGGATTTATTTAATTAAATTAAATGAATTAAATAATTCAAATAATTTAATTACTTATCGGTCCGTCAATTAATTTAACTTTAAAGCCAAAATTAAATTAATTTGACTTAATTCAATTTAATACTTAAATTGAATTAATTTTATTCGGGTATTAAAATTATTTCACTACAAATAATATATTAATTAATTTAATTAATTAAATTAATTAATTATATTAATTGAATTAACTTAACCCATGTCAGGGGTTACCTGCCCTGCTAGGAGGACCGGGCGGCGGCCGGGTAACCTTAGCCAGGGTGCTCCCGGGAAGGGACCGCTGCGTGGTCTACCCGTGCTGGAGGCGACGCCTCTCTCAATAGTGCGCGGGAGCTGCGCACTAGGGAACCGGCTGCGCGGGTGGAAGAGCGGCAGCGGCCCAGCTGTGCGGTTCCCGGCGGTCTGCTCCGCGACGCTGCTTGCGCCGGGGCTGGTTCTGCCCGAGCGGGGCGGCCGGTCTTGGGAGGAGGCCGAAGGGGAGCGGCGCCCTGGCAGTGCACTGCCAAAGCAGCCTGCATGGTGGTGCGACGTCCCGAGGGAGAGCGGGGTGGCTCCGGCTTGCTGCGAAGGCAGGGTACAGCGGCCGCATGGGGCGCTGGCGGACTGGATGAGGGCCTCGGCTCGTGCGCGGAGCCTGCAGGAGGGAGGACCGGAGCGGCGTGGCGGCCCACTGGAGAGCAGCCGGGGCTTCCCGGCGGGCTGCTCATGCTCACCGATGGTAGAGGCGGAGAGGCACGGCCGGCACGACCTTGGTGGGTGCTGCGGGAGCAGGCGGCGCGGGGTCCGACGGATGGCAGCAACGCGGTCCGGAAGAAGGCAGCAGCACGGTCCGGCAGAAGGCAGCAACACGGCGCATGCAGCGCCGCAAGGGAGAGTGCATGCCGGCGGACCTAGTGTAGCCTGCTGCTGCAGCGCGTGGGAGAAAAGCCCGACGACGAGAGGGATAGGCGGCGCCAGAAGCGGGGCAGCCGGCATGGATGAAGCCAGTTCTGGCGTACGGAGGAGGAGGCGCTGCGGCTGGAGGCCGCGACTTGGAGGGAGCGGCGCCGACCGAAGGGGTCGTCGGCCTGCTGCGCGCCGGAGGGACTCCCGGCGGCGCTACAGTGCGCCGCGCGGGAGAGGGGGTCCGCTCGGACCCCTGCTTCAAATTTTTTATTTTTTTTTGCTTTTCCTCTTCCACACGGCCTGCCACCCTTTTTTTTTGCTTTCCTTCCTCTTCCACGCGGGAAGACCCCCTTGGGTCTTCCTTTACATATATTTTTTTTTAAAGGAAGACTTGACCTCCAAGTCCACTCCCCCCTTTTTTTTTATAATAGTATTTTTAATAATACATAAATTATTATAATATAATAATAATTTATTATTATTTTAATCATAAAATAATGATAATTAATTATATTATTATTATTATACATATAATTATAATTATAATAATTACAATTTCTTAAATCTTATATTATTTTCGATAAATGGAAACAATCAACAAAAAATAAAACCCGAATAAAAACACGAACATGATCCATTCTAAAAATTTCGAATGACCATATCTTGGTCGTTCAAAATCAGATTGAAATGCGGTTCGATCCGTTTTGACTGTTTTTAAACCCTCTACTTAATTTACCGCAAATAAATTTTATTTGGCTCAAAAATATTTACACGCTCCCTCTGATACCACTGTTAGGTTTCCGGGGCGCGCAGCGGGAGCCGGTGGGCCGAGGATTTTAAAATTTTCGTCGACGCAATGACGGTACTTGTCGTCGCCGGCGATTCGAGCCCCGGAGAGGTCCGAGGATCTCGTGTAAATTATTAAGAGCACAAAAATAAAAGAGAAACGTACCCGTTTCAAATCCGAAGGCGCGGTAGACTGCTACTAGCCGATGGCGATCGTTTCTTGAAGGATACAAAGCAAGATCCCTCTAGATCGTCCACACGCGCTCCAAAAATCTGTGAGAACGCCGATCGTCGAACTCCGGGTGCTAGCGCGGTGATTCAACGATATCTTCGACGTCCCGTCGATCACCACATCGACGATCTTGCGATGGGTGAGGAGAAACTTGATCCGAGCTCTTGGATCTTGAGCTTCTCTCTCTAGGAAGCGGGAGGAGAGAGGAGCTCTGGCCAAACATGGCATGAATAGTACATGCGCTTGAGCCCCTCTCCTCTATATATAGTGGATTGTGGAGATTACCTGGTTAGGTTCCCCGGCCCCCGTTAATTCCATGTCCACTAAATAAATAACTATGACGACTTAAAACTGTGTAAATATTATTTATTTATTTTATCACATACTTGTAATATGTAAAATATATTACGTGATAAAATCTGAGACTTTTAACTCGACTCTCTATCCC